>RXPK01000071.1:0-741336 GCA_004143645.1 Protaetia brevitarsis
GCTGATTCTGGTGTATTTGATCATAGAAAGGTTCATAAAAACTATATCCCAAAATCGCTAGTTCTAATTGTACAATGTTTAATAGTAAGGTTAACACAATTATATGTTTATTAATAAATTAACAAAATAATTCAGTAAAAAAAATTAACTATAACTAACTGTTGAAAAAAATAAACCCGCCCCCCGACCTGCAATTACAGCTTCTATCCTCCCGTCGTATTGACTTGGCCGAGTCCGTTCTAAAATATACCAGGGGTATTTCGAATTGTTTGAAAAGCTGCGATAATACGATTTCTCAGTTCATCGACATTTTCAATGGGAGTTCGTATAAAACTAATGGTTTAACGGGACCCCAGAGAAAAGAAGTCCAAAGAATTTAAGTCTGGGAGAACGAGGGCCACGGTTGTGGACCTCCCCGTCCGCTTATCCACGATCTGGATACGTATTGTTTTTCAAAAAAATCGCGGAAGAAACTAAACTTAAAATGCGCCGGAGCACCATCATGCAAAAATACATTTGAATCTTAATTGCCAACGAACTTCTCCGCGCAGATAGAGGTAGCTCCTGTCAAGAAAAATTGCGTATACCTCGGCATTTAACCGCATCCGGTAAAAAATGGGACCCTATCAAGTATCTCCCACCAATTCCCGCGCCCACACCAATGAATTTTAGAGAATTGATGTTGATGACGGGCATTCAACTAGTTCGTGCGGATTTTCTTCGGCCCATATGTGATTATATGAAAGATTAAGAATCGCGTTTTCTAGGGCAAAAGTAGCCTCGTCGGTGGAAGAATATTTGAGCCAAATAGTAGGATTTGTGCGGTTTTTGTGTTGCATCCATTAACAAGAACCACTCTTTGCGGAAAATCGCGGTAAAAGTGCCTACACCGTGGAAGTGATATGGATACAACGTTAATCTTTCATATCCCCGAACTGTGGCCTGACTAATGGTTAAAGCAAACCCAATTTCTGTGCTTGTAGAGGATGTTCCTCAATTGCATTTAGTACAATTCTTTCAACTTGTGGATTCTCACTGAGATGGTGCCGTTACAGCGTCCGTTTTCAAATTCCCGTTCACTAAGACGTGGGAAGACGGGCAAATATGAATGATGCAGAATGATACAGTTCGGTATCGTCTTCATAAGACGTCTAGCCAGCACGCGAATTCATGACAAGACGTTAACGGATAATGCATATCACACATCTCAGCATTCGTGTATTCATTTTAGAAACAGAAATGCAATAACTGAATGAATACTCTGAAACTTGACAAATATTGAAATGAAAATAAACAATTCCCTCTCAACACGAATAGTTTTTGAAGAACCAACTAGTGATATTATATCGTGTTAGTCATGTTCATAATTTTATTTTAAACATTAAAAACTTTAAACCAAACCGTTTCGACATATACTCATGAAACTTATGATCAAAAACCTCAGGAATCAGCTCTAAGTTGTCGCCTATTATTGAGATCACCGCTGTATATAGGATCGAATATACAGCTACGACCGGAGTAAATTAAAACTTTATATATAAAAATAGTGTTATCAAAAAATGTGATACTGTAATTCCAAAAAATTAATTTTGTTTGTGTTAATACAGATTTCTTAATAAAAATTTTATTAAAACCTTTTTTTTTCAGTGTAGACAAGAAGAAAAATTGCTATAATTACAGTAAGGATGTTTCTCTGCATAATTTCTCTTTATCCCAAAAGTTTTTTTTTTTACGGAAATTGGGCAACACAAATGAACTCAAAATAAAACAAAATTACCCTCCATCTACTGCCTCCCCCCTCCCCCTCTCTCCCACATCGTCCCAGCAATAACAATATAATTAAACGACGCATTCGACCTCAAACCCCGGATCCCAACGAAACACTTTATATTACATCCGGGGAGCAGTTTTTATTTCTAATTTCAACGCCCCTGACTTACTAACGAACGTAGATCGTTCGGTTCGTTAGCGGGGAATTTTTCGCCTCGAATATGGAAATCCTGTGCGAATGAACCCAAAACTCCGAGCGCTGAAAGTCGACGGCGGGATTTCGAGGATTAAAATTGCCGAATTTCTCTCTCGGAAAACGTGAAACGTTCTGGTCCGCGTTGAATGCCGAATGAGGATTGCGTTCTTCTTTTTTTTGTTCTTTTCGGTTTTATTTCGCGATTCTGTCGTAAAATACTCGTAGTAAGCTCCCCGGTTCTCCGCCAGAGGGAGCTCGGATCATGGTATTCGACGCCTGCTAATTAAAGCTTCGCTTGGTGCTTTGGGCGCTGCAGCGGATTTGCAACGCTTCCGAAAGGATAAAAGGGTGTAATTGTACAGTGTGCGATGCATCAGGAATGGATAGAATAAAATGGAAATAACGCGAAGCTTATAATTGCAAATCCGTCAAAGGAAGAAGATCCATGTAGGATAAGGTGCAAAGCCAGTACTAGATGCGCTTTGAGAGCCTATACTTCTGCGGACTCTGACATGATCAACTGCAGTTTGGTCCATGCTCTGTTGAGATCGAGTTCCACATCTAAAAAAAAGAAGATTTCAGTTAATTAATATTAAGATTAGAATGTCTAAAAAAAGGTTTAGCGTATTTGATGGTTTAGTATCATTTACTTGTAGCGAACTGCGCTTCGTCATTTGATACCTCATCGAAAGATGTCTAACGCGTACCTGGTGCACACAAAAAAATCTTATTATGTTTATTCGCTTTTTCGTCATTTGATACCCTCATTCGAAAGATGCTTCTAACGGTCACTGGTGCTCAGAAAAAAAATCTATTGTGTTATAGCTTTCGTCATTTGATACCTCATCGTACAGGATGCTTTTAACGGTCACCTGGTGTATACAAAAAAAAAACTATTATGTTATGCGGTTTTCGTCATTTGATACCTCATTGAGATGTTGTTTCAACGTCACTGGTGGCACAACAAAAAAAATCTATTTGTGTTATGCGCTTTCGTCATTTGGATTACCTCATCGAAAGATGCTTCTTAACGGTCACCTTGGTGCCACAGAAAAAAAAATCTATATGTGTTATAATGCTTTTCGTCATTTGATACCTCATCGAAAGATGCTTTTAACGGTCACCTGGTGTATACAAAAAAAAAAACTATTATGTTATGTCATTTTCGTCATTTGATACCTCATTGAAAGATGTTTTAACGGTCACCTGGTGCACACAACAAAAAAATCTATTGTGTTATGCGCTTTTCGTCATTTGATACCTCATCGAAAGATGCTTCTAACGGTCACCTGGTGCACAGAAAAAAATCTATTGTGTTATATGCTTTTCGTCATTTGATACCTCATCGAAAGATGCTTTTAACGGTCACCTGGTGTATACAAAAAAAAAAATATTATGTTATGCGGTTTTCGTCATTTGATACCTCATTGAAAGATGGTTCTAACGGTCACCTGGTGCACACAAAAAAAATCTATTGTGTTATGCGCTTTTCGTCATTTGATACCTCATCGAAAGATGCTTCTAACGGTCACCTGGTGCACATAAAAAAAAATCTATTGTGTTATATGCTTTTCGTCATTTGATACCTCATCGAAAGATGCTTCTAACGGTCACCTGGTGCACATAAAAAAATCTATTGTGTTATATGCTTTTCGTCATTTGATACCTCATTGAAAGATGTTTCTAACGGTCACCTGGTGCGCACAAAAAAAATCTATTGTGTTATGCGCTTTTCGTCATTTGATACGTCATCGAAAGATGCTTCTAACGGTCACCTGGTGCACAGAAAAAAAAATCTATTGTGTTATATGCTTTTCGTCATTTGATACCTCACCGAAAGATGCTTTTAACGGTCACCTGCTGTATACAAAAAAAAACTATTATGTTATGCGGTTTTCGTCATTTGATACCTCATTGAAAGATGTTTCTAACGGTCACCTGGTGCACACAAAAAAAATCTATTGTGTTATATGCTTTTCGTCATTTGATACCTCATCGAAAGATGCTTCTAACGGTCACCTGGTGCACACAAAAAAAAATCTGTTGTGTTATATGCTTTTCGTCATTTGATACCACATCGAAAGATGCTCCTAACGGTCACCTGGTGCACACAAAACAAATCTATTATCAATCTGAATATTTTTATTTATTCAGAAATCGAAACTTAATAGATATTTAAATGAACTAAATCTTGTTGGTTAGAACATAAGAGTAAATTCTCTGAAAACACAATATACTCTTAGAACAAATAGTATAAGTATTTGCATTGAAGTATACTTCCTGCAAATGAACATTGTTATTATTGTAAGGGAATAAATCTATGCAATCATAGTGAGAAAGTCTAGATTCAAAATAAAATCTCTCATACGTTTGGTATAATGAATTACTATATAAAATTATTAAATGTTTTGCACTGAAAACATGAAATATCAAATTGAAATTACCATAATATTGAAACATTTGAAACGAATTTTATCCCACCATTTAAAATTAACCCACTAAATTAAACGTGGACAATTCAAGAAAATTTACATAAATGAAAACTAAAAACAAGCACAATGCTTCTATTCACCCAACCCGAGGTGATTAAAAATAATTAGAAATCAGCAAAATTTAAAAAAAAAAGCGAAGAATTAACTCTTTAACTTAAAAATACCTTCCAGAATGAAATAATAAATGATCTTACATCTAAATTGTGCACACAATAATATAATGCCAATTATTATTTCAAACGAGTTCCTTGGAGGATGAGATAATATTCTAAAATTAAGCGAAATCAATCTTTAAATAAAATGAAATACGACAAAAATGGCAGCTAACAAAATAAATTTACATGTACTTACACCGGCATCTTGTCAAAGAACTGGCCTCACAGGGTATAAACGATCGCATACATATAAAATTTTACAGCTGCGTGCATAACGCAACGCACAAATCGCAAAGATCATAGCTTCTTAATTTACTTTGAGAAGATACACAATACATGATGAACGCAAATATGTTTAACTGAGTGAAATTATTTTAACAACTGAACATTTAAATAAAAATTAAATAAATCAATTCATTAACAAATCCTTACTTAACAAATAAACATATTGAATTCTGAGAGAATTTTCCTCGAAACATTGACAAAATTCCAATCTCTGTAACACTTGAATTTACTTACTAACCGGGGTGCCAGATCACAGCAATACGCTTTACTTGGCGTCACTTTTTGATTGACCAGCGAACAGTGTTGTTGGTTGTGACTGTAAGTAAATCTAAATGGATACCCCAGCCGTTTCACAGCTACTTACAGACTGAGGTGGAATGGGGCTGATGCACAGATGCTACCATCAAATATTCTAAGGTAAGTACGTACGTGTTATCTAATATTAAAGGATTACTGGTTTAAAAAACTTTGAAATAATACTTAGAGTCAGCGTCATTGTGTCGATAATATATGAACAATGTAAGTGTGTACATTAACAAACATATGTAGGTATTTACTAGTTATTAGTTTTCAGTAGGAAATACGGCAAATTATTATACTGATTGAAATTATATCAGTAACCAACGCCGACTAGATACCAAGCCCAGGCATTGAGTGGGAAGTATCCCGAAAACACCGGTCGCAACGACGGATACGCATTATATCTGTACCTCTACGCATCAATATCCCGTGCGCACTCCCGGAGTACCCCGATACGCTACCTTCTCCCAAACATTGTAATTTTACAATGGTCGAAAAAATTGAATCCTCGTCGAGACAGTTGAAAATTATATCATCTCTTTAACATCTGTACATTTTCCCAAGTAACATTCCTTTAGAATTATTGTAAAATATCCGCACCAAACGTCACCCCTTACGACAAGCGCAAGGAACGACCGCATAGCGGAGTAATTGTTTTTATTTACAACCAGCAGACGTTCCATAGAGGGCGCTCGGTTCGCTGAATTATTCACGGAATCCGAATGTTTATTTCAAGACGCGGCGTACCTATAAAAGAGCGATATTTCTTCTAGTCCTTTCCCCTCTCTGCGCCTTTCCCAGGTTTGCCAGGTATAGGAGAGGCGCTTCCGCTTTTATTGGTGTCCGGTCGTTTTGTACGCTTTTTGTATTTGGTCTACTCCTCGGGGTTTATTGGGAAACAAAAGGAAGGTTGTGACGTACGTATGTGACGAGAAATAAATTTTCACGATCCAATTCCGTCAGAATCTGTTATAAGGCTATAAAATATACCCGCCAGGTTTGTATTGAGAAAGGTATTTGAGGGTATAGCAGGTCTTGAATAAATAAAAAAAAAGAAATATTGTAGTCATGCAATAAAACGGAAGATCACATAAATAGTAGATAATTTTAAAGATTTATAGTTGGCACATCTGCTTAATGACAATCAGGGTTGCCTACTTGGGTGTTAAATCTTAAATCCTTTTCTTTTATTATTTATTACTTTTATTATACCGGGTGATTCTCAATATATGCGACAAACTTTAAGAGCTGATTCCTGAGGTTATTTTGATCATAACAGTTCATATGAGTATATGTCCAAAACGCTTTGGTTTTAGAGTTATTGAATGTTTAATAATAAATTATGAACTATGACTAACACGATATAATAAGTTTGTTCGCGTCGCATGAACTATTTGCACTTTTATGCACTTTTTAGAACTTTTGTGTGCAAAAATGTATAATAGTGCAAATAGTTCATGCGACGCGAACAAACTTATTATCACAGTTGGTTCTTCAAAAACTATTGTGTTGAGAGAGAATTGTTTATTTGTCATTTCAATATTTGTCAATAGTTGTCAGAGTATTCATTCAGATTATTACCATCAGTTTCTGTTTTTTAAAATGAATTACACGAATGGTGAGATATGTGATATGCATTTCGTTTACGGTCTTGCCAATGGAAAGTCGCGTGCTGCTAGACGTCTTTATGAAGAACGATACCCGAACCGTATCATCCCGCATCATTCAATAATTTGCCACCCATGTCTTCAACAAACGTCTTAGTGAAAACGGGAAATTTAAAAAAAAGGACGAACTGATAACGGGCACTCATCTACAGTGAGAACCCCACAAGCGTGAAGAAATGGTACTAAATGAAATTGAGGAACATCCTACTATAAGCACCAGAAAAATTGTGTTTGCTTTAACATTACATAACAGGCCACAGTTGGAGAATATTGAAAAGATCAACTATTGTATCCATATAAAATTCAACGGGTGCAGGCACTTTTACCGGCAGATTTTCCGCAAAGAGTGGCTTTTTGTCAATGGATGCAACACAAAATCGCACAGAATCCTGACTATTTGCTCAATATTCTTCACCGACGAGGCTACATTCTCTAGAAAGCGCGATTATTTAATTTTCATAATATCACATATGGACCGAAGAAAATCCGCACGAACTAGTGAATACCCGTCATCAACATCAATTCTCTGTCAATGTGTGGGCCAGAATTGTTGAAGATCACTTGATAGGTCCACATTTTCTACCGATGCGGTTAAATGGCGAAGTATACCGCAATTTTCTTGAAGAGGAGCTACCACTACTGCTGGAAGAAGTTGCGTTGCAATTAAGGTTACAAATGTATTTTATGCATGACGGTGCTCCAGTGCATTTTAGTTTAGTTGCTCGCGAGTTTTTTGGACATATACCTGTCCAGATCGGTGGATAGGAAGGGGGAGGTCCACAACCGTGGCCTCCTCGGTCTTTCAGACTTAAATTCTTTGGACTTTTTTCTCTGGGGTCACCTTAAATCATTAGTTTATACGACTCCCATTGAAAATGTCGATAAACTGGAGAAAATTCGATATTATCGCAGCTTTTCAAACAATTCGAAATACCCCTGGTATTTAGAACGGACTCGCCAGTCAATACGACCGGAGGATAGAAGCTTGTATTACAGTTGGGGCGGTCATTTTCAACAGTTAGTATAAGTTAATTTTGTTTTATTAATTATTTTGTTAAATTATAATAAAAACATTAATTATGTTAACTTACTATTAAACATTGTACAACTTCAGAACTAAGCGATTTGGGACATATGTTTTTATGAACTTTTATGATCAAAATAACCCCAGAAATCAGCGCTTAAAGTTTGTCGCATATATTGTATATATTTGTATTAATTGCAATTCTAATTTTGTGAAAAAATTATGGATTAATTATAATTTAAAAGTATTATTCGCAGAACATTATTAAGTATATAAAATATAAATTCCGTATAAATGCAGTCCTGTCGTTGGGATTTTGCCACATTCCAAAATGGCGGCCAGCCATCTAGCGGACTGTTTTTTAAATACATAGCGCGTGTTCCAGTGTTTTATAGAGTTCGTTGCGGCAACCTTGATGACAATCAAAACGTCAACACATACGACATACGACATTTTGAGGTTAGCTTAGAGAATGTCGGTAAGAAAATTCCTTGGATTTGGCGAACAAAAGATATACCTATCGAAAGACGAAGAGGAATTTCATACATCCACCATATTGCACCATAAATAACGCGGATGTGCAACGTCACACATATAGAGAGATACAAACATGTCTGTACATACGTGAAAGCGCGTCAGATGCACTCGTATCCTGTCGAGCAGACGAAAAACAATATCCTTCGAAGGGAAGTGCGCGACGGCATGGCACACTAGATAGCGCAACCGGTTCTCTATGTGGCGTTCGGGTAATAATAAGAGTTTAGCGACGTCAGTTCTGTAGTAGAAGAGAACAGACACCCGGTTCCCTGGGTTAGAGTTAAAGGGCTGCAAGAAACACTTGCGCTGAAACGTTGGGCTAATATAAATGTCGCGTAGGCTGCCTAAATTGCGGGAATAAATTATCCGGGCGGATTGAGGATTTATTACAGAGCTATGACAAGGTATATCAGTTACGTACGTAGGGGCAAAGATTGGAGGAAAATTAAATTTGGTATAAGCCGATGTGGAATTTGGAATTTGTGTTAAAAAGTGGATACTTTGAAAAAAGTAATTTTACTTTAAAGCGAATCTGGACGTTCAAGTGTGCGACAGAGATAAATATATCGGAAAAGTATTCCGCGCTTTTTGGGAAAACGGTACTAACCCGATTTTGAAATTTTAAACTGTATTTGTCTTAAATAATGTTTGAAATTGCGCCCAACGTTTTAATTTTTTTATTTCTATGTATTTGAATTTTTAAAATGTTGTAAGTTTGTTATTAAAAAATTTCTAAAATCGCTCAACGGCGCATTTGAAGACCAATGTCTTAATGACAAAACTTTTTTAATTTTGAATTTGGACTAATAATAACGCCCGAAAGAAATATTCATTTTTCTTTTTTCTATCAAATGCCGACAGGCCGCCGGCTTCTATCGTAACCTAACGCACAGACCGATGTTTGTTTTGAGGACGTATCTACGTACAGATGGTCTGCTATGGCATCACGTAAGACATAAATATAATAAGGATATTCAATTCTGCTTTCAGTACTGTCTTTTTGTGTATTTTACACAATCCAACCTACTTCCTACCTATGTTTTAAATAAGTGGGAAATTCTTAAAATGTGTAAATGTTAATAATAGATAATGTATCTACTTTTTAGTAACGAGTCATAATTATAAATACTAAACCACTTCAATAATTTCCTTGATGCCAATGGTATTACGAAACAGAACATGCATAAAATGCAAATAAAAAAATGCACACAGCCATTTTTTCGACTGGTTAAAATGTACCTATAAATTACAATTTCTTTTATATCTGCTTAGATTACATACCTTGTATCATAGTCATTTATATTGACCGCCCTAGAATTATTTTTGGATTTTGGCGCACTGAAATACGCAATTACAAAGTAATAAAATGTCTAGGTAAGTAGATATGGAACTTACATTTTGTACAATAGAATATTAAATCTTAGAAGAAGCCTTTTTTTCGCGCTGATACGAAGATGCTTTCGCCTTTTGACGAGTATATTTTATCCATTTTTAGATACTGCGGTTTGCTACTTGTAAGAAAGTAAATATTCTTCATACTATAACTACAGTGCTAAGTCAGTTCCAGAGAAAAAACTTTAGAGGTACTTGACTACAGGTGTGCGATGTCTGTGTGTGTGTGTTGAGTGAGGTTTGTATGTTTGTGACAGTGTGTGGCACCCTGACTTATTTATCACAAGTTACCCTATAGGAAGTTGTATTGTAAAATCATAGATACAGGTATAGAATAACACTCAATGAAACGTAGCGAATACTCTAGACAATCTTAGCAATTGATTTTGGGCACATATAATATAGAAGGCAAACAATTCATACCATTCAAAAAGACAAGAGGTATCTTTCTTTTCGATCTGACTATCGCTTGAGGTTTATTCCTGCAATCACGTGTTCTACAAATGCTCTTCACATTTGTGCATACCTCGAGATAATTCAGCTTTCGAAAAACAGCAGTTACTCAATTTACAAAATAAGTCACTGATTCTACTGATTCATAGTACGGATTATATTATCAGTGCTATATTATGTATTTCTGAATTAATAGTATTCTTTGTAGCCTAGTAAATCAAATAAAATTACTCATAGTATCTTATTAATTTGCATTTTAATTTTGATTTTTCTAAAAGAACCATATGAAATGGTGTATACATTCAAGTTCATATGACAGACTAACTAATGTTTTGAAAGGATCTGATTACTCGAACCAGTTTCATTTCTGTAGCGCACTCAATTCGACGAGTGTGCTACCGTCCTAGTTATGGTTAGGCATGGGCAGACGAGATCAAAGAGAAAACGCATTTTCCTCTTTCGGACGCTATTTGCTATCAGAAAGAAATGCAAAAAAAAATGTTTTAGTATTAGTAAGGACCGCTGAACCGTCGCCCTTGACCACTTTTTTATTTTTCCTTTTTGGAATCCAAATAGAACCAAACAAAAAATTTAAAAAAATAAAACGTTGGCGCAATTTTAAATACTGTTTTCAAAACAATCTCTTTATCAAATTTAAAATATCTTGATTGGTATGTCTAAAAACAGCGGAAAAAGATCCGCGCCATCTACTGGAAGAGAATCTCATTAAAAGGCCGTCCAGATTCGCCTTAATATCTATTATAGATGTAGGTAATTTTCAAACTATTTTTCCATACTTGACAGTTTAATATTTTAGGTTAGATTGAGGTGGCCTACGAATCTGTTTCACCGCGATCTTTTCAGATCTATTGTGATCCTAGAAGACGTTCTCTAATTTTACCCTCTTTAATAGGCCTATCATCTTTGAGAGCGGCTTCTTTGTGTAGCTGCTAAATGTGGGGTTCTCCACGCTGCATTGAGAAAAATGGGCTAAGTAAAGTGTTTACTTGATAAAAAATTATTTACAATAGATAAAGTTTTACTTGGAACGATTCTCGTTAATTAATACCTGCAACTAAACCCAGTTTCCTGAATGTAAGTTGTTATTGTAAATAGTGCTTTTATTAACGGCTATTACACAGCGTACCTCACAGATTTGTGGTAAGTAACGTATTACTTATGACTACTGGTACTGTATCTAACTATACAACACATGCTTAGTAGAAGTAACAACAATGCTGATCGCTATTAAACTTATGTATTTTCTTAAATAGGTAACAACTTGTCACAACTATGATTATTTGAGTTTTGCTACCACCCCGTGATTGTTTTACTATTCGTGATTGGCTAATGCGGCGGAGTAATAAAATAGTCCCCGAGACAGCTACGCGCGCAAGCGCGTGCTAGCGTCAGGTAAGAGTTACGGACGTGGGAAAAGGTCGTCGAAAAAGAATGGCCAAGGAGTACGGCCATTGTAGGCCAGTTGGAACGCAAATATATTAAAAATATCGGATGGGTTAACTCAAAGCCCCATCCGTATAAAGAATCCCAGCGAAAGAAGAAGTACCGAGCCTGTAAGCAATCGGATGTTTCAAGATTGTAGTTTTAAACCACGTGGTGGGATATTTGAATTCCTCATCATTGTGATGATATCTGCGCCCGCTGGTGAAGTTGAAATGTGGATGTCATCGCTACCTGAGTGACAGTCCAAGTGCCACCTACGGTTAGGGATACCCCGACGAAGTAGCCGTTTTCGAGGCGATCATCGGACATAACCGCCACGTACGCCGGCAGTGGATCAACTCACCGAGACAACGCCCAGTGCAAGGAACCAACAGAAACCGCAAGTTTACCGCCTAGGTATATTATTTCTTTGTTTGTTATTAGTTGTAACTTAAAAGCCATATTTCTCGTTGTCCTTTGTTTAGATTTCAATAATTTCAATAACTAAATAACGTTTCAATGGGGCCCCATTTACCTTATCTTTTATTATTGTTTTGTTCATTTTTTTCATCATTAAGGAATATATTTTATGAGTCATTACGTTGTAAATTGTTTAAAAAAAACTGTTGTCAAAGTGCAACCAATATCTTTCATTCATATCAGGTAGTCACTGTGTTTGTCCTATACAAAATAAAATTATTACTACTAATAATACTGCTTTTTATTTAAATTTATATTAAATATTCACTAAACTTCCTCGTTTCCTGCACTATCTATAGTTGAACAACAAATTTAAGGTAAGTATATTGTATATTTATAGCAAACCTTTTCCTTCTATATATCAGGTATTTAGTGAACGTGCATTAATGATACTCTTTCCTTATCACAAGTAATCTAAATAACTTGTATTAATTATGAAGGTGTGATACCTGTTATAGAATAGTTCACTCACAGCAATACACCTATTACTTGACAAGGGCAAATCTTTGCTTACTGCAACTACATATATTCTTTGGCTTAACTACTTCAGTTTAATTATCATAAGTAACTTCATCAGTTACCGGTATGAAGCAGACCGTAAGTAACTTAGATTGCTTGTTGTTAGTATCAGTGTTTAGGATCTCTTTTTTACTAGTGCTAAGTAATCTGTGCTTTTATCCCGTATCCAGCTGAACTTTTTACTTACGATAATTGTATTTTTATTTATGATTATTAATTTTTTTCTCAGTGTGCCATAAAAAAGCAGTTTGCTTTGTAGCAACCCATCACTACTATTTAGTCTACAATGAACAGTCAGCAGATCTACTATCATTTTGACAGTGACCATCTTTATTGAGTAAAACTTTAGTAAAATATAATTATTTATTGTAAATTTATTATTTGCAAAAACAAATAGAGAGTAAAAGAATTGTGGAAGAAGCAACATTGAAACATTATTTTACCATTGATTCTTAATTGCCGAGGATCAGTTCTGGTAGATGCTAAAAAAAGAATTAAAGTTACGGCCACATTTCAATAAATTTCATGTTGTTGGGATTAGCTCTGGGGAGTGCTATGTAATCGTTTTCACGATTCCATTATATAGGTAGTTTTTATAGACGCACTAAACCTTGATGTATTTTCAAGTCACTGAGAGTCGTCTGAGATGTGTTTTGTTAGTCGTGAAAGAAAGTTTTACAGCTATATTAAAAGCACACACACTGGTGCTGCGATTTATTAAAATTTTTATAGTATAATAATAAATTAATTTTTTATAACATATTTCAGCCATAAATTCTTGTTTTATTAATTTTACTTAGTTATTTTTCGCACGTAATCTAATCTACGATATTTACAGTTTTGACCGCTGGTCCTCATTATAAAATCTTTATTTTAAATTCTAATTAGGCGTTTAAACAAATAATCAAACTACATTGCGTATACTTTTCATCAAGGTATGTTATGTGTTCGTTCTTGCAATAAATTGCAAACCATTAAACTAACGAAGAAGGTATCATTTAATACTTCTACTCTTTATTGCGTTCATATCGTGAATAATTTTAGGAAAATTGTAGGTAAAAATAACAATATATATCCGTTTATATTCATCAAAATTATTTATTGAACGTATGTAAATATAATTAGGGGAAGGTGGGGCAAGATGGGAACATTAAGCTTTAGAACACTGCATCAGGATTGCAAATTGATATACAAGGTTCTAAGTGCGCTTGTTGTAATCTTTAAACATTTATTTGCTGATGAATGAATTTACAATTTTTCGATGGGTACCTTTGATGTTGTGAGAAAATTTTGAAAAAAAATGTGTAAATTCACCATCTTGCCCCTATGGTGGAGCAAGATGGTGTAGCAAGGGTTCCAGGTGAGTTAATAATCGGTCGTACCATAAATCTAGGTAATAGGTAAAAAAAATAGATTCTTAAAATATTCTTAAAAACATGCAGGAACAAAGCCTAAACTCTTTAAAGCGGAACTACTTAAAATAAAAAAAGTACAATAACGATAAGAATATTAAACTTAATCTTCACAATTGAGACAATAGAAGACGAACTCATCCACGTTATTCGCACAGCCTCCATGTACCCAACCTCGCCATCCATGGCATTGTATCAATACTTCCCCTTACAATACTAACATTGAGCGTCATCTTCCTCAACAGAAGAACTTGATTATTTCCTTGACGTTTTCTAAAAATCTATCTCTTTGCTTTCCTTACGAAATTCGGCTTCTTGATCTCTTCTGTTTTCTTATTTGTCATTTTTTTTCCTTTCACTCTCCCTCAGCACTTCTAGTTGCCTTAGGGATTCTCCAGACTTCTATTTTCTTGTAGCAGATTTTCATACGTAGTGCTTGTAAGGATTGTTGTCTTTCCCTTGTTACGCTTTGATTGAACCTGTACTTTATTCCTAACATGAGAAATAGGCATTATGTCTTCGAGAAAGCATAATGGCATATCCAGGCATAACGGACCAGACTGAAGAATGAGATAATGATGTCCCCATGTTGCCCCATACCAATAGCCCCATCTTGCCTCTTTGGGACATGGTTATGTTATAATAACATATTAAATACTTGAAATAAACAAATAACGCACTATGGAAAATACATGCAATACATGTCAATTAATAAGCACAAAAAAGTGTAGTTGTAAATAATTTACTTATGCTTCCGATACTAGCCGTTGAACTCACCATCAAAATAATAACGAAATTCTGGAAATTGCAAAGTTCACGCACAAGCAGCAATAACTTTGTTATTACGACTAGTAAAGTTTCCTACATTACAACAAACATAAAACATCACTTGTCAATATTAGGACTGCTATTATTTGACAGATGCTTACTACCGTTTTGTAGATAAGACGATGTCCCCATCATGCCTCGTGGCCCCATTTTGCCCCATTCTCCCCTACCATAACAAATATTATTATTTCACTAATAAATCTTGTTATTATTTTTGTTATTATCATCATCATCATCATCAACAATGACACAGTTCGTGCTGTCGGTGAAAATTCACTCAATGAATGTATGTAGATTATTGATGTAAATTCCAATAGTTTTGATTTACTATATATTATAAGTCAACAGCATAACCTCTGTTATAATTCTTACATCACAATTTCCTAACACAAACAGAAAGAGAAACCAGAAATACATACGCTGATTCTATTCTAACCCTTGCAATCCTTCTGCTGTCATTTCCTAAACGAGAAACGAATGCGGCTTACTTTAAAGTTAAATAGCTTTTTCCCCACTTCTTTCTATTGTATCCGCTTTAAATCTGGTACCTATATAGCAAATACTCGGTCCCAACTTCAACGGCGAGCCAGCGAACGAACTCCGGCATGTAAAAAAGTTCTTCTTTCTAGACTCATCGCTCTTCCAACGTTCCTAGTTTCTTCCGGGAATTATTTTTTATTTCCGCGCTCTTCCGAGACGTCCATCCATCTAACGAATGACAAAAGGCTCTTAGAAATCGAACTTAACCGATCAAGTTTGGCGGCGATACTTCCATCTACTATCGCTGCACACCACAACACCGCCCTAAGTTCAAGTTCCGAAAGTCCAGGGTCATTCACGGAAAGAATGAACTTCTGTCGTCCACTTAAAGCAACTATCGACAGCCGGCAGGAGGTTTCCCGATAACTGTGAACGTCTAAGCGTCTGACATACCGGTGAAGAATGGTTCGTTATTGATTTTATAAGAGGACAAATTCAATCGCGTTTCACTTAAGAGAGATAAAAAAGATCGAACAATAATGACAATGATTTTGAAAAGTTATTTCCACCTACTTTTTAAAGTTACGTCACAATAAACGGATTTTCACCGAGGACGTTAGAATCTGGAACTACTATATTATGAAGTGGATTAACGGTGAAAAATTCAATCCGTAAAGCGCCATCTTGCGTGTAAATGATGCAAATTCGATTATGCAAATAATATTTCTGCTAAGATGAACGAATTGTACTGGAGAATCTTCTTGTCTATCTTTATTAAAATTCTAATCAGAAATTCGAATGAGTTCCGCAGATAGATTTAAATTTTTTTGGATAACACTACACATATTTAAGTAAAATTTACTATACTAAACTATAAGATACCCGAATTACAGAAGGTTTAGATTTTAACAGTTACGTAATTTGTTAAAACATTTTGCAGTTATGCCAAACTTGAATTAATAGTTATAAAGTACAGATAACTGACCAAATTTTATATAACCAAAATATTACAGAAGCCATTATTGCTTAACTGTGGTACAGAAAAAACCATGCAACCGTTAATAATGTTGACATTATTGAAAATATAAACGTAAGGAAGAATACTCAATTTTTCAGATAACTAATTATTCGTTTATATTTAATATACGTCTTGTACAATATTTACTACTTGTATGTGTTTTTGTTAATTAAAATTACGTTTGAAATAAATTTTTCATAAATATATTCCAATACTGCCATTATTTACTTAGGGTTGTAATGAAATATTAAAACCCCTACCATAGAAACTGTCAATAGTGTCAATACAATATGTAAAGTGTCAATTACGTTTCAAAAAAAGGTGTCATAATAGTTTACTTATCGAAAACTCGAAAGATCGATCAGCTGTTTATTGTAGGTCAAGGCTGAAGGCAATGACCTTGCACTAAGTTTGATTTAATTACGACTTGCTTAGGTTAAGGTGTAGAAACTAGAAAAATATATATATTCTTAGAATTATATAAACCACTATGTTGAAAATGACAGGTAAATACAATTATCTATGCTTAAATTTAGTTAGGTTTGTATTGAAAAGGTTATGTTTAAAAATATTATCAACTTTTCCAAAATTATTAATTTCGAATTAATAAAAATAATAAGATTTGTATTGTTTATTCCTGGGTAACGTTATGATGTGATGGAATATAAAGAATGATTAAAAAATAAACACTTAGCTGGATTTTACAAGGTAACCTTGTGGCCGGTATCTCCCTGTTGAAATTCTCTTCGGTAAAACAATGAACGGTCTTCTTGCACTGGTATTCAGAACTCGCAAGATTGGAACGGTGTTTGGGAAAATAATTCTCGTTCTAACTAGGTATATTTTAATAATATAGTGTAACAATAGTAACCAGTAACATCCCAAACTGACGGCTGCGCAATACCGGCTCTAAACAAAAACTCTTTACAACGTTTCAACAGAATCTCCTGGCAGTCCAGGTAAACAAAAATGCGAAACAGTTTTAAGCTTTTCCTCGCGTGAAAATCCTGTCATAGTAACAGCAAAAACTAAAAAAAACTCTTATAATACACACAAGATAGGCTATTCAGTGGCTGGTTTCGTACCCGTTCCAAGCGAACTGAAGCGGACAGATGGCGGACTTTCATTTTAGGGTTGATGAAACCAGAAACTCAATCAACTCATTGAAAATGGTGATTAGTAACGAGATGAATGTGCGAACAATGAAAGAAACAATAAAATTCGTTTAGATGACTGTGAAATTACAACTAATAAAAAAAGGTTCAATAAAAATGAAGCAAGAAATGCCAATAACTGAAACTAGATGGCGCTACCGGGTCTGAATTTAAATTAAAAGAAGTAAATGCCAACACTAAATTATCTGAATGAAATAAAGTTAAAATCAATCTGAGCATTGTCTGAAAAATCATGTCTTTCCTTTAAAAATATCAGAAAACTGTGTCTTTCATTTTATTTTTCTCAGTGCTTACAATAAACAAAATACTTTGAAAAAATAGGTAACGAGAGAAAATAACTCAGAAGTAAATCAAATACATTGAAGTCTAGCGCCTAATTTGCCTAGATTATTTATTTGTTTACTTCTAGAGCACCAATAGTAATCGTTAGAAACGTCGAGAATGCTATGTACATAACTTATTAATAACTTATATATAAATAACACCTTTACATTAATGTACCGTAGATATCCTATCGTTAAGTGAAGAAATTCATTCATTTCAAAAAAAAAAAAAACATTTTAGACTCGACAAAATATGCATTTTCCGTGAAAATGCATATAAATCGCTGTATCCTAAAAAAAAAACTACAGCTTACTAAAGATTTTTGATATTAAAATGAGGGTAGCTACAAAAAAAAATACGTTTATTAATCAATTATCTCCAAAAGTAACGCACGCAACAAGAATGAAGCATTAATTCGCATTTCCTTAGCTAAAATCATCTGTATAATACGTATGTGTATTAGTATATTTAAATATCTTAAATCTGATTTTATTTTAGCTTATATACGCAGAAAAAACTATTCACCGTTTTTGTTATAGAATATAAAATCATCTAAAAGCGGATGACCAATCAGAACATAGCATTTTAACTGACGTCACCGCTTATCAAGATGGTAGGTGTTGCTAACACAACTATGCGAATTTTTCGTTTTAAATTTATAAATTTCACTCCAAAACACGGGTTTTTTAAACATAAAATGGATCGAGTAGTGCGGAATATGACAGTGCGATAGTATTTTTGAGTTATTTTACACGAACTGCTTTAATTTGTGTTCGCAAAACCGTAAAAAGAATCTAGATTTGTGCAACGTTTAAATTGTACTATTTATGTGTGATTTTTTCCTGTGTTTATATCAGCAAAAAACAAGGAAATTTCTGTGCAATACTGGTGAGTACTTTTATACCCTCTGTATTTTCAATTATATTTAGCCTTTGTTCAGGTTTTGATTTAAATTCTGTGTTAAAGCCGTTTTACACCTAGCTATTAAATCCGTGTTATACACGTAAAATTTTAAATTGCGCAATAAATAGCTAGGTGTAAAACAGCCTTTATAAATCTCGTACATGATATCTTTAAAATTAATGTTTAGTACTTGCTATCGTTGAGTGAAGAGATTCATTCATTTCTTATAGATTTTTGATATTAAACTGAGGGTAGCAACAAAAAAAAATGCGTTTACTAATAAATTATTTCCAAAGGAAACGCATTCAACAAGAATGAAGCATTAATTCGTATTTCCTTAGTTAAAATCGTGTTACGTATATTTAAATATTTCAAATCTGATTTCACTTAAGCGTAAATACGCAGAAAAAACTATGCGCCGTTTTTGTATTAGAATATAAAATCACCTAAAAGCGGCCGGCCAATCAGAATGTAGCATCTTAACTGACGTCACCAATTATCAAGATGGTGGGTGTTGCTAACTCAACTATGAATTTACTGTTTTAAATTTACGAATTTCTCCGCGAAAAAAGCTGTTATCAAACGTAAAATGGCCCGAGTAGTGCAAAATATTGTAGTGGGGTAGTGTCTTTGGGTTATTTTACTTAAACTGCTTTAATTTATGCTCGTAAAACCGATAGATTTGTGCAGCGTTTAAATTGTGCAATGTATTTTTTTTTTCCTGTGTTTATATCTGCAAAAAACAGAGTGAATTTCTGTGCAATAGGGTGAGTACATTGATACCCTTTGTATTTTTCAATTTTATTTAATTTTGTTACGGTTTCGATTTAAATTCTGTGTTATAAATCTCGTACATTTGGTTATATCATATTTATATAAACCAGTATTTTCATATTCCGTGTAATTCAACACTCCAAAACTAATAAATATGAATTTTATTTTGTGATAAATTGTTATTTCAAAATGCTTTCATTGTGTTTACTTAATTAAATGCGGAATTTTTTAAATTTTCCACAATCTACACAACAATGCTATTTCATCCTAACCTACATGTCACCTGTTATGGTTTTATTTACAATATTACAGATTAGGGATGTGTGTGAATATATGTATGTACTTTTTTTAATTTTCATTCGGAAAAGTTAATTAATTTCAAGCAACATTTACAAAGTTATTGGATCAACACTTTTTTTATTATAAATATTGATTAAAAAATTGTGATATAATAGTTGGAATGAGATAGCTTGATGATCACTTTTGACAGTTTGTATCTGCTCGAATTCACAAATCGGTACGAATAAACATTTAGTTGCTAAAAATATACCGTATTTTAAAAACAAAATAAATTTTGTTAGCAAATCAAATGCGGTTTCTTCCCGTGTAAATTCACAAAAAGCTCTTAGAACTTTTCGTTTTACTAACGTGAAAATAGCATTATTAATAACAGCGATTTTCACATGTGTCTATCTAACAAGTGTCTGGAAAATCCGCGGATGCATCGACTAAATAAATATTCCTGAATGTACGATAACAAGATACCTAAAACATTAAGTTTACATCGTTTTCAATTCGTTAGCTGATAGCACCACCGTTTGGTAACCACAACAGAAGTTCGACTCGCTTTTATCGAAACTGAAGTTGTTTACAGTTTTCTTTTTTAACGGGAAAGTTGCAACCGTATTTCTGTATCCCTGGAGTTGCAAAAACGGTTAAAGTTTGCCTTTAGTCATTTTTGTGTGAAAATACGAATGGTGGGTTGCGTTAGCAAGTTTTGGAAGTAAGTTCCTTAAATTATGTTATTATTTTTGTGAATGAGAAAAAGGGAAGTATGAGAATGCGTTTGAGGTTATGTCTAACGTGAATGGTAGGAATGCCGGTAGTGATGTGTATTGCTTTCAATAGATGGCGTAACGTCAAGTTTTATTTGAGTTTTGTTAGTTTATTAAGTAAAATGTGTTTTTCTTTTTGTAGAAAACAATGCTTTCCATTTTTCACCACTTTTAATTATGATTTTAGTGCATTTTTTTTTCCTTTTCGTTTACAAACGAATCTCCAAAATTCGCCCATTCCGCATAACATAAATAATGTACGTTATCGCAGCGTCATCTGCACTAGCATTTTTAAATGTCGAGTAAATTCGCCAGCGCGCTAACTAGGGGATGTACGAGCATGCACAGCATACGTGCCACCTAGGAAAATCGAGTGCACGCGCCGGTGTACGTATATTACCAACTATCGCGGCGTAATAAAACGTTATCACTTCCGGCCAGTACCCCGTCGGGACAATGCATTATCAAGTCATCCGGTATTGTGCACCAGCGAATACTTATTAGTGCGCAGTATAGCGCAACTCGTGTTACGTAACGTGTGTTACATCACTTGTTACGATAAAGGCGGTTCGAGAGGTAGGCTGTGGGACGTAGAAGATGTTTGGTGTGAGAGTTTGTTTGATGTTCGAATGATTAATTTCTAGAAATGAGTAGCTTTTCAACATTTAAACTATGTTAGGAAGCAGTGCTTTAGAGCTGTTCGATGCTTCAAAAGTTTTGTGTAGATTAAAGTTGTTGAAATTGTCTGTTTAATACTGTTAAATACCATTAAAATCCCAAATTCTGTATGGTATTGAGTAAGCAGATGTCATGACAAGATATCTAGTCTATGGATTGTCCATATAGTATTAACATTGTTTAAATATATCTAGTTAGTCAACGTAATGCATTGTCGGAAAAATAAAGTATTGGGCTGGGAAGTGGTGCACTCTATCGGTGAATGTAAATTGATTTGAAAACGCGGTAAATATAACAGGTATCTCGATCAGAGAAAACGACAGATTTCTGTGTTCTATCTATCTATCTGCGGAAACGACGGAATCCCGTATCGGTGTGATGTGTGATTCATTCGCATTGGCTATAGGTTTGTTTGTTTGTCTGATCTAAGTTGCGTGGCCCGGGGAAAAGGGAGGGTGGATGACGCTTGATGACGCGCCTCGCGATAATTCTCGTGTTTGTTTACATTAGAAGGTTAGTATCTGGGGTATTCTGTTATAAATTAAAGGACGGACAAACGCCATCAGAGAAGCGGGGAAGCGGAAAACTCAGTGGCGTTGCCTACACGCAGTCTATGCCTAGAAACTTGCATATGTATATATTTTTGCGAAGTCAGTAGAGAATATTATGTAAGGTTCTGTATTCACATGTAAGAGAATTTCATATTTACAAAGGAAAATCTAGAAAGAATTATGTGGTTACAAATTTTAAAAACTTATTAAATTACAATGAACAGTAACAATAATTAATATAATTTAGTGAAAAGAGCTTCCCCTGTTTTTGGCCTAGTTGCACCAATATTTTGAATAGAAGTCTTGAGGTAGGGGTGTTGATTGTATTTATTAAGATTTAATGCATTTTGTTGATAATCGTTTAAATTTAACGCGCCGCTAGATATAACAAACTTACCATCACTTTCAAATGTATTCTTGTGGAAAATTACAATGTTTTGATATTAATAATATGTAAATTATTTCTAATCAATGATAAAAAGACTTACCAAGTTTTTATTTTATTATTTTAAATAGTTAGTGACTATTTATTCCTACTTGTTTTATCTTTTTTTCAATAAAGTACAAGAAATAAAGAAAATGTTACTTTTACCTATTTCAATAAATCATACAATTATATTTTATCTTGTTACGGAGTTTAAAACGTATTCAAAATAAAATTATTTTAGCATTCTTATTTTTCAATGAAAGCCTGAAGATATTTGAGTGCTGCACATATATAAACAACTACATCTAAGACGCCGCCAAAGCGTAGAATATTGCGAAAACAGCTGCCTTGTGGTTCGTGTCGAACAAACAAGTTATGTATATACGCGTCATCACTGTGCATTGAAATATTCCACGTGATTTACGGGCGCATGTAGTTTTTATACATGGGTGTGTTTTTCTTACTCGGTCAAAACAACTAGAGGATTTATACGGACAATCGGGTGCCTTTCCGTCAACACCTGTGCCCATATGCGTGTGTTCGCTCGTATATTGCAAGACACGTTCTTGTTGAGAAAACACTAATTGAACAATTTTCTAAATTGAGATTTTTTTAAGAATAAAATATTTAAACTTAAAACAAAAAAGTATCACTGAAAAGAGAAAAAATCTAAAGGGACGAAAATTTGCCAAGAAAAAAAAAACATTACATAAAACTACTTCTCAACTTTTAGTTTTCTTAGTTTTTAAATTAATAAGTTATTTTGTTAACTTAATTTGCTTATGTTTATGATTATATAATAATAAGAAGAATAAATATTTAGTTTGATAACATATAATCGTTATTTTTTTTTACATGTATGTACCATGTTACTTTACTTTTTGACTTTTTCTTGGTTCTACTTTAATGTTATGCTCTATGTCATCGTTTTTTCTTATATTTACAAAACATGTTTTACTTGATTTATTTATCATTACTATTAGGTATATAGATAATAATAGAAATTCGTTTTTTTTACATGTATGCACCATTTCACTTATTAAAAAACAGTATACATGGTGACGCGTTCGCGCACTTTCTCTTGATTGGTTGAAAACTTACGAGGCAACTATAACTTTGTTTGTTTGTGTGCTTGAAGCAGTATCTCCTGACGTCATGAGAGTAACTTGAGAGCGTCTCAGAGCTGGATTTAAAGATGCTACAAACAAACGCGCTCGATTGCAATATAACCTTAATTTTATTATTTACTATTGTCAAATTGTCACAGCTATTATGAATAGGAAAAGTAAAAGTAATTTTTTCAAACTAATGAATCTAGACTACAATAAAAATGCATCATATACTAGTATTTATGTATCTACCAAGTGAAGTTTTTAAAATTTAATGATCGTTATTTACATTAATTACATTGGTATCTATTATTATTATATTATCGATTTATTGCGTATTTGATGTAGTTATATCTGATTAAATTTACAAACGACAGTTTACAACACGGTGTTATGCGGTTAGGTTATGTACCTTTACAAGTTCACACACGCGTTGAACATACGATTTCCACAAATTGCTCGGACACCGGAATCGCCGATTCGGGAGCAGGAAGAAGCACCTCTTTGTGATCTGGATTTGCTTGCTCTAAACAAACAAACACGCACGAACCATCATCTAAAATACAAACGCGTAAAATTCCTTGTATCTGCTTAGATCAGCCAAACAAACAAACCTTATTGCAATTGAATAATATTTTGCGGACGCGTAAGAGGGCCATCTTGTAGTTCGTAGTCTAACTATAAAACTTATATTTAAATCGAGATGGGCACCAACGTCATGCTGCCATCTACCGCTTTTGTCCAAAATATTAAAAAATCCGTTAACTATTTTGTCCATAAGGTTGACTAACTAGTATGTATATAAACAATGGTATTAACATATCCACACATTGACCTTTCCCCACCAAGACTAGATGGCGCTGTATTTACCTAGTTTATTTATCATTTCTCAAAAGTAGTATTCATATGGTCGCGAGGCTACTGTATTATATTTTTGTTATTAAGAATCATAGGGAAATTATTTAGTTAGAGTAGGATCATTTCAATTGTTATGGAACTCATATAGTACTTGGAATAGGTAGTCTCGTGTAGTACCTTTTTTAGGTGGAGCACGGGGTTGGGATGATTTGTAATAATTTAGTTTTCATAAATAAAGTGTATTTACCTAGTTCATTTTATCATCACTTAAAATAACTTACCGTCATGCGCCATGACTATCGCATACTATTTATCTATAATTCTATAAAGGATCTATAAACATTTCCTTATCAATATTTATAAGAAAGTACGTTTTTGACAACGCTTGATAGCGTGACGAAAATAGAAACTTTAATAAATATGTGTGTGTTTCTACCCCTGATTCAATCGTTTATTAAATATGGCAATATCTTTTTGCAAAGGTATTGAGCTCGTTAAACATGAACTTACGACAAGCAATTTTCATATCTCCCTACCAGCAAACTTAGTATTCTGTAAGAGTAGTATCAGGATCCATTATTCCTTGCATGTGAATTGTAGATAATTTGGTAATGCAACAGGGAAATGAATCGCAGGATAGCTTTCAGAAAAGATACAATGAGACGTATGTACGAATAAGCATCAATTGATTTCACATTTGAAAACATATCTCAAAACAAAATATTTTCAAAGTTTCGAATAATTATTTGCACTGCATACATATGTAAATTATAATTAAATGACAGCGTTTTAGTAAATGTAATTAAAGACCCCTAATTGAGCAAAATTGTAATTAATACAACTTCAAAATATTACAGTTTTTCTCAATTAGTTGTCTTTACTTCCACCTTTATACGCATATGTCAAAAATTTTGACTAATTCTAACTAACTATAACTATACAGGATGTATGAGATATAGAGGTAAATATAATAATATGTAGCAGCTATAATCATATACGATCAAAAAGTGTTAATGCACAGGGGGTCTATCTGTAAGCATTAACGAGAAAAACAAATATTTTATAAATGCCGTGGGCTAGAGTCGCACCTGTGCCCAACCTAAATGCTGTCCCGAGTATACCCCCACATACCACTATCACTCAGCCATTACCGCTGTTAGTTTTGTGTGGATCGCCCTTTGGAGTGCAAGCCACTTCGAACATTTTATTTAAATTCTTCCCGTCTCGAAAAAACGATCCTTTTCAGAACCATCATGATTTCATATAAAGAAAATCGAAGCTTGATGCATCGGCAAAAGCGCGGGAATGTATAGATTCATTTTCGCGAGATATCATAGTAAAAAGGCGTGTTTGCAAATTTTCTGTATCTACATTTATTTCTGTGTAATTCGATTCAATTCATTTTGCGTTATATGATTAAATAAATCCAAAAGAAATAACTCAGATTCATGTGGTACCGTTTATTAACAACTAACTCTTGATTTGACAAAGCAAAAGAAAAATATTTACGTTTTTTGTAACTACCGAAGTCACATATCCGGTGAAACTCGAACGTCTTATCAGGATATTAAAAATAATATTTTGTAGACTTACGTAGAATGCTCTTACCAAAAAAGGAATGTTTATTTTATAAAAAGAAGAAATTTAAAATGCTATTTTGCTATTTTTACAAGGACACACTGACCGATTGGCCTTTATTTATTCCGAATGACGTTAAATGAATTTACGGCATACCATTAAGAATAATACTAAATGAGAGCAATGTATTTATACATAATACCACGTTTAGCGGGTGCTTAACATGACGTTCCCTTGCATCAGGCCCGGACTAAAGAATTTTTGGCTCTAAATTTTACTTTTTTTTTTATTCTTTAATGATGAAATCCGGTTTCGGTGGGTTTGTGCTTTATATGTCGTGTAGTTAACACCCAAGCAAAATTTATTTTGTTATTTGATAAACCCTGTATAGTTACTGACTAACAAAATTTGTTCTAACATTGCCGCCCTAATGGCCAAATTTAAATTTCCCGCAATTATTCATAGTAACTTCAACGTTAAAACATAAAATTACCCACCATTTTATACTACATTAATAGTGATTTTAATGCCTTTACGTTGAATTTACTAAAAATAGTGGCGAGAAATATAAATTTGGCTATTAGGGCGTCTATGTCAATACAAGGTATTTAGTATTTATTGTCCAGATAGGTTTAGCTAGAGAGCTTTCATTTTCAATTATTTATATCAAAATGGCGTCTAAATAAATTGTGAAGCACACGAGAAAATTATTGTCAATAAAAAGTAGCTGATTTGTAAAGGTTATCTTATTTACTAAGATTATTTCCCGAGCATATAATATAACTACTATGCTTAATAGTCAACTATTTACACGGTGATCAATAGTTGCTTGACTCTATTTTTATTGGTAATTTCAAATTTCCAAATATGTCATTGGTTGTTCTTTCCAATCCTCGATCGTAGTTTTTTTTTGCTCTTCCAATTAAACGTTTTTAAATGTAACATGTATAGATTGTACCAATACGCCTCATATAACATTTTTCCCAGTGATCTATTTCCTAAATAGGTGAAAAAATACTTGAAATTATAACATATTTGGCGCCCAATGAGGGGCAAAGTTAAATATTACACTTCCTGGTTAATATTCAGGTTTATCGTTTGCTAGGGTAATCCACGCGGTGGTACCCCTCTCACCCCGTTTTTATTATGTTACTTTTAGTGGTTAGTGATATACTATTTACTTACTACTAAATTAAACGCTATGTAGTAAATATAGATTGCAATTGAAAACAAGGCTGGGACGAAACAATCAGCGAACTAAACTAAAGTATTATGAAGTTGTCATCTACCGTCAAGCGCTGCCCGGAACATCCTCCTATAAAAGTAGAAAATCGTTTTGTACTTTCCAAAGAAGACAGGAAATTAGTTTCGAATTTTCTCCTGCTCGATCCAATTTTCGCTTAACACCGGAGAAAGAGGAGTACCGCTCCCTCTCATCCCGATACCCGAAGCGCGACACGCGACGGAAAAGGAAGATGATAGGTTCTGCTGTTGTTCTGCCGGGGAAAAAATCTTGTCCTTTTAAATAAATTGAAACGTCTCTCTGACGTCGTCGTCGCCGACGACTCGGTCCGCCGGAATTCAGTTTAAACAAAGCCCTCTCGCTGCGACGACTAACACATTGTCTTGTTCTTCTTCTTCTTCTTCTTCCACTTCCACTTCCACTTCCTCCACTTGTGCTGTTTACGGAAGGTTGTATGTAGTATACTAGTCGCGGGAAATTGATTCGGGAGCGAACTCGCCGGGGTCGCGGGTTGCACAAACAACGAACGCGTCGCTATCGAGATGGGAAGGGGGGGCCCGGGGTACCGACGAAAATGGAAAAGTTTGCCCGCTTTTCTTCGTAAATAAATGAGCGCTTTATTTACTCGTTTGTTTGCGAATTGCTTGGGAATTTAAAGCAGGGAAAAATAAAAAGAACAATAGGACGAATGTATAAATATATAAACGAATGGGATCCCGACGAGAAAATTAAAAATAAGATAAAAACTATTTTATAACATATTTAACAATAATAATATATGCCTTTATTACACATAAAAGGATTACAAACATTAGAGGAACATTAAAAAAAGAAAAGAAAAAAGAACGATGAATGAATAATAAACAAACAGTAATCCTTTGCGGTAAACGGCAGAAAGTCAGACGAACTGCACGCAGGTGCAACGTCTGTTTTTCATTCCTGCCGCAATAACTACAGCTAAAGAAGAAAAAAAAAAACTATGCGGCCAGTACATATAGAAAGCAAGCTTCACATTTCTAAGCATCATCATACAAGTAAATGAATAGATACAAAAACTAAATTTAAACTACATTGTAAATTTAAGTCATTGAATCAAGAATCATACGTTTTACATGACGTTTAAAAGAAGGAACAGATAAGTTTTTTAAATAATCCGACAGACCGTTGTATATTCGCGCAATATTAAATGAAAATGATCTTTCAAAAAGAGTTGTCCTATGAGCAGGAGGTGTGATGCAATGGGGAAATCTAATATTAATGTTCTAAATGTCAATCTAAGGAAGAGGTATGACGGAATCCTTGTTGTCACAATTTTGTGATAGAAACAGCACTGATGCAGGCGTCGACGAGAACGCTTGTTCAACCAGCGAAGTTCTGCAAGTCTATGAAAAACATGTTCGCGCCTTCTTAAACCGAATATAAAGCGAATACAGCAATTTTGAAGTTTTTATACTCTTTGTGCGGTAACACTATCAAGACAAGGCCCATAAACAACGTCACAATAGTTAAAGTGCGACAAAACGAGTGCATCAGTTAACCGTTTCCTAGACTCAACAGATAGACAATTTCTATGAGTATACAGATACTTTAAATTGGTATACGCCTTACGGATACACATACTAATGTGACCTTTAAATCTCAAGTCCGAGTCAGTTAGAAGCCCAAGGTTTCTAACAGACCTAGAAAAAGGCAAGGATGTGTTATTTACCTTGATTGCGAGGTTGCTAGTAACAAACTCATCACACCTTCTACCAAAAATCTGGGTGCCGGGACATGAGGATATAAAGGGCAACGTAATCGCCGATGAACTAGCCAAGAAGGGCTCTAAGAGACACTTCATGGGTCAGAGCCCGTATGTGGGATTACTAAGGATTCCGCAAGAAGGGAGATCTGGACCTGGTTAGATAAAGAAAGTAAAAAGAAATGGAGGTCGACTGAAGGTCAACTCCATACCAAAACGCTGATAGGGGATGGGGATGATAGTTTCTCTGATAACCTACTCAAGCGCAGTAAGAAAGAAGTTAAAACCATTACTGGGTTGGTAACTGACACCGCCCTCTGAAAAAGCATCTATACAACACAGGCCGTGTAAGCGAACCGTGGTGTAAGAAGATGCGAGCTACAGGAGGAACCGGGTTCACTGTTATCCGGCACAGGTGAGGAACTGAAGGTACTCAGGCAGAATATTTCGGGAGAGATCTATTGGACCCTCGAAAGTCTCCAAGTTTCCACTGGGCAAGATACTGGGCTTTATAAGAGAACACCAAGCGCTCGAGTGGAAATAAGAGAAATCAATAGGGATGGTACAATGAGCACCAAGCTCAAGTGCCCGGACATCAAGTGTCCACCCTAACCTGAATGAATGAATGAAAATGAATGAACCTCCTACCAAAGAGTATCACAGATGTTTTATTGACATTTATTTGCAAGGTGTACTGCATGGAAAAATCCACTATTCGACCAAGATCCGAATTGATGCGGTCACTAGCAGATGACAAATTGCTTTGCTCAAACGTAGAATAAATTTGAGCATCATCCGCGTAGAGGTGGTAATTACAAGTTCTCAAACATGTATGCAGCTTTGATGTGTACAGTAAAAAGAGTAAAGGGCCTAAAATTGAACCCTGTGGTAACACTGCGTAGAGGCATAGAATTCGACACCTTGCTATTCAGAATGATTGTTGGCAGCGATGTGACAGATAATTTTAATTAAAGAGTAGCCTCGCCACTGAAACCAAGATGCTCTAAGATTAGTGATAAAAGACTGTGACTCACCGTGTCAAAAGCACGAGAGAAATCAAGCATAACAAGGCACGTGAATTTGCCAGAATCAGCAGCCGTGAGAACATCGTCCACTACTGCTGAAAGAGCGGAGGCACAACTATAGCCAGCTTGGAACCCAGATTGGCAAGTAGGTAAAATATTATGTTGATTTATATAGACTCTAATTTGTTTTTCCAATAACTTTTCAAATATTTTCGATAACGCACAAAGTATGCTAATCGGTCGATTTGGCGCCCAATGAGGGGCTGACTGCTTCCACCGTCTTGATTAAATCTGTGCGTGATCTGTAATAAATAAGATCAGATGTTCCAATAGTTTTCTTACTACTGTAGTTATTAAATGATATTCTAACCACTTGTAGTAACCTTTTAACGCCAGAAAAGTTATAACAAAATGTCCAGTATACTAAACTTTTAATGCGCACAGGAGCCAGAGAAAACCCGCTCTCCCTTAGCAGTTTATAATCCCCCGGAAATAAGATGATTACGTTAATCTGCGAGCGCACGGCCGCAATTCGCATTTCACAGAATAAACGTTCACGGTAGGAGAGGGAGGGGAAAGCGAAGGACCGAGAGTGGGAAACTGCCATCTAGCGGCAGATTGGATCCTCTTTCTTTTCCGGCTTTAATAGTGTAGTGGTCGAATGAAGAATTTAATTAAATTTTTCGCCTGAATCGATGCACGAACTTGATTCTTCATCGCTATTATAGTTTATGGATGAAAAAAAATGAACATACAGATGCAGGGTAAGCTGTTGGAAAAGCAACATTTTGTGTGGATGCCCTCCGAGGTTTTATACACCAAGATAGGCACGGTTAATAGATTAATCTCTGACCAGTTGTCTATCACGGGTTCCATTACAAATCTTGCGTAGCAACCCATCAGTAAGAAGTTTACTTCGAATACCTCTCGACTTGTTAATCACTTTCATTTTATATGTAGAATTTGTAACGTATTTGTAGTTCTATTTAATCGATGTGCGTTCCTGGTTAGCGGACAGCCGAAGAAAGCACGTGAGAGAGCATACAGGTACGCAAGCGAACGAAAAAGTCGTCAGCCAGCTTCCAAAGCGAGTGGACGTGCCGTTCGGCTGGAGAGCGGTTATTGAAAGACCTGCCGTTAGGCGCTAGCTACAACACAGTTGCATATATTATTAAAAGTGCATCGCGTAGCGAGCTAATGTTAGCTCCCTGATTGCTGAGTGCTTTGGTCACCGTGTGCTACCGGAGAAGAATATCAGATCTTATAGCAAGGGATAAACCTCCTGAGGGAGGAGTCTTGCAATTGTATTAGATTGCGTATATCACCTGTGTGTGCCGTGTTGTGCCGCCGTATGCTGGGAATTTTCCGATTTAGAAGGCTGAATACGTGAGAGAGCATAGGTACGCAAGCGAACGAAAAAGTCGTCGAGCCAGCTTCCAAAGCGAGTGGACGTGCCGTTCGGGTGGAGAGCGGTTATAGAAAGACCTGCCGTTAGGCGCTAGCAACAACACAGTTGCATATATTATTAAAAGTGCATCGCGTAGCGAGCTAATGTTAGCTCCTGATTGCTGAGTGCTTTGGTCACCGTATGCTACCGGAGAAGAATATCAGATCTTATGCCAAGGAATAAACCTCCTGAGGGAGGAATCTTACAATTTATTAGATTGCGTATTATCACCTGTGTGCTGTCGTGTTGTGGCGCCGTATGCTGGAAATTTTTCGATTTAGAGGGCTGAATACAGCCGCCAGAAGGTACGACGACGTAGTTACATGGAGCCAATTTCCAGGCGAGACCGCTGTGTGTGCTGATGATATCCTCGCTGTACTCCACACACAGTATATTATTATTTAGCTCGAAATATATTTAAATTTTCGTTGAATGGTTAAGAAATTAGAAGTTTTCACGGAATACTATCTATGTATGCATTAAGATGATTGTGTGTAATATTACAGTCAGCGCCAATGCAATTATGACGTTGAACGTTTACTTTTCCTAAATCTTAAGGCTCACTTTCTTAAGCAAATGCTCCAATCTCCGCATTATTATAGCAGTTTCGAACCCACATAGCATATAAAATTTATGTACTGCTGTGGTTAGACAACCCTGTTTGCTGAGTGTATTCAAGTTGCATATTTTGCTTAAGCTTTTGCTCGGAGTAGGATTTATGCCAAAAGCAAGCGTGTTATGAATCAGACCTTTGTGTCAGATAGAGTCAAAAGCACTACAGAATTCAAAGAAAACTGCAGTTACGGTTTCTCTCCCTTGTTACACACATTGGTGAACTGGTCAACAAGCATCTCAGTTAGGGTGTGAGCCTGGGATTCTGTACCCTTTCATCTCAGATAGAAGCAGCGCCATCAAGTGTTTGTAAGTAACTTGTAGTAAGTTACTCTTCAGAAGAGATTGATGATCGTCATTTGATACTCTAACACAGTGGTTCTCAAACTGTGGTACGCAATTTTAGGGGGTACGCGTCCGGCCAACAATAAAATAAAACAACCCGGGACACGTATGCACACGTTGACGTGCGCGCCACTAAGGGCTTAGTCATCAGAGTGGGGCTGTGTGGCCGGCCAATCACTCGTGTCACTGCACTGCAGTAGCATTGCCTGTTATTACAAGCTCGCTCTCAGTATTGTGTTATTTTTGTGGTGTGTTGTGTTATTCTGCGGACACTCAATCCTGTTGAAACACGTTTACGGACATCTGTTTGAAAACTGAGTCAGGTACTACGTAAGTGAATTTTACAATAAAAATTAACAATGGATAAATGGCTCCTAAAGAAAAGGCCTCATGAAGATCTGCATCAAAATTCTGGGCCATCAACTTCACAAAATGAAAGTAGACCTGAACGTCTTGTTACTAATGAGCAGCTCAAGGAAAAAATAAAAAAACCCGAAAAACTGGCAAATGAATATAAAAGTAAAAAGAGAAAATATGACGAGTTGTACTTAAAATTAGGTTTACTTGGACTGGAAGCTCAGACGAGCCTAATCCACAATGCGTTGTTTGTTCAGAAATTTTATCAAACAATTCTATGAAACCTTCTCTTTTAAAACGCCAGTTTGAAAGCAAACATGAGAACTTAGTCAAAAAGGAGTTACGGTACTTTGAACGTCTTTTGGAAGATTTGAAAAGTAGGAAAAACACGATAAAACACTTTTCTGGTGCAGAACAAAATGAAAGTGCTCTAAAAGCTTCTTACAAAGTTTTAAGTCATTTAATTGCGAAGTCTGGTAAAAACCATACTATTGGCGAAAGCCTAATCCTCCCTGCCGCAGCAGAAATTGTTTCTTGTATGTTTGGAGAGAACGAGGCAAAAAGAATTACATCAATTCCATTATCAAATGATACAGTTTCAAGGAGAATTAGTGATATGGCGTATGACACAAAAGAACAACTTGTTGGAGCAATTCGAGCTAGTCCTTGCTTTGGTATACAACTCGATGAAACCACGGATGTCGCTGCCCTAGCCCAACTGATTGTTTTTGTACGTAGCATTTTTCAAGATGAAATATTTGAAGATATTTTATTTTGTAAGACACTTAAAACATCGACAAAAGGTGAAGATATTTTCAATTTGTTAGATTCTTTTTTTTCCGAAAACCAGCTCGAGTGGAAAAACTGTGTGTCAGTGTGTATGAATGGTGCTAAGGCTATGAGCGGTCACATCACAGGGCTGGTAGGCCATATTAAAACGGTTTCAACTGAGTGTAAGTTCACTCATTGTGTCCTTCACCGAGAGGCTTTGGTGGCTAAGCACCTCCCTGATGAACTTAAAGATGTCCTTGATCAGAGTGTGAAAATTGTGAACTTCATAAAAACTAGGCCCCTAAAATCTCGTTACTTTAAAATTCTATGCCAGGATATGGGGAGCCTCCATGAGAACTTATTGCTACATACTGAGGTACGATGGCTTTCTCGGGGAAATGTTTTGTCCCGTATATTTGAACTCGACAAAGAATTACATAATTTTTTTACCGAACACAAATCCCATCTGTCTTCTGTACTTACTGATTTTGATTGGCTTTTGAAGTTGGCTTATTTAAGTGATATTTTGGAAAACTCAACATCTGGAATTTATCCATGCAAGGCAGTGTTTCTGATATTTTAATATAGAAAAGAAAACTGATGCAATGGTAAAAAAGATCATTCTCTGGGAAAAACAAATAGAAAATAACAACTGCGAGCCGTTTGAAAGATTACTTACATTTTTGCAAGATAATGAGAAAAACATATCTAATTTCACTGAACTCAAGACTCAAATGGGCCAGCATTTGAATGCATTGAAGATCCGCATAAGAGAGTACTTTCCACCTTTGGAGAAACAGTATAACTGGATACGTGACCTCTTTAATGCTGATGCTATGGACACTAACCTGACTATCTTTCAAAAGGAACACCTCATTGAAGTATCATGTGATCCCACGTTGAAAAACAAATATTTGACTGCTGGTACTACATTGTTAGATTTTTGGATCGGTATTGGGAAGGAATACAAAGAACTGTCAAGCACTGCTGTTAAATTTCTTGTTGGGTTTTCCACCACTTATTTATGTGAAAAGGGTTTCTCAAGTTTAACCTATCTTAAAAATAAATCTAGAAACAAATTAAATGTTGAAGATGATTTAAGATTGTATTTAACCAAGTTAAAACCCAATTTTGATAAACTGTGCAAAGGGAAACAAGCTCACCCTTCTTACTAATCTCTTTGAAAGTAAGCGCTTTTTGTTCTTTAAATTTTGTGTGTGTTTGTTTTTAATGTAATAAAAATGTTTGTAAACAATATCTCTTCGTTTTTATTTAAACATGATGCGTAATTCAGTTTCAAAGGTTAACACTATACTTCTATGCTACATAGAAGGCTTTAAGATTTGTTTAATATTTTAATTATAGTTTACTTAGTACCGGTAACTGAGAAGGGGTACCTAAAATGTTTTGTGGGTAAAAAGGGGTTCAGTGTCTAAATAAGTTTGAGAACCACTGCTCTAACACGAAGTTAATATAAATTGTGGTTTTCCTTTATCTCACTTTTAGGGTGTTGAAAGCGGTCGTTATGTTTCACACACCTTAAGCAAAATCTGGTATCTAGTGTTGCGTACACGTACCGCGAGCAGAACGCAGATCGACGCAAAACGACTTCGATGCTCTATATTTGACACGTCGTGTCAGTTAACGACGGAGAAATCTCGAAAAGCATTGCATCTTCGGCGCTGAAGATTTTCATCGCAATTCTAAACGAAACATCTGTAGGAAACTCTAACCGACCACGGCTAAACAGCCGATAACAACTCTCTTCAATACGAATATTCCTCCTCAGTGTTGCTTCCACCCCTTAGGCAGATAGTACATTAGACACACCCGCGGGCACAGATTTTCCCATCGCATCGGGACCATCAAAACAGTGGCAAGCCCTGCGGTCGTATTGTCTTCCTTTGTGTTCATTTCCCTGAATATAGTTGTTTGAACCGTCGAAACGAGGTGATTTGGACGTGGAAGTTCCGCCGAATCGACGTGCTTCGGCTAGCGAATCCCAAACTAGAGAGGACGTCGTTTGGCGAATTGCCCCTATTCCGAGGGCGAGTTAAATTGACGTCGTTCGGTCTGCTCCTTGTTCCTCCCTCGTCCTGTGACTTAATTAAAAACTGTTTCGAATACCGTTGCACCGCTATGCAAAGTCTATTCGATGGGTCGCTGCATAAAAGCGAGTTTGGTGAATTCCCCGGCTTTTATCTGCGAATGTGCGGTCCTCTGTTTGTGTTTCCTGTTGTTGTCTTTTTGTTCGCTTTCGGTCGTGCCGGTACTACGGGAAAAGGGTTCCGCAACGCTATCAATTGGGTATTTCGGGCGCGTTGTCGGACCACGAAAGCGCTAGTTTTGCCATTCGAATGTGGCGTTTTTATATTTCGTATTTCGTGGGAGCGAAGCAAGTCGACTGATTCTTTGTGTGTTTTATTTACCGAACGTGTGTTCTCGGTTCGATTTCTGTTCGTCTCTTTTCCGGTACTATGCTTTTATTTGTGCCGTACCGCGGTTGTGAACGTAGAAAAGGGTGATTTTAAATATGGGAAACTTTAACGCAAAAAGTCTCGAAATGTTTTGAATGCAAGGACAAGAAGTATACGCCTAAAGATGACTTCAACAAAATTCGTTGTAACTATGTTATACAACGTGTGTATAAATTGTCGCAAAAGCTACACGTAGCGACATACTTCGTTCGTTTCTGAATCGAAAATCTAAATGGTAAAATATTGTACTATGCTTCATAAGTCTTCACGAGGTTCTTGAAGTTCGGTTTTTTAGTTCCTTAATAAGCGTTTGTGTTCGTTATTTGTCGGTATAGATAGCTGCAATTTTCTTATTCCTGTTTTTTCGTAAACAGTTTCTTTTTGATTTTAGAGCCTGGTTTCAACATTTCTTCATAAGCATCCTCTCATGAAAAACACATTTGGCAACATTGTAGGACAATGACTTTGTATTCTAATTTGATTTCAATCAAAACCATTACTGTCAAATTTTGACATTAATCTGAAGTGTTCAATTTTATGCAAGCTCTGCTCTTTTTCGTGATTACTCGTATTCTCTTGATTAGTTTTTCTGTTTCAGTGTTTTTATCGTTCTCGTATTATTGTTTTGTTTATTTACATTTAATGAATATGCCGATATGTATATGGTATACGGTTTTTGTAATGGAAATACTAACATGGCAGAACAGGAATATCGCGTACGTTTTCCAAACCGGAGACATCCTACTGGGAACGTATTTCGACGGCTACTGGACCAACGTCTACGTGAAACTGGTTCGTTCAAGAAAAGAAATGCCAACGCTGGTCGACCTAGACAACGGCGTACATTACAACTGGAAGAGGAAATTCTAGACTCAGTACATGAAGATCGATCCCTCCGTCAGTACTCGACAGTTGGCGTCCACATTCAATATCCGCAGTAATAAGACCGTTCATTTGGTTTTACGTGAAAACCCTTCTTTATCCATACCATATAACTAAGGTGCAGCCGCTCTATGAAAACGGTAACATACACCGTTTAAACTTTTGTCATAGTATCTTAAATAGGATTCAAGAAGATGGCGACTTTTTAAGAGGTGTTCTTTGGACCGACGAGTCTATGTTTACCAGAGATGGTGTACTCAATACCCATAATTTTCACCATTGGGCAGATGAAAATCCTCATGCGTTTCGGGAATACGGTCACCAAAGAAAGTTTTCAGTTAATGTTTGGCTGGGTATAATAAATCACCGTGTCGTTGGGCCAATCTATCTGCCAAATCGACTTGATGCCAACGGGTATTTAAATGTATTAGAACAAGTTATTGACGAGATGCCATTGAATATACGCCGTAACATGTTTTATATGCATGATGGAGCTCCGGCACATTTTTCTCGTAATGTGAGAGAGTGGTTGGATGGAACACTTCCCTAACAGGTGGATTGGTCGCGGTGGTCCTATCTTATGGCCTGCAAGGTCTCCCCACCTAAATCCTTTAGACTTTTTTGTTTGGGGTTTCATAAAGGTGAAGTTTCGCAACACCTCCACAAGACGCTGACGAAGTATAGGACGAAATTAACGCGGCATATTAGAAATTACACCGGATAGGCATTGAACAAGTAATACAGATAATACCTCGTAGATTGCAAATGTGTTTACAAACAGACGGATAACAATTTGAACATATGCGTAGGTAATTAGTGTCGCTAATTTATTACAAGAGATGCGTTCGAAAATCAAAACTACTAATTCTGTTTTATAATAAAGCTTCTTATTGCTTTTCCCCTATGTATCATTTGGTGTTTATCCAATTTGTCATTTGTAATTCTGGTCTGGCAATTTGACAAGTATTGTAACTATCATACGGTAAGTATGCGACTACAGTGTTGCCAAATGTAAGTTACTTTCAAGGGCTCCTGAAGACGCATGAAGCATAGTACCATTTTTACCATTTAGATTTTAGATTCAGAAACGAAGGAAGAATGTCGCTGCGTATAGCTTTTGCGACAATTTATACACACGTTGTATAGTGGTATTGGGCATTATATTGTGGTTAGTTTTCACTAGAAATATGGGCTATCTGGAATTTTAACTTACAACAAACCATTCTAAATATAGCCCTTTTAGCGAAAGATAACGTTGCAAGTTTAGGTAATAGATTTTTTTCTTCTCAGTTGAGAATGGGAATCCATGCGCTCCCTAAACAATTGTCCTTAATTAATAAAAAATCGTTTAGCTCGAGATGATATACGGTATTTCATGTGTACACGAGATAATATTCATGTCAATTCACGAACAATTAAAATGAGCGCCAGAAAAGGCTTTAGAAAGCAAAAATCAGATGCTGATCTTGAGTGGCACGAATTCCTGTGAGGTTGCAGTACCTAAAGAAAAGATGTACCCCAATTTTGAGGCTGTTGTTATTCTTAGTACACATTAGTGACTATCCAGATAACTTGATGAGCGCAAAGACATGTTTATTTACAAATGACGTTTCATTGCATTAGACTATGCGGCTGTAGCACTTTGTGAGGTAAACGAATGATTTCAAAGCAATAGGGTAATCATGAATTTTGACAAAACACAAGAAATAATACTTGCCACCAAACCTATTCCACATACCCTATTGGATAGTCAAGCCGCCTTAAGGACATTAGCATCTTATCAAATAATCTCGAAACTAGCTTGGAATTGCCTGGAATCCTGAAAATCGTAGCCAAACACAACAAAGTTACTTTGGTGTGGGGTGTAAGGTTATAACAGGCAACGAAGTTACAAACAAACTTGCAAAAAAAGGGCTCTGAAATGATATTCGCAGGACCAGAACCAGATCTGGAAATAACTAAAGCTGCTGTATGTGATGCAGTGGCTGAGTGGATCGTAGAAAAACACCAGATTCACTGGACCAGCGTAGCAAACTGCCAAAAATCTTGAATACCAATCCTAAACACAACCAAAACAAAAAAAAACGCAACCTGTAGGTAATCCAGGAGACCTGGTGTCACAAAAACAATATTCCTCCAAATGAGGTAAAATACTTAATCCACGATTCGAATGGGGCCGAAATGGTTAAGTGCCTGCTCGTGTTCAAGGTTGTTTCGCGAATGATGAAGACGGAAAGACACGGCAATCCCAGAAATCAAATAACTTACGCTGACTGGCTAAGTAGGGGATGCGGAACTGGATTCCTTTCCGCGTACTAGTTTAGTTTACCCGCGTTACCGTTGAGTGTATTTTGAGTTGCATATATTTTGATTTGTTACTTTATTCCGTTTTGCTGAATCATTGTACCGAAAGAATTTTCACAATTATAATTTTGTTTTGTATAAATTTAGGCTAATGAGTTTATTATTTGATTTAATTTATTTAGTGTTAAGTTTTTTTTTTAAATTAATTCCATTCATTAAAATGTCTAGCGTTTGCCAGTTCTATTCAATGCGTATTCTATTAGAGAATTTTGTCGGTGAATTGTACGACTGCGTTGTAGCAGTTCCTTGGTCGACTGTTAACGTGAGTAGACGTATTTTTGTATATTATTGATACCATTTTGTAATTCATTTCGATATTCTAAATTTTCGCATAAATTGAAAAATATAATCCATCAAGGAATTCATTTAGTAATAATTGTTAATACATTGACGTGTACACGTTGTAGATATAAGATTATTTATTATTTTTGTGCAGGAAGATATATTTTAGTTGTAATTTTCTCATTTTAGTTTTAAGAGTTAATTTTTCCGTTGTTCATTTTGCTGATTCATTTTTTATTTTATCAATCACCTCGTTTGGGTGAGTAGAAGCATTGTGCTTGCATTTAGTTTGTCATTCTTGTTATTTACTGGAAATTGTTCACGCTTAATTTAGTTTGTTTTAAATTGAAACCAGGTGGATTGATATTGGTATATTTAGGATTATCTTCCTGAACAAACTAAACTTTTGCTTTGTATAGGAGATAGCATAGTCCTATTGTAATTTAGAATCAAGTGCAGTTTTATTTTTGGCCAGAACCTTCAGTTCACGGTTTTTTTTTCTGCCATTTTACCCATTTTATAAAAATAAAATTTGATTGTTAATTAGCTTCGTTGGGTTAAAAATTCTGTTCTTTTATTTTATTTTAAACCTTTACAATTTTTTGGGTAATTAAGAAAGTCTGATTTCATTCACTCACAATTTACTTTTCGTGGTTAGATTCAAGTTTTAATTCGCGAGGGTAACTCTGAGGTTAATTGTTCTTCTGTGTTCAATTTAAAAAAAAAAATCCGTTGAGCTAGCTAATTTTAATTTTCTTTTTCATCGTAAAATTCATTTGTCAATTTCATTTAATTCAAACAGTACACAGCAGTACGTTCTCGTTGGTAATAGAATAGGCGGTCAAATGCGCTAATGTACTGCTGTGTACTGATGGTACAAGCATAAATGCAAAATGAATTTAAAAATGAAAAAAAAAATTAAATTTACTAGCTCAGCGAAAGAGAAAAAAAAAATAAAGGGCGCAAAAGACTAACTACTTTCAGGGTTACTTTCGCAATTTGATTTGACGTGCTCCTGACTGTATTATCTAAAACTTTACTTTCTACTTCTTTAACCTTCTTGTCAATTCTGTCAAACTCGACTTTACTACCAAATATTACTTCATCTAATCGTTTTAAACAATCATCTTGTTTCTGTATCAATTCTCTGAACATTGACATCAGCCCATTCATACTAATACTTTTCTTATTATCTCCTTCATCGTCTTTCTGCATACGCATATCCTCCATCCTTTCCTTATCCTCAACTTCCGAATCATCAATTACAGATTGGTTTGCTCCTGGCACATCCGACTCATCCTCACTGCCAATAGTTCTAGGATTCCGTCAACTCTGGTCTTTCGGAACGTAGACTTCCTGTTGTGTGGTGAGCTTGTCCGTATTCATTCTCGCAGCGATGTATATAAAATGTTTTTAAAACGCACAAGATCAGCTTTATCAATGCAACGAGAAATTCTCCCAAATTCTAAATCAGGGATTCTAATCTTACTAATTACAATTTTAACAACGTCGAGCCACACGTTGGGATTGCCCAAAAATTTATTTATTAATCAAAGACTGCATGAATCTAACAATTAAAAAGGACAATGCAAGTCCCTCAACAAATAAAAGACAGATTTGTTCTAGAAGAAAATCCTATTCGCACAAAAAAGAAAATCTACGTGGTTTCAAAATTTTAACCAAACAAAATTAAATTTAAACGTGGACAAAACAAGCAAATATACACAATTGAAATTTAATTACAAGCACAAGGCTTCTATTCACCTTACACGAGGTGATTAAATAAAACTCAAATCAGTAAACTAGAAACGGAAAAATTTAAACTCTTTAAACAAAAAACAAAATTTTCTAGAACAAATTAAAATAACGGATCTTATATCTGATATGTGCACAAAAATATAATATCAATTATTATTTACAGAGTTCCCTGATTGATGAAATAATTTCAAATAAAACGAAACAAAATTTTTAAATTAAATGACTAACCAGAAATGACAGCAACGAAAACAATATAACATGTACTTACGGTATCTTTCAAGGAACTCCCCTTGAGAGGCCCAAACCTCGCATATATATCTATTTACAATTGCGTGCGCTCGCATGAAATCGTCTATGAAGATTCTAGCATATAAACTATAAAATATACAATACTGATGAACGCAATATGTACAAATAAATGAATTTAATTTAAACAACGGAACAATTAAATACTTAAATTCATCAAACAAATCTATTAACAAACTCTTGTCAAAATAAAATATTAAAACTGTGGAAACTCTATCATTACATTGATAAAAATGATTTGGAATTAATATAAATACAAATTTGAATTTCCGGAAACCGGGGTGCAGTACGTTCAAATTGAACCGTAACAACAGACGCATAGCAGACGGATGATGACGCAACTAGCTGAGGATGTACTGGCCCTTAACCGAGTACAGCTTAGAACGGTGACAGACCACTTATATACTCTGCTTTCCAATACTTTCCTGATTAGAGTAGACCATGCTTTTTTTCTTTTTTTTTTTCGTTTTTTCGACAATGTCTAAATTCATTTGAGTATAATACTGACAATAAAAACTTCTACTGCTAAAGATTATCACAGATAATAATCATACAATAATCCTTGTAGTCTCATTTTTCAATTCACAACGCCACACCAATCGATTCTTATCGTGCCCGGCGGTTTCCCCAACTTACAACCTCATAAATTAAACCCGAAAGCCCGACTGACTAAGGGTCGTACACCGTAACACTTGTATACCTCCTAACCGCTACCAATCCAATAAAAGTAAAAGCCCAACAATAACAATTCTCTACCTCTAACAACGGCAGAGCCAAAACACCTTACTCTTTTACTCGTCAAGCTAAGGTAAACACGTCTTTAGGTGTGTAGTGTCGGTTCAGCACGGTTAATTTACTGTCTCTACCTTCAACGTAAATCCTCGCCTATCACCGTTCGTTTCCACCCGGGCCCCCGGACGAAGGATGGTCTAATAAATAGCGACCCTGAGTCTCCGGTGTAAGGCGCTTTGTTAATAACGATAAATTCCGCAGGTACTAATTAATTTTCGGCGCGCTGCTGGCCTATTCGGGTTTAATGCATCGTATCTGAGCGCAATAATCACCCGGTTGCACTAAAGGCGGCGTAGACGTTATATAGTCTACGGGGACGCGGGTATCCGAGAGAAGGAAGGGCCCTTTAGTTTCGTTTAATTTATGTGGATCCCAAATCGGTTCTAAAGCCTTAATTAATGTGCGAAATAAATAGCTGTTTCTATTCTATTTGGTGGGCTATCGAGTTGGAGCGTGTTAAGAGTAAAAAGGTAAAAGTCGGAATGTGTTCAGATCATGTGCAAACTGTGTTTTAATTGCACTCTTATGCCATTGTTTCAGTGCTCTCTGGAATAAATATTAAAAAAAAATGTGAAACTGGAATAGGCAATTGAGAAGTATAGCAATACCGATTATAGCGAATAAAAATGAAATATTTTGTGTATTGTGCCCACGTTGGGCGCCGAAATTACAATTTCAGAAGGTGAAGAAAAATGGAAAATCGTTGTAGAATAATGAACAGATAATTAGTATAGTGAGCAAATAGTATTTATTACAAATTACGTTTCGATTATTGTAAAAAAGGATAAAATATTTAGTCTATTGTCCCCACGTTGGGCGCCAATAAAGATGCAATCGTAAGTGGTGAACATTAATGTTGAACAATATGTTGTTTTAACTTGAAAACTCGAGTATTATGTATTCGTGCGTTGTGGCGAGTTGGTTTGTCTTCTATCTTTCTGGTAGACATCAATTTGTTAAATTTCATTTACATCGTCTAATAATCATGTTAAACAATTTTCATCTTTACATTTACCTGTCACTGTTGGTATTCCCCAAGGATCTGTTTTGGGCCCAATTTTATTTATTATTTTTATTAATTACATTATTGATTTTATCAGGTTTTCATTATTTTTATATGCTGACGATACAACTGCACTTGTTACGGACACTGATTCATTGCATGTTGGTGACCGAGCGGCTGCGCTATTGGTCCAGCTGGAGGGATGGTTCTCTGCGAATGAGTTGCATATGAACCTATCTAAAACTAACTATATTTTTTTCCACTCCAAGCAATCGAATCACAACTTTAACGTTTGACGTTTCCTTGCAATGGTGCTCTCTTCAATCTGTGAAGAGTGTAAAATTTCTCGGCGTCGAATTAGACGAAACTTTGGACTGGGGTGCGCACTGTGCCGGAGTCATCTCCAGGATTAATAGGGCTTGCTTTCAAATTCGGGCACTCAGAGGAACAGTAGCCATTGATACTCTTTTATCCTTTTATTATAGTGAGGTCCATTCTAGAATTAGGTATGGTATAACTTTGTGGGGTTTATCTAACATTCTTCAGAGGTGTTTCTACGCAAGAAGCGGATTATTAGATGTATATCTAGGATCGGTACTTCTGAGTCATGCCGTCCTTATTTTATTAAATATAAAATAATTCGGTCCTTGCATTATATCTAGATCTTTTCTTTTATATATTCGATAATAAAAACTATTTTGCTAGAAATGGGATCTACATTCATACGATACTTGAGGTAAAGGTGATTTTAGATTAAATTTAAAACAAGTTGAACATTTCTAAGCGATCTCCATCGTCTGCAGGTATTAAACTTTTAATATTTTACTCCAGCATATGAAAAATCTCTATAGAAATACATTTCAAACGGATAATAAACATATACTTGCATCCAATGCATTTTATTCCGTGGATGAATTGTGTGCACATTTGCGCAGTCTCATTAGTAATGTAAGAAATTGTGCTCTTTAACATATCTATTTATTTAATATATTTGTATAATGTTGGTATTTTTTTTGTATATATATATATTTTTATTATACTTTATGACACTGTCCAGCTACTTTTAAGCTTGAGACAATAAAGAATCTATCTATCTATCTAAGAAAAAAAACTAATGTAATAAAATTAATGGTGGGAGTAAACATTGAGCCAAGAATCTGACAATTAAAATAAAATAATATTGTTCTTCAAAATGTTTTAAATATAATACAAATCTATATTATTTTGTTATTCACTAGGATATTTTCCGAATACTGACTTAGGCGAGTACTATCTCTCCTGCCCCACGTTGGGTGCCAAAGAAATGTTACAATTTCAAGTATTGGTAAAGAAAAAAAAATAAAAGATGTATATTTAAGTTGAAATATTGTAATGAAATACAAATAGGAACAACATGATATACACTACCTATCCATAATGTCTTTAGTTTGATGGTGAGCGATAAGCAAAAATTAAAAAAAAAATATAACTGAACTAAAACAAGAGAAATCTTCTTTAGATATAATATATTGTATCAGAAATACACAGGCTTTCATTTAGCAGTCAAAGTATTAATTGTATAAATAAATATATATTTAGTATATTGTCCCCACGTTGGGCGCCGAAATTACAATTTCAGGTGAAGAAAAATTGAAAATCCTTTTAGAGTAATGAACAGATAATTAGTATAGTGAGCTAATAGTATTTATTACAAATTACGTTTCGATTATTGTAAAAAGGATAAGTATTTAGTCTGTTGTCCCCACGTTGGGCGCCAAACAAACAGGTTGCAATTTCAAATCTTCATAAAGTGTGAAATTTATGTTGAATTACAAGAAAAAAAAAACAAATATAAAAATATGCTTCCATACGTAGTATAATGAAATTAATGGTGGGGATAAACATTGCGTAGAGAATCTGACAATTAAAATAAAATAATATTGTTTTTCAAAATGTTTTAAATATAATACAAATATATATTATTTTGTTATTTACTAGGATATTTTCCGATTACCGACTTAAGCGCATGTCATCTCTCCTGCCCCACGTGGGTCCAAAAAAAATGTTACAATTTCAAGTATTGGTAAAGAAAAAAATATAAAAGATGTATATTTAAGTTGAATATTGTAATGAAATACGAATAGGAACAACATGATATACACTACCTATCCATAATGTCTTTAGTTTGATGGTGAGCGATAAGCAAAAATTAAAAAAATATATAACTGAGCTAAAACAAGAGAAATCTTCTTTAGATATATTGATATTGTATCACAAATACACAAGCTGTTCTGGTTAGTGTGCTCACTATTGAGATCTTGTAAATGGTAAGAGATACAGAATCGATTAACATTACATAACAAAATACACACTTGTCCTTAAATTCTATTTAGGAAGTTTCTTTTAGCAGTCAAAATGTTAATTGAAGGCAACAAAAGAAAATTAAACAATATAGAATTAATTAATAAAACTCGAAGAATAATTGAATGAGAATTTAAGATGTATTTGCTAGATTGTCGATCTGAAACTACAATAGATATGTATCTATAAAGGATGACAATAATTGCAGGACGGCTTCAAATCACTATACGTTAATAATGAGAGTTTCATGACTTCCATCTTATATTTTTATTCAATTATTCTTCTACTTATAAAATATAATACGAATTTTTCCGTATAATACATTAGGGTGACTAGAAGCACCAGATCTTTGATAAGGTGAAACATATGTATGCTAATATCAACCGAGTGTTCCATACGTTTTTTATGTGACCTAATATATTTGTTTGGTTTAGTAAATTTATTAGTTTTATTAATTCACAGCTATCTCGGATGCATAGTATCTACTTGAGAATACATAGAACCGCATAAATTTCATTAAAAATTCGTTATTTTTGTAAATAAACCCAACAAATTATCGATCTGTAAAATAAGCGAATTATGCTTTTTTCTGTTAGAACCAAACCACCCGCGATTTGTATTTAAAATAAGAAAGTTTTTGTAAACATTCCGAAACGGAAAAGAGTTACATAGATTTCACTAACGTACTTGAATTCTATGTAAAAATGTACCTCCACAATGTCAAAATATTATTTTTGTAGCTTTAACAATAAATGAGCTAGATGACAAGACTTTTTTCCCCTATAACCACGTAGAATTCAGTTGTTTAATTTTATTTTGTTTATAAAATATGACCTTGACGTAATGCATATTTTATCTCATTTAACCAATCTTCTATCTCTTACCGTTTACGAGATCCCAATGCTGAGCACACTAACTGGGACAGTCTTTTATATATTCAATTCAGTCAATAAAGATATTTATAACAAAAACAAGATTGCTCAAGATTGACTAGATCTTCACATAGTTACCAAAGCTATAGAAAGACGCGCTTAGCTTTATTGTTACAAGAACTAGAATCATTTTATTACAAAACACTTGCAGATTAAAGTAAATAAAAGTGGTATATTGAGTCCCACATTGGGCGCCAAGAATGTTGCAATAGCAAGTAGTGGTAAAGAAAAAAAAAACAAGATTTTGAGATTAGGTTGAAACATTGAATAGAAATCAAAATAGGAACAAGGGCAGTATAAATAAAGGATTAAGAAACTACTTTAAGATTACTAAGAAAATGTGTGAGGATTTGCAAAAGCTCTGAACCAAAACTAAAATCATTGTAAGCTGCGTAAGATTGATAATCGTGTTAATGGTCTCATATTTCAGAAAAAGAAGTTCTATTTCCTTAAAGATGACTTCTAAAATCCCAATTCACGTAAAGACTGGAATAACAATAAAACAAAAGCGCGTCTCAAAACAGTACCGCCTACCCAACGAGCGTGACAAAGACAACCGATAGCACAAAATCCCGTCTCCCTACTGTTATAAAGCACAGGAAAGGGGAAAACCACCGAAGCCGTGGTAGGCAAATAATAGAGGTAGCTGAACAGAGATCCAGGTGAAAAAATATCGATTCCTGATACACACCTAGATGTCGCCAAAGTCAGCGTCACCAGCGCGAGGGTGCGGAAGGGCTGGATGGCACGAAATGAGAAACAGAGATCAATGAAATGGAAATTTTCATTGCTGATTTTGGAGTCAATTTTATGCAAAGTGGCGCGAATCAAATCGAACGAGCGAACAGCGGACGGGAGATGGCGCTCGCGTCTAGTCTGTCGGCGCGTTATGTACTTTTCGCGGTATTCCACCGACCTGTCATGATTCGGATATTCGGTTACGAATCGTGCCGAGGTGGGTATAGGCAGTATAGGCATAGGTAGGGTACCTTTCTGCGTGCGAAACGTGGGGATGCGGGAGTCGAGAGGTGGAGGTTGAAGGGACGGTGAAGGGTGAAGCGTGAGGAATCGTGCGGATGGAAAGGGAATGTTGGATTATCGATGATACGTTAGTTTAAACATTCATGCTCGGGTGGATGTTTTGTGAAATATTTAGTGTATTCGCCCCACGTTGGGCGCTAAAAAGTGTTCCAATTTCAGATACAAGGGTAGATTTAAGTGTTTTAATCTAGCTTAATAGTACAAAAAGTGAAATATTTAGTTCAGCGTTAGCGTATCGCTTATTTCCGTATATAATTCAAGTGAATGAACTCACGCAGGTAGACTTCGATACGAGAACACGGTACTGTCAATGTATGTACTTCACAAAACATAATGAATGACAACTTTCTCGATAAATGCTTTTTTCTGATGACCTTCGGTTCCATCTTTCTGGTTAAGTGCAATTCTTGGAATAATTACATACCAAAAATTGCATTTTTGTGCCACTACCCACTTGGCAAGTAATGTTGCAAATATCCCAGTAATATTACATTATTTACTAGACAGCGATGTTAAACAAAAAACATGTTACTGAAATTTTGCAGCAACATTAAATAATGATAGAAATATTGCAGACCATTACAGTAACATTTCAATGTAATCAGGAAAAAATATTTTAAAACAATGTTGCAAAAACAAAGACTTTGTTGTCAGAAATGTTGAGGTAATATTTAGTTGTAACATTGCCATATTTACAAGGTGAATCATTACAAGGAATGTTACAACATTTCCGCTTGTAACATTAACATATTTACATTTTATAAAGTGTAAGATAGGTACGTAAACGTATATGTTTCTGCAAATTTACAATTTTGAAAACACAAAACTAATGGAGCAAATTTTCTCTATAAAGTAAATAATGGTGATGAAATTTTTTAACATTTTTTGTAGCCTATAATAATCATGTTAATGGGGTTGTGGTTGCGCACTGCGCACTTGTAAAAGTTAGTATCGCTTGCCATCACAAGTTTTTTTCGTACCGCGCATACACGAGTTGGCGTGAACCTGTGAACCCCCTCTTTCACAATATACGGTAATCGTGACTGGACAGGGCGTGGATAGGACCATCTTGGGATTGTGCGTCGCAATTGTTTTCATGAGAAAAAATTCCCGTCAATAATGAATCAACATTATCACGCAAGTTTTATTTATAATGCTAAAGTAGGTATGTCGATCCTTTCAAATTCATCGAAAATCTTTAAGACAGATATGTATTATGTATATCATAACCTATATATGTTATAGTAAAACCTACCTGTTGTGCTATAAGGATGAGTAATGTCACGTAATGTCATTCTTAGAATTGATAGCAATTCTTGATCAAATACAAATTTTACAATAATTATAAACAGTGTTATATATAAAATATGCAGCTTATCCTCAATTTTCATATAAATAAAATAGTTTTTCTGATCTATATTTATGACGGTGTCTTTTTTTTTAATTTCAGAGAGAATTAGAAGAAATATTGTACTCACAGATACAGAATACGAAATAACTGTCATGGAATGGTTTCGTTATGCAAAACAAAGATTTGATAGAAAACAGCAAAATGTTCAAAGGAATAAAATGCATTCGGGGGCGTTTTTTCTTATGTTGGTGAGTTTTTGTTTAGATTCTTTTCATGTTAATTTATGTGCCCCATAATCTGTTTCCAATACTGAAGTTTATTAAAATGGAATTTAATGTACTTTTTTTGGTAATCAATAAATGCCTTTATTGTCTTCTGTAAGCAGCATTTTACTTTTTAAAGTATTTATTAATGTATTTCGTTTACTTAAATAGCTGTTTATATTATTCATAGTATTACTATTTAGTTTTTACATAGAACTATATGATATATGATTGACCATTTTAATCTATCTGCAAAAATAACTACAAAAAAGACATGTTATATTGTAAAAATGTCTTATCCATTATATTTTTCTGGCATTAATGTTTAATGTTAATATTGTAATTTTATTAAGTGAAGATAAATTCGTATAAACAGAGGGGCCCGATCTATCGAGGGTAACATGAAGTTATAATATTAACATTGAATTTCAATAAGACTGATTGAGATTCCGTTTTATATTAATTAATATAACCTCTCGATAAACCTCAACATGTTTCTTGTATAATGCAGCAAGAACTTTTGGAGTAAATAAAAGATCCTAATAGAGACATTAGTGTAGATATATTTATAGAAACATTTAATTGACACACTGTATCAATATTTCTCTTTAACATATGAGAAATGTTACGGAAGAGCTATACTTCCACATTAATCGTCATGTTAAAGTAATGTTACTCGAAGACTTCGTATTAACATTACTGGGAAATATTGTTTCGTAATATCGCTTAGGCGGACATTAAACAGTCGTAGAAATGTTACTGCATGTGGTACATTGTATATATTTTTGTAACATTTTCGCGTTACAAGATAACATTTAGACGACGTTATAGTCATGTTATTTTGCCAAGTGGGTATTGAATAAACTACTATTATTTATCATCTAATTTGTAAACATTTTAACAAATTTTACATGCACATCGTATTAAATAAAGACAGAGTTACGTCTAATACATAAATTATAAGAAAGTACGATTGTATTGGAATTAATCTATGTAAAACTAATAATAAACAAGGAGTTTACACAATAAAAGGAAATTAATTCAACTTTTTTTTTTGTTTATTGTAGCGGGCTAGGTAAATTCTATAGAAACCGCGCGAATACCGTGGAAATATTTTGCTTTTAATTAAAGATAGAGGTGCCAGATGGCGCCTCGTGTTAACAATACGAAAGCCGACATCGAAATGTATTCAACTATCTGTTCTGCGGGATTTACAAACTCCGTTGAGCACCGTTTTATTATTGTGCATTGTTAGTTCGTAGTGATTATGTTGTGTTTATTGTGATTTTACTCTGAATTGAAATCGGAATATATTTAACAATTCTGTGTGTAAAACTGTAACTTATTTTTAATATATTTCTCCTTTCCAATATTCCATCAAATCAAAAACTGTTTTTTGTAATTTACCTAATACAATGTAGTTATGTGTAATGATTAAAAATTCAGGTATTGATTATAATCAGTTTGCCTATTTTCAGTAATAAAAGTGTTCGACATTCACCTAACACATCCAACTTAGGGTCATTTAAACCAATTGTGTAGCACGGTGTTCCTCAAGGATCCATCCTCGCGCCGGTACTCTTTAGTCTTTGTAATAATGACATCGTTTTGTTTCTATCAGAGTACTATGTAACTGCGTATGTAGATGATATCTTTATTCTGGTTGTGCATTCTATGACTGATTGCAATATCGATAGTTTATGTACTAATAGATGAATATCTGGCTTGAGTACTTTGTTCTCTAAAAATAAACTAACTCTTTGCCTTGATAAAACAAGGTATCTTGTTTTTCATGGTCGTCAGAAACTTATAGCACCGTTACGTATCTGTAGTTAAATAATTACTCTTTAACTCATTCGTAAATTATTAAGTTTATCGGTGTTTCATTGGAAGCAACGTTAGGATGGATTGAGCATTGTTGACGTCTAAATTACACAGTTTTATAGCATATTTTAAACCTTACGGTACGAGGATTCAATTTCTTGTATGAGATCTTTATACTGTGCTGTACAGACAAGGATACGATATGGTATACTTTTGTGGGATTCATAGTCTGCAACAGTGGGCATATGTTAAACCCCACATACGGTACAATGTCATTGTTTTCTCTTGCAACCAATGCGTTTATATTTAACTTTTTCTATATGTCATTCTGGAACTCATACTTTCAAGCTTCTCTTGCTCTTATTTATTTGCGAATTATTTGGAAATTGTGGCTGAAAATGCGTTTAATAGATGGTGCTGGAAATACGTTGATATAATATGTGTCGCAAGTCTTAAACCGTAATTTTAACTAAGAGTGGTGCAAACAGGCGTAAATAGGATGGGGTGGGCGATTATGAGACATCAAGATATTTTCTCTCGGTTATAATATTAATCTGGGATATACCTATGTCTGATTAATAAAAATTGCGCTAAAAATGTGACTTCAGCTTATATTTTAAATATGGTATAAATGATTATACACTGAACGCAGCTTATTGCATGTATGTTGTTCAAAAGAGCAATTTCCTAAATACTTACACAATGCAAATGGAAGTACTACTTTATCTATAATTGTGGTACTGTTTTCGCTTTACATCTTTTAAATTGTCAGGTTTATAAGTGTGAAACATATGACGAGTAACAAACGTCATTCTTACGTATCAAAACTGACGTCATTATTTGGTTAGAAAGGTGACGTCTTTAGATCGTCAGTTTTTGATGAGTTGCCGTCTCTTGGCGAAAATGACTGCAAAACGACGTCAATGTGACGTTAGCGTGCTACACTGTAAAAAATTACAGTAATTTTGCCATGGTAAATTAGGAATATTACATGTAATAACGTTGTGAATTTACCACAATAAATCATGTAAATTTTGTTTTACACGTTTTTTCTAGGATATTTAACATGGAAAAAAAGATTTCGGTAAAATTTATAGCTTTTTCATGTAAGTTTAAGATGTAATAAGAATTCGAAAGGAAAATACAGGAAAAACATGTACAATTTTATGTTTACTATCAAAATTTACTTAAAAGTGTAAAATTGACAATTTTTTTGGGTATTTAAATTTGAGGATCTCTTATATTTATTTTTACTTGAATACGCCGCCGCAGTGTGATTGGTTATTAGGTTATTTAACTGTACGCGTTCGGCAAATATACAGTTCATATAAATATCACATACGAATTTTACAGTACAATCTTTGAAAAATACATCAGCATGTGAAATTTACTAGATGGTAGAAATTTTACCTTATGAAGCAAATTTACCGGTAAAATTGTAGGCAACTTTTTTTTACAGTGTACCTGGGTGTCACTTGAAAATTACTATAGGTGCCTTTTCCCCTCATGCACTAACTTATTTGCTAGTATTTCGTGCTCTAAATGTCATTTATGGCGAGGTTTGACAGCTACAGCGATTTTTTAAAATTATTTGTGGAAAAATGTTTCTTTTTGCTTTGATAAATTAAATGATTGCAAATAAAATATTACTATTATAATCGTTGTAAGATTTTTTTGACATTTTGAAGTAAGATTTCCTTGCGGTCACGATTTGTTGTTTACGTCAAAATCTGATTTCTAGGTTAGGTTCCTTTCCCGCCTCTATTTGCAATTTAAAAGCGCAAAAAGTGTTCCATTGGTTCTAAATTGTGTAGGTCAAGAGTAGAGTAGAGTAGTAGCAAAGTAGGAGTGATAGACGGTGAATGGAAAGCACCTTATATTTATGACTGTAATTTTATAAATTGTAAGAAATTTTAAGTTTTTCCTAACGAGATATTAATATTTTTCTTGGTAATATTACAATGTCATAGATTTTTTTTTTTCTAAGAAACAAAAATTTTCTTATAATATTCACGTAAAATACTTGTATTGTGGGAGAATTTCTAACATTTCGACATTTTCTTTAGATTTCTGTACATTTACCCCTCATTCAGGGGGGAAAATATCAAAAAAAAGTGATTTTTACCAAGAAAAATAACCTTATTTTTTTTTTACTCTCTTTAATATAATAAAATATACAGGGCGCGATCAACCAGATAGTTCTTCAATTTTGTTTTAAACTCAATTAAAGTGTTATAAGTACGTATTTCCTCAGGAAGTCCGTTAAAAATTTTTAAACCAACATAATTTGGTGAGTTACGCACAATGTCACATCTCCCATGAGGTATAAAGAACTTATTTTCTTGTCTGGTTGCAATACCGTGAACATTTTTGATTAACTTAAACCGATGTTTATTGGTGAATATATATACCGACAACTGATAGACAAAAAGACCAGCCAGAGTCAATACACGAAATCGCCTAAACAAATCTCGACAATGACTAAATACAGATACACCCGCAATAACCTTAATGATTCTTTTCTGAGCAATAAAAACTCGATTCGCCCCAGTGGACAAACCCCACAAACATATTCCATAGGCTAATCTAGAGCCAACTAAGGCATGATAAATTGAAATTAACTGGTTTGTACACATTACACGTTTTAAATTTCTAAATATATAACAAATTGAATGTAATTTAGATACCAAAGCACTACAATGGCGGTTCCAATTTAAATGTTTATCTATATTCAAACCCAAAAATTGAGAATTGTCAACATTACTTAATAGTTGAGGACCAACAGTCACTTCCATACTAGAACAAACCTTCTGCCTATTATGAAATCGAACCATCTGGGTTTTATCTGTATTCAAATGCAAAAAATTAGTATTACACCAGTCACTCATCGAATTCAGTGTTGATTGACACCTTAATTTTAAATCATACTCATTTTTATCAGATATAAGAAATGTGTTATCATCTGCATACGAAACTAAGAAAGCATCAGATATATTAGTGCTTAAATCGTTAGAATAAAGTAAAAATAGCACAGGACCTAATACAGAACCTTGCGGAACACCTAAGGTGATTTTCCTACAGTCCGATCTACATTGCGTAATGATATCCGTTTTCTTTATTACGTTATACTTTACATTACTGACATTATTACTTAACAAAAAATTCACCAGTCATTATGCTATGAACGGACACAAAAGTCTATTATGAATCTACCGGCAGTAAAACGCTCGCTTTGCATTAATATAAAAAATCAACCTGGTATAAAAATCCATCAGTGCAGAGTTGTAGATTTATTTGAACGAAAACCATGTTGACTATCAGTTAAAACACTATCTTATCTAAAAATTTTGCGAAACGATCTAAGAAGCAATATTCAAAAAATTTTTGAAAAAGTTTTGATGAAATTGTTACTGGTCTATAATTAAAAAGGATTGTGAAATACCTTTTTTGTAAACTGTACTACTTTACACAATTTTAATGAATTTGGAAAGCTACCCTTAGAAATTATTTAAATTATTACAGTTACAAGCAGAAATACATTAATTCGTTATTTTCTCACTGTAAAAAAACTTGCAATCTTTGTAAAATACACAAATTTTCAATAATATTCGAATATTAGTTGCGTCAAAACTCAATAGATGGCGCAGAACGCAACGCTGACAAGTTACATTGCATCCGGCCATCTACACTACATTTATCTATGGTAGACGTTGTGAAAGAATTGCGCCATCTGTTGGTGCCTTACAGTAATTTCTAGTACTTGAATCTAACACTGCCATCTATGATTAACTTCGAGATTTATATCCTATTATTAGTGTATTATTAGTTCATAGATGGGGTATAGAGTATTGAAGAAATGTTTGGAAATTGCTTTTCATTGCCTTATGATTCTTTTTCTTTTACCTTTTTTTTTTTATAAAGTAGGAAAAGGAATAAACGAAACACTTAGACATTTATTAATCCAGTATTTATTGGGCTGGGCAAATTGTTCAACCACAACAGAGCAGGCCAAACAGTTAAAGTTTCATCATCGTAATTAATTAATCAAATACAATATATCGTTATAATATGTACAAAAACAAGACATTAATATGTAAAAAGAAGGTAAGTTACTGCACGTGCAAACGTCTCCTGCACATGACAAATAACCCTAACACTGGATTATTTTGATCAACAACGGGACTCTCTTTCTCTCTATCTCTCTCGTGCCAACTCGCATTTACTTTCTCGCATTATCTCTTTTATTATCATCATCATCAATCGTATTATCGCTTAATAATCAATATATTATAATATACAACAAAACTACATCGTCCCATTGACGAACAAAAAAACTACACCGGGCTACACATGATTTTTTCTTCTCACAATTTTTTTTTAACATATAAGAACAGGTACCTCTAAAAATATATACATAAAAAGGTGAAAAATAAATAATAATACAATTTTTTATTAATATTTTTTTTTAAATCGAATAAAATCCAAGGGAAGAAAATGAAATAAATGATATAATAAAAAATAAAGTGATGTTTCATGCGATTTCAATTTCTTTCGATGGATTGCTTTCGATTAGTTTCTCTTATACTAAAAAGGAAGAAAAAAAAATACAATATTTATATTATATATATATTATAAAAGGCGGGTGCTACATGATTTGATAAGGAAAATTAATTATTTAATTAATAATAATATACACCTAATTATGTTAATGTGGCGAAAGGAAAGCGTTTGTTTTAAAGAAACAGGAAATAACAATGAAATTAATTCCCTTGTCAAATCATGCGGTTAAAAGTAAAAAAGTAAGTATTCCTTCGTATGTGATGTATCAATTTGTTTTATTATTTAAATAAATTTATACACACTTTCTCGTTAATATGATATTACTATTATATTTATAAGAATAAATAAGCGAAAAGTAGTAATGTTTGCAGCGTTTATTTTATCTCTTTTTTTGTTTCTGAACTAATATCCGTTACTATATATATATTTTTTTAATTAAAAACTTATAAACAATAAATACATTTATAAAAATATAATGTACAATTTATAAAACTCACTTAAGAATATTATAATATTTTTTTTTATACATTATTATAGCAACTACTACTTAATATAAGCAATATTTCATAATTTGATTATGTTATGGTTGTCGATTTTTTTTCTATTTTTAATCTTACGGTTGTTTTAGTTCTTATCAACACTCAAATCTTTTATTTTTTCTTCATCTAATTTGTCACAATAAAATGGAATCGTATCGCATTACATCGTATGTAATGTAAAATATAGTTAAAAGTGTTAAAAACGAATCACTTGTTTTTTTCGGGATATTATTTGATATTTCCTCATTTTGTATTATTATCATAGGCTATTTCAAAATAGTACAAATAAAAACTGGGATTATTTTTATTTTCCCATCGATTCGCCAATTTTCTCTTGACGTCAAATGCTGAGAAAGATCGAATTTTGTACACAGCAATCAAATAATTTTCTATTAAATTTAATTGCATTGCCTGAAAATAATAATTCGGAAAATACAGGAATTTTCTTGATTTTATTGATTAAAAAAAAAAGTCCAAAATTGCTTTTGAAAAAATAAAAAAATAAATCTTAATCCTTAATAATTTTCTATTAAATTTAATTGAATTGTCTGAAAATAATAATTCGGAAAATGCAGGAAATTTCTTGATTTTATTTAATTAAAAAAAAGCCCTAAAATTGCTTTTGAAAAAATAAAAAAATAACAATCTTAATCCTTCTCTCAGCATTTGACATCATCGAAAATCCGAATTTGCTTAAATGTTTTCATTCACTGGGCAAAAGTACTATCCACAATAAAAATATCGTTTGATATACAGTGTGCTTCATTTTTCATGGTGACACCTAAAATACTCTTTTCATTTTCAAAACAATCAATATAAAAAAAATTATCAGTTGTGTAGGTCACGATAATGCATCTTTTTGTATGAATAAAGTTTTTATAAAGTCACCTATTTAAATAAAAAGTAGTTTTTCGAATTTTGTCATACTAGCGATTAAGATAGAGAAAGACAAAATACAGTGATACCTCGTTAGCCCGGATCAACTGGGACCAGAAGGTGTAACGAAAATCCGGGTTACACGGAGACTAGGATAAAAAAAAAAATAAAATAAGACAGTAGTTACAGAAAAATGACTACATTTCGTAGATAAACAACTGTACACACAAAACAAACCAAACAATGATATTTTTAAACTCTATTTTAAACAAATAATACACTCCTATTTGATAAGACGCGCATTTAAAAAAAAAAAAAATCACCCATCAAAATTGATCCGGGTTCACGGGGTCCGACTTAATGAGGTTTCACTGTACTAAGTTGTTACAAATTTTTCATTTTTAAATTCTTCTACATTTTCATGCTATCAATTAAAACAGTTTATTATTGCGATAATAAGAATTTAATTGTAAAACATAATCTTGGGAATCTAAGCAATAGAAATAAAAATTGTCAATTAAGACATCTTTTATTTTTTAACATTTAAATTGCAACGTTTCGTTGTTCTTTAACATCATCTTCAATGGCATGAGCATAATATTTCTGTCTATAATAAAGCAAAACAATAATTTTTAATGTTTAAAATATAAATTAATAGAAATTATTATTATTTTTACCTTATTGAGGTCTCACGTGTTTTTTATAGTATTCGAAATGTATAACATTTTGGAACGTCAATATTTTTTTTGGCCAAAATGAAATTACAAACGTAAAACAAATAAATTAATACAACGTGTACACACAAAACGTGTATAGATTTTGAATACTAAAAACTACATGTGAGAACTCAATAAGGTAAAAAAAATAATAATTTCTATGAAAATTTATATTTTAAAAATTAAAAATTATTGTTTTCCTTTATTATATAGATAGAAATATTATTCTGTCATTGAAGATGATATTAAAGAACAACGAAACGTTGCAATTTAACATTAAAAAATAAAAGATGTCTTAATTGACAATTTTTATTTCAATTTGATGATTTCAATAATAATGTTTTACAATTAAATTCGTGCAACAATAAGGTCAACTTAAAAAAAAGGACTAAACTTAAGTGCAATAATAAGATTGTCATGAATCAAGAAAACAATTCACAAATTTTATTCAACATTAAAGAACGCACGAAACTTAGCAAAAAAATTAAGAACAATGTGTTAAATAGGATCTTTTTCTTATCACTTTGAAAATAGACGAGCAGGTATTTGAAATTCTTAAATGATTTGTTTACAAATTGATACCTTTTTTGGTCTATCTTAGTCGCTAGTATGACATTACTTAAAAAATTACTTTTTATTTTAATTATAGCTGGCTAGTAGATATTGACTTTATTTAAAAACTCTACTCATACAAAAAGGTGCCTATAAATGTAAAAACATTTATATTGATTGCTTTGAAAATAAAAGTTATTTAGGTGTCACCATAAAAAGCGAAACACACTGTATATAAAGTACAGCAGTCTATTAATTGATCATATTTGTTTGTTACACTTACTTCGTATTGTCCCTTGATTATTGTTAACAGTTTAAAAAATGTATTCGTATTAAAAATATTCCTTATTTATTATATTGAAATCGATATTTTTAAGCGCTGTTGCTAACGATTTGATGATTTCGACATTTTTATTGGGATGAGTTCGCATTGTCGAATTCTGGCGAATGGGAAAACCTTCAACAACAACAAAAAAAAAAGGTGATTTTTTTGGTTGTCTTTTTTTTTGTGTCGCTTCACAATTCTCTGCGTCGTGTCTTCTTTATCACAGTACCGATTTTTTTTTTATTTATTTATAATGGAAAGCGAAAATCCAACGAAATATGAATTCACGATTTTTTTCTTTTTTATTTTATTATTGTCGCTTTGAAAACATCTCATTCTGCTCTTGCATTTATATTGAACTGATAAAATGACTAGAAATAGTTGTTAAAATAAATGGACTGAATAATATAGGTGTGGTCTCGTTTTAGTTTTTCAGAAATTTACATTAAATAATGCTAATTATGTTGTAAATTATTAAATTGTGAAAAGGAGGTATAGTAAAATTGATTGTTTTGTTTAGTACATATTAAAAAAAATTGGTATAATGTAGCTGTTTAAAAAATGACTTATTTAAATGAATAAGTGGCTCTAAGTGCTGTTAAATGTGTTTTTTTTTTTGTATTCTATTTTTATAACTAACGTTTTCAGAAAGAAAGAAAGAATCTAGATTACATAGAATAATGTAAATTACATTTAATCCATGATTAAATTAGATTGTAACAGAGTAAATTAAATGTATGGAGAGATAAATTTATGTTCACTTCGAGAGACCATGTTTTATGTAATAATTTGCTATAAAATTTTATCAATATTTGAGATCCCTTTCCTAAAGCTTTTCTTTCCCTAGAACTAGCTAACAGGGGATATAACAGCTTTTTTTTTAAATACTTCTTGCACCTGTTAGTTAAAATAATTGGCAATTGCCATTTTAGAGGATATTTTATATAAAATGGTGAAAAGTATGAGATTTAAAAATAACACTTGAAACTAGTGTTGCTATAAGTGAAATCATGATTAACAAACAAAAAATTGACGTTGTCCGTTTTTAGGGAATACTTTATCAGCCTTTTTATATAAAATAAGTGCAAGTTTTTGAAGATATTTATTTCTCATATTGAATATAAATGAAAGGACAATAAGTTAATAAAGGAAACATTGACAACTGTCATTTTAGGAAATCCTGCGGCACCTACAGCAGCGTACTGGTTGCGTGGGCAACCTCCGCCAGTCGCCAGCTAAGGATCATAGATAGATAGATAGATAGATAGATAGATAGACTGCGTTGAATAAAGTGACAATTGACAGCTTTTATTTAAAACAAACATACTTTCTTCATTTCTTATAAATGGAAGAACAATTAATGTCAAAGACAACGGTGGTCACCGTTCAAGTATTTAAGACATCACGCCTTAAATACTTGAATCGGCAGTTTTATAATGCATTAATCTAAGAAAGTTTTTTTTTTTAATTAATAAAGTAGAAGAAAGAACAAAAAAAAAACGCAGATAAAAATAAGTTAAAAAGGAAATTAAGAAAAAAGATTAAATTATTTTCAAGTGCAGATAAAAATTTCATCAACTTGTATATTGAAAATAACTTTTTAAAATGAGTTTTGACATTAAATTCTCCACAATTTTAACTAACCCTGTATATAAAAGTAATCTTAAATTGTCACATTTATGAATATATTATTGACTTAATGGGACTACAGAATTAAAATCACTTAGAGAACAAAAAACTGCTATTTTGAGCATATTTGGCATTGCGTCTGTTACTTCCACTTCTATAATTTAATTCTATATTAGTATATTAGTACTGAAGACTTAGATTAGATTAAGATTGGTTAGTACTTAAAAACTTTTAGCTATTACGATTTCAACTTGTATTACTTATTTTGACTTTCTTATTAATTAATTCGACAGGTAATCACAATTATTGTATTAATCTCAATATTGTGGCATTTTATTTTATATTGTAGTCTGAAAAAAGTTGAAAAGTTACTGGTTAAATTGTGTATTACAAGAATGAAATTTTTCTGCTCAAAATAGCCGCTTTCTAGCAGTTATTATACGAACTAGTCTATTAAAAACGTTAATTACAAAAAAAAGTATATATTGCAGTGTTTTATTTTAATTGTCTTTTTTATATAATAATAATAAATATAAATTATAAAAGTAAAATAATTTGGTTTTTTATTGTGAAAGTTAATAAAAGTTGTATTTATGCTGAAATTGGAATTATTTGTATAGTTTTTGACTACTTAAACAAATTACAATGATTAGGAAAGCTATGTTGAAAATGATTGGTTGTGGGGGAAAAGTTTGTTTATAAAAGGGAGAATAAGAATCTTTTCAAAGCTTCTTTTGTTGCTCAGGTATTTATACATATTTTAATTTCCTTTTTTTCTTGATTTTTTAGGTTGTAAATATGGAAATGAACACTAATAACTACTAGGTTTCGCTTTATTTTCAAAGCTTTTTCAAGTATAAAAATATAAAACGTAAATAGTGTAAATTATAAATAATTTTTTTGTTTAATAAATGACAAATTATTTTTTTACTAGGATATTAAATATATCATTGTTTTAATTAAAGATTGCGGTTTAATATTGTATGTTTTGATTATTTGTTGTTGAATTTTGTAATTAAATAGATCTTTAAAAATATATTGCATTTAGCTATAAAATTGAGTTATAGTGTTATGAAATATTGTATGTCTGTTTTATCAATTAACCTAAAAAACCAAGAAAAACAAGAAATTAAAATAAGAATCTTTTGTGCCTGTCAAGTTTTTAAAAAATATTGGTTATAAGTTTTAAAAAGAAAAAGAACGAAATTCTTAAAAAGGAACGATCAAAAAATAAGTTACATAATTGGAAAATTTTATAATTAGAAATTGGAGAAGTGGAATGTTGGAGGAAAGGATGAATCAAAAAACAATGGAAATTGGAGAAATGGATCATTATATTATCATACTGAAGGATGCAAATTTAAATTGGAAATCGGAAAGATTGTAAATTGAAAATTTAATGAGATTGTATAAGATGGTTCTGTTATTGTTGTGTAACTTGTATTTTGCTTGTAATTTATGCTTTGTTTGTTTATATAAACAAACTTTTCCTCAGCATCAACTATTTTCAACATAGCCTCCCTATAATCAATGTTTTCTATTGCCGAATTTCGACAATTCGACAATCATACCGAATGACTTCTGTCATGCTGTGGTGTAATTTGTTTATATAATTAAAAACTATCCAAAATAATTTAAATTTCGAACATAAATACAACTTTTATTAACTTTCAAAATAAAAAACCAAATATTTTACCTTTATAATTTATAATAATAACTATTACAAAAATCAATTAAAATAGAACATATATAAATCACTTTAGCGAGTGAAACAATTAAAAAGAAATGTATAAAACAACCACATTTTATATTAATTTTTTTTTTAATTAGTACGTTATAAATAATTTACCCCCAATTATATTCACAACACAATCATTTTAAAGCCACGATTTTAAATTCTTTTCTGTACTTAATATAAGTTCCATTCAAAAATATCAATCAGGAATATAAAAAAAAGAAAAAATCTACTACTGACCCGCTATGTCTCCTCCAAATGTAGGTATTAAAATCCAACTAGGCGTTTTCTATAATAACACCGTTTTTTTTTTAAATTACTTTCCTGATCAGAGGAAACGGTATTTTGAAAGCCCAATTTGTTTTTTACGTTATATTATTTTACACTGATGAATATGTAGATGTAGTTTAGTACAAATTCTTTCCTATTAAAATCTCTTACGTGGATATATTTAATATTTATGTACGAATGAATAATGAATGTATAATAATATGTATAATCTCCAAATCAATTTTATTGTTTATCATTAATATTAAATACGTTTATTATTTATGTGCCCAACTTACAACACTAAGTTTTAAAAAAGGCATTTGAAAAATATCTTTAATATATATATTCATATAAATTCATATTTTTATTCCATATTTATATAATCCTATATATATATTTCCATATCAATATTTAAATATGACGTATTATCAATTTTACTTTCTTTAATACTTTTATATAAGTTCTAGGAATCATTACCACTTTTTTTTTCATTATTCACTTTTTTCTTCAAATTCTATAGAGTGTTTAATTGTCGTTAGAGTGAACCCGAATTAAGAACAGCTGTGTCTATTATTTTCAAATTTGACGTATTGGGCGGGTCTAATAGTGAAAAAAGTAGGCGTGGCTCAGAAATAGTTACTAGTTTAGGAATTTTGTCCTCTTGTTTGAGTTGACTCTAACAACACAGAGAGGGAGGGGATTTTTCTGCGTTTCTATCGTTAATATTACATTTAAAAGCGTTAATATTATCAATGCAATACCTAAGATTGAATACTGTTAACTATCGAAGAAACAAAAATTTTAGTATCTTGTCGCTGCGATTATTATACAAGTTTTTTTTTCTATTTTGATATATTTTGTTTTTCTCATCGATATTTTTTACTCTTATCTTTATTAATCTAGAAAAAGTGTATTCAGTTTCGATGTTGGTCCATTCCTACTTGTTTTAATTTACCCCTACATTGTTTTAGGATAATAAAGACGAATCGTGTATCGACAAAACAAAAAATATAGAAGGAATATGTTACGAACAAAAGTTTCAACGTTGCTGCGTGCTACTCCTCAATCTCGCGGATAACTTTTTCGACGGCGTATCTTCCTGCTCTTCCAATTCTTCTCCTTTTTCCATGAGCTTGCCTTTCAGCAGTCCAGCTGACGTTTTCGACTCGGGAATCTTATCCAATTCGGCCATGGCTTCTTGTATCGCGTTCTCCAGTTGTGTGTTTAATTTCCGACTTCTGAAAACGTTAAAATCAATCAGATCAATGGTGCGTATTTATTCAGATATATTTCCTGTGATGTTAGTAAATCGATTTTTTTTTTCTTTCGTATTTAAATTAATTTTTGTTTAAGGAGTCTCATCTGGTTCACTGTTATGCACTAGGAGACATACAAAATCCGTCTTCCAGCGCATAGCGAATTTCAAGATATAAGAATATTGCTATGGTGAGCAACCCACATTACCGCGAGTGTATTTTAAGTTGCCTAATTTGTCATGGTTTTCCGTTTTGCTGAATCATTGTACCGAGAAATTTTCATAGTAATAGTTAGTTTGTATAAATTTTAGTTAAAGAGTTGATCGTATAATTTATTTAATTAAGTGTTAAGTTTTTTTAAACTAATTCCTTGCTTTAAGATGTCTATCGTTTGCTAAATCTATTTAATGTTTGTTCTGCTTGATTTTGTCGGTGATTTGTGCATTTGCGTTGTTCGTATCGTTACGACTGCGCTGTTGAATTTTGTTCAAGCAGTTCCTTGGTTGACTGTTACCGTGAGTACACGTATTTTTGTGAATCATTGTTTGCCATTTTGTATTTCATTTTGATATCGTAATTTAATTGTCTTTTATGCCGTCCATCAAGGAATTCGCTTTATAATAATTGTTATTATATTGATGTGTGCACATTATAGATATAAGATCATTTATTATTTTCGTGCAGGAAGATATATTTAAGTTTTAATTCTCTCATTATAGTTTTAAGAGTTAAACTTTTCGGTTTTTCTATTTTGCTGATTCGTTTTTAATTATCTATCACCTCGGTTTGGGTGAATAGAAGCTTTGTGCTTGCATTTAAAATTTTTCTTTTGTTTTTTTTACTAGAATTTGTTCACGATTAATTTAGTTTGTGTTAATTTGAAACCACGTGGAATGATTTTGATATTTGAAAGATATTAGGATTATCTTCCTGAATAAACTAATCTTTTGCTTTGTATAGGAAACAGCATTGTCCTATTGTAATTTAGAATCAACTGCAGTTTTTAAATTTAGGCCAGAACCCGCAGTTCACGGTTTTTTTTTCTGCACATTTTGTAATTTTACCCATTTATATAACAAAAATTTGTTTGTTACTTAGCATCTTTGGGTTAAAAATTCTGTTCTTTTATTTTAAATTAAACCTTTTTAATTTTTGGAGTATTTAAGAAAGTCAGATTTCTTTCACTCACGATTTACTCTTTTCGCGGTTAGATTCAAGTTTTAATTCGCGAGGGTAACTCTGAGGTTAATATGAAAATGTATATATTTTGTATGGTCCCAATAAATCGATATTATTATTATTATTAATTGTTCTTTTGCGCCTTTTTAAAATTTTTCCGTTGAGCTAGCTAATTTAATTTTTCATTTTTAATATTTATTTTACAAATTCAATAGTATTTTATTGCACGCTTTATAACAGTTTCTATAACTGCTTATAACACATGATGGGGCCGGACGCTGGGGCCCAATTCTTAGCAAAAATGTATATTTTTATATTTTTGAATTGCCGTTAAAATTCTAGTTAAATATATTTCGATTCTTTGCAGAAAAGTGACATTTGCAACCGCTCACAAAAACGTTAATATCTCATATACGCTTCCAGTTTCCTTCAGTCCATTTGACATACTTATGGACTGAAGGTAAATGCATCGAGATGGCGTATAAAAAATTATTATATCTCATACAGGGCGTGCATGAACGTTGTTAAAACATTAGCAATTTTGTTATTAAGTTCCCTATATCTATCTGCAAGGGTATTCGAGTTATTTTAAAGTATTTTCTTACATTCATGTGACAAATTAGCTATGCCAGAGATAACGCAAAAACAATTGAATGGGTGTATGCAGAAGCAACACATGTCCAAAAACACAATCGTTGGGAATCGTAAAAAAACATTCCACAGTTGTTGCGACTTTAACTTTTTTTCGTTTTAATAACTTCAATAAATAACTAACTAAAGCTGGTTTTACATTTGTCAATTTATTGATGAATTTCTAGAACTTAGGCGACTTGACGTTAGTTAGGTTTTTACATCTGACAATTTCAAGTTCAATTTTAAACTCAATTTCTAGTTCAAGTTCTCTTCAATTTTAAGCTGATACCTCGGGGTTTTACACTTGTCAATTGATCAATTTCATGAACTTGGCCAAGTTCTAGGAATTGTTGAATTGAAACATGTTCTATTTTTGCGTCAATTTAACTTCAATTTTAGTAACTTTTTGTAAAAAGATGATGTAGGTGGTAGACAGCGACCAAAAGTCTGTTACACCTGTGAAGTAATTCTATATATATTCATTCATTTGAATTGGAACAATTGTAGTTAATCGAATCACAATATATTATTTTTGTAATTATAAGTAGCTTAATTTCATGTAGATTATTCGAAATAATTGCAAATTTGCAGTCTAATGAGGAGAATGAAATCAAAATGGCAACGAAAAAGACTAAGAAGAGTTGTCTTCTCTTTAATGTTAGTGAAAATTATAGGGAGAACAAGAATAACATAATTGACTGTCTACTAAACTATTCCAGCAAATTTCCACTACTAACATTTACAAACGAGACTTATAATAAGAGATATACATATATATTTTTATATATCTTTTTCTAGTTATAAATAGTAATTTAATTTGAAAACACAAAATAGAAGAATTTTATTATTAAAAATTATAATTCATTATTTACTTGCTCATAAATTAAATTTAAGATCTCTTTAGTTTCAGAAAATTCACCTTCTGCTGATCCTTCAATCTTCTTATTTCTGAAGCTACCATTATACAAAAATACAATTTAACTTATTACTTGATAGTTTGTAAACACAATACCCTTCAATTGATCAGTAACATACACAACATTTAAACAATATTTAGCAAATTTCAAGATACATTTACTATATCTATACAATAACCTAAAATTACAAAATAGGTATATCCCTTCAACTACAAACACCAATCTCTGAAATTGGAATTATCCAGAATCTTCTACATGTAATAAACATCAACACAAAAACCAGTCAAAAACACAACACGAAATCTGACAGCAACAAAATTCCCTATGGGGACAGAGAGTAGTTCCCATGATCACTATTAACACTAAAAAGGATCTAAACTCCCTTTTATGTTCAATTAATTGATAGGTGTAATGCAATAAAAAGTTCTTGTTTAAGAACTAGAAATTGATCAAGTTTAAAATCTAAGAAAAAACTAAAATTCATTGATAAGTGTAATACCAAATCAAATTCTAATTTTAGAACAAGAAATTGATAAATTTCAAGTTCTAGAAATTGATCAATAAATTGACAAATGTAAAACCAACTTAAGGTTGTGACTTATTTACATATACATCGTTTACTAAAACTATGAACTGATATCTATAGTCTTTTTAAGGAAATATGGATATATGCTGCTTCTGCATATACTGATTCAATTGCAGTAGAACTGTCAATATTGTGTTAACTAAAATGCCAGCGTGTCTTAACTATACAAACGCAGACTGTTTAAATTTATTTATTATCCATGGAGAGAATGTAAGAAAGTGATATGAAGAACATGTGAGACTTTCGTTCTATGATATCCAGTCAGAGCTACTACAATTTGTATTAATAAAAGCAGAATATTCATACATATAACAAGACTAAGATATAGTGGAGAAAATAATTTAGCAATGTTGAAGCAACTAATTTAATAAATATAGTTATTGAAAGTTTTCAGATTGGTGGTGGAATTAATAATAATATAAAAAATGTTCTTTTCAATCATTTATTTTTAAATTCTCTGTCTACCGGTTTCGGCTTAAGCCATCTTCTGGACAACAGTACGTCTTAAAAGGAACTAGAAGCTACGTCATTTGAACTTGATGTAATTAACATTCTAATAAAATATTTTAAATATAAAAACAGGGACGATGCATCATTACGATCTTCATATATTTTAACATAATTTTAACGTGTTTTTCGTTTTATCTGTGCACCGTCCTTGTTTTTATATTTAAAATATTTTATTAGAATGTTAATTACATCAAGTTCAAATGACGTAGCTTCTAGTTCCTTTTAAGACGTACTGTTGTCCAGAAGATGGCTTAAGCCGAAACCGGTAGACAGAGAATTTAAAAATAAATGATTGGAAAGAACATTTTTTTTATATTATTATTAATTTAATAAATGTTCAAAATTCCATCCTTGAACTTCCAAATATTTTTCACATCTTTTGACAACCCTATAAATGGATTTGTAATCTGCCGGATTAATAAATATTATTATTATTCTTATTATTGAAATAATTTCTACCGAGAATTCATGATTGTAGCCTCAATGCGGACCGTATTGACTATACAATACGGTCAGGCAATTATCGCAAATTAAAAGTGATATTCTTATATATTGAAATTCACTGTACAAAGGGAGTATAAGTAGTTTTCACGTTAGAAAAAACAAAAATTGTCATGTGTAATACTAAAGATGTGGCTATTTTATTCGTATAACACATCCACCCCGAAAATTAATTAAAAATGACACATTTTTTAACACTCACGTCCTAGATTTCTTTCTAGCCCTATGGTGGACGTCCAAACCTTCGGAGAGCGTTTGCAGGTTGCAAGGTTCGACCTCTGTGAGGGTTTTGTCACCGCCGAACCATCTAACCGCCACTTTGTCATCGCTAACTTGAGTAACCTTACCCGGCCAGGCAGGGCAACCTTTGCCGGACCCCAGACTAGATCACCTATCACGAAATTGTGGGGACTTGTCCGATCTGACTTGCCCTTCTCTGATGAAAATATAGATCGAGTGACGGTGTATTCGTTTTTTGGGAGATTATATTAGGATATGGAGAGGAACAGATATTGTCATTTAATAATTTTGCACAAAAAAGTCGATCTGCAAATTTTCTAACAATTGTTTGTCATCGAATAGACAATTATTATATCAATATGATGAAAATATCTGCCCAGAGTGCTTAGTTAATTCTTTTAATTGCAAAAAGGAACAGCCAACGCCAATATTTATTTATACGATAGCCGATTAATAGCGATAGTCCAAAAAAGCGTATGTATGATGCGCATGTCTTCGATGGGGATGCAATTTGATGAATGAGATATATCACCTGAACTCCGATAATATGATTGTATGAGAATATTTACAAGGCAGCAGCACACTGCGGGCGCACACATCTCACCTCACCCTTCGCAAGGAATTCTGATCGATTTGCGATTTTTCCCGTCACAGAAAGAGAGAGAATTGTAGAGGATGAAGTGATAATAAAGATAGTAAAATGTCGTTTTTTTTTTATTGTTTTGTTAGCCACACCCGTTAATATCACGCCATTAACAAAATTTCTGTACAAATATTGTCATATTGAACGATTAGATTTCATTTGTTTTTATGTATTGTGTATTAAAAATAAATAAATATCATAAATACATGTATAAAAATAATAAAAAAAAACAAGAAGCTATCGAGATTTTTAGTAAAACATTCTAAAGTAAATGCATGCTATTTCAAATATACTACTTTAATTTTCGACTAACTATTTTGTTCGGCGTAAGTTGCTAGAAGTAAATAAAATTACTACTTTTAGAAAAGGCAAGAGATTATCATCATTTTTTTTTAGAATAGTTACATGTTTCTGTGGTTATTATGTAAATGAAATGAGATTGGCAGAAAAAAAATGGCATCTGTCATTTTTTTTGGCAAATGCTTTGCCTTCTATAAATAAAATAACTCCCTCCTAAAGGCCGTTTTACACCTAGTTATTTATTGCAATATATTAAAATTTTACGTGTATAGCACGGATTTAATCTGTGTTATACACGTAAAATTTTAAATTGGCCAATAAATAGCTAGGTGTAAAACGGCCTTAATAGAAAAATTAGCAGATTCTTCCGTTTGTTAGAAATGAAATGACGATTATTTATATTTAGAAAATATTGCTTTAAATGAAATTTTACTTGAGAGACCATTTTAGCAAAATATTTCGTAGACAGTTGTTATAACTGAAATGATAATTAACAAACCAAAAATTGACATCAGTCATCTGTAGAAAACATTTTCCATCGGTTATAGTCACTCTACACAAAAGTTTTTAGAACATATTTCTGCAGCTAATGTGAATTGAAATGACAATTGACGGAAAAAAAACGTGATAGTTGCTATTAAAAAAAAAAAAAAATACAATGTCAGGGGTGTCAGAAGTGACAGGATTTAAGTACAGATTTTAAAACACGCGAATCTCAAAATTTTCAAGTTTTCGAAAGTCATAGTTACAAGCTGTCTTAATTTGATAGAAAACTAGGGAAGAGATAAGACAAGAAGGAACACCAGCTGATCCACATGCAAGACTTTGGTGTTCTGACAGCCCTGTCAATTTAGAGGGGCGCCACTGGAGCCATTATTTTTATGTTAATCTAGCTAGACGGTCATTCGGAGCATCTAAAATAATTAAACATTATCCTTGCAGTAATTTTACCGCGTTTTTAAATCAACTTTTTGTTATTTTGTTTGTTCTTTTTTCGCTGTATTGTTATTTAATGATAAAAGTGAATGTCTTTATTACCAAATATTATACCAGTATACAAATGGTCAAAGAAATGTTCCACTGGCGCACTATAGATGACACCACCAGCATTTTCTATTGTTGTACATTTGTAGTGGAAATATATTTCCATAATAGAATACTTGTGCTGTAGTCTATAGTACGCTAGTGGAACATTTCTTTGACCATATGTATACTGGTATAATATTTGTTATTACTAACCAAATTCCACACAAGATATAATTATGCACGTTTAACGTAACAAATGACGGTAAATGATGATGCAGCGGCCATTTTGAGTCGAGATTGTACTTCCGTTTTCTGACACACGTTCTTTATGATTGGTATAAATGAAGAAGATAGTTGAAGCACTTATTGCTAAAATAATGAACTGACGCTAAAAGTAATTTTTCTGGCGACCAAACGTCAAAAGAGCCGCCAGTAAGTGTAACTTCTTGACTTATCTCTTCGCTGGTTAAATTATACTTGCAAATTTGTTTATTGAGTAACATTTTTCACATTTACATATAAGTTATTATCTAGCAAAGCATTGGTTAGCTTACTAACTAACATTATGCGTTACTAGCTGGTAACTATAAATAATGTATTTAAATATTAAATCCCTTTGCTTCTTAATCCCCACAATTAAGAGCTGTCATTAAAAAAAATAATATTTACTTAAGCCTGTATGACAGGATAAATAATTCGGTGGAGAATTCATAACATAATTACTCACATAAAAGTTATGTACGTATCATGCCTATTCTGTACAGAAAAATGTCATTCGGTACAGAAAATTAAAACTTGTCCTATATTTTTCTACATAACATGCGCAAGAAATCCGAAATACGTAAATTGCGCATGTTTGGTGCTTCTCACTTCATTTGGTGGTTTATTTCTTTATTTTCAGTATTCATAACGTAACCTGCATATGAATTTTATTATTTTGTTTTCTAACATATGTATTTATTTATTAAATTCGATTTCTTTTTTCTTTGATTATAGCGGCTTAATATAAGAATAAAGTAAAAGGAAACATTCTTTTTACGTTTCGACAAATATATTTGTCTTATTTCATTCAATAATATTCAATGTCATAATAATAATGAGGCCGAAATTGATAAGTTAAATTTTGAAGATTAGCTATGAAAAATTTGAAGACATTATTTTAGTAGATACAAATGATTACTTGCAAGTATGTAATATGTTAATGATTTTAAATTACTATGTTTGTTTTCGTTGTTTACATGGTGAGAGTTTTACAAGTAATGTATTTATTAATATAGTTGAGTTTTCGTCGAAAATCTTTATAATTTCGAATATAAAAAGAATGGCGTGGTCAAGGCAACAAGTTTCCTGGTTAATTGAATTATATGAACAGCATGAATGTCTATATGCGTTAAAAAATAAAGTTAAATAACAATAGGGTAGCTTTACTTGTTTATTTACATCAATTTCGACGCAGCTAAAACGCATGCGCCTGCAACAAATTTTGTCCACACTCACATATTTATTTTTGCAAAATATAAACAGATTTTACATAATTTGTAAATAATTATATTGAGTATTCTCTACCGAAATATGTATCTTATATACAAGCTTTATATGAAATACATAAATGCCTGAAAATACTTGTTTAAATGCAATACAATTGACAGATGTCAGTTTTTAAAATACACATTTCTCCTTAGTAATAACAACCAAATAACAAGTGGCAAAAAAATGACAGCGACCATTTTAAGAACAACTGCACCTCTTATATACCGGGCTTTCATTTCAAAATTACACCACCTGGAATAACTTTTTTAAAATACCGGTATAAATGAAATGATAATTATTCTTAGAAAATATTCTTTTTAGCCTGTTATAAAATAAAAACTTGATATTTAAAAAAAAATAAAAAAAATTATTATCCAATTTTAAACGAATGTAAAAATAAATTAGTTTTTACTTATTTATACTCCAAACACCCTGCATTTAACGAAAAACTAATTCATACGCAAATACAGTACAAATAATCGCATGCAAAACATTAAAAAAACTGTTTTCCAAATGCATACATTTATTTAAAAGGTCGTTTTCAACGCTGCTGCAGCTATTTAATGTTTTTCTCTTCGCATGTCTACGGTGTTAGTTTGGTTTTTATTTATGTAAAATACGTTTAATCTCTACGATTACGTCTAAAAAAAAAACTAGTACAAATTAAACAATGACTGACGACATTAACATACAATATGACAATAAAAATACACAGATAGGGCAAGTAGACTACATACATAAGATTAAAAGAGTCATTATAAGCATGCTTGAGTGGGCATTAGAAGAATGTATTATGAAATGTAATGTAATGTATTTATGTAAATAACGCTAAAATGTGCGTAGGCAATCACAGTTCGATTGTGATCTGTGTCGGCGATAAACAGATTGTCTTTGATGGAACTTCCTATTTACCAGTACATACCAAATGTTTTTTTTTTATACAGAGAGATTCAAAATGATTGTCAATTCCGCTCCTATAGATAGTAACAGGGTGTAGGTATATGCCGCGTGTTTGTAATGAAGGTTTGAACTAAGTCAGTGTTGGAACATAAGAAAGTAAACGGATCTATCATAAATAAGGAATACGTAACCTATATTTGAACTCGCATTATATAAACGACTATGGATTGGTGTTTCTGCTTGTAAAAATGAAATGTAATTAATTTAACTTTACTAAATTATGATTTTACAATTCAGTACTAACTGGTGTTTAACTAAATTTATTTATTACTTTAAATTATTACATACAATTAGTATAATTGTTAAGGGACAAAACTGCATCTCTCTGTTCTTCTATGGTATGCATGCGGTTTCTATAGATCCTATTTTTTAGATAGCCGAACATGAAGTAATCTAATGGGGTTAAATCAGGCGATTTTGGTGGCCATCTTTGTGCTCTAACGAACCTGTCAGCAAAAAACTGTTGAAGATATTGGCAGGTTTGTCGAGCAGTATGTGCTGGAGCATTATCGTGCTGAAAATAACCTGCTTCAAGCTCATTTTCTTGTAACTCTGCAATAAACAATTCCAACATCTGTTGGTAACGTTGGGCTGTTGCAGTTTCCTCGAAGAAAATTGGCCCTATTATTCGTTGCCTGGACAATAGCTAACCAAACTCCAACTTTTACGGGATGCAATTGCGTTTCTCGAAATTCGTGTGGATTTTCTGCAGACCAGATACAATAGTAGTAAATTGATATAGTCTGTTAGATAAAACCAGGCTTCATCCGAGAAAAATGATTTGTATAGCAAGTCATCGTCCTTAAATGTTATTAAACCAATGAAATATTCCAATCGCCTATCGTGATCTAATGGTAATAATTTCTGTACCGTAGAAACTTTATAGGGATGAAAATGTAACTTTCTTTTGACAGCTCATTGCGCTGAAGTGTATGATAAGCCTATAAAATTATAAAATGTAATAAACTATTTCACTTAATGTTAATATTGATTTTTTACCTGTTTGTTGAGCTATTACCACAGGTAAATTCCCTTATTTTCTTACAGTATTCAGAAATACTATTGTTGGTGATATTAGATGTAAATATAAACGATTTGAAAAAAATTATAAGATAAATAATCGAAAGATACTACAACACGAACGCCAATGTCGCTAAATGTCAAGAAAATTCATTTAATGTATGAAATTTGTATGTAGCTAACTTCGCTCATTAAATTGGTAATAAGTATAGATAAATTCCTTCGGAAAACAGTTTTTTTCTTACGACAATCATTTTGAATCACATGGTATATCTGGAAGAGTAAAAAAATCCTGTTTTAAATAATATAATAATAGGAAGTTGTACCACAGACGATTTGTATATTAAATAAACGCAGATTTCTTTTTTAGAAGCATTAGTAACGCAAATTTAAGAAAAAATGAAAAAAAAGCACTACTTCTAAATCTAAAGATACAAACATGCAATTCCGACACTGATGCGCAACAAACTTACCTTCATCCTCCTCGTAGATATGCCTCAACCCCATCACCACTAAAGTATCGCTGTGTTTCCGTTTGGGCACCATTTTCTCGTAATTCCTGGAACTGACGACGCCATCTTGCGACGATTTCATCTGTTCCGGTATGAAATGCATCCCGGAGACTAAGGTCGACGATTCGGCGTACGCCATGTGTATGGGGGTGTTGGGTTTCTTTCCCATCTGAGCTACGCTACTGATGTCCGTGTATTCCAGTTTGGGTGGGCAATTCACCGCCTGTTGCCCGCCCCTGGACCAATCGTTCTCCGAATTCTGGGTGTTCATGTCGGCGGAGTCTGGTTCACTGCTCGATACGCAATGCACCATGGCCTAAAATCATCAGAAACGTTGTTGTGTTTGGATTTTATGTTAGGCGCATATTTTTTGTAGGTAATTATTGATTACTGTATGATTATTTTATGTGATACTATTGCTTCTTCAAAGACAAGACATCTTTATATATTGGAAAAGATTTTTCCACGTTTCAAGCTATAATGTAACACGCCTACCTATTTTGTAAGGACATTTTTTAATGTTTTTGAATTTTTTTAAAGCAGAAGATATTTTACAATACTCTCATTAAATATGTACAATCGTCGACATTATTATTTAGCAGTTCAGCGTATGGCTCGACGCTTTGATGGTGGTAAATATTAATGTTGGTGACTGTACAACGATTTATATGGGTGGAATGGTACACATTTGTCGCTAATTCTTGGTATTTCGAAGGATCAAGTAGTCGTAGAAAAAGCACTTGTAAATATGGTTACTTTTTAGAGGATGATAATAGTGCACGTTTAGGTTTCCTTGTTTTTTTATGAAATTCATTCGATCTTGGGTTGATAATGGGACCTAGGTGTTCTCAAAATAATTATCCCGAATTAACTGCTTTGTTCGCAGAGTAATCACAAATCATTCAGCCGTAATTCGAGTGATTGAAATAAATCCGCAACTTCAATCTAAGTCATTTGATTGTCTCTGACTGATGTGTGATTGCTTCACGAACAGAGCTAATAAAATCTCACGTAGCGCGAAGTGATCGATTGGTCACGTGTTTATGGACAATTAACTCAAAAAATTATGACCCAGGTTCGTAAAACGAATTCGTTTATTGTTTTAATTACCTTCTCAATATGTGTGACTTGTTTTAAGCTAGCATTTTTCTGAATTAACGTTTTTAGACCCGAAGATGGCCATAACAGGTCGAAACATGTTGTGTGAAAAATATTTAGGAAAATATTTATTTTAAATATATTTATATTTATTTATTTAATATATAAATTCGATTTGAATGACTTAAAGTAATTTACTTTTACATATCTGTTTCTCATCAAAACTGTAAATAGAAATTAAAATTGAAATAATGCTGTTTTAACCGATTAATTTGACTGAAATCATGTAGGTATAGTTTTTAAGATTAGTTTATTTATTGGTTTAAGAAACATTATATGGATTATTGTAGATTTTAGGATAAGAAAATGAATAATAAATCCATTGTTCTTGCAAAACAGGAATATGTTTTACAAAAGAGTTCTCAAACAACGATAGCATTAAGTAATACATACATTGATTTAGGTACTACTGATCACATGGTAAATTTTGAATCGATAAAAATATCAGTACCCATAGAGAGTGAATGATCAAGTTCAACAAAAAGAAGTATTTAGATTCGATAAATATCAATTTAAGCAGTAATAAATGTAGAAATGCTTTAATTCGTGATATATTCTGTATCAGAAAGCTATAATATAACTTAGTATCTGTAAATAAATTGCAAATGGCGAGTTGAGGTAATATTTGAAAATCACAAAGTATCCATAAAAAGGAATGTGTTGCTGCAGGTAAACTAAAACAAAACTTGTATGAAGTAGCTTTAAATTACTTAAAATTATGAATGACATTTATCTTCTCATGTATTGTGATTTATTTGTTAGCAAGTAAGAAATAAATGTTTGAATATTTTAAGGTTATGTAGCCGAAATCTTAAATCAGTTTGATAAAAATATAAATACTGTTCCAAAGAAATTTCAAAGTTTCTGCAGACGTAAAGACTCTTAAATAAAACGCCTTTTGATACATGTGTATAACCATTATGGAGTACATTAAATGTCGCTAATTTCTAAAATTTCGAACAGAGCTAATAGAATATCACGTAGCGCGAAGTGATCGATTGGTCACGTGTTCATGGACAATTAACTCAAAAAATTATGACCCAGTTTCGTAAAACGAATTCGTAGACATATAATTCTAAAGTATCTACTTTAAATGCAATATCATCGTAACCTGCTATGGAGTAGATAGACTACCGTCTAAAAAAATAATACCATTTACGGTGCGCAACAAAGATACCGCTCGCTTTTCGGCTTGTGCAGCGATGTACATTCCCAGAATTAAAACCTTTGTAGTTTCCGCTAAATAATTTTTTATAATAATTCTGATTTTTAATTCTCTTATTCATGACGAAATTTTATTTCAGTCAACTATTCGTTTTTTTTTCTATATTTTAGTTATCATCATTACTTTAATAATTAATATTTTGTAAGTAGTTTTAGTTTAAATTGTTTTTATTTCAGTTATAATAAGGTGTATAAGTTAATTTTGTTTTACTAATTATTTGTTAATTTATAATAAAAACATTAATTATGTTAACTTACTATTAAACATTGTACAACTTTAGAACTAAGCGATTTTGGACATATGTTCTTATGAACTTTTATGATCAAAATAACCCCAGGAATCAGCGCTTAAAGTTTGTCGCATATATTGAGAATCACCCTGTATAACTTATTGTTCATGTACATCAATAAGTAATGTCCACAATCTTTACATATCTTTTTTACCTGTACAAATATCGACGCTAATTTATTTGTTTAGTTTTTCTTTACAATATGTATACATATATGAAAAGTAAGAATATTGAAAAACAAGCGATTTATAATTGCTTATTTCTCATTCAATTGAAAGATTTTCTATGACAAATTCCGAAAGAACAAAACAATTATAGCTAAATACTTAGTACTTCTCTAATAATAGGTCTACCAAAGCAATTTAATGTAGGTATAATAGATCCTTTTCTTATTCATATTTTCGATATTACTATTAACACGAAGCATCTTGATCCTTAAAGTTTTAAAATCAAATATCATCTAATCCACATTTTATGCAGAAATTCCAAAAACTGCAATTCGATTCATGCTGCCATAAAAAGCAATAGAAATGAAACATTAAGAAAGAATAATTATTTTTTTTTTTTAAATAACGGTGGCAATTTTTTCCAAAGTCTAAGCCATCTGAACATCCGCGAATAGTCGATGGCTACAATAAACAACAATAGAAAGGTGTATATATGCCGACACAATCGTTTCCAAAGCTGATCCCCTTGATGTTATGCGACAAAGATGCCGCAACCCTTTCGGTTAGAGATTTAGATTCGCATTTTACTTTGCAGTTTCCGTTGGAGGAATTTTTGGAATCTGCACACGCGCAATCGTTAGTAGTGCTATGGAATGGCACCCCGGGTTTCGGAAAGTTAAATGTGTATTTTTATTTATTCCAAATCAGCCTTGTCAAAACAATGATAGAGTTTCCACAATTGATTTAATTGTTAGTATCATTTTATTTGGTCAGTTGTGTATAGTTAATTTCATTTATTTGTACATTTTGCGTGTACCAGTATTGTATAGTTTATTTGCTAGTTTTTTCTTTGCGATGCGTTGCGGTCATCGCACGAGATTGTAAATTTCATATATATGAGAATGTTACCTAGAGGCCCAGGAAGTTACTAGACGGACGAGCGGGAGTCTGGTTTGTTTTGTTCTCTCGGTTACCGTATATGGTAATCCTTTTTCAGTTTAAGATGTAGTTCGTTATTTGATTTTAAAAATCGTCTATCTAGTAATTCGTTTAAATGGTGTTAGATATTTGTGCACAATACATGTAAGGCTTTTTAATAATATTCGTTTTAGAAGTAATCGCGTTTAGAGTTTAAATTTTCCGTTTTTTTTTTTGTAGTTATCAAATTAATTTTATTTTATCACCTCGGGGTAGGTGAAGTGAAGCTGTGAGCTTGTTTTAAATTTCATTTTTGATTTTGGTTGTTTCTCTACGTTATTTGAATTAATTTTTAGTTTGTTTTGAGTTTTTGAGACCACGTGATTTTTTTTTTGTGGTATAGAAATTCCTTCTAGAACGAATTCACCATTTTGTTTGCTAAAGGATTTGCATTGTCCTTTTTAAATTGTAGAGTCATATGCAGGTTTGTTTTTTGCCAGAATCTTATATTCACGGTTTTCATTTATCCTGTAAATTGTATCAAATGTTTGTTTTTTTTTTTTCTTTTTATAATAAATTAAATGATTGTAAATATCATCTTAAATAGTTCTTTTATTTCTGAATCAGCCATTTCAATTTTTGGGGATTTTAAAGAAAGAAAAAAAAAGCCCACTATTAATTTTTAAAAAAAATTTACTCTGAGATTTAAGAATCTCTGGCGCCCTTTTAAATTCATTTTTGCTGAGCTAGCTAAATTAATTTTGTCATTTTTAATTTCTCTTTACTTATATGCTTGGACCATCAGTTCACAGCAGTAGATTAAAGGAGATGTTAAAGATTCCTGATGTTTTCTTATGGCTTATTTTCCCTATGTCATATTTTTTTTTGAGTCGATCGTACAACTTTATAATTGTTTGGAATAAATCCAAAGATATGGTGTATAAACTCTACATCTCTACATCCAATAAATATTATATATAATAAATATCACATGTAAACTCCACATTACATGAAATTTAATGATAAAGAAAACAGTAGGTAAAAACTCAATCAATCTTACAAATTATTGGCTGACTAGCCATCTAAAACTTAATTGTGGGATTTCTAAAGTTTTAAATTAAATGTCATAAAGCTTTGTTTGTTTGTGTGCTTGGAGCAGTATCTACTGACGTCATCAGAGTAACTTGAGAGCGTCTCAGAGTTGGATTTAAAGAAGGTACAAACAAACGCGCTCGATTGCAATATAACCTTAATTTTATTATTTACTATTGTCAGATTGTCACAGCTATTATGAATAGGAAGAGTAAAAATAATTTTTCAAATTAATGAATCTAGAGTACAATAAAAATGCATCATATAGTAGTATTTATATACCTATCAAGTGAAGTTTTTAAAATATAATGATCATTCATTACATCAATCACATTGATATTTCGTGCATATTTGATGCAGTTATAAATCGGATTACATTTACAAACGACAGTTTACAACACGGTGTTAGTGCGATTAGGTTATGTTGCACAAATTGCTCGAAATTGCTCGGACGTCGGACCGCGAGCAGAAAGAGGAACCTTTTTGTGATCTGGATTTGCTTGCTCTAAACAAACAAACACGCACAAATCAGGCTCCAAAATATAAACAAACGCGTAAAATTCCTTGGATCTGCTTAGAACAGACAAACAAACCTATAATTTATCTAAGTAATTTCAAATATTTCTTAACACTTTTGAAGAAATATCTATATAATTGCTGTTTTCGACTATTTTTTTGCCATTAATATAATTATGAGTTAAAAAATTCAAGCTTGATTAATGTTCACAATATTTTTTAAATTTCCCTCCAAAACCTAACAGTAAAAATTTTCTGGTGTAATCAGGTCTTTCTAGTTTACTCCTCCGAATTAAAAAAAAAACAGATAGGTAACTAACTACACAGAGTCTTCATCCTTAACTACTCACCATCGAACACGATTGTTGCCGATTTATGATGTCAGATCCGGAACAATTCGATGGTGCCGGCGATAGACCATCGTCAGTGCTTCCCGTGTGCGTTGTAGTGTCGGCCGTAGGAGGACTCTGTCCACCGGAAGCCAACGGACTGTGCGTCGTAGTATCAGGCGGACTGCTCGCCGTCGACGTGGAAGTTTGACAGAATGTGTTCGTCGTCACCGATTGGGCGTTTTGATTCACAGCTGTTTGCGTCGACACCGATTGCCGGTAATTTACCGAAGCTTGCGGACTGCTCTGCCTTTGCACCAGCAAAGCCTGCACCGGTTGCTTATTATCGTTCGAGGCGATGATAAAATTTTGATCAACGTTCAACGTGGTGGCCGTCCTGCTAATGTTCTGCTGGTTGTTTTGATTATTCTGCTGGAAATTCTGTATCTGTTGATTGTTGGACACCATCGTGGTTTGCTGTTGCACTATCGTGGTGTTCTGCTGGACGAATGTCGTATTCTGCTGGTTCGACGATGACACAGCGATATTACCGGCCGGGGTGCAGGGCACCATCAGCGTTTGCCCCATCTGTCCGCATTGGATGAACTCCTGTTGTCCCTGCTGGACCGAATTCGTCGGTCTGATCGTTTGAGGCGCGGTACCGAAAGTGACTTGCTGCGACGGACTCACATTCGCGACCAAAGGACTTAACTGCCCGCTGAATTGTGCCCCATTTACGACGAATTGCCCGCCGTTCGGTGATAGGAATTGCGCCCCCGGACTGTGCTGTTGCTGTATGATCTTCCCTTGCGATGTACTCGGAGCTCTAATCACCATCCCGGCCGGACCTGCCGTTAAAATACTCTGCCCGCCGTTGAAAACGTTATTATTCTGCACTGGCGTCAATACGTTTTGCCCGTTCACGTTTTGCAACTGCAATTGCATCCCTAAATTCGAAGTATCCTGTAGAATAGTCGCTGTACCGTCCGCGTTCATCACCATACCGCCCAGATTGGGCACGATGAATTGCTGTATCGTCGGGAAGTTCTGCACCATCCCTCCGTTCAACAAATTCACCGGTTGCAACAAGTTAATTTGCTGCGCCGGTTGCGAATTGGTGATCAACTGCTGCGCCCCTAAATGTCCGGCGCTGGCCATCGGTTGCCCGTTCATGACGATTTGATGGGGCGCGCCGGCTTTCCCCGGAACTATAGTCAGGGCTTGCATCACGGGTTGCGTGTTTATACTCTGCGGACTGTGCGCCATCTGGATCTGCTGCGGGAAACCCTGTTGGGACATCACGACGCCGGAATTTTGTTGGGTGGCCGCGATGTGCAACATGGAAGCGACTGTTTGCGAGGGGATCTTCCTCTTCTTGCCTTTACGTTTGGTTTCCGGCGACAGCAGCGCCGGTGCCCGCCTCGGGTCGGCTCCGTCCAATTGGATTTGCTGTTGTATCACGTTGCCCGTAACCAGGTGGGGGATTTGCATGTTCTGTCCGACGGTCATGCCGTCCATGGTCATCGTGACGCCTGGTTGTAATACGAACGGGGCTGGTAGGGCATTCACGAGAACGGTTTGTTGACCTAAGACCTGTGGGACGAAAATGCGGTTTAAAAACTTGCGATTCGTCCATACTTCTTAAATTGGGCAAAAAGAAAACGATCGAATTCATATATTATGGAAAATATTACAAAAATAATAAAAATATGTATCTGTCTGCCGTCAGCACGGCTGAGAAGGAAGGTTGCATCATTGCCAATCTTGGGGATCAAGCAGCAATATGCGGCAGTGGAGGTTTGTGACAATATTGCAATGGTGGAGCTAATCTTGGGCCAACTAGTGAATGTCTTAATTTAACTTTAGTTTTATCCGACACTAAGAAACAAAAAAAAAAAATTAAAGTCAATTCAAAGTGCGCAATTTTGAATTTAACTTAATCTTTAAGAAACAAATATTAATTTTGCATGTTATTCGAAAAAAAAAAGATAGAATAAAATAATAAAAGCGTACAAAAAAAGCTGAAGAGAATTTTGCACTAGATGGCAGCACGGAACTCATGCCAAATATGTTTACTGCTTTCAAATCTTCTTTGGTTGTAGGAAAAATAGATTTATAATGCTTAAAAATGCTTGATCCTTAAGTTAATAAATATCACTTTTGAAAATAGTGTAAAACATAACCTCAAAGATAATACAAACTGTCAAATTTAACAACGGATGACACCGCACATTACGCATAAGTATGAATACTTCAGTAATTTAGAATCATCCACATAAATTCTCTGAGAAAATATGACAGAATATAGAAGAGAATGCATTTTTAGAAGTTTTAAGTGAGAATAATGGATCTATAGGGCTTATCAGAGTTTTTAACCTTCGAGCGATCGCGCTGGCGGCATTCACACCGACCGCTTCAAAAAAAAATCATTTGCGGTGCTGGTCACGCCCATTTTTTTTTTTGATTTTATATAGGGAAAGGGGAAGAGGGGAGGGGGGCTTAGTCGAAACCGTTTTAAAAATCGCAATGTAGGCGGTCATTATTTTGGTTTATATTCGGGTACCCTAACTCTAAAAGTACCCTAAATCTGACCGTATTTATTCGGTATCATAATTCTAACCGAGTCGGATAAGACAACTTGACTCGCTCGAATTAGCAGGCATAATTACAATATATTCCTCAAAGGTTGAAACCGGATGACCGTTATTAAGACCGTATTTTATCGTATTTATATACGGTCAAATATGGTCGCAATACGGTCACCGAAAAGTTTAACCGTAATTCAAATACGGTTAGAAATAATGGTGATAGAAATACGGTCAAACTTTCGGTGACCGTATTGCGACCGTATTTGACCGTATATAAATACGATGAAATACGGTCTTGATAACGGTCACCTGTTTCAACCTTTGAGGAATATATTGTAATTATGCCTGTAATTCGAGCAGGTCGAGTAGTCCCGTCCGACTGTAATATATTCTGAGACAGCATTTCCCATATCGCAACATGATGAGCGGTGCCAGGGGACAGTTACAATTTTGTAAACCGTATTTGACCATATTTATATACGGTCTCAATATGGTCAATAAACGGTCACCGAAAGTCTGACCGTAATTCAAATACGGTCATAAGAGGTACCGGACCGTATTTAATGTGAAACTCCGATCACGGTCATGAGAGGTTTTCATATATTTTGACGGTGACCAAAATTGCGGTTACGGTCTAGACTAGGACTAGACTAGGCGTATTCTTTCGTGGTGAATAAAGTGAACTAATTGGAAGTGATATAACTGAATGTGAATAGTTTTTCACTTTCAGTTTGTCAAGCAAAAGAATGCGTTTATTGAACCAACTGATCGTAGAATTTCTGTGCTTGAGGGGTAAGGGGATTTCTGAATGCAATCACTTCAATTGCCAGAGTGGGCAGACTGAATATGCACGAAAGAACGTCAAATTAAGTGAACGAATTGAATATCGTTCACTTCGATCAGTTTGTTCAGCACGAAAGAATACACTTACTGTAACTGTTATAATTGCGGTTTCGACTCCCTGCACGCATCAACAGATGTTAACTGATTTCATTTAGTCGAAAAAAACTTACTTGTTGAGCAGCTACGGCGGGTATAACTTGCGTAACAGCCGCCGTCACGTTAGTAATCATAGGCGACACCGATATAGGCGGCATCGGTCCCTGATTGGTCACGATCTTCGGCGGAGGTGGCGCCATCACGCCGTGCTGACTATTACCCGTATTGGCCATGATCAATTGTCCCCCAGAGGACACCAGGATGTGCCCGGGTGGGAGATTCTGCGACGGAGGAGCTTTCACCACGTGCTGATGCGGCGACATCTGTTGGTTGACCTGCGATTGCGGCACCTGTATACTGCTGACGACGCTTTGCACCATCTCCAGCGGGGATTTACTGACGTCACCGCCACGGAATTGGCAGGGATGAGGTTGTGAGTGACCGGAATCTGGGGATTATTATTCGACAGGGTGGGAGGGGTGTTTATCGAAACTGTGGCCGTGTTGGCTCGCCCCGCCAGCACCGACGTTATCGTGTTGCTTCCGACGGTTCTGCCGCTCGCCATTGTGGTCACCACGCCAGTATTGATGTTGTTAATCTTGGAGATTTGGACGACATCGCTGGTGTGGGGGTGAGGGCAGTAGCCGTCGTGTTTAAGCTGATGGTTGTGATAGGAGTTGGTGGTAACATCACGTATTTGTTGCTGCTGCTGCTGCTGCGAGCTAAACACAAACTGCGGTTGTCCTTGCGATTGCACGCTGAAAACTTCTTGATTATTCCGATTGATCGCCGCGTGCTCATCTTCCTGCGGTGAAACGTTACTGGTACTAACCGTACCACCCTGTATAGGCCTCGTATCCGGTGAAGTGTGCGGCTTATCGTTGAAAGTCGACGAGGTGACTGGATCTTCGTTCGTCCCCGAACTGCTAGGAGTTCCCGGTTGACTATCAGGTCTGCATTGGAAGATCTTCTGACCGTATTGCATCCCTTCCTGATACTGGCCGGTGTCGACGACGCATCCCTGGCAATGGGTGTGATCGCTGGCGCTGTCGACGACGTCTTGCGGCACCATGATTTGACTGTGCTGTTGGATCTGTTGCGACTGTTTCACCATTTGGATGTTCTGGTTCAGGCGGTTGGCTCCGTTGAAGTTGTTGTGGACCTGCTTCACCTGCGAGGCGATCATGTTGCTGGGCAAAGGCACTCCGTTGGCGTGGGAATTTTGTGGGTTCAACATGTTGGATTGTTGCGACGGTATCGAAGTGACAGGGCTGCTGCAGTTGAAGTTCGTGCATCCGTTAGCGCCTGCGCAAATCGAAAATAATACAATCGTAAAGAGTAAAAAAAGATAACAAGATAGCAATGGAAATCATATATGCTTGGGTAAGAATGGGATAGAAATTTTAGGAAAATATTTATTACAATTATCCAGGAACAAATAATATCAATGATTGGGAGGCATAATGTTACTTAAAGAAACAAAAAGACAAGAGTGCAATATGATAGTGGCATAATCTTAGCTGAAAGCCCGTTTTCACATGCGGAGTTCGGTAAATTGTTCGCAATCTAACAAAGTAGTAAATACCGAAAAATATTTGTTACCTATTTGAGTATAATGGGCGCTTAAAGTTAAACACATTTTTGACAATATTTCAGAAAAGGAAGCGATTTTGAGATCTGCTGAAGACCAGATCGTTCCTTATTAGCAGTCATACATTTCAGATTGGAAAAAAAAAATAGCAGCTCACCCTTTTTCATACATTTGGAATTAAATTTAATGTCGCATAAAAATTGTTGTTCATATTAGAATACAAAAAGGAAATATTATACATATAAACACTAACAGCCAGGAAAGTTCGTGCGTAGTTCGTCATTTCGTAAATAAAACTGCTTTTTAACGTTTTGGCAAGTCAATGTGTTTATGGTTACAAATGCACGCAAGTGATTATAAATAAAATTTTAAAAATGAATGATTACATTTGTACACGTATCACCAGAATTGGGCATTATTCGACTAAAATTGCTCAAAATGAGCATTTAAATAATGAAAATATCTAAATAATTTATTCAAAAAGAAAATTATTTACAAATAAATACTAGAAGATTATTCACAGATAATTTTATGTAAGATTTTAACTGTAAATAATTTTAATTATAATAGATAATCTTAACTGCAACTGTGCTGCTCCTGGTTAAAGGTAATCTTATTCCAAATAGCATTTAGATATGATAAGATGTTTTTTTTTTTTTTAAGGCGGTCAGTGCTGTGTCGGTAGACGTTCTTTTTTTTGTATCGGAAATTTATAAATCATACCAGAGTCATTTCGTAAATAAAATTGCTTTTTCGCGTTTTGGCAAATCAATGTGTTTATGGTTACAAATGTACGCAAGTGAGATTATAAATAAAATTTTAAAAATGAATGATTACATTTGTACACGTATCACCAGAATAAATTATTCGAATAAAATTGTTCAAAATAAGCATTTAAATAATGAAAATATCTAAATAATTTATTCAAAGAGAAAATTATTTACAAATAAATACTAGAAGATTATTCACAGATAATTTTATGTAAGATTTTAACTGTAAATAATTTTAACTATACAACTATAGATAATTTTAATTATAAATGATTTTAATTATAATAGATAATCTTAACTGTAACTGTGCTGCTCATGGTTAAAGGTAATCTTATTCCAAATAGCATTTAGATACGATAAGATGTTTGTTTTTTTTTTTAAAGGCGGTCAGTGCTGTGTCGGTAGACGTTCTTTTTTTATATCGGATATTTATAAATCATACCAGAGTCATTTCGTAAATAAAATTGTTTTTTAGCGTTTTGGTCAACCAATGTGTTTATGGTTGCTAATGTACGCAAGTGATATAATAATATTTGGGTATTAATGGGCGCTCAAAGTTACCCCCAAAAACACATTTTTGACAATATTTCAGAAAAGAGAGGGGATATTGAGATCTGGTAAAAACTAGATCGTTCCTTGTTAGCAGTCATACATTTCAGGTTGAAATAAGAACAGCAGCGCACTCTTTCTCTTCATACTTTTGGAATTAAATTTAATGTCGCATAAAAATTGTTGGTTATATTAGAATATGAAAAAGAAATATTATACATATAAACATTAACAGCCAGGAAAGTTCGTGCGTATTTCGTCATTTCGTAAATAAAATTGCTTTTTCACGTTTTGGCAAATCAATATGTTTATGGTTACAAATGCACGCAAGTGATTATAAATAAAATTTTAAAAATGAATGATTACATTTGTACACGTATCACCAGAATTGGGCATTATTCGAATAAAATTGTTCAAAATGAGCATTTAAATAATGAAAATATCTAAATAATTTATTCAAAAAGAAAATTATTTACAAATAAATACTAGAAGATGATTATTCACAGATAATTTTAAGTAAGATTTTTACTGTAAATAATTTTAACTATACAATTATTGATAATTTTAATTATAATAGATAATCTTAACTGTAATACTCATGGTTAAAGGTAATCTTATTCCAAATAGCATTTAGATATAAGATGTTTTTTTTTTTTAAGGCGGTCAGTGCTGTGTCGGTAGACGTTCTTTCTTTGTATCGGAAATTTATCATACCAGTCATTTCGTAAATGAAATTTCTGTTTAGCGTTTTGGCAAATCAATGTGTTTATGGTTGCTAATGTACGCAAGTGATATAATAATATTTGGCTATTAATGGGCGCTCAAATTTACCCCCAAAAACACATTTTTGACAATATTACAGAAAAGAGAAGCGATATTGAGATTTGCTAAAGACCAGAGCGTTCCTTGTTAGCAGCCATACATTTCAGATTGAAATAAGAACAGCAGCGCACCCTTTCTCTTCATACTTTTGAAATTAAATAAAACCAAAAATTGTTGGTTATATTAGAATATGAAAAAGAAATATTATACATATAAACACTAACAGCCAGAAAAGTTCATTACAAAAAGAATTATTTAAAACTATACCTGTTTGTCTGTTAATAGTGCTGTTCAGTAACGCAGTTTGCTGCGCTAAATACCCGCTGGGATCTTCCATGAACGAAGGACTGGACGCGCTTTGGGTCGGTTGTTGAAACTGATTGATCATAATACGATTACCATCGTTCTGTATCTGCCTAACGTCTATATTCGGGCAAGGAGCGTGGGCCTCCATTATGCGATGCTGGTCGATTATGTAGGGCCGCTTCTTTATCGTCTTCCCGATCTTAACTTTCTTCCTGTTCAATTCATCCTGCCAGACGTTGGGCGGTGGCGTGTGCTGATGCAAAGGTGGTACCCTCTCGAAGGCATTCTGCACCACTTGATTATTGGGTGAAGAATGAACAGGAGGTGTGAGTTGCTGTTGCATCGGAACCTGCATCCGATTCTGCCAGATCTTCTGCTGGTGTTGGGGATGGTGATGGTTGATAACCACTTGACCTTGAATCGGTTGATTGCCGGGAGGAAATCCGTTCACTACCTGATTGAATTGCGGCCTCATCTGGTACTGCGGATTGTAGAACGGTTGCTGCATCCTCTGCGGCACTTCTTGCCGACCCGACGATATACTGATTGGTACCATTTGGATGTTGGGTCGCCCAGGCCCGCTGGGCTCGCTCGGTTGACCGTTGATGTAGATCCTTTGCTGTTGCGACGACGGCGCCATGTTCTGTCCGTGGATGATGACGTTATTCTGCCGACGGGTCCGTGGGGTATTTGCACCCCATTCGGGGTGGGTCCGTGGATGCTTATCACTTGCCCGTTCGGTCCTATGATCTGCTGATGGGAGATATGAACGTTGGGGCTGCTTTGGGCGTTCTGCATCGCCATCTGGTGGTGCTGGGAAACGACGGTCTGTTGCTGGATCTGCTGTTGCGATGATATGTTTGGAGTTGACGCTTGCGGCTGTTGGACTATCATGGTTTCGCCCACCACCATCGGGGAACCGGTCAGTACCCTGTTGATTTGTTGCTGCTGGGAATCTTGATACCTGAAGAACTGCTGTTGCTGCTGTTGATTGGGATTGGGGGAGTTTTCGGCGTAACCTTGAAGGCGATTCTGCGAAGTTGTCTGATTTACGGGCGACGAAGGCCAAATCTATTTAAAAAAAGAAAAAAGTATGGGAATCAAACAGTCAGTCGAACAAGGAATTTGAATATGATTACTCGCCGAAGTATTGAAAACTATGTCGAGTGTTTACATTTAATTACACTTGTAAATTAAGCGGATGTATTATGCAAACTTTACGATGTTCTACTACTTCGTATATACAGTGCGGTAGGAAAGTTTGGGAACATGCAAATAAAACATAATTAAGGTTTTTTTTGAGACAAAATTTAATATTACAAATGTCGTATTTAAATATGAAGGGTGCACGGGAATAACGATCAAAGTCCGTATTCATACATTAAGAGATAAATGAATTTTAAAGTTGCGACTTAAAGGTACAAAACAAAACTACATTATAGCAACTTTGATTTCTACGGACTACGACCGTTTTTGAAACAGTTTCAACGCGCATTATTATAACACTCAGAATTTCCTACAAAATGGCACCCTTATCTCATTTTCACAAAAAAAAAAATGGACTTTGATCGTTATTCCCGTGCACCCTTCATATGTAGTGATTGAGTTAAGAATTGAGTAGGATTGTTACACCACAGAATATTAATTAATTATTCATTTTCTTAAAATTATTAGGATAGAATTTAAAAATTGAAAATGGAACATTGTTATTAGTTGAACTTTCTTTTTATTAGGATTTCGTAATGATGCAATTCTTATCTTGTAGTAGTTTTTTCCAGCATACATACACTCTGAGTCAACTGACTAGCCTTACAATTTAGGCAATATTTGCACAATTATTTTAGGTATAAAGGTAAGTCTAGCAGCGTTTCTATTGTGCTTTTGCTTGAAATTATCATTAAATTAAAGTTTTTAAAAAACAAATTTTTAACATTAATCGTATTTTTAATAAGAAAACTGGCCTAGCTACAACATCTAAATAACCTCATAAAACTCAGGTTCTGCGTATGAAAACAGTTTTATTATACTACAAAAGTGTTAACTGCAGAAGTAACATCTTATAACAATATCGGCATATGTTGATTTCCGATTTCACTGAAACTCTACAGAGACTAGTACAGTAAACATTTTTTTTCTTTCTGCCCAGTCGCCCAATTTGGGGGTACAGCCCTTTCCAAAGTTATCTTCAAAATTATAACAGATATTTTTTTTTAAACATAATTCGCAGCAGATCACATGATCCAAAAGATGACGCAATCTGTCTTTGCGAGAAGCTAATAATAGAAGAGGGAGTACCCCCTAATAATATTTTTTTAATGATTTCTCATTTTTTATCTCTCTCGAAAAAAAGGTGCTTTTACACAGAAAACGATGACGTATAACAAATTCAGAGAAATAATAATAATAATAAACATTCAACATCAAATTAGATACCTCGACTAAATGAGTTAATTTATGTTTTATATATTTTTTAAATAGAATGTCATTCATCCTTCTACTTTCTACTATATCCTCAGAAAAGTGCGTAGAAAGTTCTATATTTTGATTTATTAATTTATTTAACGTGCAGTGTATACAAATTACAATTTGCCACTGTGTAGCAGCTTTTCGAATAATCAGCTAATTACGTCAGACTGCTTATTTATAAAGTAATATATTAAACATCAACATCTCGTAGAAACGCATACATAATCTTATGTATATCAGGATTTGTTAAATATGTAATTAAACATGAACCTTCGAAAAGTCACGTAGGCGTTTGGATATTTGTATATACAGGGTGTATCAGATATAGAGGTAAATATAATAATATGTAGCAGCTGTAATCATATACAATGAAAAAGTCTTAATGCACAGGGGGTCTATCTGTAAGCATTAACGAGAAAAAAAATATTTTATAAATGCCGTGGGCTAGAGCCGCACCTGTGCCCAACCTAAATGCTGTCCCGAGTATACCCCCACATACCACTATCATTCAACCATTACCGCTGTTAGTTTTGTGTGGATCGCCGCTTGGAGTGCAAGCCACTTCCAACATTTTATTTAAATTTTTCCCGTCTCAAAAAAAAACGATCCTTTTCAGGACCATCATGATTTCATATAAAGAAAATCGAAGCTTGATGCATCGGCAAAAGCGCGGGAATGTATAGATTTATTTTCGCGCGACATCATAGTGAAAAGGCGTGTTTGCAAATTTTCTGTATCTACATTTATTTCTGTGTAATTCGATTCAATTCATTTTGCGTTATTTGATTAAATAAATCCAAAAGAAATAACTCAGATTCATGTGGTACCGTTTATTAACAACTAACTCTCGATTCGACAAAGCAAAAGAAAAATATTTACGTTTTTTGTAACTACTGAAGTCGCATATCCGGTGAAACTCGAATGTCTTATCAGGATATTAAAAATAATACTTTGTAGACTTACGTAGAATGCTCTTAACAAAAAAAAGGAATGTTTATTTTATAAAAAGAAGAAATTTAAAATGCCTCAGTTTTGCTATTTTTACAATTTTTATTTATTCAGAATGACGTTAAATGAACTTACGGCATACCATTAAGAATAATACTAAATGAGTGCAATGTATTTATACATAATACCACGTTTAGCGGGTGCTTAACATGATGTTTCCTTGCATCAGGCCCGGACTAAAGAATTTTTGGCTCTAAATTTCACCTTTTTTTTATTCTTTAATGATGAAATCCGGTTTCGGTGGGTTTGTGCTTTATGTGTCGTGTAGTTAACACCCAAGCAAAATTTACCTTTTTATTTGATACACCCTGTATATATAAAACAATCGTTTCAAATGATGTATTATGTCTCGTGCTTCCCACTATGGGATTCTTTCAATCTGTAGGGTTTCATTGAAATCAAAATTTCACACAAGGAAATACCAGCTTCCTTGTTAACAATGTTAATAATAAGTGTCATTTTCAACACTTGCGAATAATCTTAAATATTCGGTTTGGTAATGAATTGAATATTAATTTCTATTTAATATAATTTAATTTGTTTTAACATGTTCTCTATTTTTGACCTGAAAGTTAGAGAACATGACTAATGACATCATATGGCTTTCGAAATGAAATGAAGTCAAAATATTTACTTTACATTTTCGATCTAAATAAAAAAATCAGTTTTACCTTGTATTTTTAACCCTAACTGTATATATCCCATAGACGTACAGTACTTGCATTATAATTGCAACACGAACAGCAATTTAAATAGCCATTTAAAAGCATGCAAACATATACATGCAGACACTCTCGACTGGTAGCAATAAAAACAGGGTAATTTAAATAATTACATGCATCGTTACGTATCACATATCTATAATAACATAAACATTAATGCGACGCACGTCACTGATTCAAGATTAAACGCGGATAGGACGACTATATTATTATTATTACTCACTTGTGTCTGCTGTAACTGCGGCTGATTCACCTGATTCTCTTTGTTGCTGAACTGTTGCTGGTGCTGATGTTGATGCACTGGATGGGATTGCTGTTGCTGTTGTATGTGTTGCTGTGGTTGCTGGATTAGTCCTATCTTTTCCCTTTGGGTCAAAATCTGAGATACCGACACACCACCAGTGGCGTATCCAGCGCCGGTTATTTTCCGTTTCTTTTTTTTGAGAATATGATCTGTAAAATGAAAATTATTTTAGTTTCAAAACTGAGAATGCAATACGATAAATTGTAAAGATATGCTATAATCATTTTCCACTACTGTTTTGTTGGATATTACAGGTCGCAATGGAAATACCGAGAAAAGCAGTAATACCAACGGCAGTAATTGACCCATTTCCTCAGAAATAATGCATACGAGTTCTGTTGTGTTTTCTTATCCTTGGCGTGTCAATTATTAAGCGCAGATATGTATATTCGCCGTGACTCGTGGTGTGAACTGGTTTTCTCATCGCGTTTTAACGTTTAAAGAGATCTATAATTAGAAAAGTCGGTCGACAGATTATATACGCAAGTATCTCTCCTCTTATATGTGTTTGTGTGTTTCTATGCCCTATCGATTCGGCATCGAAATAGAGGTCAGTAATTTAATATTGCAACGGAGGCGGCCTGCGCGACACGCGATGATACATCGCTGAATTATTAAAGTTCAGATCGAAGTGTGTTCTATTTCCAGTCACAGATATACTTTATCGGTATCTGCGTGTTACAGTAATTTTGGGAAAATTACCAATCGGGAATGATTAAACGCTCGAACGCTATTTACAGGCATAATAATGAGAGAATAATTAACTTCTGTGGATTGATGCAGTAATTTGAGGTTATTTTTTTATTTCCCAAGCAATAACAAGTGATAAATAATGCTGACATAAGAACTGTTTGATGTTAGCTGTCATAATAATTCTGCTAGTTGATGGCGGAAATATTGTTTGAAATCCGCTATCACAAGATTTGTTTGGCATTAGAATGGTTTTTATAAAAAAAATATTAGATATTTGTTGTTATAAGAATAATTTGACACTCGCTGTCTTAAGAACCGTTTGACATTTACTGTCATAATAATTCTGCTAGTTTCTGCCGCAAATATCGTGTGCAAATTTGTCAGCACAAAATCCGTTTAATATAAGAATGGTCTTTATAAAAACAGTTTGACAACCGCTGTTATAAGAATTGTTTGACATTTGCGATAACTAGATCAACGAACTTAACTTTTCCTTTGGTTACAAAGATTAATGACATTTGCTGTCATGAATATATAAATGACCACGCCAGTAGTGTGACAGTTGAGCCATCCATAGGACGGTAATCTACAAACGTCATTCATTATCATCAGTTGATATTTTTACCATCGCCCGATTAACATATTTAACACAATTAATTGATGAGTCATAAGAACTGTTTGATATTTATGGTCATAAAAATTGTTTGACATTTGCTCTTGTAGCAACCGTTTGACATTAACTATCATAAGAATTGCTTGTAATTTACTGTACAAGAACTATTGTTGTTAAGATTATTGACATTTGTTGTCATAGGAACTATTTGAAATTTGCTGTCGCAATGACTGTTTTCCTAGATTTTTCCTACTATAGTGGTGCAGTTTGGCACTCGCTGTCATAAGAATTGTTTGACAGTTGCTATCGCGAGAGCAGTTTGGCACTCGATGTCATAAGAATTGTTTGACAGTTGCTATCGCGAGAACAGTTTGGCACTCGATGTCATAAGAATTGTTTGACAGTTGCTATCGCGAGAGCAGTTTGGCACTCGATGTCATAAGAATTGTTTGACAGTTGCTATCGCGAGAGCAGTTTGGCACTCGGTGTCATAAGAATTGTTTGACAGTTGCTATGAAAAAAACTGTTTGGTTACCAGAGTAGTGTACTGTTTGATATTTGTCAATATGTTAAAACTGTGACTTTTGCAGAATTGTTTTTTTCGACAAAAAATATCGTGTTTAAAAGAGAATTTAAGTGTAAAATAGTCACCTTGCCATGAGGATAAAATTTGGGGTGAAGTGACTTCCTGCTTTTAAAAATATAATGATAAAAAATAATAACAAACAATGACAACCGTTAAGAAGCTAAAATCATAGAAACAAACTATAAGGGTCATAATATAGATTGATGCTAAACACCTACTATAATATAGTTTCAATTCAATTTCGTAGATATTTTCGTAATCAAAATAGTGCCATTTACCTTCCGGGGAATTAAATCTTCTTTAAAAGAGAATTTGAAACATAGAAACTATAGGGGTCCTAATATAGATTCATGTGAAATATCTACTCTAAAATTGTGGCGAATTATTGTTTACATAGGATTTATGTGTGTACTTATCTTTTTTCTATGTGTTTCTATTTTCTCTGTTCCTCCCCGCCCCTACTTTCTTTTCCCCTTCAATACTAACACGTCAATCGCTAATTGACAATCGTTGTTTAGTGAAGACAAAACAAACTCCCATTTGAACCGGCACGAATTGGGAAAAAAGAAGATAAAAAAGCGGAAACTAGATTAACGGTGTTTTCCCCTTGCGTTTTCGTTGGCCTCGCTCTGTTACCACTTTCTAGCGGGGAAAGATCTATTCTCTTAATGGCGGATAAGGGCTAAAACAACCCCAATTTATAACTGTTTATTGCTGACGGAGTTCGACCTGGATTCAGAAGAAGGATGCGAAAGAAGGAGTTGATACAAACAGGAGATGGAAGGAGTCCTAACGATGTTTGGATGAATGATGAAGTTGTTAAATTGATGAATTGGGAAAACATAATTATAAATATAACATACGAAATGAAACAGTGTTACTAATAATGAATTTGTTGTTGATATTATTTTATTGTAATGACCCTTTTTATTATAAGATTGTTCTTTTTTTACATTCCTCGTCACTCTATCGCAGTTTAGTTACTCAATTCTTCTGCGTAATTGATTTTTCTCCTGACGCCTCCACGCTTCTTCCTTCTTTTTCAGTTCAAACTGCTTCCAATAAATTAATAAGAACGTATCTTTCACAGAATTTTTTAAAATCTTACGGCTACATTGAATTCTTTTGCTAACATGTTTTCAATTTTTTTTTTTGGTTAAGGGTTATACAGGTTCATTTCCCACACCACATTTCAAAATTATTTTGAAGTATACAAGGTGACTCAAAGAAAAATTACACACCAAAGTTGTGAAAAATTAAATGGAACACCTGTATATTATATTGAGGTATTTTGATAGTACAGACTAAATAAAGGCAAGTTGGTGTTATGTTTCTTATATCTAACTCAACTCGTTTACGAGATAATTAACTATTCTTCAAAATGTAGAGCAAAATTTAAGAGGCAGGTCATGCATATTTAAGCTAGATATTTTAAACTATATTTATATTTTAACTAAAGCGTTACACTTGATAATAAAATAAAAGTAATGCAAAAAATTATACGGGGTGAAGAAAAACATACTTTTAATTTTCGCTATCTTTAAACGCAAGTAATTTTCTTGTTTTAAATGGAACAGCCTGTATTTACTACCTTATTTAGATTCTAATTTTAACGGTCTTTAAGATTGTATTAATGCTTCCTATACCTATCTGTTATAGTTTCTTAGTAATTTAGAATTACAAAGGAAGAGGGTGTCTGTTAGAATAAAGAAAGAATAGAAAAAGGGAAAGATGCCTTCACAATTAACTTCTTAGAACTGAAGGAATTTAAATCTAAATGTGGGGACGTAACAAAATTAAACTACTGAGTCGGGTTAGGACAAAACAAATGTATATAATTCTGTTCTAAACAGTACCTTTGAAAATCAAATTTCACGCAAACCAAATCGTTTACCGTCGCGTCGGCGTAATTACGCCTTGGGTCATTTGGTGAGAGAACACCACGGCTGACTACAATAAAAATCCTCGAAAACCATGAATTAAGATTCCCCAGTGCGATATAACTACTCGCAGAAGCGTCCAGCTCATCATTATCATCGTACTGGCGGGCAACAGTTGCTCCTCCAAATAAGAGTAAGGCCCCATCTGGACTCGGACCGCCTCGTAAAATTTTATTACGCCTCGCGTATTGTTCTCGCCAATATTTTACGCCAATATCTCTATATCAAGCTTTATAAGATAGGCCAGGGGGAGATGTGGAGGGACGAAGACCTATTCTCGGTTCTTTTTCTGGCTTTTCACGGCTTTCTGACCACACCATCGCAACACTCCTTTGTCTTTATCCTTTATCCGAGTGCCCGGTAAACATGTCATAATAAAGTTATATACGGTCCTGTTTAATAGCCGCCTCACAGTATTGATTTAGTTAAACGTTAAAGTGCCCCGGTCTGGGGATATTAAAAGGAATATAAAAACGGTGTAAAGAAATATTTGTGTTCGCGGCCGTGGTAAAACAGCATATATGCATGTGTACACTATAGCACAGCTCGTTTCAGCAGAAGGATGTGTCAACAATGATGCGGCTGAATTTGTTTGTTTTTCGCGTTGGTGTGAAAGGTTATTGACTTAGGGATGAGGACCTGTGTTTATGTGATCTTTTCTTTTACAGTCGTGTTTAGGTAGCTGTTTAATGAGAAGACTCAGGATCGATTAATTCTTAAAGCAGTGTAAACTTACAATTTATTATAATTAGTTTAGTGTGTTCCGAGATGGGCTTCAATCTGCTCCATTTCAAGTTTTATCTGGGGTGCCTCAGTGCTCCAACTTAGGACCGCTTCTTTTTAGTTTATATATTAATGACTTCCTGGACAAATTGGATTGCAAAGTGTTGGCTTATGTAGATGACTTTAAGATCTATAGTCGCATAATATCTATAACTGATTGCTTAGTTTTCCAATTAGAGATACCTAGGGTTACGCAATTTAAAGATCTTGGTGTAATTTTCGATCAATACTTAACTTTCTCCCCTCACATTACTTCATTGTGTTCGTCTGCTTCTACCTCTCTAGGTTTCATTATTTATTTATTTATACTTATCGTTTAAACTTGATGGCATTTCTCCCGCTCGCGGGACAGATTATACCCTCTTGCTGCATAGACATGACGTCATCCGTCCTTTTTCTCAGAGAAGAGATGAAGCCAGCGCCAAATTTCTTTTAAAATTAATAAATGGCAGTGTTGATTCACCTTCGCTTCTAAGTCAAATATCTTTCATTGTCCCTAACTATAGTTCTAGGTCAAGCGCCACCTTTACCACTATTAGAGCTCGCACTAACACTCTTTACAAGACCCCGCTAAGCTATATGTACAGAAACGCCAACTTGTTATATAGTGGCCCTTTCCAATCAAATATTTAATATTTAAGTGTAAAATAATTTATTTTTGTAATGTTTTTTTTTTCAAATGTATTATTGCACACTAATGTTATTTTATTTTTGTTATTTTGTCCTATTATTGGAATCTTGTTCTGTTGGACAATAAACGCTATTATTATTATCATTCAGAAGCACTGGCAAAGGAATTGTCACTAAATGTGCAATATCTTTTCAAAGAAAGTCCTAGAGGAACAAATATATGTACACCTCTCAAGTCATAGACAAATTATCATCAGAAGCATCCAAGTAAACATTTCAAAGATCCCATTTAATAGGAAAATAGAAATTCTAATTTTAAAGATGTACAGAAATACCACAATTTTGATTATATGTAAATAATATTAAATTGAAACGACTTTAAGGTAGGTGTTCCACACGAGTCTATATTAGGACCACATTCTACGTTTATTTTTGTAAGTTCTTTATGATTGTCACAACGATTAATACAGTAATCGCTCAACATTCGCTGGGGCAAAGTTTCAGAAAACTCACGTTAATCTTGAAGTCGCAAATGTAGAGGTCTGTTTTTCTGTGGTTTAAGGGAGGTTGACATTCTATAGAAACCGTAAAGGGAAAGAATTATTGGAATAACTGAATCTTTTATCAACATTTTTTTGCATAAAATTAATATTAAGGTAGGTGTTCCACACGAGTCTATATTAGGACCCTTATACTGTTATTTTTGTGATTTCTTTATGGTTGTCACAAGAACATAATTATAAAGATAACATACGAAATGGAACAGTGTTACTAACCATAAGTTTGTTGTTGACATTATTTTATTGTAATGGTTATGTTATTAACATTTTTTTGCATAAAATTAATATTAAGGCAGGTGTTCACACGAGTCTGTATTAGGACCCTTATACTGTCATTTTTGTAATTTCTTTATGGTTGTCACAAGAACATAATTATAAAGATAACATACAAAATGAAACAGTGTTACTAACAATAAGTTTGTTGTTGACATTATTTTATTGTAATGGTTATGTTATTAACATTTTTTTACATAAAATTAATATTAAGGTAGGTGTTCCACACGAGTCTATATTAGGACCCTTATACTATTATTTTTGTAATTTCTTTATGGTTGTCACAATGATTAATGCAGTAATTGTTCAACATTCGCGGGGGTGAAGTTCCAGAAAACTCACGTTAATCTTGAAGTCGCAAATGTTGAGTCTGTTTTCTTGTGGTTTAAGGGAGGTTGACATTCTATAGAAACCGTAAAGGGAAAGAATTATTGGAATAATTGAATCTTTTATTAACTTTTTTTTGCAGAAAATTAATATTGAGGTAGGTGTTCCACACGAGTCTATATTAGGACCTTTATACTGTTATTTTTGTAATTTCTTTATGGTTGTCACAAAAACATAATTATAAAGATAACATACGAAATGAAACAGTGTTACTAGCAATAAGTTTGTTGTTGACATTATTTTATTGTAATGGTTATGTTATTAACATTTTTTTTTTTGCATAAAATTAATATTAAGGTAGGTGTTGTAGGTGTGACACGAGTCTATATTAGGACCCTTCTATTTTTATTTTTGTAAGTTCTTTATGGTTGTCACAATGATTAATGCAGTAATCGCTCAACATTCGCGGGGGTAAAGTTCCAGAAAACTCACGTAATCTTGAAGTCGCAAATGTTGAGTCTGTGGTTTAAGAGAGGTATCGTAAAGGGAAACAGGTATTGGAATAACTGAATCTTTTATTAACATTTTTTTTTTGCGTAAAATTAATATTTTAATTCCAAAATGTAAAAATAATTTAAATGGTGAGAGAAATAATTTAAAAAAATAAATTAATTAAGTAAGTGTGAGTGAATCAATTTTCCCAAAAAAATAAGTGGGGGTGAGTCGATTTTCAAAAAAAAAAAAGAATAAGTGGGGGCCGGTCGATTTTAATTCCAAAATGTAAAGATAATTTAAATGGTGGGTGAAATAATTTTAAAAAATAAATTAATTAATTAAGTGTGAGTCAATCGATCTTCCCAAAAAAAAAAAATGGGGTGAGTCGATGTTCAAAAAAAAAAAAAAAAGAATAAGAGGGCCGGTCGATTTTAATTTCAAAATGTAAAAATAATTTAAATGGTAAGTGAAATAATTTTAAAAAATAAATTAATTAATTGTGAGTGAATCGATCTTCCCAAAAAAATAATAAGTGGAGGTGAGTCGATTTTCAAAAAACTAAGTGGAGGTGCAATCGTATTTTAAGGTTTTTTTTTTCATCCAGTTATTTCTATTTAGGATTTAAAAATTTTCGTAATTGCTTTGAATAAAATAGTGCATGTGATGTATACTATAGGTATTTATTAATTATATGTTTAATAATACTAAATAAATAAAAATCGGAACATTATATTATTACACTGAAAAAAAATATTTTGTTTTGTCATTTTTTCGGCCCCTCCTCATCAACTATGAAGCGTATATATAAACGGAATTATGGTGTATATTTACATATTATATTCGGGGGATCGTACTTCAAATTATACATTTATTTTCGCACATCTAGTTCGCAAAATTATAGTTACCCCTTTTATCAGAAAATTTTTGCAAGTTATTAAGTCATCTCCCCCCCCCCCAAATATTTTATTCCACTAACAACGTAACTTCTTACAATTTAATTCTTTTCTAAACACGACGTATTTATTCCCTCGATCGAAAAAAAAATAACATTCGACAAACCTTTCAAAGACCCCACCACTTAACTAAAATTCAATATAGACCATCTCCCGTACACTCTCCCCCCCACCACCGCTCCATATAATCCGGTAAACTCGGGAAATATTCTCGGGCGTGTAATCCGACCGAAATGGCTTGCACTCTTCGGCGTACGCCTATTGAATTAATGAAGTTGCTCGCGTATTCGATGCACGATCACGGTGGTCGTGCAAAATAAACTATTGGAAACAATTGAAAAACGGACGTAAGGCAGTAGATAAAAACGTGAAAGCGGTATGCGCGCTATTCTATACGCTACTAGTCGGCCGAACGAGGAAAAAAAAGGTAATCCAATAGGACGCATTTGTCGTGTGGTTTAAGATAAGAAGAACAGCTGCGTGGTTGGAGACTGAGCGGAGTCTTTATTTAATCGATTGGTTAAAAGGGAACACCGGCAACTACATTATGTATATATCGAATTCAGATTTTCTTGAAACTTAGTATTGAGAAAGTACCATTGTAGCAGTAGAAACATTACACTTTTTTTTTTTGATGAAACGCTCGAATAAGGGGTATATAGCACCCTTGAAAGTTTGCACGATTTTTCAATTTTTATGAATAACTATGGAATTATAACAGATATTAAAAAAAATACCAGGAGATTACGTCGTCCTAAAGATGATTGTAATCTAGCGTTGTAAAAAGGTAATAATGGGGGACGAATACCTCATGTCCCCCGCCCCTTATTTTTTTAAAATAATTTCTGTTTTCCTCATTTCCCAAAAAATACGCTTACACGTAGCAAATAATAGTGTATAACAAATTTAGAGAATTAACAATAATAATAATAATTAAAAAAAAAAAATAATGAACATTTAAAATAATTAAACTTGTCTATTGATATTTTTTTTTTTCGGGGTTGATAGGATATAAATAAAGATTTATATATCGATTTATTATGTATTTAACGTGCAGTGTATATAGATTAATAGTTGATTCTCTGTGATTTTTTTTATGCATAGACAATCAATTACTTCAGAATGGCCATTTGTAGAGTAATATTTTAAACAATAATATTTCGTAGAACTAATCTTATACATACATAATACAATCTAATCCATATCAAGATTTATTTAATGAGTGATTAATATTAATTAAATATGAACCGTCGAAAAAGCACGTAGACATATTTGTTTTGCTTCATAAGAGAACAACTAACATTAATTAAATATTAAAGAAGAATTTATGTAAAAATTTATAAACGTTTTTTCTTTTAAAGATAACAATTCTGAACAAAGGCAGAAGAAATGGAATTTAATTTAGTTTTAATGTAGTCTTAATGTATTTCATTCTTCTAGTACTATATCCTGAGAAAAGTGCGTCTACTACCAATAAGTTTGGTACGTAAGACGAAGAACTAGCAAAGATTTATATATGAATTTAATATTTATTTAACGTGCATTGTATGTAGATTAATAGTTGATACTCTGTGGCTTTTTACGCATAGACAGTCAATTACTTCAGAATGGGCATTTGTAGAGTAATATTTTAAATAATAACATTTCGTAGAACTAATCTTATACATACATAATATAATCCAATCCATATCAAGATTTATTTGATGCGTGATTAATATTAAATAAATATGAACCGTCGAAAAAGCACGTAGACATATTTGTTCTGCTTCAAAAGAGAACAACTAATATTAATTAAATATTAAAGAATTTATGTAAAAATTTATAAACGTTTTTGTTAAAGATAACTATTCTGAACAAAGGCAGAAAAAATGGATTTTAGTTTAGTTTCAATATAGTCTTAATGTATTTCATTCTTCTAGTAATATATCCTGAGAAAAGTGCATCTACTACCTAATAAGTTTGGTACATAAGACGAAGAACTAGCAAAGATTTATATATCAATTTATTATTTATTTAACGTGCATTGTATGAAGATTAATAGTTGATACTCTGTGACTTTTTACGCATAGACAGTAAATTACTTCAGAATGGGCATTTGTAGAGTAATATTTTAAACAATAACATTTCGTAGAACTAATCTTATACGTACATAATATAATCTAATCCATATCAAGATTTATTTGATGCGTGATTAATATTAAATTAATATGAACCGTCGAAAAAGCACGTAGACATATTTGTTCTGCTTCATAAGAGAACAACTAATATTAATTAAATATTAAAGAAGAATTTATGTAAAAATTTATAAACGTTTTTGTTAAAGATAACTATTCTGAACAAAGGCAGAAGAAATGGATTTTAATTTAGTTTCAATATAGTCTTAATGTATTTCATTCTTCTAGTAATATATCCTGAGAAAAGTGCATCTACTACCTAATAAGTTTGGTGCATAAGACGAAGAACTAGCAAAGATTTACATATCAATTTATTATTTATTTAACGTGCATTGTATGTAGATTAATAGTTGATACTCTGTGATTTTTTACGCATAGACAATCGATTACTTCAGAATGGGCATTTGTAGAGTAACATTCTAAACAATAACATTTCGTAGAACTAATCTTATACATACATAATATAATTTAATCCATATCAAGATTTATTCCATGAGTGATTAATATGTAATTAAATATGAACCGTCGAAAAAGCACGTAGACATATTTGTTCTGCTTCATAAGAGAACAACTAATATTAATTAAATATTAAAGAAGAATTTATGTAAAAATTTATAAACGTTTTCGTTAAAGATAACTATTCTGAACAAAGGCAGAAGAAATGGATTTTAATTTAGTTTCAATATAGTCTTAACGTATTTCATTCTTCTAGTAATATATCCTGAGAAAAGTGCATCTACTACCTAATAAGTTTGGTGCATAAGACGAAGAACTAGCAAAGATTTACATATCAATTTATTATTTATTTAACGTGCATTGTATATAGATTAATAGTTGATACTCTATGACTTTTTACGTATAGACAGTCAATTACTTCAGAATGGGCATTTGTAGAGTAATATTTTAAACAATAACATTTCGTAGAACTAATTTTATACATACATAATATAATCCAATCCATATCAAGATTTATTTGATGAGTGATTAATATGTAATTAAATATGAACCGTCGAAAAAGCACGTAGACATATTTCTTCTGCTTTAGATACTTATTAATTAACTTATAAAGTATTCCCCTATAAACGAATAATTAGAACTACATAATTAGAATCTTCATTTACTACGACATATATAATTGCTATAACAAATCAAAAATTTAAGCACATATCTTTTTATCATTATTATAAAATATCTTGGAGGCGGGCCGCTAGTGCGAGAAAATAATTTCGATTTTGCGATTGTCGCATTGCAACGACAATAAAACGGTCAGCTGGCAACATTGTGATATTCTGATTCGTCATAAATGCGATCCATTCACAAATATTCACACGATAAAACATCATTTAGCCCAACTTGTTTTTTCCTGTTAACGCTGCTCATCATATTTCCCATTACCCAGATTGTCTCGTCGAACTGTTTACCCATAATCGAGTGCTAAATAACGTATGCGCTGCAGCTTTGAGTAGTCCCTTCTGTTGAATGTATATTGAGTTATGGCTTTGTTTACAACGTGTTCGGTATATACACACAAAAACATCTGCACTTCGTAGTTGTGCATGACTGACGCTGTCTGCTTCGTTTTCTCTGCCTGCGTTTCATAATTTTTTTTTGTTTTCTATTTCGAATGCGCGCATTACTATCACGATTTCGTTGCAAAATCTATCACTCTAGTTCTTAATTTACATGTATGCGCCGAGTATAATTACGGTGTCGAACAAATTCATTTCAGCTGAGAATAATTAACATATCGTCTATTCGAAACGAGTTTGGATGTGACGAAATTCCGTTTCGTGTCACGTCATGCATGTGTTCGATCGCAACAATTCAAGAGGTGGCGCTGTCTAACGTCAGGCCGTATAAATCCTGGGTGATTACGAATGACAGGGAATTTATCTTCGTTAATGGCCGTTTTAATGACCCCTCTTATGCATTACACGGTAAAAAAAAAATGTTTTAAGCTTGTAATGATGGCAGTCTGTATCGTTAATTTAATCCTTTCGGATAAACAGGGTGTTTCATAGTATTTGAATTTTAAATACCATGTGATTCAAAATGATTGTCGTAAGAAAAAAATGTTTTCCGGAAAAATTTATCTATACTTATTACCAATTTAATGAGCGAAGTTAGCTACATACAAATTTCATACATTAAATGAATTTTCTTGATATTTAGCGACATTGGCGTGCGTGTTGTAGTATCTTTCGATTATTTATCTTATAATTTTTTTCAAATCGTTTATATTTACATCTAATATCACCAACAATAGTATTTCTAAATACTGTTAGAAAATAAGGGAATTTATCTGTGGTAAATAGCTCAACAAACAGGTAAAAATTCAATATTAACATTAAGTGAAATAGTTTATTACATTTTATAATTTTATAGGCTTATCATACACTTCAGCGCACTGAGCTGTCAAAACAAAGTTACATTTTCATCCCTATAAAGTTTCTACGGTACAGGAATTATTACCATTAGATCACGATAGGCGATTGGAATATTGTCAATGGTTTAATAACCAATTTAAGGGACGATGACTTGCTAAACAAATCATTTTCTCGGATGAAGCCTGGTTTTATCTAACAGACTATATCAATTTACAAAACTATTGTATCTGGTCTGCAGAAAATCCACACGAATTTCGAGAAACGCAATTGCATCCCGTAAAAGTTGGAGTTTGGTTAGCTATGTCCAGGCAACGAATAATAGGGCCAATTTTCTTCGAGGAAACTGTAACAGCCCAACGTTACCAACAGATGTTGGAATTGTTTATCGCAGAGTTACAAGAAAATGAGCTTGAAGCAGGTTATTTCCAGCACGATAATGCTCCAGCACATACTGCTCGACAAAGCTGCCAATACCTCCAACAGTTTTTTGCAGACAGGGTCGTTGCAGCACAAAGATGGGCACCAAGATCGCCCGATCTAACCCCATTAGATTACTTCATGTTTGGCTATCTAAAAAATAGGATCTATAGAAACCGCATGCATACCATAGAAGAACTGAGAGAAGCAGTTTTGTCACTTAATAATTATACTAATTGTATGTTATAATTTAAAGTAATAAATAAATTTAGTTAAACACTAGTTAGTACTGAATTGTAAAATCATAATTTAGTAAAGTTAAATTAATTACATTTCATTTTTACAAGCAGAAACACCAATCCATAGTCGTTTATATAATGTGAGTTCAAATATAGGTTACGTTTTCCTTATTTATGATAGATCCGTTTACTTTCTTATATTCCAACACTGACTTAGTTCAAACCTTCATTACAAACACGCGGCATATACCTACACCCTGTTACTATCTATAGCAGCGGAATTGACAATCATTTTGAATCTCTGTGTATATTTTGTCTTTGAGTTCTAATTGGTCTTCTAATTAGATACAGATTTGGTTTATTAAGATTTAGTTACCCACACTATATTTTAAAATGTGCGTGTTTCTGAATTGTTAGATGTTTCAATAACTAACTGCTTTATTGTCATGAAAAATTACAAATTTCATAGACAAAGCTAAGTAAAGATTACACTAGAAAATACAGGTACAGCAGTCAAGGAATATATAGTGTTGGATACACTAAGCTGTCAACGTAAAAGAAAAAGAAAAAAGTTTAAGCCAGAGGATTACGCTGCTCGAAAGAAAAATAAAAAAAAATAGTAGCTACCTAATTTAAATTTAAATTCAAATTTTACCCTCCTCCGAAAAAATCGTTAACTGCGTAAAGAGGTCGCATTAGGATTGTATGATTTTATCTTTCTGCGAAAATTTAAGTAGGATTGTATCGATCTATGCTGGATTGGGAGATGGTTGTATAACTTCATTGCACTATAGATGATTGAGTTTTTGGTTAACTCTGTATTGGGAACAGGTAGATAAAGATCGTGCTCCAAGCCTTTTGTAAGGTAGCTATGGTGTTGTCGTTTTGGTAGATAGGAAAGATGTTTACGAATTAATGAGATGGATTCAAGGATGAATAGCGCAAGGAGAGTTAGAATTTTATGGTTTAAAAAGTGAGGTTGGCAGTGATCTCTGCTGCGAAGTTGAAATATCTAGCGAATTACCCTTTTTTGCAATTTAAAAGTGCCCCAAAAGGGGATTCAAAAAGGGCAAAGTAAGTGATTCGAGCAGAAAAAAGGATTAAGTTCCCTGCCCACAGATCTAATTTCAAGGCACGCAGAGGACAATTTCTTGGTGAGGGAGTCGATATGGAGCGACCATCGAAGAGTGTCATCAACGATAAGATCCAGGAATCTGACAGATGGAACCATATTGACAATTTAATTTTCGAAAACACATGGTTGCAGCAGTGCACCTTTATAAGGTAGAATCACCGTTTTTTTCTTTGTTATAGCATAGGCAGTTGGAATTGCATCACGATTTTTGACGATGCTTAAGTCCCTAGATGCAACCGATTGCAGGTCTACTCTGTTTGGGCTGCTCCAAGTGATGCTATAGTGTTGTTTGCGAAAAGACATAACTACCCGCTGATCTTTAAACTGGTAATGTCATTGATAAAAATAAGGAAGAGTATTGGATCAAGCACTGAGCCTTGAGGAACGCCAGAGTAACACACTGTAAAAAAAGTTGCAGTAAAATCGTTGGTAACAAAGTTGTCTACAATTTTACAGGTAAATTTGCTTCATAAGGTAAAATTTCTACCATCTAGTAAATTTCACATGCTGATATGTTTTTCGAAGATTGTACTGTAAAATTCGTATGTAATATTTATATGAACTCTATATTTACCGAACACTGAAGTAATTTTCATATGTATTTTTATAAAGAGAGCAAGCAACTTACCTAATTCTTTTATAGCACCTAATAGGTCATACTGAATCGCTCAACCAGGAATCAAGAATGAACACGCTTACGCGAAACCTACGATTGTTTGTGACGTATACATGATATCATTGAGCCAATAATAAGTTCGACAAACGAATAGAATTACCTACGCGCACAGATAAATAAGCCAATAACCAATCACATTGCGGCGTATGAATTTCGTATTTTCCATGATATCTATGGTTTTACCCGAAAATTCAAGTAAAAACAAATAAATATAAAAGATTCTCATATTTTTACAGCAAAATTAATAGTTCACTAGTAAAATTACTTTTAAAGTGCACTAAATACCCCAAAAAAATGTCAATTGTACATAGTAAATTTTGAGAGTAAATACAAAATTGTACATGTTTTTTCCTGTATTTCCCTTTTGAATTTTTGTCACATCTTAAACTTACCTGAAAAAGCTATAAATTTTACCGAAATGGTTTTTCCATGCTAAATTGCTGATTGCTTTTCACATGCTAGAAAAAACATGTGAAACAAAATTTACATGATTTATTGTGGTAAATTCACAACGTTATTACATGTAATATTCCTGATTTACCATGGCATAATTACTGTAATTTTTTACAGTGTAGTTATTATTAAATTAGATATTACGGAGTATTACACCTTTTTTGCTGTTACGCTCTTACATTAGTTAGTAGGCAATATCACTTAAGACACGATTTAAAATAAGTTAATCTCACCTTGTTTTGTCCTTTTCTATATTTTAGTAGTATTAAGTTTTAGCACCCCTATGGTTAATAACGACAAATATATTTTAATTAAAACCTATAATGCAAACAATTTTATTGAGAACAAGAAAAATGGATACAAAATAAAAATGTATCAACAAAATCATCATCAATCAAATTCACTTATTGACAATGTGAGCAAATCTATGAACCAATTCTTGAATGACATTTGTCAAACTCTCCTCACGAATTAATTACATTTCCTCAATTAATTTCTGCCGATTTTTAAATGATCCCAAAGGAAAAAAAAATCTAGATTTAAATCTGGAGCACTCCATCTTGTTCTAACCAAACATTTACAGGTAATTCCCCACCTAACTCAGTATTAGGAACAATCTTTACACGTAAGAGATCTAAATATCTTTATTCAATTAGTGTACCATGAATGAAAAGAGGACCAGTTCCTGAAAATACTAGCTGACAACTATAGTGATTAACGGTACCATTAAAAAATAGCAAATTGTATGTAAAATATTAGTCATTATTGCAAATCTCCCTCACTCTTCGCAAAATTTTATTCCACGGTCAGAATCCCTTGACCGATAATTCTTGCTCTAATTGCGGTTTATATGGATGATATTTTTCGCGCTTCACTATTCTGGTTACTGATCGGCAAATTATATCATATAGTTCTCTTATATTCTCTAATGCTTTAGCAATATCTTGAGCAATAACTTCATTAGTTTTTCGTCGTCCCAACATTTTTAGTTAAGTTTCACCAACGAGAGATCGTGTTATTGGTTGCCGATCTTGATGCAAATTATTAAATAAATCGCATAATCTAACTAGAGATCAAATCAGCTTCCTAAGACACATCAACGAACCATCAAACAATTACATTACCAAAAGTACTTATTCATAAAAGAGAAAGCATACACACACAGCCACAACTTTATGAATATTTTATAGCTATTGTGTCGCAATTACCTTTCTCCTAAACGCTCCTAAACACTACAACACGACGATACGTACATACATACTAGCACGCGATCCAAAACAACGGGAAGTTTTGTTAAAAGAGAAGAGTCGGGCATTTTTTCCAAACGACATTGCATTGTATTCTCCTATAGCGGAATAAATTGCTTCGGAGGAGGGTCTGTGCCTGCTTACAACGGCGGCATTGACATTGGAACTTACCTCGCTGCTTATGCATATATGCATAAGCGTATAACATACCATGGGAGTTCTCCAATGCGTTATATTTATATGGATTGTGCCGTGGTACTATAACAATTAGTTATGTCGCTGTCCGTTGTGTTAGAGAAGTTTTATCTATGTATTTGAATTGGTAGGCGTTTGGAGTGAAATATTCCTTGAATAATGAATTATGTTCCCACACTCTGTATATTAAGAGTTGTACATACTGATCTAACGATATGCATTTGTGCAACGTGAAAGCCAGTGGAGGATTTTATGGCGTCCATGTACTTACACTATTGTGCCGAAAGTTTTCTCAGGACGGCTTCCAAATACATACTCAGCAACATAAGACTTGTTACACCTAGCAAAGAAATAATTTGTTCAACTCGAATTTTTTGGCAATGTGATAGTTTTATATAAAAAATGAAACGATAATATTTTTAAGAAATTTTATTAACATGCACTGTGCACTGTAAAAAATTACAGTTTTGCCATGGTAAATCAGGAATATTACATGTAATAACGTTGTGAATTTACCACAATAAATCATGTAAATTTTGTTTTACATGTTTTTTCTAGGATATTTAACATGGAAAAGAAATTTCGGTAAAATTTATTGCTTTTTCTGTAATCTTTGAGATGTAACAAAAATTAAGGAAAATACAGGAAAAAAACATGTAGCAAATTTGTATTTACTCTCAAAACTTACTTAAAAGTGTAAAATTGACATTTTTTTGGGTATTTAGTGCACTTTAAAAGTAATTTTACTAGTGAATATAAATTTTTGCTGTTAAAAAATGAGGATCTTTTATATTTATTTGTGTTTACTTGAATTTTCGGATAAAACTATAGATATCATGGAAAATACGAAATTCATACGCCGCAATGTGATTGGTTATTGGATTATTTATCTGTGCGCGTAGGTAATTCTATTCGTTTGTCGAACTTATTATTGGCTCAATGATATCATGTACGTCACAAACAATCGTAGGTTTCGCGTAAGCGTGTTCATTCTTGATCCTGGTTGAGCGATTCAGTATGACCTATTATGTGCTATAAAAGATTAGTAAGTTGCTTGCTCTCTTATAAAAATACATATGAAAATTACTTCAGTGTCGGTAAATATAGAGTTCATATAATATTACATACGAATTTTACAGTACAATCTTTGAAACACATCACAGCATGTGAAATTTACTAGATGGTAGAAATTTTACCTTATGAAGCAAATTTACCTGTAAAATTGTAGGCAACTTTGTTGCCAACGATTTTACATGTAATTTTACTGAAACTTTTTTTACAGTGTACTATAGAAATACAAAACTCACAACAACAATTGTAAATATTCTTTATTATACGCGGTGATACAAGATAATAATTAATAGTATTATACGTTATAATAATTTGTATTAAATTAGTATAGCTGCTACAACCAATCTAAATAATACTAGCAGATACAAATAAATCTAGGAATATTAGCAGTATAATTTTCTTCACACTCGTTCAAAGTATAATACAAAAACAGATCATTTATTCCATCGATTTTCAACCCTACTTTTTCAAGAGGCGACCCGGCACTCAACCACCAATATAATATCCAACCATCACGTAAGCCACTGGCGCTGATGGGCGATTATACATTGCGAAGTATCCCAGGCGATTATCGCGCGCAGAAATCGTGCCTATGTCGTAATAAAATGCTTAAAACGCGCTGGTCATAAATAAACCCTGTGTATTACGGGCAGATAGCGCGCGGGTAGAAAGAGAGCGAACAAACAGATTAGGACACTAACGTATTTTTTTTTTGCCCCCGTAATTTCCAACTCCATGGTGTTTCCGTTTCGTGGATATAAATTTTATTACTTATGTTAATGTACCCCCGATAAATCGTATCGTTTGAATCCAATCTGTGTTATGTAAAACACGGTAATTTTCCAAGTAGGCTTTTAAGAGGGTGGTCTATTATAGATGGTAGATTAAGAGTGGTAGAAGAGGTCGTGTGGAAACTACGGTAGGAGGGGAGAAAGCAAAATTAATATTATTAGGGCAGAATGTAACGATGAAAAATCATGCATTTAAAATTTAAATAATAATGTGGCCGAATATTGTTGGTAGAAGGGTATTTTGATGAAAAGTTTTGTCCATCATAAATCCTTACTTTGTATTTATAGAGTCTAGGTGGTCTTGGTAAATGATTAGTGGCGAGAAAGCTTCCAGAAAATACTAGTAGTAAATTTGCATATATTTTTATAAATTAAAGAATATTGTGCATATTTTATATACAACACTAGGACGGTAAAATTAACTTACTGATGCATCAATTGACAGGCGATATTTTGCTTTCAGTTGAAAAAAAAAATTAGCGTTGACTTTAACATACTGCTGTGTATTAATTGAATTAAAAAAAAAATGATTTTAAAATGAAAAGAATCTAAAATATTAGCTAACTCAACGGAAAAAAATTTAATGAACAAAAGAACTATTAAACTCAGAGTTACCTTCGCGAACTAAAATTCTAATCTAACCACGAAAAGTAAATTGTGAGTAAATGAAATCAGACTTTCCTAATAGCACGAAAAATTTAAAAGGTTTAATATAAAATAAAAGAACAGCATTTTTAACCCAGTGACGCTATCAAACAATCGATTTATTTTAACATAACGAGCTAAATTACAATAGTAGCAGAAAAAAAACCTTGAACTGAAGGTTCTGGCCTAAAATAAAAACTGCACTAGACTCTAATTTAAAATAGGACAAATGCTATTTCCTATGCAAAGCAAACGTTTTATTTGTTCAGGAAGATTATTCAATATCTTTGAATTTCTATCCACGTGGTTTCACAAATTAAAATAATCTAAGCGTGGACAAATGCAAGAAATTTACAGAAATGAACAAGCTAAATGAAAGAAAATTGCATCTACTCACCAAACGAAGTGATAAAAAAAAAAAGATACAAAAAAAAAGAAAAGAAAATTCCTAAACAAAAAATAATAATTAATCTTATATCTACAAAGTGAAAAACTTTAATACATTAACAATTATTATTACAATAATAATTTCTTGATTGACTATATATAAAAAAAGAAATGTTAAATTTTTCAATATAAAATGTATTACAAAATGGCAACAAATTTTTAAGAAATACCTCTACTCACGCCAATGGTCGAACAAGGAACTCCTTAACAAAAATCCTACAATTGTTTTTCTTATAAAAATCCCTCTCTCAAAATTCGTACAATGCAGACGTAGAACATTACAAGGACAATATTAAATAGAATACGCATTAAATCCGCACAAACAAACAATAGACATATGGCTGACTGGAATAATTAAAAAAATCTTAACACTACATAATTAAAATCATATATATAAACAAAATCCTCTCTCAAAATCGTACAAACGCAGACGTAGAATATTACAACGACAATATTAAATAGAATACGCATTAAATCAGCACAAACAAACAATAGACATATGAGTGATTGGAATAATTAAAAAAATCTTGAAACTACATAATTAAAATCATACAATAAACTCGCATACAAAAAAAACAAAATTGTGAAAATTCTCGGTAAAGTAAATTGAAAATCAGCTGTTCAGACAAATAAATCGCAACAACCAAAATATGCAACTTAAAATACATCTCAGTGATAATTGGGTTATATAAACCACAGCAGTACGGTAAGCCTAAATTCTCTATTATAGAAAATATGTTATTGAACTTGACGAAAAGCCAAATTTAACAATAATAATAAAAAAAAAACTATTCCACTTATATTAATTAGCTGACATCCCGGGCTAACTTCATTAAAGACAGATCCGGAAATGTCAATAAACACAGACGAATACTCAAAATGGCAGTAACAACATTCAAACCGTCAACGTGAGAGCGTAAAACGAAATCACGTTAAATAAAGTGACGATCTACTACATGAACTGCGTTGCGTGATGTGCACTTTATATGTAGCTAGAGCAATAAACGGAAGGGTACAACGGTGAACTCTACACCCGTCCACTTCAATTAAATCGTTTGACGAAGAGTGAACCGAAAATTTAATCAAAATGCGCTTTTTCCACTCGTTAAAATGTTCGAGAATATAGAGAGGCGAATATCAACCTACCTACATCGTTGTTTACGGCGAAATTAAACAGGTGCAGTGGAGGGAAATAAAAGGAGAAATGGGGAGGTCAGTATCCTGCGTAGACAGAAAAGAAGAGCTGGACATCTATCTAGCTACACAATCAATTCCATTTAAATTGTACAGTAACGGGAAAAAAGCAACCGCGGTGCCGGCTAGTAGAGGAAAAGATGGCGTGAAGATCATTTTTACGGCATACATTGTAAATATGCGGCTCTACTGAATAAAAGAAAAAGAATTTAGCTGTATCTTTTGCGTTGGTGGCAATAGATATAGCTGGATGTTATGTTCGTTTGCGGTTTTTAAATCAGATCGTAAAAAGATGCAATATAGAATATATTGACTATGGGGTGTTCCACAAGGATCCGTTTTCGGACCGCTACTCTTTTAATATATTGTCAACAATCTTCCGACAAGCATAAGCGAAGTAGAAGTATGTCTATATGCGGATAACACCTCGCTCTTGGTACGGACAGTCGACAGAAAAAAAAAACTAAAGAAAAGAGTTCAGAAAAAGCTACTGCCAGCGCAAACAACTGATTCTCCACCAATAAATTAAAAATAAACCTAACTAAAACTCAAATTTTCAATACGTTAAATAATGCAGTTTCGGATATCAAATTTCTGGGTATTATTTTGGACGCTAATATGAGGTGGAATCGTCATATCGATCACTTGTCTGGTAGGCTCGCTGGGGGCTCTGTATGCCATCAGGCAAATTAAGCTTGTTGCTACTCATGGGGCTGCCAAGGCGGCATATTTTTCACACTTTCATTGCTTACTGGCGTATGCCATACTATTTTGGGTAGTAGCGACGGATGCATGGAGGATATTCGTGCTGCAGAAGAATGCTATTAGGAATTTGTGTAATCTAGAACACAACCAAAGTTGTAGAACTCGTTTGAAGGAACAAAGCATACTTACCATATCTTCGGTATACATATTTTGTATATATTTTTCCCTAAACGGCCAACAACATAGATATCTTACACGTGGTAGGGACGACGTCAGAGTGCCGTACCGTACCATCGACTAGCTTGTTCCCAGAAATCTCTTGCTTACTGGGTTCAAAGCAGCGTTGGGCAAGATAGGAGAAGTGAATAAATTTCTACAGCGATTAGATACACTCGTGTTTATTCGCGCCTTGAGTGGGGAGCAGTGCTAACTAGTAATTTATTGAGAGCCGACAAAACACGAGTATGTATAATCGCTGTAGAAATTTATTCACTTCCCCTAGCTTGCCCAACACCGGTTCAAAGTTATACAACCGACTCTCCATGGACATAAGTAATCTGCCATCCACCCAGTTTAAGCAGCGAGTGAAAAAACTATTACTAGCGAAAGAGTACTACCCCGTGGGACAGTTTTTTGGGTAGTTCTGTCCGATATATCAATTTCATTATTCATTAGGTCGATATGTGTTTGTTCTGCCTTGTTTGTTGAAGATAAGTTATATTATCTGTTTACAAAATCTTATCTCAAAACCGCAAACATAAATAACATACGTCGGTATTGATTGTCACTGGTCAGAAAGATATAACTAAATCCTTTTCATTTCTTTTGTACAGTAAAGCCAGGTATTTACAATATATCCCGTAGAAATTATCTTTCCGCCATCCTTTTCTTTACTAGCAAGCACCGCGGTGACTTTTTTCTCTTACTGTACGCACAAAGCCATAAACTTACTGTCCCGTACGTCAGCGTCATCTATCTCTCTAACCCGTTAATTCGAATTAAACGCGCAGAGCTTCCACGATGACGCAATTAGTATTCAACGCAGGGCTATTGGATTCCGGCATTACCTGGACGTTACAATCAATTATCTAATTAACAGCTATCCATAACAGTCTGTTGCTCGACTGCGTGTACATACGTACGCGTAACCAGGCTTACTGTTAACATCACCCCATCTATATAGTAACTGTTGTTTCAGCATAATACAATTCTCCCCCATCCGCGTGGGCGAACGATACTGCCGTTGTTGGCAATTTAAAATGTGTTTTGTGGAAAGGTAATTCTAATTTTTATAGAGGTAGCATTTGTGTGAATAATATTCCCGATGCATTGGCGGTATTGATGTAATAAGATTACACCCCTTCTATTCGATTAAAACACATTTTCAAAGGAGTCTGATGTATAATTGCTAATCAGTGTGACGCATGTATGATGCAACGTTACAAAATGGCAACCCCTCGAACATTTCCCAAAAGCAATTTGTTTATATGACGGCAATGAGTCGTTTTACGCTTGTTACCTGTGGTGTCGTTATAAGATAGACACAATGGGTATTAAGTAATTGAGCAGCGGTTATTACTCGATCTCTTTCTAGTAATTTTCCAGTTGGATTGCGCCGACACTTTGTTGTTGTAATACATATTATGTTAGATGTATGTATATAGTTAATTTAATACCGCGTGATTTATTTATACCAGGAGGCAAAAAAAATAAAATTCGTGCTTAATGAGTATGGACCAATTTATTTTCTTTTTCATACATTAATAGTAAGTGATGAATAGTTGTCACATACATTAGGTAATGTCTAGATGCAATTGAATAGATAGAATTGGGAGGGTTAATGATTCGCATTGTGAATGTGGTGGGGTAAATACAGCGGGCCATGTTTATGTCTACTCATTGATAGGTGGCGCTCGCGTACGTAAGTTAGGGCATTAGATAAGAGGTTAATTTGCCGCGACGCGAACCAGATATTAGTCGGTTGAATGGTGAGTAATTTTTTAGTAATGCTGCTAAAGAGTTAGATATAAGCGAATATTTCACACTCTTTAGTGATCTGAATTGGTGTTAAATAATACGAGTGTATAAATAAATATTTAAAACATAAATTTTTAATATAATTACTATTAATTAGAGTAATTAGAATTAAGTTATTGTTAAATATTAGTATATGTACCGATGTTGTATTATTTGCTTTCATTTCATTACGTTAGTCCATATTTCTACTGCTGGAAAAGAAAACTCCACGATATGCGAAGAAGTGAAGAGCTACCTGGATATGCATAGCTATCGGAACTGAAAGGACGTAGAGGCCGCTTCACAACAACAATAATCTGCTGGCTATCAGTAACAAGGCATGGGGCTGCTTCTCAGGTGCTATTCCAGAGTAAGGTTTTTCAATGGTTGTCCCTTGCTCCTTGGCGAATGTTGGAGATAAAAGAAGTCGTTCCATGAGCGCAAAAATGCAATAACAACTGATATCTGACCGATTTATTATATTTTGTTTTTATTAATAATCATATAGAAAATATTAGATTGGCCACTTCTATACTAAAAAGTGAAACCATTCTGCGCCATCTGTTGAGTTCAAAGAAACTAATTTTTGAAAGCGGTAAATGGCATTCAATTAAATAATTTTTCAAAATACTTATGCAAATTTTCTAAAAACATAGCAAATTTATAGTCAAAGATATATGCAATTTTAAATAGCTCAACAATCCCTAGGGTGGTCATGTTCTTAATTATTAGTGTAAAATACAAATTGTCAAGAATGTAATTTATTATTTCTGTGTTTATGGCTTTTGCTTTATTACGTGTATATCAAAGAAGATTTTCGCATAGACGTCAACTATATCCCCGTGTATTTTTCAATGTATTTTAAGGACTGCGAAAGTGCTTGCCCAACCAGGTATTAGTACCAAAAGATTTGTCTCCCGTGTGCAAGTTCCTCAAAATATCGTTTGGAGGACTTTTAACAAAGAGGCGTTGCATCCTTACCATTATCAGCGTGCCCATGAGTTAAAATCAGAGATAAAGTGCAAAGATTAACATTTCCATCACCTCCGACGAAGTTTCCTACATGATCTGACCTGTGTATATATTGATAACTTTTTGAGAATGAGTTTTGTATATAATTACTACTAACACATATTCATTCCCTACAAGCATCAACTAAACCCCAATTAATGAGAAAAGTTACTGCCTACTAACTAATTATCACTAAACGAAATACGCGCTTATTATTAGAAACACCCCAATAAATCGAATTAAACCAGAATAACTTCATATTTACCGCAACAGCTATGTTTCTATCAAGTTTTGCGCGTCTAATAAATAGTCTTCGCATTAAAACGGGGGAAAAAAAAAAACACCTTGAGAGACAAAACACACAGAAATTACGCTAATTTAAAGGCGACTCCCATTGTCTGAGCTTAATTCTTTGGCGTTCAAGGAAAGCGAACTAATTAGTGATCATTTTCAACAGTAAACAAAAAAAAAAAACTAGGATTTTCCCCAGGGAAGAATGGTATAAAAGCGGGTGATGACGCAGAAGGGAGAATAGGACGTTACTATAGGCTCTGTGCGTTCGGCCGTGACGCTGCGTCATTGTTTTCCCGTTTGTTTCGTTCCCATTATCACCGGTGTTACCTAGCGCGTCGGGTACTTACGACAGGCGCGCCTAGTTACCGGCGACAGGACCAAACAACAGCTGTGCCGATCGTGTTGGTTGGTACAAACCAACCAGGTGTTGCGGGGTTGGACGCAAGCAAAGAGTAACCCTCTCTCGCGACGCGCGAAACAAAAGGCAGGGCACTTCACCCTCTTAATGTTAATGCTAGCACGGCAATTATAAGCTTGTAATTAGGTAGTGGGGATTGCAAATACAAAAAAAATGACGCGAAGTAGATTACGTGTGATTGAAAAATTTATTTTTTCGACTCCCATATAGTGAAATACCACTTTATGACACTCATTTGAGGGATTAGAATGCTTCTTTATCGTCGTAGTACAATAAAGCGGTCAAATCGTGTCACTTTATTGTCGTAGGAGAATAAGGTACACGGTATACAGTTTACGGGCTGAACTGTCATGCTTCTGAAGAGACACATATTATTTATTCATTTAATTTGAATAAAGAGTTACCTCAATTATAAACAATTCATAGTCACAGGTGATATTGGAAAAGTATTGTATGCACCGCGGCAGTAAGGCGTGGACACTTTACCGCCGTGGTGCATACAATACTTTTTTCGAATTTTGTCAAATTGGTGCAATGCGAATTAACTATTACATTCTAACTAATTACCTCAAACATATGACTACAAACTAGAACTAAAGCACGCCATTCCTTCTTCTCTTCTTTACCTATTGGCAGCTCGCGTGCGTTCACTTCATATATACATTTATCAAATTTATCCAAGCTATCATTTCGACATCATTCATTCTATACGCCTTCTATCTCCCTATTCCCAAATTCCACTCAAACATTTGCAAAAGCCATCATTTTAATAACTGCCGCGAATTCAGAATGCCAGATTATTAATTAGTACAGTATAGCCATCGGCTATTAATAATCAAATCTGAACCGTGCAGGAAGCGATCTCCATTATCGCGAACGCGTTCGTCCATCGTTGCTACTGCATCGAGCTGATGGGAAATTAAAAAAAAAAAAACAAGCGCCCGTTGGATGGCGGTAGGGCACAAGTGGAAATGGGGTGGGGGGTGGACTTTGGTTTATGGGAGGAAAACGCTTAATTAAACATGGCCGATGTTCGATGATAAATTACTGTGTATTTATCTGCGTTTGGGTTCGTATTTTTGCGAGATATTTTCGTTTGAGTTGTGGTGGCATATTTGAATATGTGTTTAGTTGGTTTGTTAATGAACCTGGCATTTCTGTGTGAATTAAAGATAGGTGTATTTGGTTTGCTTGCACAGATTTGCGACTACCAAAAACATAGTTCCAGCTACACTGTAAAAAAGGTTGCAGTAAAATTACATGTAAAATCGTTGGTAACAAAGTTGCCTACAATTTTACAGAAAAATTTGCTTCATAAGCTAAAATTCGTACCATCTAGTAAATTTCACATGCTGATGTGTTTTTCAAAGATTGTACTGTAAAATTCGTATGTAATATTTATATGAACTCTATATTTACCGAACACTGAAGTAATTTTCATATGTATTTTTATAAAGAGAGCAAGAAACTCACCTAATTCTTTTATAGCACCTAATAGGTCATACTGAATCACTCAACCAGGGATCAAGAATGAACACGCTTACGCGAAACCTACGATTGTTTGTGACGTACATGATATCATTGAGGCAATAATAAGTTCGACAAACGAATAGAATTACCTGCGCGCACAGATAAATAATCCAATACCCAATCACATTGCGACGTATGAGTTTCGTATTTTCCATGATATCTATAGTTTTGCCCGAAAATTTCAAGTAAAAACAAATAAATATAAAAGATCCTCATATTTTTACAGCAAAATTAATAGTTCACTAGTAAAATTACTTTTAAAGTGCACTAAATACCCCAAAAAAATGTCAATTTTACACTTTCAAGTAAATTTTGAGAGTGAATACAAAATTGTACACGTTTTTTCCTGTATTTCTCTTTTGAATTTTTGTTACATCTTAAACTTACATGAAAAAGCTATAAATTTTACCGAAATTTCTTTTTCCATGTTAAATATCCTAGAAAAAACATGTAAAACAAAATTTACATGATTTATTGTGGTAAATTCACAACGTTATTACATGTAATATTCCTGATTTACCATGGCAAAATTACTGTAATTTTTTACAGTGTACTCTTGGAGGTATGACTCAAAGGAGATTATAATAATTGTTGAATATAATGTATAATTTTGTCCTCGCAATTAGGTCTATGATCCTTGAGAGCGGCTTCTTTGTGCAGCTGCTAATTGTGGAGTTCTCCACGCCTATTACTAGAAACCGTGTCCTCGCCAGGCCATCATACCAATTGGTGTTTCTTCCTCCACTTGGAAAAATTTGTAAGAAACACCATCCACCAGGCCTATGTTGTACAAATGCCTATTTAGTCTACAGTGACCAGTCAGAAGATCTAGTATCGTTTTTATAGTCTTCATGTCTTTCAGTAGATGCCTGTCTCTGACGTGGTAACTTTTGCCACCACTCTCGTGAATTGATGTTGTACCCATTCATTGATGGATTTTTTTTAATTTTCAACGAACCTCGGCTGATCAGATCGTCTACTGTTAATGGTTCACCTTTCTGTTTCTTTGACGCATTGGTGAATTGCAACCTCATCCTGTTGAAGCATATCATCATAATATGATAATCCTATTGTACATAATGTCAAGGGATGAAAATAACCTGAAATGTTTTTGTATAGATCTCTAAACCTCTACATTTCACACTAATCATATCAGTATCTATTAGGTTCGATATATTGAAGTTTTTAAAAAGAAAACGGTGGACGATTGGGGCTCTGTGGCAATTTTCAGACTTGGCTCCTTTCAAAACTACAAACTCCACCTTAAATGACTGAAAAAAGTTGAATCCAAATCAGACTTAGATGTTTTTAGTTAATTTACTTAATGTACTTGAAATTTCTTACACAAGGTTAAGTCCATTCAGGGTAAGCACCCTCCCTGCTAGTAAAACTTGCCCGAGTCGAAATTATCCGAAATAATCCACTTAAAACAAACGTAACGGCCACTCATTCACTGACCAAACAGCCAGGAATGGTCATTCCGGAAAGGCAAAAAATAACTTAAGCACGCCCGACCAAAACAGGTCGATTAAACAAATCCTCGAGTCCAGTCAACATCGTCCTGTTTACGACCGTTCTGGGTAGATTTCCTCGAATCTTAATCATCGGATTACTGCTCCAGGGACTGTTGTAATATAGGGGACGGGAGAGTCTATATAGCGTACGCGCGCGTAGGCGTCTGAGACACAAACAAAACAATAACGGCGTGCGACGGAGGGAAAATCACCGCGTCATTTTCAGCGAACGAGTCGATTTTTTTATTGTTTACACACAAAATGGCGTTTTTTTTTTTATTTTATTATTTCTATCCATTTTTACAAGGCTGTTATCGCTCCATCTTTATACGATTCCTTCGAGTGATATGTTTTGGCCTGGCAGTTAACTTTACGATAATTTCCAATATTTATGGGACCTTAACGCCACTCCGATGGGAGGGGAATAGAATTTCAAGGTCGTTTATCAGTTGTTATGTGTATCACCACCAGCATTTCGTTTTCGTAGGTCTGAACACTAAACCTGATATAAAAAGGAATTTTAGTCACGAAGCAAATAATTTTAGATTAATAGGAATGACATCTTAGAACCATAAAACTGCATGGGCAAAATATAGACTGGAGAGCGGAAGTTAAATATCTAGGCCTTACCCTAGACAATAAACTTCTATGGAACAAACATGAATTTGTAAGTAAGTAACCAACAAGGCCAAAAGAGCTCTGATGCTGTGCAGAAACTTTACAGGAAAAAATTGGGGATGCAACCCAAAAATACTGCTTTGGATTTATACAGCGATAGTGAGACCGATCATCACCTATGCATCAGTAACATGGAGCAAAAGAACTAATCTGGCCACCGCGAGAATGCCTCTTGAAAGTTGAAAGATTAGCATGTGTATGCATAACGGGGGCTATGAGAACCTGCCCAACAGCAGCTATTGAAGTAGTATTGGATCTAGCCCCCCCCCCACTTGTAGTAGAGGGCGTGGCGAAAAGAATCGCACTAAGAATGGTCAAAGAAGAAATGATTAGGCATAGGCCTCAATCACCTGACGGTGATCAAACCTGGGATATGCCCCGGGATGATATGTTAAAAAAATTTAGCTTTGTGAAAGAATTCACCATAAAGCTAAGTAACAGGAGCGAGTGGGATCATAACACCATCTTGATAGAAATGCCATCAAATAGTATACTGATGGCTCCAAAACGGCAGAAGGAACTGGAATAGGAATATATGGGCCTGGAACTACATATTCCGAAAGCTTGGGAAAATACCCAAGTATATTTCAGGCGGAAATACACGCTATTGGAAGATGTGTTCAGTTCAATATGGATAGGAACTATCGGAAGCAGGAGATTATCATCGTGTCTGATAGTCAAGCAGCCATCAAGGCGCTGAACTTATATGAAATCAGCTCCAAGATGGTCTGGGAATACCTAGGGAAACTATATGAGCCAGGCAAAAGAAATAAAGTAACCCTCCTGTGGGTTCCGGGTCACACAGGAGTGGAAGGAAACGAAATAACGGATAACCTCGCAAAAAAGGGGGCTGGAATACCTTTTGTAGGGCCTGAACCCTTTGCGGGTTAAGTAGCAGTACAATACTGAAGAAACTAAAAATGGAAATGGAGCAGAGAAAATCCAGTTACTGGAAAAATCTCCAGGGAATGAGGCAAAGTAAAATTCTTCTGGGAACTTATAACCAGAAGAGGTTTACAGAATGCATCAACCTGAGTAAGAATAATGTTCGCATATTAACAGGAATACTTTCAGGCCATTGTAGACTGAAAGGGCACCTGAGTAAGCTTGGATTGGAAAAAGATCCTGAATGCAGATTTTGTGGGGAACATTGGACACACAACACAGGCATTGCACCTGGGAGCATGTGAAATCGAAGAGGGAGACTTACCTAGACTGGGGCCCTCTGACATCCTACACTTTCAAAAAGGAATAGGATTGGAAGGCCAGCTGTAAAGCAGCAAGAATAGGGGACACAATAGATCTTTTAGGTCGCAGTGTAACACCACCCTTCTATTTACATACATACAATGACATCTCTTAGGCAATGTGGTGGTTGCCTGTTCTTTTAGGTATTTAGTCACATCTCTGGTCTTTTTTATTGCGTTATGGTGGGTTACTTTTAGGACATTGGCCTGTGCTATGTCTTATATACATGATGCTGTCACCCTGTGTAGTTTATTGCTGCAACTAGCGGGCAAAATGGCACAGTACAACAACGCCGAAAAGTGTAGTCGCGTTTCATTTTGACGCACAAATATGTTAGTAGTAGCCGAAGGAATGTATGCGAACCAATATCCAAAAAAACGGCAACCACATCGGTGGATCTTTAGAAAATTAGCAGCAAATTGAAAAGAATGTGGCTCATTTAAAGAAACAAACATCGCGAAAATCCAAACAGTTATAGAAAACCCATCGGTGCCAACCAAACAGATACATATATTATGAAACTGGAATTCACGGTAAAAGCACTCATACTTTTGGAGTCGCTGATATAAACGTTCTTCGTCATCTGGTTTTATTAGAAAGGATATAACTTAACCCGATACAATCAGATCCTGTTATATATACCTACCATTTCTAAGAAAACAAAAAAAAAGAAACGTTCACCTCCACATCATCCAAGATAGCCGCGTTAGCTGCAACAACAATATAGGTAATTAAATCGGTATTTTATTGTTCCATCTATACAAGCCTAATCGAATCGCTTGGTCATTGAAACTGCGGCGCAGGCAATTAACCATTTTATCGCTGTGGATAATTGAATGAAACGGTTACACTATTTTTCAGTGGCGCGTGGGATTATATTGCCGATTCGAGGTCTTGATACCGATGAGGAATGAAGATTAACCGATCGTATCTACGCACGAAACTTGATTGGGAAAAGGGAATATCAACTGATGAAGTTATATTATCGTTATAGTAGTTAATATTTTCGTCGAATGACAGATGTATACAGAGAAAACAAAATTAGTGCAATTCCGAACAAAAAAAATAGCTGCTGCCTATATATATTAGGCACTGAAAAATATCAAATTTTCTTTGTTTAACTCATTAATTATTTGTTCCGCATGGATCCAACAAATTTAATAGTTTGTAATTTATTGCAAGAATGAACATATACTTTGATGAAAGGTGTACGACAGTCACTGATTGCATTATCAAATTTCTTTGACTAAGTGAGAGTTTGACGTGTGACCCCTAGAGGGCGCCCATCTAAACTCTTCTTCTCTTAGTGGGAGATCGAGGATAATACTTGAGACACAATACCTATGACAGTGAATTTGCTCTTGAAGGAATACTGACGACGTTTGGTAGGCAAAAACTCGCGTTTTTATTCCCCTTTTTGCTTATATGGTGATTGTTCCGCAATGAACCATGAGCCCCTGTCATGGCGGCATTTTTACAATTGTTAGAGCATTTGTTTCTGATAATCACCAATACTTGATATAAATCTTCCTATTCTTTTACATTTTTTTTTATTGTTCAATTTAATAAAGCTGCAAACGCTTACTCAAGCTTATATATAAAATTGATTACTCGCGGTCATTTAGTAAACTAAATAAAGGTGTTAAAACAAGTTCGTTACAACAATCACATATTTCACTGAGTATCAAGCTACTATTTCATTTCCAATGGTGATTGCTTCACAATGAACCATGAGTCCCTGTCATGGCAGCATTTTTACAATTAATTGTTAGAGCATTTGTTTTTGATAATCACCAATACTTGATATAAATCTTCCTATTCTTTACATTTTTTTTTAATGTTCAATTTAATAAAGCTGCAAACGCTTACTCAAGCTTATATATAAAATTGATTACTCGCGGTCATTTAGTAAACTAAATAAAGGTGTTAAAACAAGTTCGTTACAACAATCACATATTTCACTGAGTATCAAGCTACTATTTCATTTCCAATGGTGATTGCTTCACAATGAACCATGAGTCCCTGTCATGGCAGCATTTTTACAATTAATTGTTAGAGCATTTGTTTTTGATAATCACCAATACTTGATATAAATCTTCCTATTCTTTCATTTTTTTTTAATGTTCAATTTAATAAAGCTGCAAACGCTTACTCAAGCTTATATATAAAATTGATTACTCGCGGTCATTTAGTAAACTAAATAAAGGTGTTAAAACAAGTTCGTTACAACAATCACATATTTCACTGAGTATCAAGCTACTATTTCATTTCTAATGGTGATTGCTTCACAATGAACCATGAGTCCCTGTCATGGCAGCATTTTTACAATTAATTGTTAGAGCATTTGTTTTTGATATTCACGAATACTAGATATAAATCTTCTTATTCTTTATATTTTTTTTACTGTTCAATTTAATAAAGCTGCAAACGCTTACTCAAGCTTATATATAAAATTGATTACTCGCGGTCATTTAGTAAACTAAATAAAGGTGTTAAAACAAGTTCGTTACAACAATCACATATTTAACTGAGTCAATCAAGCTACTATTTCATTTCCAATGGTGATTGCTTCACAATGAACCATGAGTGCCTGTCATGGCAGCATTTTTACAATTAATTGTTAGAGCATTTGTTTTTGATAATCACCAATACTTGATATAAATCTTCTTATTCTTATATTTTTTTTTACTGTTCAATTTAATAAAGCTGCAAACGCTTACTCAAGCTTATATATAAAATTGATTACTCGCGGTCATTTAGTAAACTAAATAAAGGTGTTAAAACAAGTTCGTTACAACAATCACATATTTAACTGAGTCAATCAAGCTACTATTTCATTTCCAATGGTGATTGCTTCACAATGAACCATGAGTGCCTGTCATGGCAGCATTTTTACAATTAATTGTTAGAGCATTTGTTTTTGATAATCACCAATGCTTGATATAAATCTTCTTATTCCTTACATTTTTTTTACTGTTCAATTCAATAAAGATGCAAACGCTTACTCAAAAGCTCGTATAAAAAATTGATAACTCGTGGTCATTTAGTAAACTAAATAAAGTTGTTAAAACAAGTTCGTTACAATAATCACATATTTCACCGAGTCAATCAAGCTGCTATTTCATTTCCAATGATTTTGGTTTCATTAATACAATGAATGGTTTATTTACTCAATAAATTCCCCATCACATACTAAAATGTTTTTAATTGATTTGATGAATTCGTTTTTTGGATCAATTTTAATGCTTTATCTCATGTTTGAACAATGTTTTCTTTTTTTTTTTCATCGTGTCAGGACCCATTTTTGGTTCAACGTAATGTGAGCTTATGACAGCATTTTCTTTTAGGTGCTTTTAAGTTATCCGTTCCATTTAAGCTTTATTACTACCTCATTCACATCGCGGGGTTTATAAACTACAAACCATGCAGCTACATAAATAACAGCGTTGACAGTTGGCGCGGTAAAGTGCGCTGAATATCCACGCCGAGCACACAAGCAGACAGTCCTGTGCAATTACCTCCGGATTTGCATATTTATGCTGGCAACTACTACCAAGTTTGCAGTTCGTATACGCTTCGAGAACATATGCAACGTTTGAAGTAAATATGGAATACATGCACACACACATAAGATATTTCCATCTGATAAATTGGTCGCATCAAGATAACCCAAAAACTCAAGAGAGCGTATCTCATGACTTCTGTGCTCACGGTCTAATACTTATTCACTTTTATTCTTTCTTTCCTATAGGTCGAAATACTATTATTCCTTTCTTTATACAAAATCGTGCCTTTTAGTAACACCATTAGGACCATTTTGCCTAATTATCTCGTACGTTTAAACTCTCGTTCTCAACACCATGAGAAAATCTACCTTATCTAAATACATACCATAACATCTTAAGCGTACCAAGTACATGACAATGGAATCTTCACCATCTACTATCTGCACGTTCCGTCAAAAAAAAAAGCATCCTGTAATTAACTAAACAAAAGAGCCGGCCCTAGACACGTTGATAACCATCGAAAAATTAGCTTCGTCTGTTAACTCAAGACGGTACAAAAAGTGTCAGCGTAAAGATATTACAACGAGTTGTCTATCTAACAGACCATGAATTACAACAACGTTTACATTGTCTGGTGGGCCTACAGATAAAGTGTTTCTAGTTTCTATTAGAGATGGCTCTTCGTCCGATGTTGGTTTGATAAGATGCCAGCCAAGTTTGAAGTTGTGTCTGTCGGCAAAGATTATTTGGAGATTCAAAGACGAATGGAGCTGATTTTTTTTTTTGGTTCTATCACCCTCAAACATTATCGTGGAAAGAGACGTCTATGATTATTTTTTTTTGAAATGAGCTGAATATAAACCAACCAAATATATTTTGTTAAGCATATTTTCTTTGAAATAAGCATGCTCTTTGTTGTTTTAAATATATGCAAAAAAATGTACACTATTGACTGAAACAAAATATTTGGTTAGAAAGTTTAATTATTCAAAGAAATTATTTCGTTCAGTATGGTCTTAACATAACAATATAGTTCAACTTTGTAAAAATGTTGGATTGGTTCAATTACTTTCATATTGCTGAGACAACATCGATACTTTGTCAACCAAAAGATCTTGGACCTACCTGAAAATTTACGAATTGCTGTTTCTGAAGCAAAAAAGCTAATGTTACGACTGGCATCGGCCTGTCTACATAGCAGTAATAATTATATCCACCAACTGCCAACATCCCTCGAGATTTACGTATTGTCGTTAACGAAATCAACAAACAAACACTTGAACTAATAAAATCTAGTTTATTTTAGAGATATTGCGAAAATTAAGAAAATAATTGGTATTAAAAGCGATCATATTATTTTCGGGGATCGAGTTCGGCACCATTCAGTGAACCCCCTACACTATAACAAATCTTATTAAGATCTTTTTTTTGACTTGAAGCAGTGTTTTAGAGATATTCCATTGTCTCAAGATAAAAAAAACTCACCCAGTATATATCTCATTATTTCAATGAATGTTATTTTAAGTGTTACATACATTTGACCCAATAAAACTTTTTATTTGAGTAAAATATTTTATTTGTTTAATTCTATTAAAGATATTGTTAAAACAAACAGATTTTATTAACAAAAATATTTGCGTCGCCCAACAATACAGGGTGTATCAAATAAAAAAGTAAATTTTGCTTGCATGTTAACTACTCGACATATAAAGCACAAACCCACCGAAACCGGATTTCATCATTAGAGAATAAAAAAAAGGAAAATTTAGAGCCAAAAATTCTTTAGTCCGGGCCTGATGCAAGGAAACGTCATGTTAAGCACCCGCTAAACGTAGTATTATGTATAAATACATTGCACTCATTTAGTATTATTCTTAATGGTATGCCGTAAGTTCATTTAACGTCATACTGAATAAATAAAGGCCCTTGCAAAAATAGCAAAACTGAGGCATTTTAAATTTCTTCTTTTTATAAAATAAAGATTCCTTTTTTGTTAAGAGCATTTTACGTAAGTCTACAAAGTATTATTTTTAATATCCTGATAAGACGTTCGAGTTTCACCAGATGTGCGACTTCACTAGTTACAAAAAACGTAAATATTTTTCTTTTGCTTTGTCGAATCGAGAGTTAGTTGTTAATAAACGGTACCACATGAATCGGAGTTATTTCTTTTGGATTTATTTAATCATATAACGCAAAATGAATTGAATCGAATTGCACAGAAATAAATGTAGTAGTAAATTTGCAAACACGCTTTTTTACTATGATATCGCGCGAAAATAAATCTATACATTCCCGCGCTTTTGCCGATGCATCAAGCTTCGATTTTCTTTATATGAAATCATGATGGTCCTGGAAAGGATCGTTTTTTCGAGACGGGAAGAATTTAAATAAAATGTTCGAAGTGGCTTGCACTCCAAGCGGCGATCCACACAAAACTAACAGCGGTAATGGCTGAATGATAGTGGTATGTGAGGGTATACTCGGGACAGCATTTAGGTTGGGCACAGGTGCGGATCTAGCCCACGGCATTTATAAAATATTTTTTTTCTCGTTAATGCTTACAGATAGACCCCCTGTGCATTAAGACATTTTGATTGTATATGATTACAGCTGCTACATATTATTATATTTACCTCTATATCAGATACACCCTGTATATTTGTTTGCTCATATTTAAACAAAGATTTTAGTCAATACAACTAAAATTTGGTTGAGTTAACTAAATGGGTTTTTCAGTGTATATGAATAATAACTAATGGACAGCGTAATTTTCTTCCTGACGCAATCTTCTAACCAATTGTATGGAAAATAGTTTTGTTCCCATATTCCCATTCTGCTGTTATTATTGTTATGTAATAAATTACCTCTAATAAATACGAACTATGCAGCATGTTTGCAATGGATCGATATCCAAGCATATAGTACCCGATATAATTAATGAGATATACAGTACGCGCAAATTGCTTTATTTCGTAATATTATCTACATGCGAATTCTATAACATCTGCAATGTTATCGTATGAATGAGCATTTCTACAATTCCACTGTTCCACAATCTCAGTGTACTTATCATCCACTCAACTATCATCGCATTATGGTTATTAGAGGCGATTTATTATATTATTATATTATCGCTATAGTTTAATATTTTCCGTCGAATGACAGATGTATACAGAGAAAACAAAACTAGTGAAATTCCGAATAAAAAAATAGCTGCTTATCTTAAATCAGCAAATCCTTAGTTACATATATTAGATACTGAAAAATATCAAATTTTCTTTGTTTAACTCATTAATTATTTGTTCCGCATGGATCCAACAGATACCTTGATGGAAGGTGTGATTGCATTATCGAATTTCTTTGACTAAGTGAGAGTTTGACGTGTGGCCCCTAGAGGGCGCCCATCTAAACTTGCCATCTCTTAGTGGGAGATCGAGGATAATACTTGAGACACAATACTGATGAAAGTTAATTTGCTCTTGAAGGAATTCCACAATCTCAGTGTACTTATCATCCACTCAACTATCATCGCTTTCTGGATATTACAGGCGAAACAGGATAGAAATTATACGCCAAATAATTTTGATTTAGGAAAAGAGCAATCGGCAGTTTTTGCTACACGTGAAGCTAAATGAGGGGCCGCGCACTGGTTCAGCATTTTCCGATGCGATCCGATCCAAACCAGCTTTGAATTTTATGATTCTAGATTATTGCTTATGATTCTTTTCTTAGTTTTTAGCTTTGTGAAGGATTTCACCATAAAGCTAAGTAATAGGAGCGAGTGGGATCATAACACCATCTTGAACTTGAATAGAAATGCCATCAACTGGTATACTGATGGCTCCAAAACGGCAGAAGGAAGTGGAATAGGAATATATGGGCCTAGAACTACATATTTCGAAAACTTGGGAAAATACCCAAGTATATTTCAGGCGGAAATACACACTATTGGAAGATGTGTTCAGTTCAATATGGATAGGAACTATCGGAAGCAGGAGATTATCATCATGTCTGATAGTCAAGCAGCCATCAATGCGCTGAGCTCATATGAAATCAGTTCCAAGATGGTCTGGGAATGCCTAGGGAAATTAAATGAGCTAGGCAAAAGAAATAAAGTAACCCTCCTGTGGGTTCCGGGTCATACAGGAGTGGAAGAAAACGAAATAACGGATAACCTCGCAAAAAAAGGGGCTGGAATGTCCTTTGTAGGGCCTGAACCCTTTTGCGGGTTAAGTAGCAGTACAATACTGAAGAAACTAAAAATAAAAATGGAGCAGAGAAAATCCAGTTACTGGGAAAATCTCCAGGGAATGAGGCAAAGTAAAATTCTTCTGGGAACTCATAACCAGAAGAGGTTTACAGAATGCATCAACCTGAGTAAGAACAATGTTCGTATATTAACAGGAATACTTTCAGGCCATTGTAGACTGAAAGGACACCTGAGTAAGCTTGGATTGGAAAAAGATTCTGAATGTAGATTTTATGGGGAACAAGATGAAACACCCATCCACCTCCTCTCAAACTGCGTAGCACTGTGCAACTCGAGGGCATTGCACCTGGGAGCATGTGAAATCGAAGAGGGAGACTTACCTAGACTGGGGCCCTCTGATATCCTACATTTTCTAAAAGGAATAGGATTGGAAGGCCAGCTGTAAAGCAGCAAGAATAGGGGACACAATAGATCTTTTAGGTCGCAGTGTAACACCACCCTTCTATTTACAGACATTACATTCTTTTCTTAGTTGGCCTGATGATGCCCTGTTGAAGACGAAATCGATGGCTGTGAGGAATTAGACCATTTTTATTTCTTATCTATCCTATCGTGGAATTAAATAAAATGGTTTTTCTAATATACATTCACTAATGTATTTTCGTATTAAAAACAACACAAATGCGTTAAAATTAAATGTCACTTCCCTTTTTTGCATGAGAACACTTTGACATTGATGAATATTATTTCTTACTGTGTGTACAATCTAATGTTGTAAAGAAAATGTATACAATTTTGTCAAAGAAGTATGTAGATACATCTAAAGATATTAAGCAAGTAATATAATAAATCCTTTTATATTTAAAACCACTTATGCTGATAAAGATAGACCAAATATCTTAAAGATTACGTCTAACAAAAACCACCTCTTCCGACATAATTGTTTCAAGCGGGAATCCACCAATTCGAGCAGTCGATAAAGCAGAACCCTCTCTCAGAGTCATCTCCTGCATGGGATCGCGCCGAGCCGTACCTAAACTTCATCCCCGGTCATTCACCGATGACCCTTTTCTCTCGCGCACAGAACACAAATCTGCCTTTCCCCCGTCTTCTTCTATTCCTTCGCTCTCTTCTCCTTCTGCCGGATCGTTTCTCGTCGCCGAACAGCGTTTCCATTGTGTTTTCTCGATCGGATTAAACTAACCGATTGTGCAACACCTCAAGTGTCATTGTTGTTGGCAGCGCCCGTTGCCCGTAGTGGCCCTGGCTATTTTTCCCGAACGGGTCGTGAACTTTTTTCTTTCGCCTCGTATCGGTCGTTTGTTTCGAACGTCCCGAGTCGAGAGAGAAGGAGCAACACGTGACAGGTAGATTTGGCGATAGAAATCGATCGTGAGATCGTCATCGATGGACTGGTTATTGTTTGTTCATGTTTCTTCTTTTTTCTTGTTTTAATCTGATGTTTAAAGATAATGTTTTCTGTGTCTCTTAACAAAAAATCCGACCGATTTGTTGTTAGAATTACTGGGATATTGTGCCGCGAGGGGGTATAAAACTTTTTGGACTAAGGCTCATGTAGGTACAATCGGTAATGAGAGGGCGGATCAATTAGCGAAAGAGGCGTATCTAGGGGATAGTTTGATTATTAGATTTGGGCTAATTTCGGCTAGTGTAGTTAAAAAGCGTTTAGGGATAACTTGATAATGATTGGCAGAGTAGGTGGGATAATACCTTAATGGGAGGTGGACTAAGAAATTTATCGGTAGCGTTACACGTTTTAGGGAAATGAGGGTTAATTTATCGTATCAGGCGGTAGAATTAATAACAGGTCACGGTATTTTAAATCATTTTTATGTAGAATTGGTAGGGTTAATGATTCGCATTGTGAGTGTGGTGGGGTAGATACAGCGGGGCATGTCTTATTTGAATGTCCACTCAATGATGAGTGGCGGTCGCGTACGGAGGTTAGGGCATTAGCTAGGGGTTAAATTGGCCGCGACGCGAAACAGATATTAGAGATAATGAGTCGATCGAATGGTGGGAATTTTTAGTAATGTTGCTAAAGAACTAGATAGGCTACGGCATGATATTTAGATAGTTAGTAGGGTAGTACGCTTATAATGAATATTTTATTGCTCTTTAGTGGTCGGAATTGGTGTTAAACTATAAATATTTAAAATATAAATATTTATTTAATTACTCTTGGTTAGAATAATTAGGATTAAGTTACTATAGTATTAGAATAGGTACTGCTGTTGTTTGTTTGTTTTTTAGGTCATCATCTTCTGTTCAACTTCTGAATGCGTGAAAAGGGAGCAGCTACGCGAGAACGGCAAGGCTGTCGGAATTTGAGGAGACGTGGGGGCTGCTTCTTCGGCACTCAGAAGGATAATAATAATTTGTGGCTATCAGTAATAAGGTCTGGGACTTCTTCCCAGATCCTCCCAGAGTAAGGTTTTTGCCATGGTTTTCCCTTACTCCGTGGCCATTGATTTTATATAAGTATATTATATATAATCAGTGTCCTTGGCGAATGCTGGGAGATAACAAAAGTCGTTTCATGGGCGCATTTAATAATAACTGATAGCTGACTGATTTACAGTAGACTCGCGATTATGTGAACTAATCACATTTTACACTTTTTAATCATTTTTCATTTTTTTATCATTTTTCAAAAGTAGTATTCATATGGTCGCGAGGCTACTGTATTATATTTTTGTTATTAAAAATCATGGGGAAGTTATTTAGTTAGAGTAGGATCATTTCAATTGTTATGGAACCCATATAGTACTTAGAATAGGTAGCCTCGTGTAGTACCTTTTCAGGTGGAGCACGGGGTTAGGATGATTTGTAATAATTTAGTTTTCATAAATAAAGTGTGTCTCTTATTCTTTATATGAAACGTGCGATTGATTATACAGGGTGTCCCACCGAACTGGGTCATTACAATTTATCGAACTTTTTTTAGAAATTTGATTTTGAAACATGCAGAATAGAGAAAAAGAAAGGAAACTATTCCTATATACCAAAAGTGCTATAAAACTGAAAATATTTTCTTTAAATAAATCATAGTTGGCCATAACTACTCTACAAGTTTCAAAATCAAATACCTACTAGAAGTTTGAAAAATTCTAATGACCCAGTTCGGTGGGACACCCTGTATAGGGTAGAACAGTGACGACGCTATGCACTCAGAAAAATACTTGTGTTAATTTAACCAAAACTTGTTTGGACCTAATAGTAGGTGTGTTTGACTATATACAACAAAAAAATTATAGAATTTTTTTGTTGTATATAGTCAAACATGCTCTTTTGTTGAATCCACAAAAAACATTTTGTTGCATTTTTTTGTTTAACTCAACAATTGTTTATTTTCAATCGTACATTTTGTTCAATTTAAAAATATTTTTTGTTCAATTTAAGCTATTAATATAAATGGAACAACATTATGTTAATGTTTTACAAAATTTTATTGTTAATTCAACCACAATTTCCAAAAATAAAATTTTGTTTGATTTGAATATTTTTTTTTTGAATAATTAAACAAGAATATAGTTAATCCAATCATATTTTTTCAAACAATTCATATTTGTTGAATTAATGCAGGTATTTTTCTGAGTGTGGTCTCTGGTGGTCAATTGATACTAAAGTATTTATATACGATGATACGAGTAGGTATCTTCAATTTAAAAGTAACAACCAACATACAGGATGTTTAAAATTTAGAAGCGCGTCAAAGTTTTACTTAATGGAACACCCTGTATTTTATAGCATTTTTTTAATTTAATTCTACACTGCAATCTAGATTAATTTTTAATTATTTTTTTAAAATTTGCTAGGCCTAATTTTTACAATTTATATGATATGAATTTGTGGGCAATTTTATTATTTTAAGTGGAACATCCGGTATATCTTTACGTTAGCAAAAAGAAAATTTTGCCGTCTAGGGTGGTATTTGCATTTTTCTTCAGAGTCCTAGATACGTCAATGCCTCTTATATCCAATTCCTTGACAATCCCTCTCGTGCTGTTATGCAATCTATAATTCAAAAATATAGGTCGTCCCATTAAGAAAAACGTAACTATGACGAATCAGGATATTAGATTTATCAAAGTATTTTGATAAGAAACCATAGATACTATTAGTGCAATACTTGACCAAAACTGCAATAAAATCTCCAATAAACTTACTCCCATATTCATAGTCCAGGCAAAATCTTAAGGAAAAGTATGACTTATGTAAGGAGACCTTACACCTTAAACAACTTTCTATTTCATAGTCACAATATCAACTCACTTCGGCTATTCTCGGACAAGGATGCTTCCTATAGAATTGATGAATAGAATTCTATTAAATGACATTGCTATAAAATACCATATTGTACCACATTGACAAGCTTCACATGTTACTTTTGTACTATTTATGATATTTATTTTAAATTTGTTGTTGACAGTTTACCATTGGTTTGTGACGTTTATGATTAGATAGTGGTTTGGTTCAATTTTATTTGATTAGTATGGTTAGAAATTTGTGTAGACTGAATAGATAGACCATAATATAAAGTATTTTTAAATTTGAAACTCCTATTATTTGCACAATAAGAGCAAAGAAATTTTTTTCTATTCTAAACATTTTCAGTTTGACCACACAATTTTGTTTAACAAACTGTCTTGTCTTTTATAGCAAGTGCAATTAAAAGTTTTTGAATGATGCGGATAAACATCGAATCTGCATATATCAACAATTGTATGTTAGGCAAATACAATATAAATATGTATACTAGTATAATATTTGGTAATACAATTTTATAGGACTTCCACAAAAATTTACTTACCTACCTTGAAACTGGATATCAGTGACAAAAAAAGGACAAGAAGTTAATAGTGCAAAAAAATAGTGATATAATCAGGATTTTCTATGCTCGGTAATCGTCCGTTAACAAGCGGAAATAAAATGTATGGAATTTGTTTAGAAAAACAATACCTCTTTCTAAATTCTGCATTACTATTTCACGGGATTTTTGTTCGTCCCTGATATACTAAGTCTATTCCTATCATATTTTATATTTCTGTAATCCAAAAAATCCTCTATATCTGCCATTGCATCCCATTAATTACTTTAATAAATGATTAATGACATCCAAAATGACAACGTGTGTCAAATTTATATCAAGTATTTTTTCCTAAGGTATCCTTAAAGTACCTACGGAGCTACCTTAAGATTTTCCTTATCTAAGGTAACCTTAAGGAAAAAATGTGGTCTATGAAACAAACATTTTTATGTCAAGGAGAACCTTAAGGAAAAGTATATCTTAAGGAAGCATTATGAATATGGCGGTTAAACCATTTATTTCTAATGTGCTCTGGCATCAAGAATATCAATTGGACACGTTATATTTCAGGCATTTTAATACAATATCATTTTACTCACACCTTACAACTAATTCCATACTTTACAGCGCAATAAAAGGAACAAAAACTAACATCAACAACACATTGTCCTTTTCACACAACAATTGCACGCACAGATATTACTTCCTCAACTCTGAACATAATACCAGTAATGCATCCATAAGCAGTTAGTTTAATGTAATCATTTCCTGCTAGGTAACAGCGCAATGTCATAATAATACGTCTTTGGCGAACGTGCAGCTCTTAAAACGACCATGCCCACCGCAGTTCCATTATTTATCGACCTTTCACTTTACTCAGACCGGTCTGATATGCCACGATTAAAGATGACAGGTCGGTTGTCTATGGGTATTGTGGTTGACCTGGGTATTGTGAGGAAAGCGGTATAAAGGATACAGGTACTAATTATGAATGCAGTTTTAATGGTCGATTTTTGGGAGAGCTATGGGTACATATTTTTTTTATATCTCTGTTTGTGACATCAAATCATTTCTTTGCCGTATCTATGAGGAGGCCGCATGCAAAAGCGGTTGAATGATGAATTGGATGTATTTTTAACTTCATATATTGCTCAGTACACCACAGAAAAAAACTTTGTATTAACTATAAAATGGTGTATTGAACACTTTTTTTTTTTCAATATGAGCAATGATATTTTAGTGTTAATGCAATACTAAAAAAAAATTAAATGCGTTAATTTAACTGATAATAATAAATGTTATAAGAAACAGACTACCCGTGATTCTTTGAACATGTACTTTAATTTTCTATATAACAATTCTACCTGCTAATTGAATAATACAACAACATTATCCAACACAGTTACTTGTTGTAGACACACGAAGTAATAATTGTCTCTATAATTTATAATATTGGTTTAGCACTATAAAAGTTTGATTCAAAATCTTATATTGTTTCATTTAACCTACCTGTAGTATTCATCGAATGACTATTTGCATGTAATTCAATATCTTTAGGTGGTTATACGAAAAAGATTTTCTTGTTAGTGGAACCATTTTCGATTTTTAAAATCACATTACTGATCGGGCGAGTTTTTAATTTCATGAATGGATCCATCGATTACTGTATCATTAATGTATTAAACAGAGATATACTGTAATGGACAGATCTATCGATGAAATTAAAAATCCGCCCGCACATTCAGCAATTAGTCCAATGATAGCAACGCATAGCTATATATTGCCTAATTAGGAAGACTATAGTAGATAATAGAAGAAAAACATTTACGGCATTATATACTAAAATTATATTAGCTTAACAACATAAATAAAAAATTATAAAGGTTTTATTCATACATTTGAAAGGAAAGTACAATTTAACGTTTCATAATAAATCATTAATAACAACATTTAACCAAAATTCGTTATCAGCATTTACCGATTTCGTAACACTACCCACCAAATAATCATTATTTTCAACGGAATTGGTTTTTATCATATTAATCGATTTACTTAAACAAATAGAGGCAAAATGATTTTTACGATTACATTTATCACATATTTTATCATAAGCTGGACAACTGTTTTGCGCATGCGTAAAATTACAACGTGTACACCGACCTGTTCTAGAATTGTTCGAATCCGTTACAAACGATCTTATTTGAATTTACCGGACACCTCTTTCCAAGGATCTTCCATCCTTGTGCGGCCCTTGGGTGAAACGTGTCTTCTGTCTTGCTCCTGCATCCGGCTGTCGATCGATGTGTTTTCCAGCGTAATTTCAATATTATTTAAAATTTCTCGAGCTTCCTTTCCTATACAGTGTAACAGCGTCGCTGCTTGTATTTCGGCTGTTTTCTCATTGCAACCACTCGCGGTAGAATATAATTCCCAATCTTCTTTGAATTGCCTCAATTTTTGCTAGGCGCCCCTCTATTTTCATCTTCTCCGGGTTGAGATATATTCTCCATTTTGTTTTGTTCCTTTCTGACACTTTTTTTTTATAATTTGTTGCACTTTTTGTTCCTTTCACTGATTTTTTTTTGTATTTTGTTTGTTTTTTATTCTAACTGCGCCATGTTATTTATATATATACTGCGCGATGGGTTTTGATTATCTTTATTATTCAATATTAATGTTACAGAAACTTAGAAACATAGGTCTTATTGCTACGGAGGTTGGATATTGACTGACTATACGCATGTGCGATCACCTATATGTAATAGTATTAAATATTACATTTCATTGAGTTAACACCGATAGTAAATATTTAAAGAACACCTTTTTCAAATGTCAAATCGACAATTTGTGGGATTAAACCAACAAGATAAAATATTGGTTACGCCTGAACACTATAATCTTGTTAAATTAACTTTAAAGTGTGCAACAATATAAATATGTTTGTTTCGAATAGGTGCATATGATTCACTTAAATGCAACATGGTTAAATCAATGCTCAAATTCGTGACACTACGAATAATGTTGAAATAACCATTTCATTTCTCTCAGTGTATGATTAGAATAAAGTTGCTCTATGAGATATTAAACGCCACCAAATCGTTTCTATTATTTATTTGGACAAAAACGAAAATCATTCCTTCCCCTTCCAATCACACTAGCCTATATCAATCAATAGGAAAGTTTCTTCTCACCTTTTCCCTTCAACGTGCAAACATCCGCAGCAAAAGCGCATCTATTAAACTCCGTATATATATATATATAATCAATAATCTTATTTACCCATGGGGTGTTAAGATATTATACAGGATATACAGGATATTAAACTCCGTACGAAAGATAAATCGACTATGAGGCCTGATCCCCTCCACAAAGGGGTTGTTCCATTACTAATACCGCACATCCGCGCGCCATCTATCTCGTACTTGATTCAACGCTTCTAGGTTGGAAAATGCGGGAGTAATAGGAACTTTTCCGCGATAAATAAAGATACACCCCAACGATGACTGGGAGATGGGTGCAAGCAGGAGGTCGGAGGGCAAATTACGACGATTGGAGGCAGGAACGTGGGGTGGGTATTAAGCAATACTATCGTTTTCGGGGATCGTATGAGAAATCGTCCTAATTTGGCCCTGTCCAAATGGAGTTGCTTTCTTAATTATATGTGGTATTGACGTTTTTTCTGAGAGGAAACAGATTATTTTCAATTAAATTGAGGATATTCCATTAATTGGAATTAATGATGAAATGATCCCATTTGCTATGACTTTATCTACAGCAGCAAAAGTCCTTTTGCGTCTAGAGGAGGCTACACACAAAAAAATCTATTATCTATCTAAATATTTTTATTTATTCAGAAATCGAAACTTAATATATATTTAAATGAACTAAATCTTGTTGGTTAGAACATAAAGAGTAAATTCTTTGAAAACACAATATACTCTTAGAACAAATAGTATAAATATATGCATTGAAGTATACTTCCTCCAAATGAACATTGTTATTGTTGTCAGGAATAAATCTATGCAATCATTGTAAGAAAGTCTGTAGATTCAAAATAAAATCCCTTATACGTTTGGTATAATGAATCACTATATAAAATTATTAAATATTTTGTACTGAAAACATAAAACATCAAATTGAAATTACCATAATATTGAAACATTTGAAACTAATTTTATCCCACCATTTATTGCACTAAAATTTATCTGTCATTCGTTCCCTCTTTTTTTGTGATTTAGGGGGTTTTGCATATACATACGCTTTACTTGGCGTCGCTTTTTGATTGACCAACAAACAGTGTTATTGGTTGTAAGTGGATATCCCAGCCGTTTCACAGCTACTTAGAGAATGAGGCTGATGCATAGATGCTACCATTAAAATATTCGAAGGTAAATACGTACGTGTTATCTAATATTAAAGGATTACTGGTTCAAAAAAACTTTGAAATAATACTTAGCGTCAGCGCCATTGTGTCGATAATATATGAACATGGTAGGTGTGTACATTAACAAACATATGTAGGTATTTCCTAGTTATTAGTTTTCAGTAGGTAATACCAGCAAATTATTATACTGATTGAAATTATATCAGTAACCAACGCCGACTAGATACTAGGCCCAGGCATTGAGTATCCCGAGAACACCGGCCGCAACGACGGATACGCATAACATCTATACCTCTACGCATCAATATCCCGTGCGCACTCCTGGAGTACCCCGATACGCTACCTTCTCCCAAACATTGTAAAACTATAAAGTATAACAGTAAATTTATTTAATTACATAATATTTCTTTATTTATTAATTTTCCCCTACCGAGGTGTTTTGGTGTTACAGACACAAAATTAGTAGGTAATTATTACGCTTGAATAGTAAAAATGCTTAGATTAAGAGCAGGTAAGTATTATCAGTTCAATATACTTATATTTTGGAAGCAAATAATGGCAATACTTCAGATAATATACTTCTATCGAATGTACATAAATTATTAAGGCATAAATATAATAGTTTCCAGTTGAGAAAATCTATTTACTCAAATCTAAAATAATTATTTTTGTGGTGAAAATATATGTTCATAATGATTTTAGTATATTGATTACATTAGAACTAAAAAAATGTTTCGTCTAACAAATTCACGGGTTTGGAAAACTGAATAAATTTTATTCTCAATATAAATACATCATCTTCTTACTTATATAGGAAGTTATGTTATATTCAATGTGATGCATTTATATTCAAATTGAGTAATTATTTTTCTGTGTGTATGCTGCAGATTGAATGCCTTCGTATAACTTCGTAACTACCTTCGTAACATAGTATCTTCCACACGATATTATACGACAAATTCCGATCATGTTATAGCCTCCTCAATGAGTCATGCAACAGCTGGTCTAGGGCCTCGTATTCCCACATGCTGTAGTATGTGGCATGTCCAATGTTGATTCTAATTTTGTACAGGCGTTTCTTGAGTGTGGAATGCTTTATTAGGAGACTTACCAGGATATTGTTACTAAGATTTAGTTAGTAGTTTGGCAGTCTGCTTCCTTGAAAGTGCTTCATAAATATTGATTCAATTTCAATGATTTAAAATGTACATTACATTGAAATTTCGTCTTTATTTTTACATTTATATATGCATTGTTTCTGTTTCTATTTCAACGCAAATTGACAATAACTATACTATAAATAACTCTAATAAATATAAAAAAATAAAATTATAAATACCTTTACCTTTATTGTAAATATATGTTCTGTCAATTTACAACTTGCAATTAAAGATCTAAGGGTGGAAGGAAATAATAAATCAGAAAATGTTTGTAGCGATATTCACCCCAACTTATTCGTCACTAATTCCGTATATTTGCATGCTACATTAAACCGAGACAGGAAGAAGAAAATTATATATTTCTCTATCTGCCTGCGTCTAAAAAAAAAGAGGCATAACTGATTACAAATAGTCTTCCTTGCAACCATATTAATAGAAACATTCAACTGTGTGTCTGTACGTGTATATGTACATTGTCGCACTTTTATCACAAGACATGCTATAATTTACGTATAATATCAAGTCCGGTGTCATCGTAAATATCACAGGTACAGGTTTAGATATACGCCAGTCACAACATTCGATTTAATGAGATACCAGTTCCTTCTATGTAACGTTCAGGTTTAATAAAATACCTTAACGGCACTCATAAATTCAATTTCTATTTGAATTAGATGCATTTACATATATGTACGCAATGCATGCTATGCATGTGGTGGTACCCTTAACTCGTGTTGTGTGTTGCATATTTAATCCTGCAGGGGAACATGTCGTGAGGTAAACCTGTTATGTTGTTGGCAGTATAAGGATAGGTAGGTTTTATGCGAGCCCGAGGGATTAATGATTATGAGGATGAGGGCAAAACTGCTGTTTTTTTGTCGGAATCAGATGTTCTAGGAGTTCCAATGAAATGCTTGCCAATGAAAAACAAAAACGGATTCACTACGAATTATCAGATGTTAAAGTGACGTAGAAATTAATGGATTAATTGGAGCTCCAAAATATGTAACAAGTTCCCGAACCATATAAAAATAAATACCAAATGTTTTGGTAGGACCAAGGTTTCTTAATTCTCTTACGGCAATTTTTTTTTTTTTAGTAAGCAAAAAACGCTGGGTAATAAAATACGATTAGAATGAAATGGCTTTAAATGCTCCTGACATTTCGCAACATATTTAGCATATTTCGATTTCAATTTAGCATATTTTAATCCCTGATACAAGATCTCCATAAGAATTCCTAGGCAAAAACTAAGAGATCCTGAAACTTTCTTCTTCTCGTCCATCTCTCCATTTGAAATGGAAAAAATACTTAAAAGTTTCAAAACCAAATACACAAGAGACATATATAACATCTCGGTATACAGCTATTCAAAAAAGTCGGGCCAATTATCAGTGCGCCCCTGGCTGATATATTCAATAAATACATCGCTCAAGGAATTTTTCCTAACCAAGTAAAAATCGCCAGAGTTTTGCCGATTTTCAAGAAAGGCGATATCAACATGCCGGAAAACTATCGTCCCATAAGCATTTTACCTGCTTTGTCAAAAATTTTCGAACAGGCCATTGCCTCCAGACTGGCAACTTAGCTGGAAAAGAAGGGTTATATTACTTCCAAACAATACGGGTATCTAAAAGGACGATCAGGTGTAGATGGATACTAAGCGTTATTGAATTTATATACGACGCATTTGACGATGGGATGTATGCCGAAATGAAGCTACTAGATCTCAGCAAGGCATTTGATTCGGTGAGTCTGGCAAACCTTCTGCGAAAGTTGGAATTTTGCAGTTGTCCTTTGGAGCTGGTGAAGTCATATCTGCACGCAGACAACAGATCACTGGATGGAAAGAAATAAAATATGGCATCGCTCAAGGATCGATACTAGGTCCTTTGCTGTTTCTCATTTATATTAATGATCTCCCTTGCAACGTAGATGGCGAAGAAATATGTTTATATACGCGGATGACACCTCTATTATCGTAAGAGATGCAGATCCAACAGAATTAGCCAGAAAATCTAGAGCCGCTGTTGATCACTCTGAAGATTGGTTCCTTGCAAATAAATTAAAAATGAATTTAAATAAAACGCAATACATTATTCTCATCCTGAAAAATACGAATTTAAGTCCTCTGGTAAAGTTTTAGGACTTACAATAGATACAAAATTAAAGTGGGATACGCACATAAATCAACTGGCCAGCAAACTTGCATCGGGGTCATTCGCTATAAAACGACTGAATTTAATCTCAACCCACGAAGCAGCAAAAATGGCTTATTTCTCATTATTTCACTCAAATCCCAGCTACCGTATACTCCTCTGGGATAATGATAACTGGTTCACGGACGGATTCAAATCCAGCCAGAGCACAGGAGCCGGTGTTTGTGGGCCCAGTCCTAATCAAAGGATATCCATAAGCTTGGGGAAACATACAACGGTCTTCCAGGCAGAGGCATCCGCCCTTGCAGCCTGTGCAGAAATGATTGCAAAAGGGGGGCTACATGAGGAGGAAAATTAATATAATGACTGACAGCCAGTCTGTCATTAAGGCAGTCTCGAACCCTGTAACTAGGTCAAAACTAGTTAGAGACTGCAAACAATCCCTCAATGCATTGGTACGAGACTACACGGTGTCTCTGATTTGGATGCCGGGACATGAGGATATAAAAGGCAATACAATAGCCGACGAACTAGCCAAGGATGCCGCTAAGAGACACTTCATGGGTCAAGAGCCCGTATGTGGGATTAGTAAGGATTCCACAAGAAGGGAGATCTGGATGTCGTTAGATAGAGAAAGTACAAAGAAATGGAGGTCGACTGAAGGTCAACTCCATACCAAAGCGCTGATAGGGGATGGGGATGTTAGCTTCTCTCATAATCTACTCAGGCGCAGTAAGAAAGAAGTTAAAACCATTACTGGGTTGGTAACTGGACACTGTCTCCTGAAAAAGCATATATACAAGACAGGCCGGGTAAGCGAACCGTGGTGTAGAAGAAGCGCACTACAGGAGGAAACGAGTTCACAACATGTAATCTCCACATGTGAGAAAGTGAAAGTACTCAGGCAGAAATATTTCGGGAGAGATCTATTGGAGCCCTCGAAGGTTCTCAAGTTCCCACTGGGCAGGATACTGGGCTTTATAGAGAACACCAAGTTGCTCGAGTGGGAATAAGAGAATTAATAGTGATGGTACAATGAGCACCTAGCTCAAGTGCCCGGACATTAAGTGCCCACCCTAACTTTAATGAATGAATGAATAAATAAATGAATGAAGCCTGCTCTGGGGGCTTGACAGCAACCGCAAACAGAATTTTCCGCCTTCAAAAGAGAGCCATACGTTGATTGTGCGACCTGAAAGGTGGCGAGAGTTATCGAGGGTTTTTCAACATACTTACCGCAGTTCTCTATGTGCACAACAACAAACCACAATTCACCAGAAATGGAGACAGTCACGGGTATACTACACTTTCAAGAAACGAATTTAGGACATCATACCACCGTTTAGTCAAAACTAAGTTATCGGTGGATTACTGGGGCCCGCAGCTGTATAACCAATTACCAGAGGAATTAAAAACACTACCAACCAGTAGGTTCAAGACCAGTGTAAAACATGCTGATGGAGAGGGAGTGCTATAGTGTGGACGAATTCACTTAGAGTGTTCTGTTTTAAACTATGCTGTATGTGTATTTATGTTTACGCCTCCGCTTTGTTGAGGCATTTTAGCTATTTATATGTTTCTTTGTTTTATAATCCTTTTTATTCGTTATTTTATATATTTTTTTATACACTTATTATTTATTTACATTTTTTTAAATCAATATGACAATTGTACATAGTACATAACATTTATAATGTTGACATGTTCTGTAGTGGCCTAATTACAAACAAGAATAAAAAAAAAATTGTATTCAACATATTTCCATTTCAAACATATTTAACATGATTGTGAATAAAATAGTGTAGATCTGACTGTCCTAAACGCTACGCGTCTCGGTCAGTCAAAGTGGTTCCTCCGCCATTGGAAGGAAACATGTGTGAAACTGTAGCAATTCTTTTGAGGTTAGTGATTAGTTACTTACACTGAGAGAAATGAAATGATTATTTCAACATTTTTCGTAGTGTCACGAATTTGAGCATTGATTTAACCATGTTGCATTTAAGTGAATCATATGCACCTATTCGAAACAAACATATTTATATCGTTGCACACTTTAGAGTTAATTTAACAAGATTATAGTGTTCAGGCGTAACCAATATTTTATCTTGTTGGTTTAATCCCACAAATTGTCGATTTGACATTTGAAAAAAGTGTTCTTTAGATATTTACTATCGGTGTTAACTTAATGAAATGTAATATTTAATACTATTACGTGATCGCACATGCGTATAGTCAGTCAGTATCCAACCTCCGTAGCAATAAGACCTATGTGTGTAAGCTTCTGTAACATTAATATTGAATAATAAAGATAATCAAAACCCATCGCGGAGTATATATATAACATGGCGCAGTTAGAATAAAAAACAAACAAAATACAAAAGAAAAATCAGTGAAAGGAAGAAAAGTGCAACAAAACTATATAAAAAAAAGTGTCAGAAAGGAACAAAACAAAAATGGAAATATATCTCAACCCGAGAAGATGAAATGCAGGGCGACCTAGCAAAAAATGGGGGCAATTCAAAGAAGATTGGGAATTATATTCTACCGCGAATGGTTGCAGTGGGAAACAGCCGAAATACAAGCAGCGACGCTGTTACACTATATAGGAAAGAAAGTTCGAGAATTTAACAATATTTGAAATTACGCTGGAAAACACATCGATCGACAGCCGGATGCAGAAGCAAGACAGAGACACGTTTCACCCAAGGGCCGCACAAGGATGGAAGATCATTGAAAGAGGTGTCCGGCAAATTTCAAACAAGATCGTTTGTAACGGATTCGAACATTCTAGAACAGGTCGGTGTACACGTTGTATTTTTACGCATGCGCAAAACAGTGCTTATGGTAAAATATGTAATAAATGTAATCGTAAAAATCATTTTGCTCTAATTGTTTTAAGTAAATCGATTAATATGATAAAAAACCATTTTTCCGTTGAAAAAAATGATTATTTGGTGGGTAGTATTACGAAATCGGTAAATGCTGATAACGAATGTTGGTTAAATGTTGTTATTAATGATTTATTATGAAACGTTAAATTGTACTTTCCTTTCAAATGTATGAATAAAATCTTTATAATTTTTTAGTTATGTTATTAAGCTAATATAAGTTTAGTAGATAATACCCTAAATGTTTTTCTTCTATTACCTACTATAGTCTTCCTAATTAGGCAATATATAGCTATGCGTTGCTATCAATGGACTAATTGCTGCATGTGCGGGCGGATTTTTAATTTCATCGATAGATCCATCGATTACAGTATATCTCTGTTTATTACATTAATGATACAGTAATCGATGGATCCATCGATGAAATTAAAAACTCGCCCGATCAGTAACGTGATTTTAAGCAAAATCGAAAATAGTTCCACTAACAAGAAAATCATTTTCGTATAACCACCTAAAGGTGTTGAATTACATGCAAATAGTCATTCGATGAATACTACAGGTAGGTTAAATGAAACAATATAAGTTTTGAATAAACATTTTATAGTGCTAAACCAATATTATAAAATTATAGAGACAATTATTCCTTCGTGTGTCTATAACAAGTAACTGTGTTGGGATAATGTTGTTGTATTATTCAATTAGCAGGTAGAAATTGTTAATGGAAGAATGGAGAATCACGCGTAGTCTGTTTCTCATAACATTTATTATTATTCAGTTAACTAACGCAATTTAACATTTTTTTTTTTACGTATTGCATTAACACTAAAATATCATTGCTCATATTGAAAAAATACACCATTTTATTAGTTAATACAACACTTTTTTTCTCTCGGTGTACATCCACATTTTCTTTTGTTTTCTTGATCGGTATTAAAGGTCATAATTTCGTTTTTTAAAACAACAAACATCTGATCAGAGAAATAAATAGTTTTAATTAAAGTGACTGCGAAAAGAGTAACAAACTAAAACTCGAGAACGGCTCCATATAAGAAACTATAGCCCAAAATGGGAGCAATTTGACCGTTTAACATTTTTACGAATACAACGAGGATCCCGGCTGGCTCTGCGGTGTTGAAACACTTGGCGGAACGCAACGAACGCGAGGGAACTGGATGAGGAGGGCGAGGGGCGGTTAATAACCCGCAATCAGTGCTACTCTTTTAACGAAATACCATTGCGAAATCGTTGAAAATTAACCGCGCCTTCGAAGGCAGTCATTATATCATCCGACTGGTCCCCGGGAGTGGAGGAACGCTCAACCATCTGCCAGTCCGCCCGGTCATTGAACATGAGGCGAACACGAGAATTCCAGAGGAATTCAACATAACTCATTCCGTGTCGCGGCGTACTCACAACAACACGCCACGTAATATTATCTTTTTAAAGATCGGACGACGGAACGTTCTTCTAGATAAGTTGACACCCACGCCATCTTCCGTCTCGTTTTGTAAAAGCGTTTAATTTTCAATTTCGAGTAAGTACGCGGTCTTTATCGTCGCTACATCTCCATCTTTCTTCTTCTGCCCGTAGAGAGCTGTGACGTGCGAGCGCACGAAAAGCCGGCGATTTTTCACGATAAACAATCCTTTCGATCCGCGACCCGTTTGACTCCGTGCTCGGTTCTAGCGCTGAGCGCGATCATAAAGATATAGGAGTAATACCAGGTACTTAGCCGTTTATCGCTGGCCAACCATCGCTTATGCATCTAAGCATTTGCATATTGCATCGGAGATTACAATAATATGCGCTTGGGACGCTCTATAGATAGACGTAGCGTGATTTAACGAACGCCAATGACCTTAAGACATCTGTGGGGAATTGTTGCCTTTGTGTATTGCACACTTGAATGGAGTGTGAAAATAAATAGCGCAATATAATAAGATGAATGGGTATTAGGACGCGATTAAAGCAAAAACAAAAATGAATTGGTATTATGATATTTATTGTTACGGTTTTTTTTTTTACTTCGCTTACCTCAAATTAGTTCTCCGCTAGTCTTTTCGACAAGCTTTTGTAATCCTATTTTCTTCTATGTCCATCCTCTACCTTCTTTTACTTTCAGAGATGCTCCTACGTCTTGTAATTCCTCAACGTAAACATTATCGTTTAATTTTTGGCTTTCAAATTTTGTTTTCTTTTCCCTGTTTGAGCGACTTAACTAGAATTTAGATCTTTTAGTCTCATTTACTTACAGTCAGTTTCTAACACTTGTTACGGTCTTAGATTTTCATTCAATTTTAGTAAATTCCTTCAATTCCCATGGTTTGACAGTTGACGTTTTCGTTTTAAGGCTAGGTATGTTTGTTCTGCACATGCCGGTAGTATCGATTCCCAGGTATCAATAGATCTGTTCGATTTGCCGATCGATCGTGTTCCTTTCATCTGCCCTATTTTGTGTTTACATCTTTTCGACGTCAGAGGGCGCCTCGATGTCCTAATTCTTATTTCATTTATCTGATTGATGTCTTCTGATTGGTTGGATGACGTATTCTTGCTTCCGCTTCCTTCCCGGCTTGCTGGCCATTCTGGGTTGTTGTTTAGAGGCGTTCTCACGAGTATTACTTCCTATCTTTGGAAATTTGGATATTTTCACACATCTGTGGATTTTTATTGGAAGATTGCTTGAATTATTCATTGGCTGTATATTCGCTTGTGTTTGGTGTGGAATTTTTGTGAATATTACAGCGGATGTGTCCGATAAATTCAGGATATAATTTGAGAACCACGCTTCTGCAACACCATCCTTCGTTGTAAAACCTCGTTATTTTAACGGTAAGCAAATCTTGTCATTTCTTTTAAATCACTAATTTTGAGGTTTCTGTGTTTTAGAGGTTTTTTTTATCGCCTTTATTTTTGAATTTTGGAATTTTCCCATCGTTATATGTGAGATTTTGAACACCCCGTGCGGCTGAGGACTTCTGCGACCTTTTTAAGTCCCTAGAATCCTACCTACCTCCCTTAGAAAGTCAGTGGACCATCTGCTTCGGGTATTACCAAGTCTGCCTAGAGGCTACGATCTGTTCGGATAGGAGAGGATTTCCAAGGCCGTACTGGCTGTTTGAGAACAAAGAGCTAAGTTTGCACGTTTCCTTTTTTTTATTTGTAAATTTTGTCTGCGTTTAAAAATTGTTTTTAGTAAATAACCAACCCCGATCACTTTTTAATTTTTTTATTCAATGGTACTGTAATTTTTTATGTTATACCAAGGATCGGAGGGTATCATTTAGTTCAGAAAAATAATTAACTGTAATATTCAGATATCTTTTCATTTTTTTTAACGTCTTCAAAATATATTTAAACCATCAACCGATTAAATATCGGGCTGTAATATACAGGGTGGTTCATTCACCATGTGTATAATTGGAACTCAAAACTTTGATCTATATGCCAATACTGTCTTCCAGAAGTTATCAACTTTTTTTCTGTCACTGACGAGATTTCCTGAAACATTGCTGTCCTTCTTTAGCTTTACGAATTTCAGTATTTTATACTGACTGAACATAATTATAAAATAAAACCAAATTATATTTGCGACTTGCATTAAATCAAAACCCCCTCCTTTGCAAATCACACAGTCCCCCTTTGAAACACACCTTATATAACAACAGCACAGAACGATAGGAACCCTGAGAAGACAATCCACGTCCCCGAGAAAACGGATAATTGAAAATAAACATCTTACCGTTGCATCCCCTTCCCCCACTCTTTCCTGGATGACGGCACAGTCTCGCGACGCGATTGTAAGTGGAAAAACCAGGCGCCATTTCACGACATCTTCAAAGACAAATAAAAATCGCGCCTATAGCCGAGAATAAATCCGACCTAAGAGCGGGGTGATGAAATTGGGGAGATCTTCTATCTACTTTAGGGGTGGTGGGTGACGTGGCGCGGGGCCTACGAAAATATTTAGAGATGTGGAGTTGGAGACAATTTTCTAACCTAGCACGAGATTCGAGTCTCGAGTTCCATTATAGCGTGGAATTTAATTTTACTTCGGAAAAGGTGGAATTTTAGCAGAAAAAAGATTATGAGATGCGTAGGTATATTTTCAGTTTTTTTTTTAATAAAACAATTTAAGTTGTTAGAATCAATTTTTATTAATACCAACATAAATGCGTCCCCTATATCTTATTGTTTTCACAAATTCGCTAACAAAATTCGTATAATAAACATTCTTTAACAGTACAGAAAGCTCTACCAATCGATCGTCTCTTTGCCTCTTGATCGCATGACACCACGTTTTTGTTGTGTTAGTGGTTAGCGCATTTTGCTTAATGCAATGAATTTGATCCAATTTTGTCACGTTTTACAATGAGAGGCGTGTCGCCTGTATACTAGCACACTTTCCCCCATATTACGTATTTGCACGATCATTAATGCATATAAAAAAAAACTGGACTCAAAAGTGAACCTAGCGGAACACCACAACTTATTGTTTTTTTTCTTTTGTCGGCATAGAGTCATCCTGCCACAGCAGTTTGTTTGCTTTACCTTTCACCCCATCACGTAGACCATGCGACACTGTATCGTACCCATTGATTCAACTCACATAAGCATCATTTGTTTGCTAGTTTGATTCAACGCCTATTCTACTAGATTTTGTCGATGAATTGTGCGTTTGCGTTATACGTTTTTGTAAGAAAAACGATTGTAGAGTTTTGTCAAACAGTTCCTTGTTCGACTATTAACGTGAGTAGACGTATTTTTGTGAATCATTGTTGCCATTTTGTAATCCATTTTGATTATAGTAAATTTCGTTTTGTTTCTTTAAAAATTTTGTCCATCAAGGAATTCATTTAGTAATAATTGTTAATATATTGATGTGTGCACATTATAGATATAAGATCATTTTTTTATTTTTGTGCAGGAAGATATATTTTAGTTGTAATTTTCTCATTTTAGTTTTAAGAGTTAATTTTTCCGTTTTTCTATTTTGTTGAGTCATTTTTAATTTTCAATCACCTCGTTTGGGTGAGTAGAAGCATTGTGCTTGCATTTTAGTTTTTCATTCTTGTTATTTACTAGAAATTGTCCACGCTTAATTTAGTTTGTTTTAATTTGAAACCACGTGGATTGAAATTGAAATATTTAGGATTATCTTCCTGAACAAACAAAACTTTTGCTTTGTATAGGAAATAGCATTGTCCTATTGTAATTTAGAATCAAGTGCAGTTTTTAATTTAGGCCAGAACCTTCAGTTCACGGTTTTTTTCTGCACTATTTGTAATTAAACCCATTTTGAATAATAAAATTGATTGCATCGTTGGGTTAAAAAAATCTGTTCTTTTATTTTAAATTAAACCTTTTCAACTTTTCGGGTATTTAAGAAAGTCAGTTTTCATTCACTCACAACTTACTTTTCGTGGTTAGATTCAAGTTTAATTCGCGAGAGTAACTCTGAGGTTAATAGTTCTTTTGCGCCCTTTTAAAGTTATTTCCTTCTTTTCATTCTTTTTCATTTTAAAATTCATTTTGCAATTTCAATTAATTCATTCAGCACACAGCAGTATGTTTCCATCGATATATTCAACATTATTTCACAAAAATCTGTTTGGTTTTTGTTATCTCCATCAAAAAGCTCGACAATTCCATATTTTGCATGGTTTATTTTATATACGTTTTTCGGAATTCAATCTTTTTTCAGGGTTTTGTACACGGAGCTGTAAGATACTTCAAAATGTTCGACCACAACTCAAAGCGATCTTGTCGGCTGTTCCTCCAGGCTTCTCTACCTACTTCATTTTCGGTTGAAGGCATCTCGCCTACTGGCACTTATTTAAATCTTGTATGTGTTTTAACAAGTAGGCGTGGTTGTCCGTAGACGGATTGAAAAACGGATTAATTAAATCGATTCTCGCATTTAAAATTAAAAAAAAAACCATCTGGACGACATTTTCTAATTGAATTTCTCCGCCTGATCGAGTTCGCATTTACAGCATACCAGTAGTATATAGATTATCTTGCTTACGTCTGCATTCGAAACTCAATATCGCGACGACTACTACAAAGTCGAGATTTGCATGGAAATCGCAGTTTTGCATTAGCTGCCATCTCATATATATATACTCCAACAAATACGACTCGCTGAGGAAGGACTCAAAACACACTAGAGATAAGGATAGGTAGAAAATTGAAACCAAGCAGCTCATAGCGAAGGAAAATTGTCTACCTCACGCTGCGACGATAAAACGAGAATCCTTTTCTCCGTGCCGGGAATCTAAATAAAGTTTCCGTTGGTTGCAATTTTTATCAGGCGAAATGATACTGGAAATAGCGATGTATTTTTATAAATAAACTGAACTAAAGCGTATACAATGAGAGCGGGGAAGAAAGATTATTTTTTTTTTACTTTGACGATTTTTTTTTTTGCAGGGTAGAGGAAAACCTAGACAGTTAATGTTATTAAAATGTGGCCCGTGTCACAATGCCTGTGGCGCGCGGAACGGCACCCAAGTTTTAAACGTAGGGAAAAATCGCGTTAATAGTAATTAAATGAAAGCGCTGTCAGTTCGGCCTGTCGTATCTTTTCGCTGTGAAAGGGGTGGGAGGAATAGCTCCAGGATAAATGAATTTGAGTTGGCGTTTTGCGTTTATGGAATTTTATTTTCGATTTCCACCCTATGGATGTAAATGGACGATAATGGCTTTAGATTTTAACCAATTTCTTCAAATAGCGAAATAGCAAACTTTAATGATAATTGGATATGAGGATAACATTTAACATATGAAAATAATCAAAGCAGTTCTTTTGGCTGAAGAAATCTCCAGGTTTTAATAATTTTGACTTTCTTTAGTGAATTTTGATGTTAATAAAATTAGTTAAAATTATAAAATGATTAAGTTTGAAGTTAGGCTAAAACCATATTTAATGAAGAAACAATTTAGTAGATTAGAAACTTGTAATTTAATTCAGTCAATTTCCATTGGAATTTTTTTGTTTGATTAATATTCAACACAACATTCCGCTAAAACCAAGAAAAACCACAAACAATATAAGTAAAAAAATAATAAAATAAAAAAATCCCACCGACTTGTTATTAAATACGCGAGGGGATGTAAAACTTTTTTGGACTAGGGCTCACGTGGGTACAATCGGATAGCATGATAATTAGGTATGAGTTCATTTCGGCTAGCGTAGTTAGAAAAGCGCTTAGGGATGAACTTACTGATTGACAGGGTAGGTGGGATACCGTTTTAAATGGCAGGTTCACTAAGAAATTTATAGGTAACGTTACACGTTTTGACGAAATGGGGGTTAGTTTTTCGTATCAGGGTTTATAACGGACCACGGTAATTTTAAATCATACACTGTTGAAAATTTTAACACTTTTTTGACTAATTTAATAGTCAGGAGAGGTCCACACTCTTTTCGTGTTATTTTGTCGAGAACTATAGAAGTTTAAATTTGACGAGCAAAGATAGTCAAGTATTGTCTATTGCTAAGGGTTATTTTGTCCAACTGACACGTGGAATTATAAAATACTTCTAGTCACATTTTATTTGATCTAGACTAGACAAATTTACTAGCTGTTTAACTAAATGAATGCGATCTATTGGGTGTTTTAACACCATTTTCTAAACACAACGTCTTTTTAATATGCAACTCCTATTTCTTAGTGCTATAATATTCTCTCTTAAGACGTTTTCTCAATTATAAATATGCAAAACCACTCATTCACAAGTTTTGGTTTCAACTAAACGTACCAATTTTAAATGATTTTTTGAGAACCATTATAAAATTAAGTGAATGTTTATGCTATTTGATTCAAGTCTAAACTAATTGCGTAAATAGAATGTTCCCAATACATCTTTAAGATGTTGAAATTTTTTATGCCCACTGGAATTAGCGTTTAATAACACGAGGTTACACTTTGCAAGTCAGTCACATTTGGTGGTTTGTTTGGATATGTTAATACGGAGAATCAAACACGAAAACAGATACACGTGTAATGCAGGTGGTGCGTATAATGTAATACTGTATTAGAATGGGTGGGGTTTCTATATTTCTATCCGAGGGAAAAATTCTGATTGGTTGACGCTTCTAAATGTCTAGAAAAATAGTCAATCCTCATATCTGAACAAAGAATTCACACGAAATTCTAGTAATTTCTGTTCTATTAAATACGCCTAGTCAACTCGTCTGGCAAAGTTTGGAAAAATCAACACTAAAATATTTGACTAGCGCAAAATTAACGCCAACACCGTAATATTTTCAACAGTGTATTTATGCAGAATCGGGAGGGTTAATGATTCGGATTGTGAATGTGGAGGAGTAGATAAAGCGCACCTCGTTTTATTAATTTTAATGTTCGGGTCACTGATGCAATTTTGAGGCTAATAAAATGATTAAGTTTGAAGTTAGGCTAAAGTCATATTCAATGAAGAAACAACTTAGTAGATTAGAAACTTGTAATTTAATTCAGTAAATTTCCATTGGAATTGTTTTTTTGTTTAATATTCAACACATCATTCCGTTAAAACCAAGAAAAACTACAAACACTATAAGTAAAAGAATAATAAAATAAAAAAATTCGACCGACTTATTATTAAATACCGGAGAACTATTCCGCGAGGGGATGTAAAACCTTTCTGGACTAAGGCTCACGTGGGTACAATCGGATAGCACGACAATTAGGTATATGAGTTCATTTCGGCTAGCGTAGTTAGAAAAGCGCTTAGGGATGAACTTACTGATTGACAGGGTAGGTGGGATACCGTTTTAAATGGCAGGTGCACTAAGAAATGTATAGGTAACGTTACACGTTTTGGCGAAATGAGGGTTAGTTTTTCGTATCAGAGTTTATAATGACACATGGCCGCCGATGCCCCCTGTAATTGGCGAAAGCTGTTGGGGGATGCTAAGGCATGAATTATTATTATTATTATTATTATTATTATTATTATTATTATAACGGACCACGAAATTTTAAATCATATTTATGTAGAATCGGGAGGGTTAATGATTCGGATTGTGAATGTGGAGGGGTAGATAGAGCGCGCCTTGTTTTATTTCAATGTTCGGCTCACTAATGCAGGGCAGTCGCGAAAGGAAGCTAGAATATTAGTTAAAGGGGTTAAATTGGCCGCGACGCGGAACAGATATGTAATCGGTCGAATGATGGGATTTCTTCAGTAATGTTGCTAAAGAATTAAATAAGTTACAACATGTGTTTATAAACGAATATTTGCTATTCTTTAGTAGTCCGAATTGGTTTAAAACGATTAGCATAGTATAGATGTATAAAAAAATATTTAAAATATAAATCTTTGGATAGAGTAATTAAGATTAAGTTATTGTTAAATTTTAAAATAGATACTGTAGTTTTTGTTGTTTTCAGTTCATTACGATGATCCATTCTTCCAATGTTGGAGGAACTTTCATGATCTACGAAGAACCAAGGAGCTATCTGAAGACGCCACAGTTAACGAAGTGAATGGACGCGCTTTCCAAACTCGGAAAGATCATAACAATTATTTGCTGGCCATCGGTGACCAAGGCCTGGAGCTGTTTCCCATAAGACGATTAGATTAATATTCTTAAATACCAAGAGGAGGCAAGATTAGTATTTTCTTGTTAAAAGAAAGCTCAGCAATGAGGGAGCACAATACATTTAACCGCATTTTTTAAGACCGATCTAGGGGGAAGCCATAATTTTTTTAATGGTTAAATTATTTTTTTTTTTCACAACATTTAAAACATTTTTAATCCTACCGCTTTCCCGGACACAATAAAACAAAAAGAAAAAAGTAAATCATCATGAAGAGAGTATTAATTTAATAATTTAAAATATTTCGATTATTCATTCTTAACATGAAAAATGATAAATTATACGATGATTAAATTCATTTTCTTGAACGCGGCATAAAGGATGGAAGGGGTGACTTCATAAATAAATATATGTATATTTTTGTTTGAAAAACAGGGGCGAAGAGTACTAAAAATGTTTGTTAATTTTCTTTCATAAATCCAAAAAAAAAAATACTCATTCACACAGCTCGACCAGGAGAACATTTGCGCGATCATGAATTGCGCATCGTCGCCATATAAAAACAAAGAAAGTAAATGAATTCCAGTAATGTCATTAATAAAAAGTAAAAAACAGTACTGGGCCCAGACCGAACCCTGCGGTACCCCCCAAACACGTCGGCAGAACAGAAGAATAAAAATATTTTTTGACATTTCTTGATTTGAAAGAAACTTTAACATACTGCAGTAATTTTAAGACGTTTTAAGACGTTTAATTGCTTTTTTTCCATCTTCAACGATAATAATAATTTCATCGCTTAAAAAAAATTTAAAGGTTAATAATCAATAATCAATAAACTTTGTATAATTTACAATGGTCAAGATAAATAAAATATAAATATGAAATAAATGACAAACTTACAACAAAATTAAACAAACAAACAAAGAAAAAAGGAGCCACAAATGAAAGGAGGGACACTAATTTGCCAGGAACTCCTCGATGCTATATGGTTCTTGATTGATAAGCATTTCCTTTAATTTCTTTTTAAAATGATTGATTGGAAGCTCTTTAAGATTTTTTGGTACTTTATTATATAATTTGCTTCCCCAATAATTTACTGCTTGTTGGGAGCAAGTAAGACGATGATAAGGCACTCTCAATTCATCGCGTGTTCTAGTATTGTAGTGGTGAGTGTCTTTATATAAAGGAAATGCATCTTTATTTTGGTGTACATATGCAACTGTATGTAACACAAATGTAGACGCCAAAGTAAGTATTTTTAATTTTTTGAAATGAGTTCTGCAGCTCTCCCTCATACCCAAGCCGAGATAAGATATCTTATCGCCTTCTTTTGCAGAATGGAGATTCTGGCCGATTCAACCGACATCCCCCAAAACATAATGCCGTAACACATGACGGAATGAAAGTTGGCAAAATATGCTACCTTTGCTGCTCGATGGTTAGCTATTTGCGTCAGCCGTTTTATGGCGAATAGGGCGGACGAGAGTTTTGTTGCCAATCCTTCTATGTGTCCATGCCATTTGAGGCTTTGATCTGTAATAATGCCCAGGAACTTTATTGTAGCTGGTTGACTGCGGCGTGGACAAAAGTTGAGATGTTGTGTTTTTGCCACGTTTACTTTAAGTCTATTTGCCTCAAACCAGTTTCTGGCATCGTTGACGGCTCTTCGGCTTTTTCGTGCGAGTGTTGTGTGATCCACTGCAGTTACTAGGAAGGATGTGTCATCGGCATACAAGCACATTTCGACATTCTGCATGGAAGCTGGGAGGTCATTCATATAAATGATAAAAAGCAGAGGGCCTAAAATGGACCCTTGCGGGACCCCAAATCTTACTCGGCCAAGTTGGGATCTTTTTGTGTGCCATTCTGTTATTTGCAACCTGTTAGTGAGGTATGAATGCAGTAGCTTTAAAGGGTCTCCTCTTATCCCATAGTACTCCAACTTATTTATTAAGATTTGATGATCGACGGAGTCGAAAGCTTTTGACAAATCCAGTAAAGTAATTTACTTTTAATTTAAATTAGATACTACCAAATACATTTGACAGTTAAGGACGAAAAAATCCCAGATGCTCTAAAGATGTGGTAAACTAACTGGGCATACGCATTATATAAGTATGCTTTGTTGCGTTTCTCGTATTTTTACTGCTGACACATCAATCCCCCCAGAGTGAGCGGACAAAAATCGACAAAGCCTGAACCAACCCTTCATAAACAAAAATTATTCTTAATAAAACGTCCATCGAGGAAAGCGCCGCATTTTATCCAAACCTAATTCTAGTCCGAGTTTCAAAAGCGCAAAAAATAATCTACTCACCGTCAGAGTAGAAAATAACAAGCCACCGCCGCCGACATCAAAGTAAGTAATTGCACACGCCACCGTTGCGCAGCGCAGGGAGGGCAAAATGTAGAAAAGCACCGACGTAGCGAAAGGAAAGGAAAAAATAGTAAAACCCCCTTCTTTCCATCAGCATGGAAATTTCATTGTGTCAGATGTTTCAATCGTATGTTTCCTTCGCGTAGCCGCACACCGCCCCCTGGAAACGACTAGAGTGGGAGGTGGGTGGTGGTAGAAGGTAGTAGTACCTGCATGCACAAACGAGAATATGAAAACTGTACGCTCTTCTCGCAGGAGTGGTATATAGCGCGGTTGTGCAGCGTGTTGTATGTATGGACGGTAAGTTCAATTTATGATTCGAACGTGGAGTTATTTCGTGGAAAATGCATTGTTCGGAAGGATTTTCCAGGCAAAAACCACGATAGCTTAGTTGAGAGTCCTCTCTCTTCTCTCGGTCGGTTATTTTTCAATTCGTCTGCGGCGAAAACCCAATGCACCCGAGCTGATGAGGATTTGAAAGGAAATGCTTCGCTACGAGGTAAACATGAATGGGGAAATCTCTTCGCATTTGCAAATAGCTTTGATAAAAGAAAGAAAAAAAAAAACTTTAGAGTTGTGCGATTAACATACATGAACGGAAACAAAGCAGCCTTTTCGATTAAAGTAATATTTTAGGATTTAAAGGATTTTGATTTTGCTGGATATTAAAGCTAGTAGTAATGATGCATTTTTTTTTTCAATTTTTAAGTTCTTCAGAATCACTATGCTTATTAACAGGAAAATCTACAAAGGCAGATGGCTAAACATGCTCTGCAAACCAAAGAAGTACGTTTGTGCACATTTATAGACGCATTTGACAATACCTCCACAGCACCCATCTCTAAAACATCGAGGAATCAAGTGATCGTGAACAATTGAATAGGTAAATGAAAGTCTAAAGAAAGATCAGTTTATATAACCAACATGACTTGGGTCGAAAGACTTTCGCAGGGTAAGGTTTTGTCTCCTGTGCTGTAGAACTTGGTCGTGGGGCAGCTATTAGTGAAGCTAGGGGAAAAGGAAAGGCATGCATATAAATTTGGGATATGCAGATGACCTTGTCATTCTGACCCATTTCTGACCCCCCATTCAACACCCTCCAACTAGCAAAATATGCCACGGTCTTTTAAGCAGAAGCATATGCAATATTACATAGCGCAACAAAAATCAATCAGAGGGCTTTATAAAGTAAGAGATCTATCTGCAAACAGTTTGAATGTATTCGAGAACTCAATAGCTTGACAAGTCGCAATAAAGCCATGTTACTGAAGGATCGGGCAGTCATGCAACGAAGCAAACGAAGAAGCCTGAGTTAGCTAGAAGGAATATTGATTTTCATATATAAACTTGTTCTAGGAGTGTCGACATTATATGTGGCAACAACCGGCCCGCTTAAGATTTGATCCGGCCCGCGAGACATTTGAAAAAACCCAATTCAAAAAAAAAATATATGTACACTACTTACTCATATCACTCCAAAATTTTATTTTAATACATTGCATTATAAATAAATTGCCGTATTAATTTCATGTCTGATATCTATCGCTAAAAAATTATGAACACTACTTTAAAATGCACTTACTTTTATCGCGGCCGGAACGTATTTGCACACTAAGTTTGGTCAAAACCTGTAAAGGTTTGCCATGACTTGGTCTACAACAGGTAAACATTTCTTTTTACAACTATTTAAACTAAATTACATAAGCTTTGTGACGATTCGTCTAATAGTGTTAAAAATATACCCGAACCTAGTGTAAACAGCGGTGTAAAATGTAACCTTTAAAAATGGTAAAATTTATACACTTATAGCGTAATTTAAGTGTAACTTTCCCACATGAGAAAAGATTTCTTTGTCGGTAATAAATATGCATTCATCTTAAATATTTTTTTTTAAATAGAAGTACAGAAATATTTGTTACGTTCTGAGAAAAAAATAATTGAAACAAATAGTGATTTACGTAAGGAATTTCTTCCTCATGAATATAATTAAATATAGCTTTGAATTGAACATAAAATTCGATTCATTACACATGCAGAATGATCGCAAAATAAGGGCGCTTATGCAATGGAAAACTATTTTGATAACAGATTACAAGGTTTTTACAGTAAGAAAACAACAAATTATTAATGTATTTCTGCTAATAACTGCAAGAATTTTCCCAAAGACAATTTTCTCCTCACATAGGACATTGAACTACATACTCCGTTTACGGACGACGTCTACCAATAGCTAGAGAGAAGTCGATATAAGATTTGAAAGCAAGATGCAAGCTTTTTACAGTAAGAATAATAGGTGATGGTAATTTAAACCATATTTGGAGAATTAGGAGGATAATATTCGCTTGTGAATTGGGTGGGTAGATACTGGAGATGTCTTATTGAATGTCCGGGTCGCGTACGAAGCTAGGGATTAGCTAGGGGGTTAATTGCCGCAACGCGAACAGTATTAGAGATATGAGCGGTCAAATGTTGGGAATTTTTTAGTAATGTTCTAAGAAGTAGGGAATTATTTAGCAGAGTAGGAACATTATTGTTATGGACCAATAGACTTAGAAAGGTGCTCGTGTAGTACCTTTTTTTAGTGGAATACGGTTGGGATGATTGTAATAATTATTTTAATAATACAAGTGTAATCAAACTTTAGAAGTTTGCATAATTCAGGGCTGGTTTTTTTTCATTATAGTCTATTTATGCTTTTAGGAAAAATCGTTTCTACAAGAGTGTTATAGAATGGAATGCTGCATAACCTAAAAATATTTCAATATACGGTGTTCAAAAAACTGGTTTTTCATTATAGTCTATTTTGCTTTTAAGAAAAACTTTTCTACAAGTATAAATTGAATACTGCATAACTAATATTTTATATGCTGGGTTTCGGAGACTGGGTTTTTTCATTATGTCTATTTTGCTTTAGGAAAAAAAATTGTCTATAAAAGTAAAGAACTGAATGCTGCTAACTAAATTATTTTTAAATATAACGGTGTCAGGAAGATGGGTTTTTTTTCATTATAGCCTCTATTTTTGCTTTTAGGGAACAAATTATTTCTACAAGACTGTTATAGAATGTGAATGCGCATAACTAAAAAATATTTTAAATATACGGGTGTTCAGGAAGACTGCGTTTTTTCATTATAGCTTACTTTGCGTTCGGAAAAAATCTTTTCTACAAGAGTGTTATAGAATTGAATGCTGCATAACACTAAAAATATTTCAAATATACCGGTGTCTCAGGAAGACTGCGTTTTTTTTTCATATAGCTCTATTTTTGCGTTCAGGAAAAAATCTTTTCTACAAAAGTAATAGAAATGAACGCTGCATAACCTAAAATTATTTTCAAATATACCGGGTGTTCAGGAAGACGGGGTTTTTTCATTATAGCTCTATTTGCTTTTGCAGGAAACAATCTTTTCTACAAAAGTGGTACAGAATTAAATGCTGCATAAACTAAAAATATTTTCGACTATACACGGTGTTCTAAAATGTTAAAAACAAAGAAAACTACTTAAAACGTTTGCACATTATAAAGATGACTCAGTGACGGGGACCGACTTCAAAAACCACTTCCTCAACTCCTAGATGCGCAGCATCTAGTTTTAAATATATAAAGTGTAAATCAAAACTTTAGAAAGTTTGCCATAATTATTATTGAATCTGAAATTAACATTATCCAATCTTCTTTATCGTCAAATTCGTGACAGTTATTTCGAACGATATTACTTTAAAATGTTTTCAAGGTAGAATATAAACCTGGGCACTTCAACGTAGTCCCAAATTCAATAAAAATCCCATTACTACGACACAATCTACCAAACTTTTCTACGCGAAGCGTCCAATAGAGCAACGCTTAAAGGAGACAAGAGAGATCACCGCCGTAAATCCCCGGCGCGCGGACGTCAGAGGAGGGCAATAACTCATCCCCGGGAATCCCCCGAGGTGGCAAGATCGGAATTAGGGCCGCCTCCTTATTCTATCGGTCGTTCGTTCCGGCGGGATCCGTGGAAGCGAAGAAATGGCAAGGACTAAGGAGACAGCAGAGCCGGTACGGGGTTCGGTGGTGGGGGTAATTTATTCCGAAAGTCTATTCAATAATAAAAACGATCTCGGAACGTCCGAATATAAATAAGGATATTAGTTTCAATTCGACGATCTCCGATATCAATTTAAATGACAAATTTTCCTGCTCGGAAGACGCAGCATTCGTACGTACGGAGGAGAGGGGTGGGGAGTGGGCGTGGGGGTGCCTTCAGTTCGCGTCGTGGCGCTGACGTCGTCTCTTACTACTATATGCGCTGGTATTTCACGAGTCGGACGGTGATGGGTCAGGGACGGACTTGCTCGATTTTAATAATTCATACTTTAAATTCGAAGGAGGAGATGATAAAACTTGGCATTACAATGCTTAATCAGCAAAAAAGATTTTTTTAAAGGAAAAAACGAAAGAAAATTGTGATTTTTGGTTAACTTAACCAAAGATAGTTCAATAATCATGCAAGTTGAAGACCAGGATTCTTCAATGAAATCTAAATGCATTGCCATAGAAAGGTGAGAATCAAATTGAAAATGATCAAAATCGATGTCAAAAAAAAAATTAACATCTCCAATGAGATGTTTTATTTCCACGAAGAGATGAAAACTTGAAGGCAAGGAGAAGTGGATCCATTTTGATTCCAAAAATCATGTCCTAATATCGGAAACCATGTGTTCAAAACAAGATGCAAAAGTAGTTGGTATTATCAAATAAGATTCACGTTCGATAAAATTTTACTTACAAATACAAATTTGGATGACAAAACTTTTGCAAATTTTTGTAACAACGATACAATATTGCCACGGAAAGTTCCACTACATAGAAATAAGTTTGGTTTAAGAAGCGGATAAAGATGTGTTCTGAGATTACCGGAACCTCGTCAACGTTTTGCGAGCATCGCACTCGCCAGGAAATTGAAGGCAAGGTATTGGCATTTAGTTAGTAGCAAAAGGGGGCTGCATGAGGAGGAAAATTAATATAATGACTGACAGCCAGGCTGTCATTAAGGCAGTCTCGAACATAAACTAGGTCAAAACTAGTTAAGAGACTGAAACATCCCCAATGCACTGGCACGAGACTACACGGTGTCTCTGATTTGGATGCCGGGACATAGGATATAAAGGGCAACGTAATAGCCGATGAACTAGCCAAGAAGGGCTCTAAGAGACACTTCATGAATCCAGAGCCCCTATGTGGGATCACTAAGGATTCCGCAAGAAGGGATATCTGGACCTGGTTAGATAAAAGAAAGTACAAAGAAATGGAGGTCGACTGAAGGTCAACTCCATACCAAAACGCTGATAGGGGATGGGGATGGTAAGTTCTCTGATAACCTACTCAGGCGCAGTAAGAAGAAGTTAAGGCCAGTAACTGGACCCTGTCCCTGAAAAGCATCTAATAAAACACAGGCCAGTAAGCGACGTGGTTGAAGATGCTGAACTACAGGAGGAAACAAGTTTACATGTAATCTGCACTTGTGAGGAACTTAAGGTACTTAGGCAGAAGTACTTCGGGAGAGATCTATTGGAGCCCTCAAAGGTCCTCAAGTTTCCACTGGGCAAGATACTGGGTTTTATAGAGAACACCAAGCTGCTCGAGTGGAAATAAGAGAATCAATAGAATGGTACAATGAGACAGCAAGCTCAAGTGCCCACCCTAACTTGAATGAATGAATGAATGAATTGCATTTAGTTTGCAAGCAGCTCTAAATCCCCAACCCTTAAGGCAAAGGGTGGTGACAATATTATTTTTAAACGAAGTAAAAATTTTAAGTTTCAGAAACTAAACACGTATATACAAAAGTCACATTTTCAACTCTAAAGTGAAAGACGAACCACTTGCATATTATAGCTTCAAAAGCCAAAAATACTTTAAGGGAAAAACCTATCAGTTATAAATGCTCAATTAATAAAAAGCTCAATCAATCGGCTTAACATCACAGAAGTAAATATATTCAAATATATTGGAACATAATTGATAAAGGATTTACCAACAGTAAATAATTCTTTTGAAGTTGGTGTAAATAATTTTATTCTTTATCAGAACTTCATGCTAAACTAAAGACGTTTTGTAATTTTTTGATATATATATATAGTCAAGAAAACATATCAACCTCAAATGTTTTATTCGCAACATGATCAAATTTCAGCGACAAATTTGCAAACTATATCAGAAATCGACAAATCGACTTCATATCAAGTAAAGCTGATAAAATCTATTAAAACGTAAACATAATTTTTGACAGAGTAGATTTTTATTGTACATATCAAAAAATATCTGTCACATTACTCGAGGATTTAAAATTAGTTTTCAAACAGTTTTAAAAAAATATTGAAGGTAACAAACCCTATTGCTTCGAATATCTCACCTTCAATATACAGTGAGGTCGTAAATGGTCCCCCCCCCCTCCCTCCCCTGATAACTTTTGAATGGTATGAGATAGAGCAATGAAACAAAAAACAAGTGAAATTGCAGATAATTTGTGATTTTTGCCTATAGAGATACGACATGGCTTCTGAATGTAAAATAGAGGGCGTAGCTTATCTTAAAATTTCAAAATAGGAAGTAATTTCATTTAGAACTCATTTGGAAGATATTCTATTACTTTTATGGCAATGCAAACAGTTTTTACGTTTTCCGAAATTTTTACCAACTTATCCAAGATTAACAATTGGAGTACTTACGTTACTTTTTCTATAGCCCTCGTATAAATATTGTGGTTTTATATGACTTAGGAAGCGATTGCTGTAAAATATGACATATTTTACAATATGACGTTTTTGCAAATTTAGCAAAAGTGTCTTATCTGTCAGTGTATGTGTCATGTGTGTGGGTGTCTTGTTACAGATTACTGTAATTACAGGTTTCTGTACACTATATCCAAAAAGTGAATACGAGGGCTATCGAAAAAGTAACGTAATTACTCCAATTATTAATCTTGGATAAGTTGGTAAAAATTTCGAAAATCGTAAAACTGTTTGCATTGCCATAAAAGTAATAGAAATATCTTCCAAATGAGCTTCTAAATGAAATTACTTCCTATTTAAAATTTTAAAGATAGCTGCGCCCTCTATTTTACATCAGAAGCCATATGCGTATCTCTATAGGCAAAAAATCACAAATTATCTCTAATTTCACTTTTACCATTTACGACCTCACTGTATATATTTTTTAAATTAAACGTAGAAAAATACATTCAAATGTCGCTATTGACAGACATCAATGTTTCGCCTTTTCAAGGCTCGTCAGTGCCAATTTTGCGACATTTGTATGTACCGCACAAGGCGTATATATAGCAAAATATCTTTAAAAATAGTGAGTTCCTAACATCTTACACTCACACAGTATTAATTACATCTAGTAGCAATATATACGCCTTGTGCGGTACATACAAATGTCGCAAAATTGACACTGACGAGCCTTGAAAAGGCGAAACATTAATGTCTGTCAATAGCGACATTTGGATGTATTTTTCTACGTTTAATCCATTTATTAGCGCATAGCGCAGAATTTAATGCTTGCTCCAAATAATATTGCGAATTTGTGTTCTAATCAGAACATATTTGTAGATATTATATTTGGAAAATTAGCAAAATATCTTTAAAAATAGTGAGTTCCTAACATCTTACACTCACACAGTATTAATTATATTTTTTGATATATGTATATAATAATTCAAGTAAGAAAACTTTATAATACACCCCTGTCAACTGCGCATTGCAGTCGACCAGATTGTAGCATAACAACGAGATCCGTGAGCGGCCCACCGACCGCCGATCCAAATCATCAAAGCGGTGACAACAGCGCTCACTTTAGACTCCTTATTCCCCGAATGCGACTAGGTGACGTAACAGTACGTTTCGACCCTTATCGCCAGGGGGCGCCGTAGGATTGACCGGACATCTCTGGGCGCCCGGAGCTCACGTGTGCACGGAAAAGGACGCCGAGATAATGGGTAAAAGAGGGCCGAGGTGGCGCGGAAAGAGAGAGAGAGAGGGGGTTTGAGGAACGAGTGAAGTTATTGATCTTCGCGCGCGCGGAAAAGAAGGCATTTCGTACGGACGGTTACGTAAACAGTTGGCCGTAACCGTCGGTTATCCGGGGCTCTCCTTACATTTTAAGGCTTTTGTGGCGGGCGCGATTTCTCCTAGCGGGGAAAACTGGGTCAGACGATTTTCTGACGTTTCGATGTTCATAAAATCATCTTCAGTGTAATAAGTCAATAGATATTTTTTCTTTCCAATTTAAATGCATTTTTTATATATATTCTATTACATCGTTATTGTTTCAGTTAGATTATTTGAATCCCTCCAAGTTGATTCTCTGTGAAGACATGATAATTGAGAGAATGTAAAAAAAAAATTGATTCTTGTAATGTAAATGCAACTAGTTTCGAGTGTGTACACTCATCTTCAGGTCAAGCTGGAAGCCAAGCAAAAAGAGCAATGATAAAATAGTCCCTAATTAATTAAGCGAAAAGATAATTCATTACGAATTAATGCATATACAGGGTTGGGATAAAGTATGGAACCAAGCAAATATCCTTAAAACGAAGAGGACGGTATTGACGAAACTTTGTAGATAAGTGTAAGGAAATATAATACATCTGATATTGATTTTGTTTTTGTGACTGTACTTCCGGTTCAACCGGAAGTTCCGTCTATTTTTTTATTTAAAATGGAACACCCTGTATATTTTTGCAGATTATAATAGACCTTGTTTTTGCGAATTCGACCATACTGGTTTTAGCACCATTATTTGTAAATAACGGAAAGATAATTAGTTCGGCAAAATGTCAGTGGGGATGATACAATAAGTCCATAGATGTCGGTCACAACCCGAAGCTTTGCCCAGCAACAAACAAACAAAAGGTATTATCATCTAGTAGCTAACTGTTGACAAACTGTCAAGTTTATTTAATTCACGTCCATCAAATTACTAATTGTACGGATGAAAATGTTGCGTTCAAATGAAAGAGAGCGTATTGAAATTTTAATGATGATCGGGTTTGGCGATCGCGTTAGAACTCATAAAGAAGTGTGTCACCTTTTTAATGATTTGCATCCCGAAAGAACTCCTATAACACGTTCAGCTGTTACTAAAACACTAAAACGTTTTAGTATAACTGGAACGGTTAAAAATTCACCAAAAACAAGCAGACCACAGACCGCAACTAACGCAAACATTGCTATTGAATTAGAAGAATCACCTACTTCTACTACAACTTTAGCACTAAACCATGGCATAAGTCGTCGTTCTGTAGGAAAAATGTTGAAGAGAGAAAAGTTCCATCTGTATAAAATACACCTACTTCAAGAACTGTCAGATGATGATTTTGACCGACGCCTGGAGTTTTGCGAAAGAATGATGGAAATTTGTAATGCAGACGAACATTTTGCAAGTAATATGGTATTTTCTGACGAAGCAACTTTCTGTTTGAATGGAACAGTCAATCGCAATAATTCGAAGTACTGGTCCACTGATAATCCTCACTGGATCCATGAAGCCCATACACAACATCCTCAAAAGTTGAATGTCTAGATAGGAATTGTTGAAAACAGGCTTATAGGCCCATTTTTTATAGAAGGAAACTTAAGTGGGGAAAAGTATTTGGATTTACTGAGAAACCACATTATTCCTGCACTTCAACACAATGGAGTTGCCTCAAAGTTTTTGGTTTCAACAGGATAGAGCGCCTCCTCATGATAGGCGAGTTAGGAACCTTTTGGACGCTATTTTCCCAAATCGATAGATTGGACGTAGAGGATTCATAGAGTGACCTGCACGTTCTCCAGACCTTAGTCCATTAGATTTTCATCTGTGGGATTTTCTCAAATCTCGTGTTTACGTTAGGCGACCACCTACTTTGCAGGAGTTGAGGCAAAGAATAGTCGACGAATGTGATTTAATCCGTAGAGAAGTTTTGGAAAACGGCGAGCATTTTGAACATTTTAAATGAGTTCGTTTATAAGATGAGTACCATTTTGTTAATAATTTACGATAAATAAAATTAATTGTTCAGTAAATGTGGAGTGTTCTATCTCTTCATTATTTACAGATAATGGTGCTAAAACCAGTATGGTCGAATTCGCAAAAACAAGGTCTATTATAATTTGCAGAAATATACAGGGTGTTCCATTTAAACAAAAAAAAAAATAAAGAGAACTTCCGGTTAAACCGGAAGTACAGTCACAACAACAAAATCGAAATTAAATGTATTATATTTCGTGACACTTATTTGCAAAGTTTCATCAACATCACCCTCTCCGTTTTAAAGTTATTTGCATGGTTCCACACTTTATCCCAACCCTGTATACATTAATTCGTTAATTATTTTCATACTGTAAAAAGCTTGTTATCTTTGCATATTCGCCGTCCTGCCTTTCAAGATCTGATATCGACATATATCGATTTGAACAATAAACCTACATACTGCTCGCTAGCTCAAATGGTAGAGCGTTCGTCCGGTAAAATAGAGTACGTAGGTTCGAATAATGCGTGAGGAGAAAATTTTGTTTTGGGAAAAATTCCTCTTAATTATTACAGTTATTAGCAGAAATACAGTAATTAATTCATTATTAGCCCGGCTGATAGTCAAGTGGCTTGCACGCTTGGCTATCAGTGCGGAGTCCGGAGTTCAACTCTCACTCTGGTCAGCTACGATAATAGGTTTTTTCCGGGGTCGTAATGTTGATTAGGAGGGAGATTTGACTCGGAGGGGGCCTGACAAGCTTAGGCATTACCAACCTTACAGAAACAAAATTATTAAGTTTATTAGGGGGGCAAAACAAATGTAGAAATGAAGGGATAAAAAATCGAAACGATAATGATTTCGTTACTGCAATTGGAAAAGGTAATTCGAAAAGAGAAAAAGATACAGTAAAAAAAAAAGCAAAAGGATTAAGTGAAACTATATAGGCTGTCCCATTTTGGGCGAACAAGAGACGCTACAAACAGAATTTTCCTAGTCCACTTAATGTTTGAGATACAGGGTAAAATTAAAAATTTTTAATTTTCAAATGCTCCTCATATCTTAGTTGCTATATAAAAGTTAGTGAAAAAGTAAGTTTTTTTTTTTTAAGTAAAATTCAGTGGCGTAGTTAGTTTTTTTTCTTTCCTAAGTGCAAATATTCTCGAGTTATGGACCAAAACTTATGATTTTTTAAATAGCACACCTTGTATATTATTATTGTTTTCAATAAACATAGTTTGGGTACCTAATTTCAAAAATATACAGCTGTTCACACTCTAAAAAAAACCTTTGCAATTCCTGTATAAAATGCCAATAAGATATATGAAGTAAAATTACCAAAAATGTTGAAATTTAGCAAAAACATAGGTACTTTTAACTTTCAATTTTTGATAAGGTTATTCTTTTTGTTTGCTGGAATTTTAATTAGGAATTGCAAACATTTTTCTGCGTGTAGATTTATTATGACAAACAAGCTAAAATTTGATGTTTTTTTTTAGAATTCGATATACAGTGGAACCTCGTTAAGTCGGACCCCATGAACTTGGATCAATTTTGACGGATAATTTGTTTTTTAAATGTGCGTTGTATCAAATTATAGTGCATATTTGTTTAACAATGAGTTTAAAAATATAATTGTTCGGTTTTTTTGTGTGTATATTTGTTTATCTACTAAACGAAGTCATTTTTCTGTATGTAGTACATACTGTCTTATTTTATTTTTTGTTCTTCTCTTTGACTTCTAGCCTGACCTGAGATGAGTGTACACATTCGAAACTACTTGCATTTACATTGTATTAGTTTAAATAAAAATTTGTGAGACAATGACCATTTTTTTTTTATTTTACATTTCCCCAATTAAATTGTTCGAGTTTAATCCCTTACCTTTGGGTAGTTTAGAAGGGTCCGTGGTTTGATTACATCCGAGAGAGCTCATGGTCAACAGTTTCCTCTTGTGGTTGCATAATTTGGTTAGATCTCCGGTGTTGGTATCAGGCGACAGCGTCCACGGTTTGCCAGGCACCTGAAACAAAAGCAAATTGTTCGAGTTTAATGTGCGCACATGGCCATCGAGACGCTTGGATAGTTTTTAATTCGAAATTACAAATAGACATTTATTTGGTTGGTATGTGTAACGCTTTAGTAAAAACCGTGGTTTTATTGAATATTCAATTTCAGCAATTCTTAAATTAAATTTCTCAGATAATACGATCTGATAAAATATTGGCTTGCGTCCAATATCATTCCGATCTAGATTCAAACATACGAAAACCGCTAATATAAAAGTCGAACAAAATCGAAACGACAATCAACTCCCTTCTACGGCCGTTCCCAAAGTATCTAAAATATTCGCTGACAGAGGTAGACAGGCGTATATATAGACAGACAAAGTGGTCTGAGGTTACGTCGAACGCAAAGCGAAATAAAAATAAAATAGAAAGCACCCGTTCCTTCTCTTTTGATCTCTTTACGTCCGGATCGGTCCTGGACGGCGAATTATTTTTATTACTATTGTTATTGGCGAATGGAAATTGTATTTTCCTCTGCCGCGGTTCGAGCTACTACGTTTACGTAACGGTGGGCGGGGCGCTTCTGATGATAAGAACAGCGGGGAATTGGATTCGTCTAACCAATGTCTTCTTTTATGTTTGACGTTTCAGAGATGAAAAGGGTCCGTATGTCGAGAATGGTAACAATTACGGTATATGTTTATATGGACTTTTTTAACGTAATTCACTTACTGACTGCATGGACGAAGGATAAGTTCCAGATGTTTTTAAAACACCCTGTATAGTATAAATGTAAAAATGTGCATAAATCGAAAACGATGGTGTTTAAAATATTTGCTTATATGAACTTTTTTGCTTAACGTTACCTTCTGGTGCTATTGACGAGAGATTATTCATAAGCATTGATACACCCTGTATAGTATAAATGTAAAAACGTGCATAATTCGAAAACGATGGTGCTTAAAATATTTGCTTATATGAACTTTTTTGCTTAACATGACCTTTCTTGGTGCTATTAACGAGAGATCATTCATAGGCATTGATACACCCTGTATATAAATATATAAAACTGCATATATGTGTCTAGAAAACAGTTAAATTTACAATACATCTTAAAATCATTTTTTTTGACTCAAAATAGACGCGGGAGATTACGTCGTCCGTATAAGTATTGACACACCTTGTATATGAATATATAAAATATCAGATATCATAGACACAGCAAAGTATACAGCTTATATGTTGCACATATACCAGAAGCAGTTAAATTTACAATATACTGCTGTGTATTGATTGAATTAAATGAAAATGCAAAATGAATTTAAAAAAAAAAAGAAAATTAAAATTAGCTTTTTCATTTAATTCAATCAATACACAGCATATTTATTTATAAAAATAAAAATGCTATTTCCTATACAAAGAAAAAGATTTGTTTGTTCAGGAAGACAATCCAAAATCTTTCAATTTCAACCCGCGTGGTAACAAATTAAAATAAACTAAGCGTGGACAATTACTAGAAAATTACAAAAAAAAACTAAATGCAAGAACAAAGCTTCTATTCACCAAATGAGGTGACAGATAAATCAAAATGAAACAGCAAAATTGAATAAATTGAAAATTAACTCTTTAAACTATAATGAGAGAATAAAAACTAAAAATTATCTTCCTAAACAAAAAATAATAATTGATCCTATATCTATAAAGAGCACACTTCAATACGTTAACAATTATTACGAAAAGAATTCCTTGATTGGCTATATGATTACATAAATAAATTAATTACAAAATGGCAACAACGATATACAAAAATACGTCTACTCACATCAATAGTCGAACAAGGAACCCCTTAAAAAAACTCTACAATTGTTTTTCTTACAAAAATCCCACACTCCAAATCGTACAAGGCAGTCGTATAACAATACGCCAGTATTCAATAGAATCCGCATTAAATCTACATTCAAACAATAGACAAGTAAATGCATGGAATTAATTTAAAAAAAAAAACTTAACACTAAATTAATTAATTTCATAATTAGTTCATAAAAGTAATTCATACAATAAACTCTTTTAACTAAATTTATACAAAATAGAATTATTGTGAAAATTCTCGGAAGATTGAAATCAAACGGACGGAGTAAACATAACAACCAAACTACGCAACTTAAAATAGCAATACGTTTATATAAACTTTTTCACTCAAAATAAAGTTCTATAGGTTCCATAGTTATTCAAAAGTACTGACACGCCCTGTATATAAACAAACATATAAAATTTGATGTATTCCAAAAATGGTAAGATTTACAATACGCTTCTTAAACCTAACAAACATTTTGGATGCGCTGATAGGAGATTATGCTAAGTAGCGCATATATTTTAGAAACAGTGTGATTTAGAATATGTGCTTATATAAACTTTTTGTCTCGAAATAATGTCTTGATTCTATTGATGAGAGGTTGTTCGTAAGTATCAATACAGCCTGTATAAAATATATAAAATTGCGTATATCTCGGAAAGGGCGGCATTTATAATATAACTTCTCAGATGCGTTGATGAGATATTATTCGCAAGTAATGAGAGACCCTGTATAAATATAATGCCACGGAAAGTTTTACTACATACAAATAAGTTAGGTTTAAGAAACAGATAAAGATGTGTTCAGAGATCACAACCTGAATGCCAAAACCTCGTCTTCAATTCTCTCGCGAGTGCGATGCTCGCAAAATGCTGACGAGGTTCCGGTAATCCGATTGTCATCTGTGACCACATTTTTATCTGTTTTTTAAACCCAACTTATTTCTATGTAGTGGAATATAGTATCATCTATCAACTTTTAGACTCAAAATGATGTATTGTTTCTCTAGAGTTCTAGACGGAAGATAATTCATTGAAGTTTTTGTACACCTAGTATATATGCATGCAACGTATATCACCAATAATTGTTATAAATATCAAAGTTTGACGTCTTTAAAGGCAAAATGTCTATGAAAATACGCCGCGTTGAAGTAATTTGTTATTATTGACTGTACCCCAGCGGAGTTCGTATAAAGTTGGAAGAATCCCGATACTGGGAAGGCAGAAAATTAATTGAGTTGCGCGATAGTGGCGAGATAGCGTTGTTCGGGCGTAAATTGGAAACAAGGAGGAATGCAATTACCGGGCGTACGATGCAGCAGCGCGCCCTTTCAGAGTTATTACAAAGTGTAACGAAGCGCGGCAACTATTTCGGTATCTCGTACGCCCACACCGACACCCCGTGCTGCTCCTTCGAGCAACGACGAGCAGTAACGGTCTGGTGTAATTGAGGCAATCGATTAACGGTGACTAATTACAGCCGCTAAATAGACCCCTCTCTTTGGAGCAAGAACAATGAGACGGCTTATTTAGGCAAGGAATTAAAGTGTCGAGGTAAATTTTAATGAATCTTTAAAAATAAACCAAAGCTGCAACGCGATGCAAGCAATATACAGGGTGTATCAAGTAAAAAAGTAAATTTTGCTTGGGTATTAACTACACGACATATAAAGCACAAACCCATCGAAACCGGATCATTAAAGAATAAAAAAAAGTAAAATTTAGAGCCAAAATTCTTTAGTCCGGGCCTGATGCAAAGGAAACGTCATGTTAAGCACCCGCTAAACGTGGTATTATGTATAAATGCATTGCACTCATTTAGTACTATTCTTAATGGTATGCGGTAAGTTCATTTAACATCATTCTCAATAAATAAAGGCCCTTGTAAAAATAGCAAAACTGAGGCATTTTAAATTTCTTCTTTTTATAAAATAAACATTCTTTTTTTGTTAGGAACATTCTACGTAAGTCTACAAAGTATTATTTTTTATCCTGATAAGACGTTCGAGTTTCACCGGATATGCGACTTCAGTAGTTACAAAAAACGTAAATATTTTCTTTTGCTTTGTCGAATCGAGAGTTAGTTGTTAATAAACGGTACCACATGAATCTGAGTTATTTTTTTTTTTGATTTATTTAATCATATAACGCAAAATGAATTGAATCGAATTACACAGAAATAAATGTAGATACAGAAAATTTGCAAACACGCCTTTTTACTATGATATCGCGCGAAAATGAATCTATACATTCCCACGCTTTTGCCGGTGCATCAAGCTTCGACTTTCTTTATATGAAATCATGATGGTCCTGAAACGGATCGTTTTTTTTTTTCGAGACGGGAAGAATTTAAATAAAATGTTCGAAGTGGCTTGCACTCCAAGCGGCGATCCACACAAAACTAACAGCGGTAATGGCTGAATGATAGTGGTATGTGGGGGTATACTCGGGACAGCATTTAGGTTGGGCACAGGTGCGGCTCTAGCCCACGGCATTTATAAAATATTTCTTTTTCTCGTTAATGCTTACAGATAGACCCCTTGTGCATTAAGACTTTTTGATTGTATATGATTACAGCTGCTACATATTATTATATTTATCTTTTAATCTGATACACCTTGTATATGTATACACGATGTAGACACAGCTAGTCAATAATTTAAGAACGGTTGCGTTTAGGAGTACGAAATTCTAAAGCAAGTTAGTCACATATGACGCGAAAAATTAGATCGATGAAAATGGTTATAGGTTAAATGGAAGTACCGCCTGTACTTAGCTAGAGTTCACGGGGTTTTAATGGGTAATCAGTCAAATTAAAATAAGTCTTTTCTGTTCGAGCTTTCGTAACTTTAAGTTTGAAAATATAACCAATAAAATGACGAAAGCTCAGACAGAAGAAAGGGAAGAATTGTTTTGATGTACTTACTTGCTTACCCACTAAAACCCCCCGTGAACCAAAAAAAAAAAAAACTACACTATTACAAAATACTTGCCCTTAGAACACCTGAAATCCAATCCTCAAATATTTGTACTCTCCTCAATACTGATAAGGAAAACAGTACGGTAAAGGGTATGAACAGAAGATTTTAGCCTTACTCCAAGATGACTCACATAAACTCCTAAAACGCGACCCAACATCACGTATTAAACATTCCTTCATCAAATCCATAAAAATCAATTCCTCCCGAATTCTATAAATCCTTACTACCTAGCAATTCCAATGCACCTAAAGTCACTCCACAATCAACCCAAAATTTACAAATTCAACCTTCCTTTACGTCCTATTGTTAGTATCATGATCAATCCCACCTACAAACTTCCCCAAATACAATCTATTCAAGATCTTCAAACTTTACACTAGCAAAAGTGATTCCTTTATTCAAAACTCCAAATATTTCGTTTACACCCTAAGTGGACTGACAGTAGATATCCTATAACAGCAACCGTAGGGGGTTGCTTCAGACCACAACACACAAAGTCACCTCCACAATCAACCCAAAATTTACAAATTCAACCTTCCTTTGCGTCCTATTGTTAGTATCATGAACAATCCCACCTACAAACTTCCCCAAATATAATCTATCCAAGATCTTCAAACCTTACACTAGCAAAAGTGATTCCTTTATTCAAAACTCCAAATATTTCGTTTACACCCTAAGTGGACTGACAGTAGATATCCTATAACAGCAACCGTAGGGGGTTGCTTCAGACTACAACACCAACTGCAGCGGGGGAAGCCCAAGAATGGTCCCAATATCAGCTGTCAGTGTCGAAGACATGGCTCCCGTCATGCCCAAACAAGCAACCCTTTGGACTTAATAGCATAGCTTATTTTTGCTTTATGCCATCAGACTATGGAGGCGTAAGTTATACAGGGTATTATAACTTTCGTGTACACCCTGTGTACAATTGCAGGCTTTGGCGCCCACGTTTTACCGAACATATCTCTACAGGCCCCGAAGTTCCTTATGGCTTTATTCGTCACATATTGTAGGTGTGATTTGCACAGCTGTTTGGCGTCCAAAACAACACCCAGATATTTGACCTCGGCTGATACGAGCATGTTAGAGCCGAATATAGTGAGACACTGGAGTTTGGGAAGCTTCCTCCTCCATGGGAACGGACATTAAGACCATCTCTTATACACCACCTCTCTACGAGCCAGCGCGCAACCTGCATCCTTTCGGATACCACGCCCTTAAACTTCCCGCAGACAAGAATGATGATGTCATCGGCATAGCCCTGCGCGTGCGACCATTACTACGAAGAAGCTATGGGTGCAGCCATGGGTTCTCTTCCCTTCTTCCTGTTGTTCCTAACATTTTTTATAGAGGCAATGAACAACCAATCCTAACCTCCTATTCCCAGAAATGCTGGTTCAGCTACGTTGATGACACCTTCGTAATCTGACCAGATGGACGTGATTCCTTAATCAATTTCCTCACACTCCCCAATTCCATTAAATTCACCATGGAAGTCGAGTCAGACGGTACTCTTGTCTCTAGTGAATCGTCACTCTGATGGTTCTTTAGATCATGCTGTTTATCAGAAATCTACATCAATTCGATCGGCACCTAAATGCCATTTCTCACCAATATTCTGCCCAGAAGAATGGTGTCATAGATTCCTTAGTTCAAAGAGCTATTATCATAACCGAACCGAATTCCTTAATCAGAGGGCTATCTCATGCCACCGATACCTCAATCAAGAATAACTATCCTAGATCACCAAATCCAGAATGAAGACGGTTATCTCCTGCACAACACCAGCAAGTATCTGGTCTTTCTAAAACAACCCAAACTTAACCTTCACTGATTCGTAATGGTTACCCCTAAATAAACTTGTCTTCCTGTGTGAGTCTTTTGTCTCAGATCAATAGCAGTAGCAGCATCACTGAAGACGTTCCTTGTGAGTGTAGACCAAGGGTCACCCAGAAGATCCATGATGTAGTTTCAGCCCGAAAACCCAGCAGAGTATAGGAACTGCTCTGTACATCGGAAGTGCAATTAAGCTGACTAGATTTCCTTCAAGTCGACCTTAGTTAAATATGACAATTTTGCAAATTTCAAAATTACATTACCACTAGAATTTCCAAAAATTCTAATTAGTCAGTTCAGTGGAACATACTGTATATATATGACTTTCCCTCGAAGACATTCGAACGATCGCGATAGAATAACACCTTTCCAATAGTTATTTATTACACCTTCACAATCTGAAATGAGTACCTTACAACTAGCACCTTGTAATTCGCTAGTCTATTTGATAATGGCACTTTCATTATACCCGAGACTCCGTTTGAATTATGTTCCCTGTCAATCGCAGCTCCAATTTGCGCCCGCATTTCTGTTACGAGTCGTGCAGTTATCGCTCTCGTACGAACGTAAAGATTGAAGAACGCATAAGTTATTATCGGTACGAGAAGTAGTAATCTGCGAGAACTGTTCGTAATATATTAATTTTGAAGTATAAAAGTGAAGGTACAAGATTCAAATAGTTATTACGTGCTTTATATTAATTTAAGTTTGATGCCAAGAAGAAAAAAAAATGAATTGAAAATATTTCTGGGAATCTCGTGTAATAATCTAAACCGTCATTAACATAACATGGTGCTGCATGGTACTTTTTTTTGTCCAATTTAATTATTTTTTAACATTCAACAACATTACCACCAACATCAATAAGTCCGAGACATAGCAAGAAATAAAATTGGAATCGTTTCTGAGAAAATTCCTACATTATCAAGTAGAAAAAAAAACCTTATCTAATTCTGCGCGTTCCCACTAGGTGTCGCTGTGGTATTATTTCTAGTTTTTCTTCAGTATAGATGACTGTTAGTAAGTAAATTATGAGTGACGATATAAACGATTAGATCAACTACTGAGTTAGATCAATTACATTATGGGTGAAGAGAATTTTAGTAGCAAGTAACGCCTGGAAGGTGTTCAACTTTCTACTCAAGGTTAAAAACCTGCGAAAACAAAGCGAGCCCAGAACACCAAAAGCTGGGTGGCCAACATATTAAACTTAAAAAAATCTGGAATTAAGCCAGTCAATAATTCACAACACTGTTTTTCCATACTGTCTTATTTTATTGCTCAAAAGGTCATATCAATAATAGCATTGTTTATATACATACTAGTTAGTCAACCTTATGGAAAAATAGTTAAGCGGATTTTGAACATTTTGGACAAAAGCGATAGATGGCAGCACACCGTTGATGTCCGTCTCGATTTAAATATAAACTTTATAGTTAGGCTACTACATACAAGATGGCTCTCTTACGTGTCGGTAAAATATTATTTAATTGCAATAGTTACCTCGTAAGTTGTAGGCAGATTGTAGTTGAAGCCAGGGGAAAGGAGAGGGTGGATAGGCGATGACGCTGTGATGACGCGCCACGCGATAATTCTCGTGTTTACATTGAAATGTTTGTTTTATTAGGAAGAATAAATATTTAGTTTGATAATATATAATCGTTATTTTTTTAACCATTTTACTTTACTTTTTTTTAGTTTCTAATCTAATGTTATGCTCTATATATGTGTGTAGTTCTAAGTTTGTGTTATTTTATATAATATTTTTTATTTGATTTACTTATGTTTACTATTGCATAATAGTAGAAATTCGTTTTCATTATAAAAATAAACATGTAGTTTGGGAGTACAAATCGCCATTTATATTTACATATATGCACCACGTTACTTATTAGGTTTGTTTGTTTGTCTGATCTAAGCAGATCCATGGAATTTTACGCGTTTGTTTGTATTTTAGAGCATGATTTGTGCGTGTTTGTTTGTTTAGAGCAAGCAAATCCAAATCACAAAGAGGTTCCTCTTTCTGCTCGCGATCCGACGTCCGAGCAATTACGAGCAATGTGTGCAACAAAACCTAATCGCGCTAACACCGTGTTGTAAACTGTCGTTTGTAAATGTAATCCGATTTATACCTGCATCAAATATGCACGATATGGATAATATAATGATACCAATGTGATGATGTAAAGAACGATCATTATATTTTAAAAACTTCACTTGGTAGGTACATACATACTAGTATATGATGCATTTTTATTGTAGTCTAGATTCATTAATTTTGAAAAATTACTTTTACTTTTCCTATTCATAATAGCTGTGACAATAAGTAAATAATAAAATTAAGGTTATATTGCAATCGAGCGCGTTTGTTTGTACCATCTTTAAATCCAACTCTGAGACGCTCTCAAGTTACTCTGATGATGTCAGTTAGATACTGCTCCCAAGCACACAAAACAACAAAGCTATTAAAACAGCATACATGATGACGCGTTCGCGCCTCTTTCTCTTGATTGGCTGAAAAGTTACGATGTAACCTTGTATATACGGATTGCCCCCAAGGTTATCTCGTAACTTTCAGCCGCTCAAGAGAAAGAGCGCGAATGCGTCATCATGTATGGTGTTTTTAATAAGTAAAGTGGTGCATATATGTAAAAATAAATGGCGATTTGTACCCCCAAACTACATATTTTTATCATTATATAAAAAACTATATAAATTTTCCGCCTTTAGACCAGTTGAAGTTAGCGACAGTACCGCTATACACGAGAGAAGCGAAGATAGCAATAGGAGAGAGGAGGAGAGGTTTCGTTATATACGTTCGAATGAAAAACCGCCGTTTTATTAAAATTTTAAATATAAAAAGGCCATCGAACTACAGATTATATATTATCAAACTAAATACTTATTCTTCTTAATAAACAAAACATTTTCTGATATATTATATAATCATAATATAAGTAAATTAAGTTAACAAAACAACTTATTAATTTAAAAATTAAGAAAATAAAAATTGAGAAGTAAATTTATGTTTTTTTCTCGGCAAATTTTCATCCTTTTAGATTTAACTTTTCTGTTTTCAGTGATTTTTGTTTTAAGTTTAAATATTTTATTCTTAAAAGAAAAAAAACCTCAATTTAGAAAATTGTTCAATTAATGTTTTGTCAACAAGAACGTGCCTTGCAATATACTTTCAATTTCTTTATATTTATAACAGAATACCTCAGAATTCTAATCTTCTAATGTAACCAAACACGAGAATTATCGCGAGGTGCGTCATCACAGCGTCATATGCATTCACCCTCCCTTTTCCCCCGGGCCACACAATTCGCCAATGCTAGTAAATTACCGATACGGATTCCGTCGTTTCCGCAGATGGATAAAACACAGAAATCTATCTCTCACTCTGACCGAGATACCTGTTATATTTATCACGTTTTCAAATCAATTTACATTCACCGATAGAGTGCACCACTTCCCTGAGCAATACTTTATTTTTCCGAAAATGCATTACGTTGACTAACTAGATATATTTAAACAATGATAATAGTAAATACACCGAAGTATAGAGACAGATTATAGATGGCGGTTCAACAGAATTATTACGGCAATTATTTTAAAGCACCAACAGACCCCCTTAATCTTTCTCGCAGTGAAATTAATTACAACCCCGTTTTGAGAACCGTAAAGCGGACCTAAAACCTCTAACAAGCAACGATGAACTAGACGACTGTCTGCCAAGTTTAAACGATGGATTTTCGTGTCAGACAAAGACGACACCCCCGCGCACGGAGGGTAGAAAAGAAAGACGGGGAGATGTAGTACTTTAAACGCCAATTTACGAGAGAAGACAGCATAATGAATATTATAAATCGAATTCGGAACAGGGGAATAACTGATTGCTTCATCTGCGCGACTTAGGTGCTCCCTTAAATGGGGAGGGGGATGTTTTTGCGATAATATTTGCCGCGAAACGTTGAAAATTGATTTTCAACTTACAAGATATCATTAGACCAGCAAAACTTGCATCTCGAACCGGATTTTGAAGTAATGGAATGTGGTCCTTTAGAATGGAATAGAATTTCAAAAGCGGAATATATACGATTTAACTGTCAAAACATCGTTAAATTCTTGACTCGCTCACGATCCCTTAAAGCAAATACTTTTACTGACGGCGTACGGCAAATTGAATGGGGGTTGATCTCGGCGCTCTGCGTGTGTATTTTAAGGAAGCGCATGAGGGAGGAGGTTCCGCTGTTCGCTGAAGAACAAACATCATTAAAGGAGAGATCTTAGAAGGACCCCAGATTCTAAAATAAATTTTGTGAAAATGGTGGCTGGGAAAGTGGAGATATATTTTCGGTAGACCTGTAGTTTTGATTTTCATTTTTCATTAATGTTATTAATAATTAATCTAGTATTATTCTTGGTGTGCATTAAGAACCACAAAGGCTGAAACTCGATCACCCTATGCTTATATCAAAAGAATATTGCGTTTTCAAAGAGTGGAGGTCGTTGAGCATGTAAGAAATGTTGACTGACTTAATTTTATTGTAAAACCATTTGAGAGGCTCATTTAGAGGTTGTCTGAAGTGGATGTGAAAATTGAGATTTGAGAGATTTTAAGTGGTATTTAAACAAAAATTTGCTTTTAAGAATAATAATACCTTCTATTGTCAAAGGTTCAAAGAAGATTGTCATGGGAATATCAACGACTATAGAATTTTATATTCCATAAACAATAATCTGCAAGAGTGTTCATCACTGACTCCAGGCATTCTAAATATTTCTTTTTGAGAAATAAAAACGTTCTTAGCAAATGTAAAGTTGCTCCACATGCATATACCATTGCGCAAATGCAACAGCAAGTAATTGATGTTTTTCTAAAGCATGTTTCGAAACTTACATGTTTCGAGATTAATTTGCTACATTGAAACTTTCAAATTAACACCCAAAAACCTAAAGTTCCTATTACTATTCGAAATATCAGCACCAACAGTTAATGACACAGGTTTAATTAATTTTGCCAATTATGGAATTGTAAAATATTTGTTTTAACGATATTAAAAGACAAGTCAAGAAATTTAAAAAATAATTATGACAAGCATCTCTACATATCTTTGCAACACCATCCTCATTACTACCAACGAATAATAAAAAATCATCAGCCTATATGCAATATTTTGAACACTATCAGAACACAAATCAAAATCTACAGCATCCAATAAAAAGAGCATAGGACCCAACTTGGAACCTCGAAGTACTCCCCTAGCAATCCTCGAAGGTTTTGAATTAATATCTACTTATACATTACTATTAACCCTTCGTTAGTGTGGTGGGGTATGCCATACCCCAGTATGTAGGCAAACATACTGAGGTATGGCATACCCCACCACACTAACGAAGGGTTAAGATATGAGATTGAAACAGTCTGTTTATGGTCGTATAAGTAAGACTTGAAATTCCAATGTGGGAACGGCAACCTAATAAAAAAAAAGTAAAAAACCATTAAATTTTTTTAATATTTGAAGTTTAAGATTGTCAAACTTTAAAAAGCTTTAATTCTTTTTATATTTTTATACTTTGTTACAGTCTTGTCTTTTAACGTAAATATTTCTAGATAAACTAACTATCGACTAAATAATTTAAAACCTTCATTATTATTGTAGATAGCTCTGAAGATGACGCAGCTGTGTCGAAAGATGTGGAACTTAATGACACTGTTTGTGGTTACATTTTATGCGAAGTTTGGCAGTGCAACTCGTGGTTTTTTTAACACAACATTTATCTCTTTTCAAGCACATTTCAGCAAAAAGACCACGTGATGTTTGGTTATGTCATACATCGAAAATTGAAAAAGGGATTAGATATTGATAGTAGCAACATAAACTCAGTACAGTTGAGCTGCATTAAACTTCAATTTAAATCGAAAAACATAATAACAAATAAATGCAGTTCGAAGGTTGATCGACATTCCATTAAATTGTTTTATAGAACATTCACAAGTAATAGTGAAATGGTTATTAACTTATTGCTTCATCATGTGTCGATCCCGACCTTCTCGCCTATTCAATACTCTTAGGACTCGCAGGTAATCCATAATGTATTTTTTTTTGTTATCAAATTTCCTCCCTCTGAGAACCCCGCCTCTTCTAATTCCATAACCTCCCACTCTACGAAAAACAGACGATCGACCGGCAAAGAAACGGCCTTCCAATAAATCAGCAAACAACCGAGCGAACTTAGGAAAGCCCAGACTTTAATAATTAATCGTGTTTATATTAGCGAGACAGTTAGGTGATTTATTACTCCTGGGCGTCTCATATTGCCTCATGTTTTATTAATCTTTCTGTTTATTCTTCGCTACCAGAAGCGACGGCTTCTCTGTCTTCCACGTTCCCATCTTCGTCTAGCAATTGCGATCGCGTCACTCGATAGGTTAGATGAGCTATTGCGAACTCGGTGGTAACTTATATATAGTTCCAGAGACAATTGCAAAATTCATTTCTATTGATTTTTTTTCTTTGAATGTGTTAGCTGATAAGAGTATTGGAAATGGTTTCACGATTACCAGACTGATGGGTGCGGTAAATCATTCTGATTATTCTATGTGGCTGCATCAGACACTTAAGGCGGATTATTAATTTTAGCCGCGACCTTGGTTGGTAATTGAACTCGCTTTTCCAGTCAGGTGAAGGTTGGTTATAATCCAATGCCGTTTACAATTTTATTTGTACAATTGTACCCGTTTTTTCGAATATCCACATGTTCAAGGCAATAAACTTTATAAAGCGTAGGAACAATATAGTAGTATTATACAAGTACAATATTGTGGTGATTTCTTTCACAATGTTGAATGTTTTTGCATGTCCCAGGTTTGATCACCGTTAGGAGATTGTCTTTTAGAGATACCTAATCGTTCCTTCCTTAATCATTCTAAAAAGGGGTTTGTTTTTGCCATAACCTCTACCACAATGTGGAGAGGGGTAAAATCCAATACTACCTTGATAGTTGTTGTTGGGCATGTTCTCATAACTCCAGTTGTGCATACGCATGCTAACCTTTGCACTTTTAAGAGGTTACTTCTCGCGGTGGCCAGATTAGTTCTTTTGCTCCGAACTACTGTGGCATAAGTGGTGATCAGTCTCACTATCGCTGTATACATCAAAAGCAGCATTTTTGGATTATATCCCCAATTTTTCCATGCAAAGTTTCTGGGCTTCTTTGGCCCAAGTTCGTGTTTGTTCCAGAGAAGTTTACTGTTTAGAGTAAGGCCTAGGCATTGAACTTCCTTTTCCCAGTCTATATTTTGCCCATCCAGTTTTATGGTTTTGAGATTGAATTTCCTTTTCCTAGTGAATGCTCCCAAGGTAGTCTTAGGGGAGTTAACATTGAACCCCCCACCGATTGACACCATCTTCTCGTAAAGTTCAATTCTCTCTTCGAACTATGTGACACAAAGGGTATTCTCAAATGTGCCTCTTGCGTATATGACAATATCATACATACATCAGCATACCCTTGACAAGATATGCTTAGATCAGTCAGCTCGCATAAGAGTTCGTCTACTATAAGGCTCCACATAAGTGGGGATGTAACTCCACCCTATATGGGCATCCTTTGGTCGTACTAACCGACATGGTCTTGTGTTCCCACCCCCACCAACCGGGCAGACAGCAGCTGCGACATCCATCTGGAAGTCACGCCATCTACCACCCTGTTAATTAATGCTTTTTTGATAGACTTGTGTGAAGTGTTGCCAAAAGCGCCCTCTTGAGATGCTTTTATGTGCCACCTCCGCCTCCATCAATCTGATAGACAGCAGCTGCGACATACATCTGGAGGCTATGCCATCTATCACCCTGTTAATTAGTGCTTTTTTGACAGACTTGTGTGGAATGTTCCCAAAAGCGCCCTCTTGAGATGCTTTTACGTGTCCTTCATTGTCTAGCTTCACTACTAGCTGGTTGTATAAACTGATGTCCTTTTAAGCATACAGTCTATCTACTTGCAGTTTGTTTCATCGATCTCTTTCCTTCTCGATGCTTTGAGGATTGGTGTCAAATGCTCCCTCTACGTTGAGGAATGTGCACGAAAGCACTTACTTGGTTTCCCTCTGAGGTGATGCAAGGTTCTCTCTGTATATTGGCCGGTATGGTAATATATTATTCTATATGTGCCTATCTAACAGTTTTTCGAGAGTCTTTAGTATTAACATAAGTGACATCAGACTTATTGGTCTCAGAGACTTTGCTCCACCCTGCTTTCAGGATTGGTGTCGAATGCACCCTCTACGTTGAGGAATGTGCACGAAAGCACTTACTTGGTTTCCCTCTAAGGTGATGCAAGGCTATCTCTGTATATTGGCCGGTATGGTAATAAATCGTTCCATATGTGCCTGTCTAAGAGTTTTTCGAAAGAATGGCATCAGACTTATTGGTCTCAGAGACTTTGCTCCACCCTGACCCGTTTGGCCAAGTTTTGGAATAAAATTCTAATCAGCCTAATACACTGCGATACTTTATGATATCTTTCTAAGTTTTGAATGAGTGTTTGGTCACGCCATCTACATATAGATAGCATCGTTAATGATTACGTTAGAACAAAGATTACAACACTTTTTCTACAATCCTTTTTAAATGTTTTTATTTTAAGAATAGATGAGGTTTTTTTTTACAACATTCCTTCGAAACTTAAATCTATGGTACAGTACAGATACAGCGAACTCTGTATTCTCTAACACCACATTAAAAATATCAGGAAATGTTGAATCAACCGAATCAACCATTCTACAGTAACCTCATTAGACAAACACAATCGTATCTACGAGCAAACCCGCGCGTCAAGGGTGACGTTACATATTCTGTAAGTGAAGCGTGGTATGTGTGCAGGACCCCCGTTGCGGTACGGTCAATGGTCCTGCAATAATCCGTACGCCGGTCGTTGTCAGTTTGTCTCGCCGTATAGAACGTTCAGTTGGCTCGACAAGTACGCTATAGCATGACAGCGAGCAGTAATGGAAGCATGGAAAAAAGAAGTCTGACACGCGGAATGGAGTTACGTGCGCGCTATCCGTCAGATGTCAGGCCGTTTCAAGTTTGCGTCCGCGGACTGCAATTGTATTATAGTATGGGTGTGCTGTCGCGCAATGGAATTTTCATTGTCTGTTCGCAGTGAAGACTGTGTGTATACGCTTTTCAGGATGAGATATTGGGAATATCATGGTATTTTATGTATGGTAGATACTACATACATACTTGTAAAATCTAATAGATGGCGTTTTAGCTGTATTGTAGTGGAAGTATTGTTTTTTTTTTTCTTTAACATTTAACATATCAAAATGCTGTAGCTTTGATTTTAACGTGTAGGTCTTGAAGTGTTGCCAAAAACTAAGTGTCAAGATGAGAAGATTGTAGCAGAAGATTAGAAGTTTTCTTCTCAGGATTAAAAGATCGTGAGTAAGGACTGTGTCACATAAAGTCAAGTTGTTGTTTCACACCGTTGGTAACCGTCCGTTCAACTACTGAGATCAATTAATCGCCTTGTCTGAAAGAGTCCTTACTCTCAACTACACTGTAAAAAAAGTTGCAGTAAAATTACATGTAAAATCGTTGGTAACTAAGTTGCCTACAATTTTACAGGTAAATTTGCTTCATAAGGTAAAATTTCCACCATCTAGTAAATTTCACATGCTGATGTGTTTTTCAAAGATTGTACTGTAAAATTCGTATGTAATATTTATATGAACTCTATATTTACCGAACACTGAAGTAATTTTTATATGTATTTTTATAAAGAGAGCAAGCAACTTACCTAATACTTTTATAGCACCTAATAGGTCATACTGAATCGCTCAACCAGGGATCAAGAATGAACACGCTTACGCGAAACCTACGATTGTTTCTGACGTATACATGATATCATTGAGCCAATAATAAGTTCGACAAACGAATAGAATTACCTACGCGCACAGATAAATATTCCAATAACCAATCACATTGCGGCGTATGAATTTCGTATTTTCCACGATATCTATAGTTTTACCCGAAAATTCAAGTAAAAACAAATAAATATAAAAGATCCTCATATTTTTACAGCAAAATTAATAGTTCACTAGCAAAATTACTTTTAAAGTGCACTAAATACCCAAAAAAAATGCCAATTTTACACTTTCAAGTAAATTTTGAGAGTAAATACAAAATTGTACATGTTTTTCCCTGTATTTTCCTTTTGAATGTTTGTTACATCTTAAACTTACATGAAAAAGCTATAAATTTTACCGAAATTTCTTTTTCCATGTTAAATATCCTAGAAAAAACATGTAAAACAAAATTTACATGATTTATTGTGGTAAATTCACAACGTTATTACATTTAATATTCCTGATTTGCCATGGCAAAATTACTGCAATTTTTTACAGTGTAGTTAATTTTCATTGAAGACCTACTGAAGCCGCCGATGCGGACAATTTGGCTTCATGTGAAAGGGGTTCAGGCGATTCCCAATCATTTGCTACATCAGTATGCTCATTGACAACCGTCCAATAGTGGAATCGCCTCGTCTGAAACAGGCCTAAAATTTACAATAAATTTCGAGAAAGTATGTTCATGATCGCCCTCGGAGTGGTCCTCCTTTGACCTTTGACCAGTGAGGATACACAATTCAATGTGTTGCTGTCGTTGAATGAAAATATGACACCAAACGATATCTTGCTCAAGAATGCAATATATCAATATCGATAGCAAGTATCATTCTTCACAAAAACATGTATCATTCGTACAAAGTCTTTTCAAATCTCTAACAAGTACAGCAAGTACTGCTATCTTACACTACAAAATGTTTACTTTACTTAGCTGTGTCATTACCTTTTGACTTGATTGTACATAGGTGTGTTTAACGCAGCAGATGATAAATAATTGCCATTTTGAGTTGGGGCATTGTACTTTACTCTCTAATCCACGTTATAAGAAAACTGATGCATCTGCTGCTAAAATAATGAAGTAGATCTGGCAATCATTTTTCTGGTGATACAACATCGAGGCCACCAATAGAAAAGGACTTTTTTTGCCTTATATGCTCGCTCATTCAGCCAACTATACGGCTTGTATACCTACACAATAATCTCTCATCTACATGACATATGTCAGAAATGTTCAATTCTGACATAAATCGATACACGTTAAAGTATCATCGCGGGGTATTAAAATTTATGAACTGCCTTCAACTGAAACGTATATTATCACCGGATTTTCCAAAATCGCTCAAAATCGTCATGGACCAAGCAGTCGTATCAAAATACAACGGCACAGCGAAACATAACGAAATCATCCTGAGCTTACGTGAGATCGTGGTCAAAATTTGCGATTACTTCAAGAAAAACCTCTCGCGCAGCAACGGAACGTCATCGAATTCCCACACCGACGTCAAATTTAAACGCGGAAAAGCCATCAGCGACTTCGAGAAGCGCTTCAAAGGCGAACTGGGCTTCCGGATGAACGACATAATCACGATTCTCAGCCAAGAGGATCAGTACTGTTGGGTCGGTAAGCTCAATGGGAAAACCGGATGGTTCCCCGCGAAATTGGTGGAGGTTTTAGACGAACGGACGAAATCCTATTCCAAATTTGGCGATGACAGCATGTCAGCGCAATTATCTCACCTAAGGAATGAATTATTCGACGCGTTGTTGCGAATCATTATCGCACGGGTTTAAAAACTCCTCTTTCATCATGTGCCATCCTTGGCATTTCATCGAAGAGGCGTCTTTGAGGAAAGTCGAGGACAACTTCGACTCGGTTTACAGCAAATTGGTCCTCTGCAAGACCTTCAATTTGGAAGAAACGGAAAAGATCCTGACGGCAGAGGAGTTACTGTACAGAACCGTGCACGCAGTCAACGCCTGTCGAAGGAAGTACAGCATGACGCTGGATTCGAACTTGATGGTGCTGATGTGCTCCGGGCTCAACGAGCAAGTTTTGGATATTTGGGTTAGGATTTTGTGCTCGTCGGAAGAGCTATTGGGGAAGTGGTACCACCCGTGGGCCTTCCTGCGTAGTGCGGAATGTTGGAAGGCGATCAATTATTTGACTCTCCTTAAGGAGCTGCCCTTCCACTTGAATGCTTACAGTAATGAGAAGGTGGGAGCGCGTGGAGATGAAGGTCTTCAGGATGGTTTGAGGGATATTTTGGCTACCGATAATTTATTTAGCTGGGAGTGATAAAATATGATATTTTTTCGGGAGAAATGAATAAAAATTTTCTGACTATAGAGTTGTTTGAATCAATGGAGGGTTCAAAGCATAACTTATGTTAAATTGAATTGAATATCGTAAGTCACTTGACAAAACAAAAAAGTTTAAACATTTAACGTAGGCTGTTGCTTTTACGTTCAACAAGAAGGAAGGAATGAAATAAGATTTTTTTTTTGGAAATTAAGGTCAATTGCTATCTTCGATTCCACGTTTTTTGATGTAGTATTTGAATACACAGAGCGGTTAAGACAGTTGCTTGATTCACAAAATTTCTATTGGTGTATTTCATTACATCATCTAGTGGTGAATACTGATGAGAGCTGTTTTTTGCCAAACAAGAAAACGCTTTGGTGGATGATGGATAATTCTTTTGCCACCCAAAATTCAAAATAGGTCTAACTAAAAAAATACCTGTATTTAAATGTTCGACATCGTTTTCTGATAATTCAACATTGAAATGTAGTCCATTACTTTCACAGTCATAAAACATTTTGGACCAAAAAGTTTATTTTGTAATAAAAAAAATCTCACTTTAATTTACTTAATGTTGATTTTGTTTGTTCCCCCTCCAACAAACAACCAACTCACCAAACTTCATCGATGATGGAATTAATGGAACACCATAGAACAAATAATGAAAATTCCAACTCATTTTGATGCACAACCAAACATTCACCGTTGAATAAAGAAACCAATTTGATGGCATCAACGGCATCTTTGATTCCATTCTTACAAGAGTAATGACGTCATTGCTCCTTTTTTTAAACGAGAGTCTATCTATTTTATTTAACATTTTGGTGTTCCGTTTATTTCTCGAAGTAACACCATAAACTTTGGCACTTATGAAGAGAAATTAAAAAGTAGGCACATGCCTTTGTTAAATCTATGTCTATTTTTCTCGATTGTACCTTTCTTTTAGATTAGATTCAAGTTGGGGTGGTCTTCCGATCTGCTTCACAGCGATCTTTTCAGATCTATTAGAAGGCGCTCTGTAATTTTGCTCTATAGACTTATCATCTTTAAGAGCAGCTCCATTATGCAACAGTTAGCTGTGGAGTTCTCCACTTACAATACTAGAAACCTTGCCCTCACCAGGTCACCTCATTGACAGAGCATATGAACTGGTGTTTCTTCCTCCTCTTGGCTACTAAAATCTCCTAGTAGCGTCATCTACCAGGCCTATGAATAGTCAGCAGATGTACTGTATCATTTTGACAGTGTTCCCAACTTTATTCAGTAAATCTTTAGTTAGAAATTCTTTCGCTTGCCTCTGTCCCGGTGACTTTTGCCACCATTCTCTGAACATATATCTATTGATTGATGGACTTTTTAATTTGCGATAATACCAGAAGAAAGGCTAGCTCCAACGAAAGACCTTGGGACAGCATCGCCTGGCTGGATTCCCCGTCACCTCATTTCTCCTCACGCCAAAATGGCTTGGAACCCAAGACAACGTTAATTATTTCCTTTAGGGCGTTTACACAGTCCCAAATAAGCTTAGAGTCGAACACTTAACGAACTAAGTGCTCCAAGTATGGACTGGTTATCAGAAAAGATAGCGACGCTTTTACCTAACTCGGTCCATCCTTCAAATTCACTGATGCAATGATGAATTGCAACGACCTCAGCTTGGAACACTGTTATGTCTTTGTTGAAGATTATCGAAAGATTCAATTTGGGCTTCTTTGTATATATTCCAGCTCCTACAGTACTGTGTACCAGTTTGAGTCAGCTCTTAGTGGAGTGTCTTTCTCCCAGTGCTTCTTATCTAGGTAACTTTATAACTTGATACTTTCTATCTGGGTTGAATTTTTGAACCAATTACATCACTTGGCATCTCCATAAATAGTATCAGCTTAATTTCATCTAATAGTTTTTGATGGCCAGCACCGTGCGAGTTATTTATCGACGGTGGAGGATACTATGCTACGAAGGTAGTTACAAAGTTATACGAAGAAATTCCATCTACAGCATACCCTCCTCGATGACGCATGCACGAGCCGCGCCTGGTGCTTGACTGTCCGTAAGTCAATATACTGTAGACCTAGCAGTTCTACGCCAGTCTTTATATGCCACTTAGTGTTTTGGGCAATACCGCTTGCCGCATCGTTGACCACCACACAACTGCTTCGTATATTACCATAGCTCTAATTACACTTGTCTACAATCATAGAGTCATTTTGGAGCTAAGGCTCCAATTGCTGTCCTACAGCCTCCTGCATCTCCTTAAGACGGTAATAGCTTTGTTGGTTGTATTCTGGATATGTTGATTACATACATGTCTTTGATTAAACCATACGCAAAGGCATTTCGCCTCTTTGATATATGGAATCCTTTCACTTCCTATCATTAGTAGTTGTAGGCCTTCTAGCGTTCTTTTTCTTGTGCTTTCTGGGCATTGACTCATTGTTGCTTTTGTTTACACCATTTGTCAACCATATTTAGAGCGATTTGCATGGGTTCACCAGAACCTTTGGCAATCTCTCTATAAAGACTTCGGTAAAGTCGTCAGCATATCCCAGACAGTGAAAGTCATTCCGGTCATTCACTATGGTAGCCCAGAGCAAGGGAAATAGTACTCCGCCTCACAGATTTTCTTCTAAGTATGAATATGTAGTTCTTTGTATGTTGTTGTCTTTTGAAACTGTTTAACAATCACAATATACCATCACCTATTAGGTTGTGTTTTCTATGTGTCGTACTGTAAACTTTAGCGTATGTTACTTTATGTGTGCGTGCAATGACTTCAAATTCAAATTCTCTAATATTTCCTTTTACCGTCTGGCTCAACTCGTTTCGGTTTTATAATTTACTAACTAAAAGCTACTCACTCACACGAACGGTAAAGCTTGTGCAGTTAATCGAGTTCATCGCGAGTCGTAGTTCATAGCTTAAAACGCAAAACTGAATTGAGCCGAGCCAGACGGTAAAAGGAGAGCGCCTAAAATTATTGCCACAGCACTCGAGGTATAATTAACCGGTTTGAAATTCAATAACATCTACGATGTCGTTATAAGGCGGTAGTTCTACGTTAAGCCGTCACGTTGGCGCTGCCGTCGCTTCGCGGCTCGCGCGTACATCAGTGTCAGACGTTTTGCTCGTCAATGTCAAAATAATGTCCGTTTATTAACGATCGCGCGACGCACTCTAGCGGCCGGGGCGCGCAAAACCGGTATGTGGCAAGTATATGTACCTCGCTGCAATTAATATGGAATTTACTGTTCTGCTGTTTTTTTCCCCACCCGAAGTTGTATCAAGTGGCTTTTTGTCGATTTTTAGTTGCGTTTAGAAGCACTTTTGTCTGGATCGATGAATTCTATTACAAGTAAAACAGATTTAATAAATGTGGCGTAGTGATTCAATTAAAGACAACAGAAAAACACACTAAAAAATTGTTAGGTAATTTTAATAATTCTCCGTACTAAATGTATAGAAACTTAAGAAAAATGTCGAAATGTTAGAAATCCTCCCATAATAAAAATATTTTACATGAATATTAATGGGAAAACTTCCATTCCTTAAACAGAAATCTCTAACATCGTCATATTACTAAAAAAATTCTTATAATTTGGACAATTACAATTATAAATACCGGGTGAGCTGACGATTGCATTTTGGGCGACTGGAAGTGGGAAGGACTTCAACTGCAAAGCCGCAGTGCAGATTCATTAACCTTCGGCGAATTGTTATAGTTCAGCCGAATTAAATTGAGCCTGATATTATTTTTCTCGCTTTATTTATAAAGTTTGTAATAGTAATATTAAATACAACATTACATTTGCATTAGGGAAAAGGGAAATAATAAGAAAATCCGTATTTGATAACTGTAAAATCTATTCATACTTATTTTTATATCGAAGCATCAGGTAAAGTAAATTATAGATTTCAGTGACAGAGCTCGTAAGCAACATCAAAAGAAGAAAATGAAAAGCAGTTTTAAAACTCAATAATCAAATAAAATAACAAACATAGATTTTAGAAAACCTAGTCAATGAAGTTATAGTTCATTTATTATAACAGACGAGGTACTACGTGAGTCAGTTTGCTATGACGTCACGACCGTGTTGCAAATTTTCTCTTCGTCAAAACGTAAACAAACCGTTAGGTTATTTAACTGTCAAACACTTTTGACAGGTGAATAAACAAACTCTTAAAAATAACATTTACCGTTAATATTAGTGATGATTCTTTTTGAAAATCAGGATTTAAAGTATGTCAATCGTGATAGCAGTGGAAAAAAATAACAAAAAAGCACAAGTGAGTACAATAAATTTAATCGGGACCATTATCGCTTAAAGTATTCACAGTCTCTCTGATTTACTACTTCTGAATTTAGTTTCCAATATGTTGTACACCGAGTACGTCAAATTTCCAGACTAATTTACTTCAATCCGCTTTATACAATTGTATACATTCTCCGATCTGCCATATTTCATCCATCGCTTCGTAACAAACTTCCTTTTCTTTGAGAACAAATAATATCTACCACAACAATGTGTTTCAACCATAGAAATGTCTTTTTCTTTGAGAGCACTGTTCAAAATGTTTAATGTGTTATTTTAGTCTGAAAAATGTATGTGAAAGAACCACTTCTGTAAGCAATATTTGTATATACTAACTGTTTTCGTACATGTCATAAATTATGTTTGCAATAGCACATTGACAATGAGTAGAATAATCAATGTTTACAATTCTTAATAATATGGTATTGCATGGCCCGAATTTGCAAGTAATGACGTACCTCGTCTGTTATGGTAAATGAAGTATACCTATTCATAGGTAAATAGTACATATATTATTGAAAAATATATTGATGTTGGGGATATTTAATAATGATTCCTTCATAAAATTCCAGGCGACAGTAACAATCATCGAGTAAAATTTCTTGGGATGTGCTAATCTTGTACGATCGATATTTATCCTTACGTAACAGATTTAAAACTTTTACACTATTATTTTATTCCGCTAATGCACAAACTTATTTCGATATCACTAAGATTTTTGGCTAGGACATTTTTATTTTTGTTATTTATTAATGTAAACGTCGTTTCAAAGCGCCGGACTGTATTACGAATAATGGTCGCGCTAGGAATTGATCCTTCGGGTTAATTTACTGCAAATAAATCGTGTGTAACTTCTGCTGAATTGCCATCGTAAAATTGTTTCACAATCCTCGGGCCTATATTATTCCATTTTTTCCATTTTTTTTATAGATTTATGGACCGCAATCAAAACTTACTAACCGTGATAAAATTTTAAATACAAAAAAAAAAAAAAGGAATAAAGATAATATAAGAAGCATTTGGTATCAGCATTTCCCAAAAGAACATTTTCTCACGATCGAGCATGCATTCCTCATTGTTCTCTTTCAAACTTCTTTTCCCTCTTAACAACAGTAATTTCAATAAAATCACTGAATGTACATCAGCACATAGACAATCACATTATTTTTTTTTAACTCAAGAGAAGAAGTCCAAAGAAGTTCTGCACGAAATTATCACAACAAATTCAATATTACATGGCCAAGAGAAGTAGCTTTCTACATTTTTATTACCAATTGCTTTAATAAATATCGAGTGAAGGACACGATATTATCAGCCGAATTTCATTCCAACTGCTCTGTTAGCCAGTACACTGATCTCAAAAAGTATCTGAATGAGGAAACTTAATTACTCGTACTGCTTCAACAAAATAATCTAAAATCGTTGCTTTTTCACTAATTACCGACAAGAAAAGCGGATTATTACTCAAATGCACTGCCAGCAACCTTTTCTTTTTTGGTCGCTAACCCGCTAGCGTAATTGAATTGTCTCCCGTACTTCTCGCGATTCGCGCTAAAAACCGAACCAATCCCCGCAGATGCGAGAAGAGAGCATATCATTCCCTTTCCCGGAACGAGTTATCGACGCATAAAGTATCGGAGAATTAATTAATTCGCCGATAGGGGTCGCTCTATATGGAGCGACAAAGCGGTCCGAACAGAACTGCGCCCAGATGCGACAAAGTTAAACGAACGGCTAAGGTTAGTCGAGAAAAAGTTATGCGCGTATATATGGGCCTAGCAACTGAGAACGCGGTGCTCGATGTTCATCTCTTCACCTCGCAGTGGTAAGCGATAACGAGTGGGCCTTGGCAAAAAAGGTGTCAAGATAGGTTTCGAGTTGGTAAGACTGGGTTTTACTTCGTTAGAAGCCTTTTTTTCTTCTTAGAAGATTGTCTCTTTTCCTGTTCACGTTGAAATTTGTGCAAATTAAATATGTGAAAGACATGTTGCATTATACGGGGTGATTCTGAATATAGGCGAGAACTTTTTTGGGCTGATTCCTGGGGTTATAATGATCATAAATGTTCGTATGAATCTATGTACTAAATGACTCAGTTTTAAAGTTATAGAATGATGTTATATAGTAAATTATTTTTTTGTTATAGTAGATATGTAATTAGTGATGGGCAGAATCGAATACTTTTAAAAATATTATATATTATATTATAAATTCAATTTTTCCTTTTTTAATCTTTAAACTATATGAAAAAAATAAAGTTTTTTTGGATTTTTCCCTAAATATTCATTTTAGGAAGTTATCGTTATTTCTACGTATACTTACACAGATAATATCCCTTCATATTTTTGGAATTAAATTTAATGTCGCATTATATTTCGATTAAAAATCGTTTGTTATATGTATTAAAATATAAAAAAGTAAAGTGAAAGCGTAGTTGGTCATAAATATAAATTTTTCACGTCTTGGCAAATCAATGTGTTTATGATTGCTAATATATGCCACTGATTATAAATTTAAAAAAACTTTAAAAATAAAATTATCACTGCCGCTATATAAAAGGGTGTACTCAGCTGGTTGAAGTGTATTATCACAAAGTGTATGGTTACATTTGATACAGTTTTACAGATAGTTATCAAACACTTATTATTAAATAGGGGATTGGATGAGTGTATTTAGATGTTTAAACCCTTATTAGCGAAGAATTATACGAACTTATTATTATTAAAGATTCATTATCTTGTAATAGTAGCAGCGAAGGATTACGCCATCTCGCAGTCCGCATTCCTAACTTCTAACGGGGAACATCGCAATGGCTCGTGTTGGGGAGCTTCGTTTCGATCGACATTTCGGCGAATTTTCTCGTTTCTCGGAAAGCGAATTCTCGATATCCCTAGTCCGGTCCGACAGACTCGACCCACCCCTTCGCCATTTTATGAACCCCAATAGCGCCATCAGATCCTTTAGTGTAGATTTTATTTTTTTACCAATTTACACGTGCTAAACGGAGCACGCCCCTGTAGTGTTAGAAAAAGAGGGAAGTATCAGACTTTAAGTAATATAATTATGACGTATCCAGAATAGCCATCCTCCTTTACAAAATAGAAACTTACCTGCAATATGTTCAGATTTTATTTTAACAAGTGTGGCTTACAAGCGAAATTTGTCGGCAGATATAATAAAGGTACCATAATACAGAGGCATATTCTAGCCTAGGCCTAACAGTGATTTTAAACAATAAAATAGAGCACGCGTATTATCAAATTCTCTACACGTACGAATTAGAAAACCTAAGGACTACTGTTACATAAGATTATTAGCAAAATTATTATTACACATCAATTGAAAGCAGAAGCAATATAATTGCTAAATTACCAACCGTAAAACAGAAGCTCCTTGCAATGTACGTGAAGCATTTCGTAATGTGAAAGTCACTGGGCGTATTATCATTAATAACGTTTTGCAACGATGTTAAGCGATAGTTATTGTAGATTCTCTTGTATTTTTTACATGTTTTTGATATATCTTTCATTAGTTTTCGCATAATATGCACGTGTACTATACATGATTGCGTAATTTGTATGACAAGTAACATTTGAAACAGGCAAATGTCATATAGAGTGTGTTACAAAATAGAGTTTATCTTTAGGTAGTTTTTAATACCCTATAAATTTTATTTAAAGTATAATTACCTACTTAGGGCGAGCAGGCATTATTGTTTTTAAACAATTACATCAATTTATACACCTGTTTGTCAAAGACTATCTTTTTCTTATACAACAATATTAATAATAATCCATTTGACACACAAAAAGGTGTATATGAAACGTCATACAATACAATATACACAAATAAAACAAAGAACAATAAAATTACAAATTCTTTAGCCGTCACTAGTCGCTGCCATTCGTGCAATACCGTCAAAATACTCTTCAGTTGAATAAATGCAATTTGCAACAGTCACTTAATGCCAATTTGTGTTTTTGTTTTGGAACTTCAAGCAGATAGTTAAACTTTTTTCATCTTTTGGCTGTTACAAACAGTTATTATTCTTCGATTCTATGTTTCATTTTTATTATTATATCACCCCTGCCATTGTTCTTCAATTAAATCTCATTACAATGGAATGGATGTAGCATAAACCTATTTAATCTGCAACGATGCGTTTACACTAATCTAAATGCTATTCTCTCACTGAAACCACTCCAACCATCCACGCATCCATCCGCAAATACACACAGAATACCTACAGTATTAAATCATAATTCCTGCTTTGAACTGATTTTGCCCCAAACTAATTTATGCATCCGTATTAATACCCCTCGATAAATAACAACTTAATTAATGTAAATTAGCGACTAATCCTAACATAACAAGCAGTTTAACGTAATCCGGATTCAAGCGATACACGCAGTGAATAACTTTCAATGCACAGAGAGGAAAAAAAAATCAATAAACCTATTCGAGCGCGAATCGCACAAAGACGCGTGCATCGAGAATGCATTGTCGCTGTTTTAACTGTCCTGCGTCTTCTTGTTGATCCTCTTCTGTTCTGCGGTCTTCTCTTTCACGTGCGTCGCTTGACGTTGGTGGAATGCGGTTCCCGTTCATGCTTCCTAAAGTACGGTGTGAGGTTATGTATGGAATCAGGTTTTCCCAGTACAGTACTTACCAATATTTTAGTGCTTTAAAGTCGCTCTTGATTTTAACTTCTTCGTTCTTAATGACGAAGCGATGAACATCATAAATAAATCGATACAAACCTGATATCTGGGAGAGAACTAGAATATGTAGAATGAAAGTACATGAAGACAGAAGATATATCCAAATAACCAGAGATTCCTACGCATTCATAAATAGCGCTTTCATCAAAGCGGTATATGTTCTTCTGATGCCCCGGGGACATAGCACAATTTTTCCTCTTTCCTGTATTGATTCCGTAGCCAGAATCGCAGAGATGTTCTAACATCGTCAAACAGACGAGCCGACATTGATGCGCGGTTCGCTATTAGATAGTATCCTTGTCAATGAGTGCGCCCTTGTCTTTTTCCAGCTCTTTCAGATGTTTCAATGAATCTGAACGGGAATGCCTTCTTTTTGTGGAATCAAAGGGTAGAAACATACGATTGATGCAGTCAACCCCATTACTGTTGGGGCGAACAAAAACGAAATATTATCTGCGAGTCTCTTTTCAAACTGTGAAAATTGAAAAGGCTTTAAGTCTATCAATTAGGAGGCCAGTGGTATAAATTATTAAATATGTTTGATTTTTATTGTGTATGCATTCTTTCTTAGATACATATAAGGCGATTGATTTTTTTTTTAATTGCGCAGTTTCCTGGAAAATCAAAATACAGTGAAACCTCTCTGAAGCACACATCTTTATAGCAACTTCATTGTAAAAGCACCGCCTAGAAATCTTGAAATAGGTACTTGCATCTTCTGTAGACCACACTAAGATTTATTGAATGAATTAAACTAGTATTAAAAAAAAAAACGATATTTTGTAACAAACATTTCTAATTAAGGGTTTTTGGGGTCGCTGATGAATTCGTCTCTAACAATAGTTTTTTGGAAAAACAAAGTGATACATTCAATATGGCGCAAAAAAAAATGAAATATATGGAAAAACACATGGGGGTGATTCATGGGGTGAAATCACCGATTAGGAATAGTTTAATAGGTTTTTTTGATGATATGCATTAAAAATGTAACCATTTCAAAAAATATATCGTTTTCTTTATAATTTTGGGAATTACGTCTAATATAGAATTAAAAAAAAATAAAAAAAAATAAAAAAATGTTAAAAAAAAAATTAAAATAAAAAAAATTCGAAAATAAAATAAAAAAGATGGAAAAACCTACAAATGGAAAAAAAGAGATAAAAAATATTTTTAAATAAGAAAATGGCAAAGGGATAAAAAATAAATAATACGAAAAGTTTTAAAAAATAAACATAAAAAATGTAAAAAAAAAATGGAAAATGTTAAGTGTTTAAATTATTAAAATTAAAAAAATAAACGGGATACGAAATTTAGAAAAACGTGTGAAAGGTAAACGTATTGAAAAAAGTAAAAATGTAAAAAAGTTTAAAAAGGTGAAAAACTGGAATTTTTTTTTTTTTTAAAACAGGCAAATGCAAAAAAAGGCGAAACAAATGTAAAAAAAAAAAATTGAAAAACCGGCAAGTATAAAAAAAGGGTGAAAATCTGGAGGGTAAATGCTAAAAAAAATTTTAAAAAAATAGGAAAAAATTATAGAAGGAGAAAACAAGAGAAAACTATCTGAAGCGTTATGCACATTCTATAAGTGGAAAATTCGTGAGTGAATGGACCGACTTAAAAAAAAAACAATACTCTTAAAGGAACGCATTCTAGCAGAATGCCCAACTTCTATTTATCTTATAAGAAATGAGTATGTATGCATTCTTTCTTGGAACATATAATGGTGGTTGATTGCGCAGCTTCCTGGAAAATCAAAGTACAGTGAAACCTCTCTGAAGCATACATCTTTTTCACAGGTTCAAGGCCTGCGAATTGCACGGTGTTACGCAATTTGAGAGGAGATGAGGGAGTGTTTCATCCGGTTCCCAAAAAAATCTATATTCAGATTGCTTTGCTAATAAAAGGTTACTCAGATGTTCTTTCAATTTGCAATGGCCTGAAAGTATTCCTGTTAATATGGGAATATTGTTCTCACTTAGGTTGATGCATTCTTCTGGTTATAGGTTCCCAGAAGAATTTTAGTTTGCTTTATTTCCTGGAGATTCGCCCAATACCTAATCGGATCTTCTCCGCACCATTTCGCTTTTCAATGTCTTTAGTATTGTTGCTACTTATCAGGCAGAAGGATTCAGGCCCTACAAATGGTATTCCAGCCCTTTCTTTGGAAGTTTATCCGTTATTGCGTTTCCTTCCACTCCTGTATGACTCGAAACCCACAGGTTACTTTACTTTATTCCTTTCCCTAGGCATTCCGAGACCATCTTAGAACTCATGCATTTCATGTGAGCCCAGCGCCTTGATTGTTCTGTCCTTACTGTCTCCATTTTTTACTCTCCTTCCCCTATCTTCTCTAACTTATCACTGCAGGTATATACTCTTTACTCTATATAAAGAATTCTTCTACTGATATAAGTAAGAATTATTTTTTGACCATTATTTTCCGATCGGTCTTGAAAGGTTCGGGTACTTAAATGCCGCTACTAAATATCCCTTTTCAAACATTCCCCAAAATCCAACTACGATTTTTCCTGCACGTTCCTCACATTCCCATAATTTCACTTCACGAAAACGATCTCCACATTTTTCTCACCGTGTTAGCAGCAGCAACCCATCGGGGTATGTACGAGAGGGCCGCGGCTCTTTCGAATATTCGAATTTTAATTACGGCAATTACATTTAAAACCCTCTTTACGTCTCTTAATACTCCACGGCCGACGAATAATAATCCCGCAGTCCTGGAGCTATATCGTTCCGCTCTTAATTGTGTTACCGTAATTATATTTCCAAGTCTACCGAGTAAGTAGTGCGCTGGCGGATCGTTTTCTATCTCCCTTTCTCTCTCTTTATGTGTGTGCCGCGCTCTTTTGTTTATCGTTTCCTTCGGGTGGTTTTAATTGACCCCGAGTATATATACCTATATATACGACCGGCAATCGGTATATAGGTATATACAGCCTCCTTATACGGCGATTTCAGTGGTAACCACCATTGTAAGGGGGGTGAGAGGGGTAAAGGCTGGGCTGCGTTTACCGACGTTAATTACGGGCCATTACTGGTCACGACTTTTTCCATTTAACCATCAGTTTGTAGCGGGATTTGAACGAATCGATATTTTAAAGGCGGGCGTACACTTGCACGGTTATATTATTTTCGCTATTCATTTCTCAGGAAACAGTTGCGCATGCGCAGATGATACGTAACCTAAAGCGCACAAGAAATGCCAAGACAAAAAAAATCGTATGCACATGTCAGACTAGAATTAACAAAGAACATTAAACATTAACAACAGACAAAGATATTAAACATTAACAACAAACAAGATACAAGTACAGGTCCGGAGCCAGGGACACACGCTACTCTACATCCACAGCAGTTATATTACTAATGAATTCCTGTATTTCATAGTAAGGCTTATCTATTAAATAAGTTTTAATTACTTTTTGGAACATTATGTCATTAAGATCTTTCCATTTAATAGGAAGTAAATTGTATAGTTTTAAAGAAATATATCTGAATGAGTTTATGTTTTTGGTTAGTCTAAATTGTGGGTTAGGATATAGTTTATTCCTGGTATCGTACACCGTCTGGCGATAATAAGAGTCCAAGTGATTCCTACATTAGATCAGACATTATAAAATATATTGATTAGTAATCGTTAAAATTCGAAATTGTTTGAAAAAAGGTCTGCAAGAATCTCTATTGTTGATGTTTGAAATTATTCTGATTGCTCTCTTTTGTAAGAGCAATATCTCTCCACTATTTTCTTATGACTTATTAAAACGGCAGTATCATTGGCATATGCTACATGTTTAACATTTACAAAATCACTGATGTCGTTAACATAGATAATGAAAAGAACGGGCCTAAGACGGAGCCTTGAGGGACGCCATACAAATTATGTTTCAAAGATGATGTTTCGTTGTCTTTAGTAACACACTGATATCTGTTTTTAATAAAACTCTCAATAAATAAAAGGGGGGGGGGGGGGGGGGTCTGATTCCGTAATGGGCTAGTTTTTCCAATAATAAATCATGTGATAGACAGTCGAATGCTTGTCAAATCCAAAAATTCACCCATGACTACATTAACCAATTCCAATTCATCTGTAATATATGTAAATAATGTCCACTAGTAGGTTATAGTCGATCTACCGGAACGGAAGCCGTATTGAGAATTACTTAAAACATTTTTGTTTTCTAAGTATTTAACAAGTTTATTGTTGTACTGATGTACTGATAATAATGCCACGCAAAGTTCCACTACATAGAAATAAGTTATTAGGTTTAAGAAGCAGATAAAGATGTCTTCAGAGATGACAATTGGATTACCGGAACCTCGTCAGCGTTTTGCGAGCATCGCACTCGTGAAGAGATTGAAGACGAGGTATTGGCATTCAGGTTGTGATCTCCGAAGACTGTGGTGTGATTAATAAATTTAGTGTAGAGTATAAAGTACTAGTGTGTAATTAACAACCCCCAATCACAGCCTCCTCCCCCCTTAAGTGCCCTTTTAGTATTATATATGTAATTAAGTTTACTAAAGCGAGTGGCTCAAACCCCCAACTAAGGTTTGGAGTTTGATGCAAAGGGACGCGACAATAATAATAACAAATATAGAAGTAAAGAACAAAACGCAAAATCAAATAACCATTTTTTTTAATAATTAAACGAGGAAAAGATTTAAACTCAGTGCATTTTTGAGTTTTAAAAAACATTAATTGTTGTGGTTTAGGGTGAAAGAATTCTACTATAAATTAACAAAATATGTATTTTTGACGTCAACTAAAATCCACCCTAAGTTCTTTATTATTCGTTTCACGACAATAGTGTATCGAAACTTTTACATCATAACTTGAAATCATCTTTCATTTTTTTTATACCTAATATAGTTTCCATTTGAAAAATATACAAATTTCAAAATTTCGTATACTGCACATTCATCAGCGTTAAAAACACTAATACTTTGCCAATTTGACCTACTTTGTAGAATCAATAATAACAAAGATAGCAATGGTGCGCAAGTAATTTGAATCACGCTGTATATTATACGTTCTTGCCCACAAAACGAATTGACTATTACGAACACCTATAGATCTATATTTTCACTTACACACATCAGAAAACATTTCTTCGACTCCACGTCAACTCACCTTTTATCCACTCGACAAACGCAAACGCCCTTCCGAAACGAAAATAACCCTTTCCTCACCCATGCTCTCAGATAACACGACAACAAAAGATTAGTTACTTCGTTTTATTTTACCTGTAATTAATCGCTTCGCCGGGCCGTTCAAGCATAAATCAAGCGGCTGCTCTGACGCCCAAGCGGGTCAGAGGTCATCCGCGTCAGTAAATCGGGTGTCCTTATCTATATAGGGTTCATGTATAAGCGGCACGGAAGGTAGATGGATAACGAAGTCGCAAGGCGATCTTGTTTCGCAATCGCGAAAAGAAATAAATTTGTTCGCTTTCTTGTTTGTCGTCTTGGTTTTATAATTTTTTTTTTGTTTCTTTGTCTTGTATTAGTAGTGCTGTCTGGTGTCGTATATGATCCTAAGATGTATGGCTCCGAGCTTACGTCTTAAGTGATTTATTTATTTAAGGCTTTTTGTTTCTGTGAAGTGATGTACAAGAATAATACCTTTGTAACGGAACGAGTTTTCTTATCTGGAAACTTTTGGGGATGGTCAGCCCAAATTCATTCAAGACAAAACCAAATCCCGTTTCACAGATAACCCCTCCTGATCTTTTGACTGACGAGCTACTGCTGGAAAACAGTATTTTTGTTCGGTAGCGTTTGGTTTTAGCAGTTTTAGCCAAAGATGCTTTCCAACGGTGTTTTTCTCGGTCAGTCGAAGCAGGGCCGTTAGTTAGCCTAAAGATTGTCGATGATGACTTCCTCTCCAAACTTTACTAGGGGTACTAATTGATCTTCTTTTTTTTTTTTATTTGGTATGACGAAATAATAAAGTGACTTTTAGTTTTTACAATTATATATTGAATAATTTGAGACAATGGAATTAAACTAACAAGTTACACAATTAAATTAAAATAACAAGTGAACAAAAAAAAAAACAAAACACAATTATTTGGATGATTATTTTTAAATTTTATAACGTTGTTTAACACCTTTTCTTTTTGTAAAGCTATAGGCAGGAAGAATGTCACGTTGGAAATTAGAAGTTGTCATCTTATCTTTAACAATTTTATTCAACTGTGAAAAAAAAAACGCACGGCAAAATTATCGGTTGTCTTAATTCAACCTGAAATATTGGATTATCTTTTTTATATTAGTAATGTAATGCTTGCACGACGGCTTCCACTATTTTTGTTCCCATTGCGAACAAACTTCGGTCAAAATGTATCGTTCAATTAAAGCCATTCCCGTCCACATTATAAATATTATATTATCCGATGGTATAAAGGGTAGTATTGCCCTGAGGACGCCCTACCCTACAAAAAGAGGAGATTTATAACAGCTAAGAAACTTACCGTTGTTTTTACACACCAAATCGATCAGTAATATAAACCCACCGACTTTCATTTAAATCGACGAAATACGCTTACCTGCGTTCCCTCTTGTTTTACTCCCTTGTTCTTAGAAGGTGCATCAGGGGTTGTATCAACCCCAACCGCGCTGGGGTTGCAGCATTACGTCGCAAATTCCAATAAGAATCCGACGGAAGAAGTTTTATTTCCGGAAATTCGTTCTGGTATATTTTCTCGGGGAGGAGCGGGAAGGGGTTCGTACTACAGCGAGTTTCGCCACGGCCGCCCTGATATTGTGCCGTATTTATATCAATCACGCCGAGTTGAAGACGCGGGAAGGAAAATTCAATTGTAGAAGTTTTCATTTTTTATTATTTCGAGTCGGTATTAAAGTTTGATATCGTCGGGAGCTCGTAGCGAGGGTGGGGGTCGGCCAACCCCTTTTCTTTATTTCGACTAATATTATACGGTTAGGCGAGGGATGTTTCTGATTTGATTTTAAATCGCAAAGACTCTAGATGTTTTTTTTTCAGTTCTTATAACTTTTATTATTCGGCTACGTGTGGAAAAAGTTGCGTATGGATTATAAAGCAAGTTTGCCAAAATCGCGATGGTATGTTTGAATTATCCAATCCAAAGTTGGAAAAGCTGCTTTGCATGGGGATCGAGCCAAAAATAATTTAATGGGCGATGTTCCCATAGATCCTCTAGACCCTCTTTCGGCACTACCAAATCGCAAATTAAAAAATTCATCAACGAATGGATACTCAATCAGTCCAGAGAGTGGTGGCAAAAATCACCGGGACAAAGGCAGGCAAAAGAGTTCCTAAAGGAGCAGAGGTCTGAATTCACGAGAGATCTACTGAATAAAGACAGGAAGATTGTTACAATGATGTAGGACTGCTGACTGGTCACTGTAGACTAAATAGGCATATGTACAACAGATGATGCAACCTGCAGATACTGCCAAGAGGAGGAAGAAGCACCATGTGCTGTGCCAACGTGAAGGTCTGACGAGCACAAGGTTTCTAGTAATGGGGGAGGAGAACCCCACAGCTAGTAGCTACATAAAGAAGCCGCTCTCAAAGATGATAGGCCTAATTAATCCTCTAGGAAAAAAAGGGGATCACAATAGATCTGAAAAGGTCGCGGTGAAACAGGTCCATAGACCACCCCAATCCTAATCTAATCTAATCTAATCTAATCTAATCCCATAGATTCTCCAAGGTATGAATTTTGGATATTTTTGATCGCACAGATCGATTTCAAAATCTACAGTTGTCAAAAAGACAAGTTTTGTGAAAAAAAGAGAATTATAGGAACTTTTTATTGATAAATAATTTTTAACATAAATATTTGCAAGAATTTCTAAGTGACGTCAAAAATGATTCAATTTCATGTGCAACAATTTCAAATATTCAAACACTGATGCCAACTGACGAATTGTTACATTCAACTTCTAAACTTATACATAAATAATATGCAAACTGCTAACTAACAGGAAATACCAATAAACTTCAGTCTCACAAATTTTTTAATCTTCAAAAACGCAATGTACATTTCGTTAGCTAAGCTAACATCTTCAGGTGTACATACAAGTGTATTGTCAAATACTAAATGCGTAAATATAGTAAGTATATCCTAGGCTACAAAAATTAATCATCAGGACTACTATATTCAATGAATTCTAAATATTTGTAATTAAGGGGTATTAAATCAGTATTGAGCAAGCTATTAATATGTTTTTTCATATAAATAGCTTCCCACATATTAAGATTCTTACAATTTGAAGACTTAATTAACTCTAAATCATCAATTGAAAAAGTATGTCCTGTATTAACAAAATGATACGCCAAAGCGGATTTATCGGCATTGTGATTCTTAATATGATATAAATACTCTTTAAATCTAATCTCCGCATTCCTCTTTGTTTGACCTATATATACTTTATTACAAACACCGCATTTGATCTCATAAATCCCAGAACATTTTTTAAAATCAATAATTTCAATATTAAATTTAATTTATTTCTTAAAGTATTAGAATTTGAAAACCGGACTAAGATTGTATTTTTTACACAAGTTTAATATCTGGTTAACCCATAATTTATTAAAGTTAAATCTGCAAAACTTTTCTCAACTATTTTCTCTGGAATAAGTGTAGTTATATTTCTTAATAACCTCCTATTTTCTAACTTATTTTCAACTTTATCTATCACACATTTCTTGTAACCATTAATTTCTGCTATATGATATATATATTCTAATTCTTTTTTTATAATTATCTTCCGAAAGCGGTATGTTCAATAATCTAGTTATTAAGAAAAAGAATGTTGTGTATTTTTGTTTATTGCTTGTATAAGATAAGTTGTGGATATAATTGTTTGTGTGTGTGGCTTTTCTATGTATATCAAAGTGGAATGTATTATCTTTAATCATAAGTAATAAATCAAGAAATGGTAAACTGTGTTGATTCTCAATTTCAAACGTAAATTTTATTGACGGATACTGATTATTAATGAAATTAAGAAAAATATCTATATCAAAATCAAGTGTATCAGTATATTTCACGATGCTCGATTTATCTTCTATTTAATTGATGCAAACTGCTGTTAAAATTGACTCTTAGTATATAAAAAAAAACGTTTGTAATTCTTAAATACTGTTTATTAAAAGTACACTCTTTTAGAAAATCATTGATACACTGAACCAAAAATGGGTCCTGAAACAATATAAGAAATCATTGAAAATAATGAACTTAATTCATTGATGCAATAATCGCATTTCATTCACTCAATTCACTGTTGAGTAAACGTTGTAGCTCTATTTAACTGGATTGCAGTGAAAGCAATATTAAAGTATTGATATCAAGCATTGGTGATTACCAAAAAGATAAAAAAAAAAAACATCGCAAGAAAATGCCCACACAATTAACCATAAGAACGTCATCATAGCAGGGGTTCATGGTCCATTGTGGAGAAATCACCAAACAATCATCCCCAAAGGGAATAGAAATGTAAGTTTCTACCTATCAAGCGACTTTAGCATTCCTCCAAGAGCAAATATACTTTCATCAGTATCGAGTCTCAAGTATTACTCTCAATACACCTCTAAGAGATCAAAATTTAAATTGCACGCCCTCTAGGAGCCACATGCCAAACTCTCACTCAGTCAACGACCGCAGCGTAAGTCGGTAATTCAATCTGCCGTACACTTTTCATTAAGGTATGGTATCTGTTTGTTCTTGCAATAAATTGCAAACCATTGAACTAACGAAGGCGGTAGCATTTAATACTTCATTACGTTCATATCGTGAATACCGTTATGAAAATTTTACGTGAAAATAACAATACTACATTCGTACAAAATTATTTATTGATAAATGATTATGAAAATACAGCTACCATAAGAAATATTATTCATGGAATACGTAATATACAATGATTTGTTATAATAATGAAAATAAATTTATTTCGCTATGTAATGAACCTTGTATCCTCCTCCTTAATCAAAGATTCCAAATAATATATTTTTCATAACAATGACACATTTAGTTCTGTCGATGAAAATGCACTCAATAAATGTAGATTATTGATATCACGTCCAGTATTTTATCTGAGTGTAACAATGTAATTTTGCATTTAGATCGCCATTGATATATAGGCGTAAAATTATATTCTAATTGCAGTGTGAAAACGAGCTCTTTTTGTATATATATATTAATCCAAACACCCGTTAGATTATTTCACCAATCAATGCCCAAACCACAAATTTAAAATAATTTCCTATATAACACCACAAAACATAAAGAATATTTAACAAGGTTCTATTTTATTTGTACCGAGACTCATATATAAAGGTGTGTTTCTTAATTAAATATGCACCGACCTCGTTCGTGGAACTGCGCGCTCGTGAAGGACCAGCGCATTTATAACATATTCACCCCTCAACAACTTCCATCGCAAGCCGTTTTTTTGGGGTGGCAAACGTTTTTTTCGTGAATAATTCATCGGACACGAACCCCAACGTTTAGATCTCGCGGGTGATTCGGACACGACGCATCGCGGCTTCAGAGGAGTATAAAATTAATTTCCAAAATCAAAATACCTTATAACAAAGTTTCCCTTGGATTAAATTAAAAATTACTCGAAACAGTCGAAAAATCAAGCTTCTCCGTACAACCCCAAATTGTATTTCCTGCTCATTTCCGCCCTGTTCACGTCGGTGGCAACGCGCCAAAAACTGGTGATTCAGCTTTTTACTGAATATACTTCACAGCGTAATATACGCATATCCCGAAGTCAATTAAGCATTCCCTTTTTCCGTGGAGCTTTCTTCGAGCGCGGCCCTAAATCATCTTCTCTGCCTGCCCTTGTTCCCGCTTGTTACGTTTAAGAAGAAATTGTGCCGTATAAACGCGCTATAGCAGTTAGTCATAAAGTTAATCTATTTGCTGGGCGCGAAACTAGACACTTCTAGATTCATTAAGTTGCCGTTAGGGGGCGGATGAATACAAATTTTCGAATGAGCGGGATTTACGAGGAAATATATTATATAAAGCATGGAGAAATACACTTTTGACACGATTTTATTTATTCTTTGTCTCTCCTGGCTTTAGATTTAAGTATGTTTCTGTTCGCATGACATTTCTAATAATATAGTATTTAGCATCTATGTCATATAAAATACCAAACTATACGTTTCACAAGCAATTTGTGTTGATTTTTTTTTTTTCAATTATACACTTTTGACCATAACTACAATTAACTTCCCTACACCAGCATTGTTGGCAATTCAGACGCCAAGTCATATGATATTAAAAGTTTATGATCGAAACTTCAAACAAATCTTTTGAATGTAAATTAGATTTTTTTTGCCAAATACTCTTGACCTAATTATAATTAACTACGTCACAATAGGGTTTCTACCAGTGAAAATGCCACACCACTTTGTTATATAATATTAAAAAATTGCGTATGGTCAAAAATTCAAACAAATCTTTTGAATCCATACTGAGTTCTCTTTTGGCCGCATATGTTTGAACATGACTGTAAATAACCCTGCTATATCATTCCTTTTATCAGGTAAAATGCCAATCCTGTCATACTTTTATCGGCAACGTTACACGTTTTAAAAGAATGATGGTTAATAAAAAAAAATGTCAGGTAGAGTATGTAGCATTGAGGGGGTTAATGATTCGCATTATGAATGTGGTGGGGAGTCGATACATTCGTGTAGTACTTTTAGATGGGGGTACAAGGTTTAGAATAAATTATAATTATTTAGCTTTTCATAATGATACGGTGTTAAATAAAGCCAAAAAATAAACACCTCGAAGGAGGCTGAAAGCTGAAATCTTAATAAAACTGGCTGCATGTAAAAGTCGCTGATAATCATCTATCAGAAGTAGTAATTCCCTCCTGGCCTGCTCACTCTCCGGATTTAAACCCGATAGAGTATGTGTGGGATATGATGGGTCGCTACATAACATGTTTAACACAAGCAGCAAATACCTTGCAGGAACTTCGTCATCATATAGAGCAAGCCTGGGATGAGAAACAACATCAGGATGCTATTGATCATTTCATTCCAAGAAACTAGTACAGACGTAAGCATAAATATGTAAATGTAGGTTAAGGTGTACACATGCTTGAATGTGAATACCTTGTTTGTTAGTCAACAAAGTGTTAAAATATAAATAATATTTATAAACAAAGTATACAAACACGTAAACTTGTTTATGTAAGGTTAGATATAAGATAGATGAGTAGGATAGCGTAAGAACATTATTGATTAAAGCATAGCTAGTATGTAGTAGCATTAGACTGTGATATTGTTATCCGACGCTATGCATCTCATTCCAAGACATTATTACAGACGTAAGCATAAATATGTAAATGTAGGTTAAGGTGTACACATGCTTGAATGTATATTTTTGTTGTAAGTCAATAAAGTGTTAAGGTATAAATAATATTTATAAACAAAGTATACAAACACGTAAACACGTTTATGTAAGGTTAGATATAAGATAGATGAGTAGGATAGCATAAGAACATTATTGATTATAGCACAGCTAGTATGTAGTAGTATTAGACTGTGACATTGTTATCCGACGCTATGCATCGCTTTAGTTGTTACTAATAAATTACAAAACGCCACGACTGTGTGTGATTAAAAGAAGTCAACCGAACCAAAGGACCAACCCATCACAAGAGCATGCCACGCAGGGTTAGACAGTGCATAAACAACCATGGGGATGTGATTTTTGCTGATTGTTGGTGTTTTTTTTCCAATTTTTATTATTTTTTATTGCAAAAACTAGTAATAATGATTTATTACTTGAAACTTTCCAAAATTTCGGCTTCCAGACTCAGCCCCTTCAAGATGTTGCAATTTTTTGGGCACGTAGTTTAATAACAATAGTAACATTTCCCAAAAAGAAAAACACAGGAAAGTCAACAGAAAAAAATAATAATGTCCAGTATACATGCACCTCCAACTAACTACCCTCAACAAAATTAGCGTTAAAAAGATCTTCCATACTACATAAAGTTAAATCAATTAGAACTTTCTTAATTTCTGTTTTAAATAATGACAGAAGTAACATTTTCATTTTGAGTGGTAATTTATTGCCTTGATATGTAATACTTGTCTAACTGATTCTTAAGTGAGAAAGAAATTTTACGTAAAGGAATTCTGAAAGTTGACTGTGTGCACTTAGTATAATTATTTACATCTTTCTTTATGAGCGAAAGACAATTCGGTACAAATAATGAATAAATATTTTAACATTTAAGTTCAGCATGTATTCTGGCATTTACATTTTGACGATTTTCTGAAATTTGTCGGCATTGTGTCATTTGCATTATATACCATTTATTTTTCTGCTTTTTCTAATCCTATTTTCTCTTTATATTGAGGTTTTTATTGCTAAACTTGAAAATGAGTGTTGCAATCATCTACAAGCATGATCGTTTGACGCATACCTACCTATCAGCATCTCTAATATATCGTCTATATATATTACAAACAAAATTGGATCTAACTTGGAACCGTGAGGAATCCCATATGTTAAAAAAGATTGTGTATAGGAAAAACTTAAAAAAAATCTTTTATCAAATACTGGCCATCTGTCACCATAACTCCAACACAACTGTACCTTTGGGCAATAAATGCAACCCACCTTGATATATGATGTTAGAAACGTCGAGTATTCTCAAAAGTCGAAGTATGTTTTTCGAGTCCATACTAGAATTTTTTGATCCTAATACATTAATTTAACTATATCCACAATTAACTCCACAGGCTAAATGACAAGCCATCTTGTTGTTGTATATATGACATTAAATAGATAACATACTGCTATCTATTTAATGTGTACTGACTGAATTTAAAATGCAATATGAAATTAACAAGGAAAAAGGAAATTAAATTAGCTAGCTCAAACGGAAAAATTTTAAAAGTGAACGCAAAGAACAATTAAACTCAGAGTTATCCTCGCGAATTAAAACTTAAATCTAACCACGAAAAGTAAATTGTGAGTGAATGAAATCTGACTTTCTTAAATACCCTAAAAATTGAAAAGGTTTAATTTAAAATAAAAGAACAGAATTTTCAACCCAAAGATGCTAATTAACAAACAATTTCTATTATTATTCAAAAAGGGTTTAATTACAGATTGTGCAGAAGAAAAAAACCGTGAACTGAAGGTCCTGGCCTAAATTAAAAACTGCACTTGATTCTTAATTAAAATGGGACAATGTTATTTCTTATGCAAAGCAAAAGATTTGTTTGTTCAGGAAGATAGTCCTAAATATACCAATATCAATCCACGTGGTTTCAAATTAAAATAAATTAAACGTGGACAATTACTAGAAATCTATAAAATCGTAAACTAAACGCAAGAACAAAGCTTCTACTCACTCAAACCCAGGTGATAGATAAAATAAAAATGAATCAGCAAAACAGAAAAACGGAAAAATTAACTCTTTAAACTAAAATGAATCTTCCTGCACAAAAATAATAAATGATCTTATATCTACAACGTGTACACGTCAATATATTAACAATTATTACTAAATGAATTCCTTGATGGACTACATAAAATTCAATTTATGCGAAAATTTAGAATATCAAAATGAATTACAAAATGGCATCAATAATATACAAAAATACGTCTACTCACGTCAATAGTCGAACAAGGAACTGCTTGACAAAACTCTACAATCGTTTTTCTTACAAAAATCCCTCTCTTAAAAACGTACAACGCAATTGTACAAACAATACGCCAACATTCAAAAGACAAATAAATGAATGGAATTAATTTAAAAAAACTTAACACTTAATTAATTAAATCATACAATTAACTCTTAAACTAAAATTATACAAAAATAAACATTATTGTGAAAAATACTCGGTAAATTGAAACAGCTATTTTTAGCAAATCAAAATACACTCAGCAAACATGGGTTGCTAACCCATTGCAATACGTACAAAGAAAATTAATTTCTGTGGTCACATACATTTGGCTGTAACTACAGTTAGTTTGAACACATTACTATTTTTGTCAGGTAAAATACCAATATTACGCTGTCGGGTGTAGATGCCTATAGATCTGTAAAGCTTTCATGTTTTTGTTATTGTTTAATATAAATAAATAAATAAATATGTCGATCAAACACTTATGACAAAAACTATAATGAATTCTATAGAAACACGCCCGCTTCTAAATTTAGCTTGCATGACTATACCCTCTCAAGCGAAGAAATGTATTTCTCTACCTCTAAGACTATAGAGAACACAAACTCCGCAGATTCTACATCCCATGCTCATTCGTGCAACGGTGGGAAGCACCTGTTGACTATAGCCGGATCGCAGAACCAATGGTCAGAATGGGCCAAATTAACGCAAACCGCTAATTTATTTAATTATCGAAGGCGCGATGTTCCCATCAGGTAAACGTTCCCAGAACGATGCTCGGACATGCAATCGGAATTGCGTTTTGGTGTCTGTGCCGCCGTAGGTACGAACATCGTCCAAAAATTCGACTGTTCTAAAAATAATTCCGTGCGCATGTCTTTTTTTTTTTTTTTTTGGTTATAGGCACCTTTAATTTAATTAATGTACCAGGGTCGAAATTAGCATGATGTCAGCATGTTATGTTCCTATGTCATGCTCGATGGTCGTTGAATGTTGGAAAAGGAGCTGTTGACAACTGCTGGTTTTGATTAAAATTAATCCAGTGGGAAAATTCGGCTGATACATGTGGCACACCTATTCAGCTGTAATAAAGTTGTTTTGCTCCATTCGGTTCAACTTATAATGGTTTTAATTTAATTGTAGGAATTAAATGTTTAATTGCTTGCGTTATTGAGATAGCACTGTGATCTATAATAAAACTCTTAGCAATATGAATTGATAATTTCTTAATTTTCAACAATTCTAACGAAATGGATGGCAATGCCTCCCTCATTCTATTCTTCCTGTTTTCCTACGTAGATATATATTTTATACACAAATTTATTTACTTATAGTTAGAAATATTACTTCTAAAAGTAAAATACCTGTACGGTTTTAGAGGCACAAAATTGCTCCAAAACCGTACAGGAATTTTATCAAAAATTTTAGTGTGTATACAGGGTGTATCAGATATAGAGGTAAATATAATAATATCTAGCAGCTGTAATCATATACAATCAAAAAGTCTTAATGCACAGGGGGTCTATCTATAAGCATTAACGAGAAAAAAAATATTTTATAAATGCCGTCGGCTAGAGCCGACCTAAATGCTGTCCCCCCACATACCACTATCATTCAGCCATTACCGCTGTTAGTTTTGTGTGGATCGCCGCTTGGAGTGCAAGCCACTTCGAACATTTTATTTAAATTCTTCCCATCTCGAAAAAACGATCCTTTTCACGACCATCATGATTTCATATAAAGAAAATCTAAGCTTGATGCATCGGCAAAAGCGCAGGAATGTATAGATTTATTTTCGCGCATCATCATAGTAAAAAGGCGTGTTTGCAAATTTTCTGTATCTACATTTATTTCTGTGTAATTCGATTCAATTCATTTTGCGTTATATGATTAAATAAATTCAAAAGAATTAACTCAGATTCATGTGGTACCGTTTATTAACAACTAACTCTCGATTCGACAAAGCAAAAGAAAAATATTTACGTTTTTTGTAACTACTGACGTCGCATATCCGGTGAAACTCGAACGTCTTATCAGGATATTAAAATAGTATATTAAAAGACGTCATTTCATTTTGACGTTTCAAAGTACGAATTCAGAGTTTAAGAAACGAGTGGCGTAGCCACGAGTTTCTTAACTGAATGAGTGCTTTAATGTCAAATGAAACGTGTCTTTTATGCTATTTTTGCAATTAGTTTTAAAATTTCTCTTTTTGTAAAAGCAAAACGAGAAAAATTTGATAATCTAGCGAAATTTTGTGGCAGTTGTCACCAGTTGTCACCTTGGTTTGGCACAAGATTTAAATTGAGAAGTTAATTTAAAATTGACACATTTTTGAAATTTGTTTATATATTTATTTAAAGTAACTATATTATATTATTTAATATGAGTTCTACAACATTTTCATGCACTCCGCCTGAAATACGGCAAATTGCTGAAAAAAACCATTAATAATTTACTTCCGGAGAAATCGTACGCTATGTATCAAAAGCGATACAAACATTTTGAAAAATGGTGCAAAGAAGAGGAAATTTTTCATATTTCTGACAACGTCTTACTTGCTTATTTTGAAATGCTACGTAAAGATTATAAATCGTCATCATTATGGTCGATTTATTCGATGTTAAGATCGTGTTTAAATGTACATAGAAATGTGGATATATCAAAATATATGAAACTTCAAGCATTATTAAAACGGCTATCTAAAGGCTATCAAACAAAAAATCTAAAATTTTAGAAGAAGAAGATATTCATAGATTTTTGAAACAAGCAGATGATAAAATATACTTAGCTATAAAGGTTAGTGTTGATTTTATTTCGTTACTTTTTTGTAAATTCTTTATATTCTAGGTTATTTTGATAATAGGATATAATTGAGCCTGTAGGCGAGAAGAATTAATTAATATATGTGTGGAAGATCTTCAATACAATTCCGATTCCATTATAGTCACATACCTAAAACAAAAAACAATGTACCAGAATGTTCGCAGTGACTGACGTAAACTGCATCGAACTTATAAAAAAATATAATAATCTGCGGCCTAAAACAGTTACTCACAAACGTTTTTTTCTAACTTATCGTCATGGCTGCTTAATTAATAGCCCTATCGGTATTAACACCATGGGAAATGTTCCTAAACAATTTGCCAGTTTTCTTCATTTACCAGATCCTCATCTTTATACAGGACATTGTTTTAGAAGATCCAGTGCGACACATATAGCAAATACTGGAGGTGATATTTAATTATAAAACGATTAGGTGGCTGGAAAGCACGGCTGTTGCTGAAGGTTACGTTGCCTCTTCTATGAAAAATAAAATTGATGTTGGAAATATGTTTGCACAGGAAAATAATGTGAATCTACCTGGAACTTCTGGGAATGTATCACAGTTTGAGTACTCCAACAGAAGCAATATCACTATCGCAGAGAACGATAATTTTCAACAGAATGTTTCTATTGCACACGGTATCACTATCACTTCGAAAGATAATTCAAACGTTAATATAAATGTTTATAATAGTTGTACTATTTCAAAGATTAATTAAAAATATCAAATCTTACAATGAATTTTAATAATATAATAACCTCAAACTTGCTTACAAAATGTCATATTGACATCTCCATTTCTGTTGCAATGTGACCAACTTAAAATAAATCTGCTTAAATGTTCCATTTCTATTACGCAACTAGTGCTGTAATAGACCCTATTACGGCACTAGTGGAATAAATGGTATGGTCACGGCACTAATTGCGAAAATAATACTTTGTAGACTTACGTAGAATGTTCTTAACAAAAAGGAATGTTTATTTTATAAAAAGAAGAAATTTAAAATGCCTCAGTTTTGCTATTTTTACAAGGGCCTTTATTTATTCAGAATGACGTTAAATGAACTTACGGCATACCATTAAGAATAATACTGAATGAGTGCAATGTATTTATACATAATACCACGTTTGGCTCTCCAAATTCATCAAACTACCTAAACTACACATCTGGCATTCGGAATGATATACATACGACTTCTTGTTCGATCCTTAGGATTACTATAAGCAAATTAGAACTATCAACTAACATTACTGAAAGCGTTTCATATTAATCTTAATACATTTCTATTTTATCACGCCCTGCAATACACGAAACGCTCACACGTTTTGACCAAGCCTGTACACATGTTCCGCGGTGCCAGAAATGGCCACGAACCGACTTCAAAACAGAGAAATTTAAACGCAGCAATTTACGACAACATTTGCGACATTCTCCATCAACACGGAACGAGGGTTAAGAAGTGGCAGACCGTTAAAAGTTTTATGGGCCCCAGAAACTATGCGAGCACGCGTTTAGACCAGTTTCTGTATATACGCATCGGGAGATGGTAATTACCACGAATTAGTTTACGAATGCCGCCAGGGAGTTATTTTATTGTTATACGACACTCAGAAACTCGTTTATTATTACATATGGTATAACTGTTCCTTAACGATCCTTCTATAGAGGCGCAAGTGCATCTAAACCGCGCCAAATTAGGTGTACAATACGGAAAAGTATTGTAATTAGTGGACAATGTAGGGAATTATGATGGCTAAACCAGTAAAAAGGAATGCGTTTTGCATTACTAATTATTTAAATATGTTATGCAAACTAATGGGAATGTTGTTACAATAATGTGGATTCTCCAAATATACTTATTTGAAATATTGTTAAAGTTACAGTCTGATACTAAACAAACTATTGTTCTCGACATGAAATAGTGTACTCTTATATTGTATTGATCAGGAAATTAGAATCGTTCTTGAAAATTTAATCCTAAACCTACCAAGGTGTACTTTTGAGGCACAATTGATTTTGAAATTGCTGGAACTTTGTAAGTTAACTGCCCACAGACTGGAGGATTTTTGTATTCTCAAAATAAACTATTTAACACAGAATGACATAAATTTTTTTTTAAAATATTTTTCCTATTTTACTAAAAAAATTAAACATAATTTACCGACACGTCCTACCAGGGTGTGTCTTTGAGGCACATACTGTTATTATACTATAAAATGCATTGCTACGTTATTTAAAACTAGGTATGTGGGTAAATCCCCCGTAATAAGATATGCTTTAATATTTCGGGACTTTCCCTTGTATGTAAGAACTTCCAGTTGCATATGAAGGGGAATTCCCTAAATGCGTTTTGCTAAAACAGTCAGCTTACAAACTGCATTGCTATCAGTGTATTTGTGACTTTCCTAACGAACGCATTGGCCGTTTTAGGTGTCTATTGGTTAATTTTATTTCTTTACCTAGTGGAGAGTATAGTATAGACCAGGTAAGCAAAATAAAGTTTTGATTGACCCAGTAAAAATAGATTTGTTGTTTTATGCTTATTTGGTTTTGAAATTTATGCAGAAAGTATGACCGATTGGTTGACTGACCGACGCCGGCCACTAACTGAAAAGGAGTTGCTCGATGCATTGTACGAAAGTGATGAGGATTTGGGAAGGAATGTAAATGATCGTGAAGATGAAGAAGAACCAAATGACGAAACCTCTTCTAGTGAAGCGGATTATCAAGAAACTGGCGATGAAGAAAGCGATGAACAAGAAGGAAGTGACGATAGTGATGCTAATGATGAACCGCCGGCCATTCGCAAACTTTTATTGGAAAAGATGGTACCGAGTGGAATGCCACGCCGATGCCAAGGGAAAAACACGTGCACACAACATAATTACAACAGCTTTGAACAAAGTGAAACTTCCACCTGGAGTGCATGTTGATACTCTTGTGACGCATTCAATTTGTTTTTTGATGATACGGTTATTGGTATTGTGGTTACTTCACTAATAAGGAGGCTGTTCGTATTCTTGGCGATTTGTGGAAACCAGTTGACGACGTTGAAATCCGTGCTTTCTTGGGCCTTTGATTACTGCTGGAAGAAATAAACAAGGAATGGTGGACTATAATGAGCTATGGAATCCTTTATATGGAAATCCTGTTTATCGAGCGTGTATGTCACGAAATAGATTTACTCAATTACTAAGATTTATTCGTTTTGACGATAAAGCGACCAGAACCCTCCGAAGGCAAAAGGACAAGTTGGCACCAATTAGAGACCTGTGGGACCGTGTTAATACAAACTTGCTGAAATATTATCTTCCTGGCAGTAATCTAACCATCGATGAACAACTGGTGCCTTTAGAGGTCGTGTATCTTTCCGACAGTACCTGCCAAGCAAGCCAGATAAGTACGGTATGAAAATTTGGTGTATATGCGATAGTGGAACTAGTTATCCGTTACGTGGTATACCGTACTTAGGAAAAGAAGGTCTCAACAGAGCAGAAAACTTAGCGCAAAAGGTGGTTGAAGACCTTTGTGAACCTTTTCTGAGAACTAAAAGGAATATTACGTTCGACAACTTCTTCACCAGCTACGAGCTTGCATCCAGTTTGCTTACCAAAGGCCTAACTTGTTAGGAACGCTCAGAAAAAATAAGCGCTGCATACCACCAAATTTTTTACCTCACAGCGACGGAATATTGAAAGCAACTTGTTTGGTTTTCAGAAGACAATGACTTTGGTATCTTATGTACCTAAGAAAAATCGCTGTGTCATATTATTATCTACAATGCACAACGACTCCACCATTGATGAGGAAAATAAAAATAAATCTGAAATCAATAAGTACTACAATTCCACGAAAGGAGGGGTGGATACACTTGATCAGATGGTACATACATATTCAGTGAAACGCAAAACTAATAGGTGCCTTTGTCTATTTTTTCAATATAATTGCTGTGTGTGGAGTAGCTTCATTTGTCATTTGGAGAAATATCCATCCTGACTGGCATATTTCCAAAAAACGAAGACTTCGCAAAATTTTCTTACGAGAAATTACAACAGAATTAGTACTGGGGCAAATTAGACGTCGTAGTTTGAGTGGCTTGCATAAAAGTCATACTTCATTGATACAAACTACGTTGAATCAAGTACCAACCACAGGGGAGTCTTCGGCTCGAGAAGTAAGGAAACGAAAACGGTGCTATATTTGCCCATCAAAGAATGTGTGGTGAATATTCAGAGAAAATACTCACGTGCACAAATTGCAAATTACATAAATAACTTTCAAATATTTTACTATCTTGTACTATTTTTAAATTATATCTTCTGACACACAATATTCTTTCTATATGTTTTAATCTTACTGTATACCTACTACATGAAATTAATAATGCATATTTTGCTATTATTTACATCAACAATGTGTACAAATAGATGTGTGCCTCTGAGGCACACCTTGGTAGGACACGTTACGATAAAACGTTGGTAGGACTAGGGTTAAATGAATTCAAGTGAATTCGGAATCAGTTGCATCCAAGGTTATTTTCGACTAACAGCGCCATCTGTTGATCATCGACTATTGAAGTACCCTTCACATCAAAACAACGAAGTATTCTTTTTGACCACCTATGAAGCGTTTATTATTACCATACGACCATACACGGCCAACTTTCTCATCTCCCATCATTTCGTCAGACGTTCAAATAATAACTCTTCAAACTGGGCGATTATCGATCACAACAACCTTGAATTACATGTCGCGTGATTACAGTCACGTTAGTTAAAACTTTCCCATACCTTTGCCGCCGAATAAAACGGACATTAAATAACACTTCAACTGAAAACGTTATACATATGCGAGAACAGAGAGAGCGTGATATTAAAATATTCATCGTGATATTTGCAGTACAAACAGAATAATAAAACGTGTAAATGTGTGTGCTTACAGTATACATTCTCATGTTTGGAGTTTATGCTGGGATGTTAAAAAATATTGATCATATTTTGTGTACAAACTCTCTTTCAATATTTATTAAATCGTAATTTTAGTTTATATTGTGTCTGATTTATATATACAGGGTGTATCAAATAAAAAAGTAAATTTTGCTTGGGTGTTAACTACACGACATATAAAGCACAAATCCAACGAAACCGGATTTCATCATTAAAAAAAAAAAGTAAAATTTAAAGCCAAAAATTCTTTAGTCCGGGCCTGATGCAAGGAAACGTCATGTTAAGCACACGCTAAACGTGGTATTATGTATAAATACATTGCACTCATTTAGTATTATTCTTAATGGTATGTCGTAAGTTCATTTAACGTCATTCTGAATAAATAAAGGCCCTTGTAAAAATAGCAAAACTGAGGCATTTTAAACTTCTTCTTCTTATAAAATAAACTTTCCTTTTTTGTTAAGAGCATTCTACGTAAGTCTACAAAGTATTATTTTTAATATCCTGATAAGACGTTCGAGTTTCACCGGATATGCGACTTCAGTAGTTACAAAAACGTAAATATTTTTCTTTGCTTTGTCGAATCGAGAGTTAGTTGTTAATAACGGTACCGCATGAATCTTGAGTTATTTCTTTTGGATTTATTTAATCATATAACGCAAAATGAATTGAATCGAATTACGCAGAAATAAATGTAGATACAGAAATTTGCAAGCAAACCCTTTTACTATGATATCGCGCGAAAATGAATCTATACATTCACGCGCTTTTGCCGATGCATCAAGCTTCGATTTTTTTATATGAAATCATGATGGTCCTGAAAAGGATCGTTTTTCGAGACGGGAAGAATTAAATAAAATGTTCGAAGTGGCTTGCATTTCAAGCGGCGATCCACACAAAACTAACAGCGGTAATGGCTGAATGATAGTGGTATGTGGGGGTATACTCGGGACAGCATTTACACTCTAAAAAAAGTTGGTAATTTTCCTTCCAAAAAGTAAAATTTTTCCTTACTGGTAAGAAGTAAAAGTAACAAAGCAGGGGAAAATTTACTGAAATTTGGGATTTTTTCTATAATTCCAAAAATTTACCTCAATTATAGGAGTCTTTTTTTAATTCTACGGAAATTTATTAAGTAAAATTTTAAAATTTCTTAATAATACTGAAAATTACATTCAAATTCATAATTACAGCGGCAATTACGGGAAATTTCCCACGTAAGAGTAAAATTATAAGTGAACGCATGCGCACACTGGTGGTGTGGGGTGATTATGTTAAATCCTACGTAGTCGTTAGTAGTTGTTTGTAGTCGCTATGTGGAGTCCATAATTGCGATATCAATGGGAAAGGAAAGAAAATTCAGAGGTAAGTAACTAGATTATATTTTCTAAATATGTACAGAAGTATGACTGCTATTATTATATATTTGCACTAATTTATCATGTCTCGCTCATAACTGCACATAACATTCTGTAGATTGCTGGATATTCTTGTACATGTTGCTGACATACATATAGTAGTCTACAGAGAACCCTGTGGAACTGTAAGCGAATCGTTGGTAAAATTATGCATATTTGACACGGCACATGTCCAAAAATCTATCCACATCAAGCAACGGACGCGTTGTCATGTATGTTTAATACCAGGTAGAGTGTTCTTTTTGTAACGAGATTCGCTCCATTTCAAATGTATTTTAATTAGATGTAGTTCAATATGAATTCTTAAATGATAAATTCAATGAAATTTATAAATTCGGCCAATATTCTGCGATTACAAATCCAAATTCCATATCAAATCGACATGTATTCAGTTTGGTTTCTTTTCAGGTTATTGGTCCACTACAAAGAAGTTGCGTTTTTCATGCTTTTGTCAATAGATACTCAATAAATAAACAGTTTTCTTAAAATGCTGATTTTTAATCTCATACCTTGCGTTTAACTTTTACGTTCATATATTAATTTATATCAAATTTTTTCATCATCAAATACCAAAATAAAAATGCAAAACCTATCTCGAAATCTAAAAATTATATTCTGTGTACTATTTCTCACTCTTGAGTTAGAAATAACCTTTTTCCGAAAGCACCAATCAGTAGTAGATTTGCAAAAATAACAGCTCTTACATACTTTTCCTGCTCGGGAAAAATACTCCGAAAAAAAGTAGCTTTTCTAATGACATTTCAGCTTTAACTGAATTTTCCTGTGAAAATTTCGATTTCAACTGAATTTTCCTGTGGAAATTTCAATCTTAATTGAATTCTCCTGTGGAAATTTCAGTTTTAACAAAATTTTCATGTGGAAATTTCAATTCTAACTGAATTTTCCTGTGTAAATTTCAGTTATAACTGAAATTTCCTAGTGAATATTCCGAGTATATCAGAAAAAATACTTCGTAATTTTTCTAACACCTGGAAATTTTCTATGGAAATTTCCAGTGCCGAGGGAATTATACAAAGGAGCTTTCCGTGCTAAATGAAAAAATCCTACAGAAAATTACATGAGAGTAGGAAGTTTACTTGCGCCAGTAAAATTCATGCACGGTTTTAGGGTGACAAAATTGCACCAAAACGGTACAGGAATTTTACCAAAAATTTTTTAGTGTGTAGGTTGGGCACAGGTGCGGCTCTAGCCCACGGCATTTACAAAATTTTTTTTTCTCGTTAATGCTTACAGATAGACCACCTGTGCATTAAGACTTTTTGATCATATATCATTATAGCTGCTACATATTATTATATTTACCTCTATATCGGATACACCCTGTATAGGAAGTTATGTTATATTCAATGTGATGTATTTATGTTAAAATTGAGTAATTATTTTTTGTATGTACAGGCAACACTTGGATATTAATGAAAACATTTAAAAAAAAACACACACCGTGTGTAATCTAGAATTAATAATAATTGTTCAAATATGTTCTTAACATCTTAATTCCCCTATGTCGATATATTACATTATATGTAAATTAAAACGCAAATAAGTATACACCTTCAGACTTCTAAAAATCCAATTTGTTTTGCATTGTTATGTAAGCGTCTATTCAAATTCTGAAAAGAAGATTTCGGTGCCAAGGCCATCTGGATAAACTAGCACACGCGAACACTGGCAACACAAAAGCGCCAAATTCGTTTAATTTCACACGTAGATATATCCAAGCGTGCGCGCAACGCACTTTACAATGAAAAAAAAAAGGATACATAACGAATGCCTAGATTCTGAAACCTAAAAAACGCTTCTATTATTCCTTGAAGGTCGCTGTAAGGTATTGTATATACATATGCGATCCTACGAATGTTAAAAATAGCTCCGGTATACTACGGGATAATATTTCTATCTCCCTTCTTCTCAAGGCGAATTTTCGTAACTCGATTCCAACATTTTTTCCTTTTTAAACACTTACTACAAACAACGACGCACGATGTAAAAAAAAAATCGCAGGGATTGTCGTTAAATGCTAATTGCGAGATTTAACTCGAACAATATAATGATTGTAATCGCCACTCATTATTATATTATTGTCTTTACTTATTGTTAGTAAGCGTTGTTTGTTTATGTGTTGTCATTGTTTTCTGCGGTCGCAGTGTGCTGTTTTCGTTATTGTGTACTGTGCGACCTCTAAACGTCCATCAAATTAATTTATCATGCGCAGTTTAAATGAGTCACGGTTTCCCCTTTGAATTTATGACGGCGACAACTTGAACGGGGACAGCTGGCAGGTTGTGTTTCGTTGTATCGTTTGAATGCGTTGAATATATCCAATAATAATATCGTATACGGTTAAATTTATACAGGGTATTCCTAAAATAGTGCACAGATATTTAAGTACATATAATATTTAACAGAAGCATTTTTTTTTAGCAAGATAATGCAACGGCACACAAATCTTTCTTGGAACAATTTCTCGATACAAGAATTATTGATTTTCCTGCAAGATCTCCGGACATGACAATTTTAGATTATTTTATTTGCCCATATTTAAAGTATACCATTTTTTTCAGACCAGACATCATATAATCGAAAAGCCTCGCAATAGTTTTGAGAACATGAAGCGTAGAGATCAACTGTGTCTTCAAAATAATGGACAAAAGATTTAGCATCACCTTGAGTACTATTATCTTCTAACTTATAAAAGTAGAGATATGTGGCATATAATTAATAATCATATGGGTAGATGCAACCCAGCTGCCTTTCCCATGGTAGAGGACTTGGAATCTCTCGCGAATAGTTTTAATCAGCTCTTTTCCGGGCCTTCAGTTGCAACGACAAATACTATTAATGAATTAAATATAAAAACTAATCCTCATTCATTCTACTTCTTTCCTGTACGTTGAGGAGGAATTTCGAGAGGTTGTTGTCTCCCTGAGAGGTTCCGGATCCTCAGGCATGGATGGCATCCCTATATCATTTATTAAACAATGCATAAATGCTTACTTGAAACCTCTGACGCACATTGTAAATAGTTCGTTTACAACTGGAATGTTCCAAGACAGCCTTAAACATGCAAAGGTTTGTCCCTCATTACAAGAAGGTTGCCCTTGACGATCTTAATAATTATCATCAATAAGTCTCTTGCAAAGCTTCTTGAAGTTATTTGAGAAAATCGCTTACGACCGACTCTATCACTTTATAATTAAATACAACATCTTAAGCAGGTTTCAGCATGGGTTTGTCAAAGGCAGTTTGTACGGAGACTGCACTTCTTGAACTTACAGAAAAGATTATTTCAGCATTGGAGAAAATAACAATTCCTTGTGGCTTTTTATTGGATCTGTCAAAGGCATTTGACAGGTATTGACCACAAATATTGATTACAAAAACTCGAGTGTTACGGAATTAGAGGAACTGCCCTGTCATGAACAGTCATATTCTGATCAGTAGGAAACAAACGGTCTCTATCTCAACTGATGGCAAAACCATCTTTTCTATGATATGAAAGTAATAAGGCGTTCACAGGGTTAGTATCTTGGAACCCCTGCTTTTTTCTGCTGTATTTTAAACGACATCCATGCTGTTGATGCCCAAACGATCGATTGTAATTTTATAGCTATTAATTACGCAGATGATACTTCCTTCCTTGTAATGGGGGACAACGCTGGGCACCGTAACTAGAGCTGTTTCAGACTCTCCTAGAATGCATTGAAAAATGGTTGCAGGATAACAAATTGCAAATAATCGTGCAAAATCAGAATTAATATTGTTTAAACAACAAATCAAAATTATCCCACTCAGCTTATATTAAACAATAACTCCTACCATGTTAGGGATGCTTGCGCGTATATTGGGACTCGTAGTGGATGATCATTTTAAAATGGAAAAAACATATCGATGTATTAGCTTAAAAAAATTAGTAGTGTCTGTTTGGCATACGGCAATTGCGGAGATCTTGTGGACGCGCACACACCTTAGGGCAATATATTATGGTTTGCTGTTATCCTCATTTAAAATACGGAATTATCTTGTGGGGGGTAGCAGTGACACTTCTCGAATATTTGTAATTCAAAAAAAAAAATATTACGTACTTTATATAAACTCAATTTTAACCAGTCATGTAGAGGTCTTTTTTAAAAAAACTAAAATCCTGACTTTATATGGAATCTATATTTTTGAGTCATTATTATTTCTCTTTAAAAATAAACATCTGTTCGATCAAAATCAAATTATTTCATGATTATACACACTAGAACAAAAACGATTACTGCTACCCTAAAAACTAGACTAACTTTAACCAAAATAGTTCTAAATTATATGTGTTTTAAATTTTTCAATGTTCTACCAAATGAGCTCAAAATAATCAATTCTTTGGCAATTTTTCGTAAGAAATTATTTAATTTTCTGTGTAGTCTGGAACCCTACAACATCCAAGCTTTCTTAAGCTTACTGGTATTGTATTATTTTTCCAACCAAGCTACAATAAAATATATTATTATTATTATTATAATAAATATTTTCTTTTATCCGGACACATACATTTCTCACGGAGGTTGGCTAATGAATCCCTTTGAATTGGGATTTTCTAACAGACTTTGATAGCGATTGTCTTTCGATAGGGGACAAACAACTGTCTCAGAGAGTCCGTTAATTTCACTGAAGTGAGGGGAATATAAGATGTTTAATACAGTCCCTGGCCATAATATTAGACGCAATCGATGTTTTTCAGTTATTTCAACTGCTGACTTTATAACAATCATTATTTTGTTATAAAAATGTTTTAATTTGCAATCTTAGTAGCTAAACAAACAGAATAAAACTGATTTAAACAGTAAAATATATATATTTTAAGGAAAAACTTCATTCGTATAAATGTTAAAAGAAAATCAATAATTGGTGGAGCCACCTTTAGCGGTGATTAACGCTTGAATTCACCGTGGTATGCTATTAATGCAGTTCTTGAATTCTTTCTGAATCCGGACATGTATATTTTTTTCTATTAACTGGGTTTTGGTGGTAATGGCTTCCTTTGCTACCTCTCGCTTTACCAGCTCCCAAACATTTTCGATTGGGTTCATGTCTGGGGAATTACCTGGCAGCTAAGAAGAGGATGTTACTCTGCTGCAAAAATGTTTTAATGGACCGAGCAGTGTGGCAGGGGACTCCATCTTGCATAAAAACGAACGGCTATCCATTTGGAAACCAGCCCGAAGGATCAAGTGGTTTTGGAGGACTTTCTTATACTGGTCCTGTTTCATGATAACCATCGACGACATAGAGACTTCCTGTACCTTTGCCGCTTATAACAGACCAAATCGTAACTTTTGTGGGATGTTTCACCGTTCGTTTGACACAGTCCGCATTGAATTTTTCCCCTACACGGCGACTCACAAAATTGTATTTTGTTTTCCATGACTTCAAATGTGCTTTCATCGCTGAAAGAAACGTAAAACAAGTTGAAAACGATAATTCCTACGTTTATTTAAACAATTTCTAACGAAAATACCGATTTCTAGAATTCTAAATCCCTGTCCTTGTACTCCCTCGCCCACAGAAGGAGCTTGGATTTCATCGCCATTGGCAGCTTTGGTTTCGTAACTGCTCTATACAACCTGCATTGGTTTCGTAACTGCTCTACACAACCTGCAACCTGATAGGAAGAACTTCCATACGGCGGAAGTTGAAGGAATTGGGTTGCCACCTATTTTTGGAGTAATTTTACCAAACTTTTTTTAAGGGTGTAGTAACTTTACACTTAAATAATATCTAATGCTCATTCCACGACCCATTATACGAAAGTTCAAACCCTGCCAGAAGACGATTTTCCGCTTAGAGTCAATTTTTGTCGATGGATGTTGGAAAGGACGGAGGAAAATGATAATTTTGGTGATCAGGTATTGTGGATTGATGAAACGATGTTTACTCGCTAAGGGATCTTCAACGTGCACAATAACCATTACTGGAGTGTAGAAAATCCAAACGTGGTGCGTCGACGACGATTTCAGGATCGCTTTTCCGTTAATGTTTGGGCCAGCATAATCTCTGGACATTTATTACGTCCTATATTCTTACCACATCATATCAATGGCGATAATTTTCTTAATTTCCTACAAGACGAATTGCAAAAACTGCTAGATAATGTGTCACTAGCACGACTACTAAATTGATGGCTGCAGTTAGACGGAGCGCCTGTTCATTACGCTACGCAAGTGAGAACGTGGTTGAATAACTGACAGCTTCTTGCGGGTTTCGCCGTGGGTCAAAACTTTCGCTCGACGTTTCGCTGTTCATACTGACAGCTTCTTCAAGATAACTAAACTGATTCTCCATGGTCCGACATTCTTCTTATATACCGCCCCGGTGGATCCAACCGTGTAGTTTCCGCTTCCATTGACCGTGACGGTTCGTAGTAGGCTCTTCCACGTGTTGCTAAGGTGGTACCCTTCTTCTCTGTTAACGGTTTTTATTCTTCTCTATTTCTATGGCTTTCCCGTAGTTCTTGGTGGTAATTATCACTTTTACATTCTTGAAATCCATTTTGTGTCCGGTGTCGTGCATGTGTTCTGCCATCGCTGATTGCTCGGTCTTCTTATCTTGCGTCCCTCTCGTGTTCTTTTATTCTTATGTCGATGGCTCTTCCTGTTTGTCCGACGTAGCACTGTCCGCATTGGCATGTTATCTTGTAGATACCTTCTGTGCGCCCCTTGGGGTTATCTTTATCCTTTGCGGTCGGTAGATACTGCTGGATCGACGTTGCAGTCCCGAAAGCGTACTTGTAAAAACGTTACGTTTCTTCAAAATTCGACCTACTTTTTTCGGTGACTCCTGCTATGTAAGGTAAACACGCCATCCCTCTTCGTGGTTCTGTAGTTGTCTCCAGTGTCGTCTTCTTCTTAGTGGCTCTCCTCATGTCGATGTCAGTGTAACCATTCTTCTTTAGTGCTTTCTCCAAATGTATCTTTCACTGGTAAGATGTTGTTCGTCACTGATGGTTTCGGCTCTGGATAGCAATGTTTGTATTAATGTCTTCTTCTGCATCGGATGAGTGGTGAGATCTTGCATGCAGATATCTATCGGTGTGCGTCTCCTTCTAAATACTGCGTGCTGTAAGTAATCCCTCTTTTGTTTTCTTAACCATAACATCCAGGAAAGGGAGATTTCCATTTTGTTCTTTCTCCATGGTAAACTTGATGGCTGGGTGCTGTGAGTTTATGTGTTCCAAGAACGGTTGTAGTTTTTCTTCTCCGTGTTGCCATATTACAAAAGTATCGTCGACATATCGCAAGCACATTTGGTTTCATAATCGCTGAACTTAGGGCTTCTTCTTCAAATGCTTCCATAAACAAGTTTTGGCTATTACTGGTTGATAAAGGGCTTCCCATTGCTGTTCCGTTCTTCTGCTCGTAGTATTTTTTCCTTCATACAAAGTATGTCGTGGATAAGCACAGTTTCACTTAATTCAATGATGTCTTCTTGTAGTCCAAGTTCTGGAAGTAAGGCCAGTGCGTCCTCCGTGTCGACACACGACTAAAATGTCTGTAGGTTCAGTCTTTAGCGTAGACAGAATATCCACAAAATGTTTCGAATTCTTCACATACGTTGCAGTTTATCCGGTATTATGGCTTAGTAAGTTAGCTAAAATTTTCGACAAATCGTAGGTCGGTGATCCAATGTTGCTTACAATCGGTCTTAATGGCACTCCTTCTTTATGTATTTTTGGTATTATTCCATTACAAGCCTGGGTGGTTCTAGCGGCTTCTTGTAGCAATCTGGTTTTGCATCTCTTTAGGGTATCGTGAAATCTTTATGCTCTCCCTTGCTGTTTTTTGTGATCTTCTCCGTTGGATCTTTTCTTATTTCCTTGTAGGTGTTCTCGTCAAGTAGTTCATTCATCTTTTCCCGGTAATCTTCTTTATTTAGTAGTACTGCTGCATTCCCTTTGTCTGCTTTGAGGATAACGATGTCTTCTTCAGCTTTCAAATTTGTAAGTGCTGCTTCTTCCTTCCTGGATAGGTTTGCGTTTCGGTGGCTTTGCTTTCTTCAATGTTCTGCTTATTTCTATGCCGCACTTCTTCTGCTTCGATGTTCGGAATTCCTTTGATCCTGCTTCTACCTCCCGTGATGATTTTTTCTGTTGGTAGTCTTTTGGGTGCAATGTCGTAGTTATTCCCTAAGGCAAGTACTTTTGTTTCGTCTGCAGATAGTAGCTTCGTTGATAAATTAATCATAACGTTCTTCAGTGTACCAGGTTGCTCCTTGATCTTCTTTTCTTCCATCCTTGCAAACTTCTTCACTTGTGTTGTTCTGGATTTCTCGAACTCAGTTTCTACTGCTTTCCAGGTTATGCGGTCGATAAGGTCCCAATCTTCTTTTGACATTTTGTTGGCTAATGTCAAATGTAGCTACATGATCATCTTGGGAAATCATCTTGGGAATCAGTTCAGTTATCCTGAAGAAGCTGTCAGTATGAACAGCGAAATGTCGAGCGAAAGTTTTGACACACGGCGAAACCCGCAAGAAGCTGTTAGTTATAGTTACACCGGCCGTGAAAGCCTACGCAGTGTTAACGTGGTTGAATAACAATTTTCCCCAAAGATGGATTGGCCTCCACGATCACCAGATCTTACTCCTCTAGATTTCTGTTTATGGGGCCACTTAAAAAAGACCGCCTACCGTACTAACCCCGAAGATGTGGAGGAGTTAAGACAGCAAATTATTGTTGCTGCCGAGATAGTAACTTCCGAAATGTTACAAAACGTTCATTTAAATGTTCGTAGAAGATTAGAAAACTGCTTAAGAATGGATGGACAAAATTAAATTGGCAACGTCAACGTCTGTTTTATGATTTGAAATATCATTAAATTTTTGGGTTTCCAATGGCCACAGTTTTATTGTTCAGTAGCGTGAATTACACAATGTTGTCGGATTATTTCATTTTTAAATACAATTTTTTTTTAAATTAAAAGTTCTAAAGAAATTCCGATTGCATTTTGATCGTCATATAATGATTTTTTAACGCCTTCTAGAAGGTGGTGCTTTTGAATCACTATTTATGTATTTATTTGATTGGTGAGTATAGCTTCAGGGTTAAAAAGGTTTTTTAAAATAAAATTTGGAATACGGACACGACAATTATTGCCATCTGCCCCAGAGGTATTTGTTTTATAAAATTAGCTTCATAATTTAACTTACACTACAAAGCGTAACTGTCATGATCATTCATGATGATAAAATAATTTTAGCTCACGGTTTCAAAACTCATTAACCTTACCATTAACGATTCATGCTTACATCAGAAACTTACGCAAAACCGAAAATGTACATAACATAATTAAGATCCGTATCTGCATCAGCGTGACCGTTAAATAATATGTTTTAAAAGTCCAGAAAAACTGACCAAAACCCGGTGCATGGGGACGGGCGCATCTTATCAAATATTAATGTATGCATATGCATGAACGCAATCTCTTCAATCTATACGTAGCTCTCCCTATATAAATTCGCTTCTATACGCCGAACGACCATATAAAACTAGGGGATGGTAATTTTGAAATATTCATGAAAACTCCGGCCACAAAATGCGTACGACGTAACTAAGGCATATATAAGGTCTAATTACGCACCTCGGAACGGAAATTTAACGGTTTCGTTTACCAAACGAGCTACTTATGCTAACAATTTTCTATAATTAAGAGTGTCTGCTATGCGGTGGGCCCCAGTTCATACTTGCTTATTACGGGTGATACAGAAATTAGGTGCCGCTTGGTTTGAATACAGTAGGTAAGTAAAATGGAAATGTGAAAGGGATGTCACAGTCATTAATTACGTAATTTTGGAATTATTCAAAGCCTAAATTAAAGAAAATTGAGGTTAACGTCAAATAATTTAATAAATACGAAGTACACTCTAAAAAAATGATGGTAAATTTACCTCACTGGTATGTGAAGAAACATATGAAATATAAGGTAAAATTACACCAAAAAGAGGGTAAACATCAGATTACCACAAATTAGGTGTAATTTTGCCTCGACTTTGATGGAAAAATACTTCAATAAATGAAGTAATTTTCCCCCACTTGGGGAAATTTGCTTAGTAGCAAGGAAAAATAACATATTTCCTGGAATATTACCCCTTATGTTGGTAAAAATACAATATAAACAATACAAGGGACATGAAATTATGATTATATATATTATATATATGCATCTATTATTTGATTGGAACACAAAATGTTTTTTTTTTAACATTGCATTACATTGTGTCGCTTGATCAAAAATTAAACCCGTTACGAGAATGCATTACATAGCCGTCGACTATACAACGCGCAAGCGTTTGAGGTACGCAGTTTGAATACAAGTGCGGCATCTACACTGATGGCTTCAACGCATAAATGTAAATGGTGTGTTTTTCATTTTGTCTTGCAAATAAAGATTGAGGTAAGTTCATTTTACATTAATTATGTATTGAGATGATTACCATGTACTTAGCTATGACAGCACACATAAATAATAGACATACACCTGCGTATGGATATCTAATATGATATACTGGGAACTTAACCTCAATAGCATTTGGCGGTATTGTTGCTACAAGATATGATACATTTATTTAAAGTTTTCAACGTGCAAGTGACACGCAGGAAACTACCGTATCAAACTTTTCAATTTAAACAACAGAAAGTCTTCGTTTTGAAGGAGTCAATTCTTTTTTTTTCTCTTTCATTAAACATTTGGAAATATAAAACGACTAGTGTCTTGCCGTTATTGGAGGCTATGTTTTCGTTGTTAAGTGATGATACAAGTAAAGTAAGGAAGAGACTATTTTGGTTTTACTCTAGGATTTAATGACAAAAGTAAAGTAGGTATTAAGCACTTATACATGCAAATGTGCAAGACCGCAGGACGGCAAATTTGAATTCAATAGTTAATCACAACATTATTTATGTATATACTAGTATTGCGGGAATCGCCAGATATCAAAAACCGGTTAATCAATTTTTAGTAAAAATCGGTTTTTAAAATTCAGTTTTTAAAATCGATTTTCAAAACCAGTTTTAAACTAAAAACAATACGTATTACTTTTTTAAAAGTGCTATGTATTTTAAATTCGAAACATCTATTTAAGTCGCAATAATCTGCTTTTAAAAACCGGTTTTGATTTTGAAAACCGGTTTTACCGGTTACAATTTTTAAAGACGATTAATCACTGCATCCAAACCCCGGTTTCACATAAACAGGCTCCGATTCGTAGCACTATTATCTACATACAATATATTTTTAAATGCTAAATTTATTAAAAATTTTCAGGATAAATCTAAACTTGAAGAAATTGAGGTGAATACACCGTTGATAATATGCTTGGAAGAAGGTATTAATAAAAATATATTTATTTCATATGTTTTTTACATTCATTTTTCTTTTCTAGGAAATGTGAAGTCGCATTCTTTAATGGTAGAAAGACAGTTATTAGACCCAACAGATCATTTCGTTCTGCATTACAACAAATTATGGTGGCATATTTTAATTTTCATTTGCAGTACGCAAAAGAGGCTTCTAACACATTGGAAGTTCTGCAGAGGATTTTTTTTTAAAATATACCCTGAACAGGGCAACAAAAATAAAAAAGCTCCAAATCCAAATTCAAATTGATAAAAATTTTTAATGTATTTTGTTAGTCAAAATTTATTTTATGGTTACATTCAACTAGATCTTTGTATTATGAATACAACCAATTCTTAGTAACTTATTGGCTTTTTCTTATCGACCTTTCTCCCAAATGTTTACTCTTTAAAACATTGCTTATTGAATTTAAAAATTTATTGAAATTATTGTAAACTCTCTGTAATCCAACTAATTAATATATCTTTTAGAAATTATTAAAATTAAATCTAATATTATAAACGGTATATTTTGAATATTTAAGTGGAGAATCTGCATTAAGTTCTAAATGACATAAACATGTTATTAGATAACTGAAACTTAATATTTCTGGATGATAAAACAACCTAATAATCAATTATTTCTAATTTCTTTGTTGTTACTCTAATCTATACATTAAAAAAAAAATGTGGTAAAATTACCCCAAAAATAGATGGCAACCCGGCTACCGCCTATTTTTGGGGTAAATTTACACCTATAGGCAACTTAATATTTCTGGATGATAAAACAACCTAATAATCAATTTATTTCTAATTCTCTTTGTTGTACATCTAATTCTATACATTAAAAAAAAAATGTGGTAAAATTACCCCAAAAATAGGCGGTAGCCCAGTTGCCATCTATTTTTGGGGTAAATTTACACCTATAGGTGTAAATTTACCCCAAAAATAGGCGGTAGCCCAGTTGCCATCTATTTTTGGGGTAATTTTACCACATTTTTTTTTAGGGTGTAGTATAAAATTTAATTCCTATGATTTTTAACATTTATTTGATATGTAATAATCTATGCACATACGAGTTAATTCTTGCCTAAAAGTGGTTAGTGTTTAGTGAGACAAACAAATGGAGTTAATTCCTGATCCCTAATGTTTATATCACCTAATAATCCCTACATCACACCGTCTATTTCAAAATTCCCACATAAACGCATTAATAACCACGCAAAGTACTATTCTTCACCCGAACGATTTAATTATTCAAACGACTTTGCGCGCCTACCTATCGATTTAAGCGCCGACAGATGGCGTTGTTCGCACGACAGTTGTGCGTATATATATAACTTAGGTACCCCCCTCCAACACCCCCGGGAGACGCGTGGGCCCTGGCACGGTCGGCATTATTAAATTTATGCGTGGATTATTATTACCGCCACCTATACACTCTAATTAATGCCGGGGCTTAGTTAATACACTACAGGGATAAGAGCAACAGAACACACGAATCTGCTTAATAGAATGTTCAGTTGTTGGGGTAACGGCAGAGGTGGGGTTGATTTTGGATATCGACGCGAATGAATCGGTTTCTGAGTTGTTTAGTTTGCAATTTGAGGAATTAGGCGGCACGAACGGTGCTAAAAATGAAAATTGAGGAGGTTATGGAATATGATATGGATGTATGTACATAGTATATAAATATTACTTCGTGCCTTGTTAAGATTTAGGTTGATGTGATATTGTGAAAGTTATTTGACAAAAAGGTTGTATAATGCGCGACTTTATCATTGCTCCACTTAGTTCCTTAATAAAAAAGTAAATTATCTTCACTCAGTTTTTCTTGACAAAAAATAAACCATGACAGTTTACTTATTTTTTTTTCTACAATGAAGAACAGTTTTTACAGATATTTGACCGACTTTTTAACATTACAGCCGTTTACAGGGCATGCCCACTCAATTTATTAGAACAGTAAACCACTATTACTCAGTTTTTTTTCACAAAACTAAACCGCTCTAACTAACTAAACCACTTTCACTCAGTTTTTCTTTTTGTCTAAAAACTGCTCACACTGCTTTTCATAAAACTAAACCACCCTAACTGAATTATCCAAAAATATCAACCACTTCCACTCAGTTTTTGGCAAAACTAAACCATCATGACTCGGTTTTCCAACAATTTGAATTATTTTCATTCGCTTTTCTTTAATAAAAAACTAAATCACCCAGTTTTCCCAAAATATATACCACCTTCACTCAGTTTTTTTTTGACAAAATAGACAATGTTTTTCATAAATTAAACCATTCTAACTGAATTTTATAAAAATATTAACCACTTTCACTCAGTTTTTCGCAAATCTAACCTAAACCACCTCGACTTGGGTTTTCAACAATTTGAACCACTTTCATTCGTTTTTCTTTAATAAAAAACTAAACCACTTCAACTCAGTTTTCTTAAAATATAAACTATATTCACTCAGATTTTTTTTACAAAACTAAACGACATTGACTTGGTTTTCCAACAATTTAAACATTCAATCGTTTGTCTTCAACAAAATAAACAATCCTTGTCACTCAATTTTTAACAAGACTAAAGCACTCTAACTCAGTTTTCCAAAAAAATTTACCACCTTTACTCGGTTTTTTCTTTTTGACAAAATAAACATCTCTCACAATGCTTTTCATAAAACTAAACCATCGTAACTGAATTTTCCTTTAATAAAACACTGAACCATTCTAACTCAGTTTTCCTAAAATATAAACTATCTATACTAAGTTTTTCACAAAACTAACGATTTTTTCTCGGTTTTTTCCAATTTAAACATTAAGTTTGTTCACCTTTATGCACTTTTGCACACAAAAGTTCTAAAAAGTGCATAATAGTGCAAATAGTTCATGCGACGCGAACAAACTTATTTACTCGTTTGTCTTCAATAAAATAAACAATCCTTGTCACTCAATTTTTCACAAAATTAAACCACTCTAACTCAGTTTTCCCAAAATATAAACCACCTTTACTCGGTTTTTTTTTTGACAAAATAAACATCTCTCACAATGCTTTTCATAAAACTAAACCATCCTAACTCAATTTTATAAAAATATTAACCACTTTCACTCAGTTTTTGCCAAATCTAACCTAAACCACCTTGAATTGGTATTCCAACCATTTGAAACACTTTCATTCGCTTTTCTTTAATAAAAAAACTAAACCGCTCTAACTCAGTTTTCCTAAAATATAAACTATCTTCACTCAGCTTTTTCACAAAACTAAAACGATCTTGACTCGGTTTTCCAACAATTTAAACATTCACTCGTTTGTCTTCAATAAAATAAACAATCCTTGTCGCTCAATTTTTCACAAAACTAAAGCACTCTAACTTAGTTTTCCCAAAAATATAAACCACCTTCACTCAGTTTTTCACAAAACTAAACCACCTTCACTCAGTTTTCCAACAATTTTAACTTTCGTTCGTTTATCTTTAACAAAATAAACAATCCCTACACAATTCTTTTTTTTTATAAAATGGAACACTACAAAAATATAAACCATATTCACTCGATTTTTTGACTAAGTAACAATCCTCATCCAGTTTCTCATAAGACCAAACCACTTTGACTCAGGTTTTTTTAAATTATAAATCATTTTAACCGAGTTTCTTTACAAAATAAACAGCCCCAGGAGCTTTTCAGAAAATTAAACATACTCATTTTTTTTTAACTCGTTGACTGTTTTGTGTTGTACTAATTTTTCTACAACCCTGGCTGAACTGTAAAACCGTGGCTTGAAAAGGATAGACACCTTTTATCAAAGTTTTACAAGACTTCCTTCTTAATGATCTTTAATGGTGGATTTTTATACTAGAGATAGATACGTTACTAAGAATTTAATCGACGCTGAGGCACAGTAAAATTGTGATCTGTTGAAGGCCAATATTTTTCCCTAATTTCCGTTTTTTTTTTTTCCTTTTCCAACGTAGATTTTGGTATACAGAAAATTCCAATATATATCACGTTGGTAATTTTCTTCTAGGAGCTTCTAATATTGGTTTCATAGCGAATTGTATTTGATAATAGCGCATCCATTACAATGTAGTCGCCAAACAAGGTTGCAAGAAAACTCGTTACAGATTGGTGGCATCTGAGTTTTTTTTTTATTTTATTGTAATAACTTTTAGAAAATCATTGATGATTTTTTCAATGTTTATTATATATAGTTTTCGCTCGATATACTCTAAAGTTCTTCGAGCCCACTAGTGAAAACCTTAACCGTGCCAGGCCACTGGGCTGGCACGGAACATCGATTGCAATGGTTTCTTTATCATTTTAGCAGAATCTGCGATTGACATCTTGTACCAACTCTATTATAAGTAGTCAGTGATCATATTATCATTTTGATAATATTCCTGTCTTCACCCAAGAGCTCCTTTGTGAATTTACAAACCTCTTTCTTTCAAGAACGTTGTTTTTTCTTTTTGGTCATTGCTCTAGTGATCTTTGTCATCACTTTTTGGACCTATTACGTAGGTACCCCATTCATTGACAAACTTTGATAATTGTGATTTGGTATTGTGGAAGGAAGGCCTAACTCCAATGAAAATTCTCGACAAACAAGTTAAAAGCATAAAATTTAAAGATGCCAGTTTTTGTTCGATTTTTTCTTACGCATAAACCCAAACCATGAAAAATGAATCAAAAAAAAAAACATATAAGCAGATAAGTAGATATGAAGACTCCTTCAGAACTTGCAGTGTGGGAATGCCTTAGAGCTCCAATTGACTATACGGAACAAAAAATAACTCGACGTTCCGATACGTTCCGAAAGTTGAAAGAGAGCCGACGAAATAAAGCGCACCAGAAGATAAAAATTCCTTTAACGTTCGTATGCGCATACACGCTCGTCCTAATTATCGTATTTATTGTTTCTGGGCCATCGAATGGAACATGAGGAAGTGTATGCTGGTGTGCGCGCGGCCGCCGTACACCGGGGTCGACTTTTACGATCGCCGTACGGTCGATTTTATTGTGAATTTGATTTGTGATGTTTTGTTATACGGTTACGTGTTACCTATACGGTGCGGCGGGAGGCGGGCAGGCAGTAAATTATATTTTTAGTGTGTCGTAACAGTCGTTCCAGATATGGATTATATAAAAGCGTCGGCCGGTTAACGACGTTAACAGTAAACGACGTTTTAAACTATGCACTTCTCTCGTTTCCTGGTTCTCTTTTTTTGTTACCGTTTCATAAACAATGGATTTTGAGGGGTGATTGCAACAGTTAAAATCAATCTAATCTAATTATAGCAATGATTTCAATACTATATTTTGGTTAACAAGAGAGATGTGTGACGCATTCGAGCACTTAATATACAAGGTGTCACAAATATCAGTCAAACACGAAATCATTAATAATAATAATGAAACTTGATTTCTAATAATCCGAGCCGAAAAACTAGCAGCAATTGCTTCGAGAATACGTTGATTTTCTTTCTGAATAAATTAAACTATTATCTAAATATGCAAAATTATCTCTCTCTAAAAGGGGGATATTTACAAACGTCTACTTGACCTATCGAAATACCCAAGAATTATAGCAACCCTGACGCTTCAATAAAATCAATTAATGCTGGCTGGTGGTGTGTTGGCTCAAAAGTGATTTGGTATTAAGGAGTTTTGACGTGCGTCCAAAATTGTTAAAATAAAAATAAAACATTCTTAACTCTTATTAACCTAATTAAACGATGTTTGTATATTGTAGTCTTGTATTTAGCACTTCTATCCCCGCCACTGTCCAATGTTTATGTTTATATTTATAACATGTAGGAAGTCGTCTGTACTCCTTGTTTATTTGTTCCTAATCAACCGCACACGCGGTCTGGCAGACTTTGAGGCTTGACTGTTGGGTTAGCTGGCGGGAACTATGTGAGGTAGGTATGTGAGAATGTGAGAGAGTCAAGTGTTTAAATTGCCGACGGTATTAGCATAGACGGGATGGACGCAGCGTTGGTCATTTCACACCTGATATGTTTGGGTGCTGTATATATACAGGGTATTCCACGTAACTGGTTCATTAAAAGTTTATGATGTTCTATTATTTACTTATATTTGAGATTTTGCCACCATTATCTGTTCGATTGGAACTATAAATGTAAAATACCTTAACCAAAATATCACTTCCGGTTGACCGGAAATGGATGTCAACTTTGTTATTTTAAATAGAATGATATAATTTTTTATTCATTTTTGGATTCTACAACTATAAATACGTCAGTTTTCATTAGCTATTCCTATAGCTACATGTTGCCGTTTTTGAGTTATTTAAGTTTTTTTTTTTTTTTTAGTCATAATCATTGCATCATTGAGAAATTAATATCTCGGTTAATGTTGCAAGTAGAGACTCCAAATTTGCTATGTTATGAATGTAGATATAACTCTAAGAAACGGTAAGCACACTTTACATTCTAACATACAGGGTGTTCAAAACTGAGGAACAAAGTGACATATTTTGAAATGCAGAAAACTCATTTTTTTTTTAAATAGAACACCCTGTATTTTAATTCGGAATTAGGAAGTAAATATCATCCCCTATCGCTTTATATCAGCATTCCCTATACCTATCTTTAATAGATTTTGAGATATGAGCGACTTTTTGTTAAACAAACTAAGTATTCTATTTTTTTAAATAGAACACCCTGTATTTTAATTCGGAATTAAGAAGTAAATGTCATCCCCTATCACTTTATATCAGCATTCCCTATACTTATCTTTAATAGATTTTGAGATATGAACGACTTTTTCTTAAACAGACTAAGTAGCCCTATCTTTACGTGTTTGTAGCTGGCTCTGAATGGGATTAATGTCAAATTCATTGACTAACCAAAAGTGTTTATGTATATCATAGTAATTACACTTTTGTACAACGCAATATTAATAGAAATGACTATTCGAACAGACATTCTTGTATGGTTATTCAAAAATAATACATGAATTTGACGTGAATCTATTTCAGAGCCAGCTACAAACATTTAAAGATAGGGCTACTTAGACTGTTTAACAAAAAGTCGCTCATATCTCAAAATCTATTAAAGATAGGTATAGGGAATGCTGATATAAAGTGATAGGAAATGATATTTAGTTTCTAATTCCGAATTAAAATACAGGGTGTTCTATTTAAAAAAATTGAGTTTTCTGCATTTGAAAATATGTCACTTTGTTCCTCAGTTTTGAACACCCTGTATGTTAGAATGTAAACTGTGCGTACCGTTTCTTAGAGTTATATCTGCATTCATAACATAGAAAATTTGGAGTCTCTACTTGCAGTATTAACCGAGATATTAATTTCTCAATGATGCAATGATTATGACTAAAAAAAAAGAAAAACTTAAATAACTCAAAAACGGCAACATGTAGCTATAGGAATAGCTAATGAAAACTGACGTATTTATGGTTGTAGAATCCAAAAATGAATAAAAAATTATATCATTCTATTTAAAATAACAAAGTTGACATCCATTTCCGGTCAACCGAAAGTGATATTTTGGTTAAGGTATTTTACATTTATAGTTCCAATCGTACAGATAATGGTGGCAAAATCTCAAATATAAGTAAATAATAGAACATCATAAAGTTTTAATGAACCAGTTACGTGGAATACCCTGTATAGTTTATAGCGAAATAGCTAGTGAATCGAATGAAACACGACATCAAATTTTAATAGAACATATTAAGAAAATAAAAATATATCACAAGGATACTCCGTTTCAAATTTTAGCATCTTCTAGATAATCTAAACTTTGCACATTCGTTGATTGATTCGACCACATACATTTCTGTGTGCTGAAAATGATTTTTTATAAGATATAGGTCGACCATGTGTCAACTTCAGGTAAGAGTTACTTAATGAATAAACTTTAAAATTTAAAAAACTCGCCCTGTATATATTTCTGAATTATTTTTTTATTTCATTATTTTTGTTGTGATTATTGGCGGAAATCTTTTTATTGAATATCAAACAAAATAAAAAAAATTAATAGTGTTTTATTAACGTTAAGTATTTTCAGTATACATAATTAATATTCATACTTTCTTTAACACGTTGACTGCCGAGCCAAATTTTGAGAGCCTTGCGAGCCCGACTTCCGTGCATAATATATATGCACACAGCAGTCAACGTGTTAAAAAAAAAATAGTTCCGTAACCATTATTAACATTTTACATCAGGTATAACTTTTGACAACTTGGGCCGAATTTTAAGGTCAAATGGCACCCCTTAAAATTGAACCTCTGCAGCAACAGAGATTTCTTCAGTAACATTTCAAATGGGAGCTACAAACTAATCAAAAATCATTAGAATTTAGAGTTCACCAACCTCCCTTGTTTTTTGGACAACCCTGTATGTGTAAGCAATATACATATAATAAAATACGATTTTTAAATAATCATTAGAAAAAGATATTAAAAATTATATCGCCGAAAACCATCCTATTGTTAAAACGCGATTATTTCAAGGTCCTCCTAGCGGTTACTGACACAACTATTGACACGTAGTTCATAATTTTAGCACCTCTTTCAGAAGAAAAAAAAAATATGAAGAAATAAAAGGACTAATGAAAAGTTTACACACATACAAACGCCGCGCGCACAATCCACACAGCAAACATCCACTCGATCTTCTTTTGTCCCGCCACAAAGTAATTTCGTGATCAGCACCGCGTGACATAACCTATTAATCAACGACACAAACCGATATCTAACGAACACATCGCTATTAATTAATCGTGCTCGACACGAAGCCAGGGGAGAATTGAAATCGGACGCGGCCGCCATCTGGCGGTGAAATTTCGAAACGATTAGACAGTAGACTTTAAAACGTGCGAAAAAAATCGTGAAAGTTTATATGAATGTACAGTGAAATCTTATCCAAGTGTTCTAATATTGGAAAAACACAAGCTGCAGATATAATTAAACATAAAGAAATCCTTCTAAGCAAATGGATGACGAACAGCAATTTGAAGCTTTTTGACGGGTGATGGTACTAAAATTGACAAATTGTGTTATGATTGGTTTACAGCAGCTATAGCTATAGCCCATAAGGGGATTCCTTTAACAGGTATGCATATGATTTTTTTAGATAAGGTTTTCTTGTATTAATGCGTTGATTTTCTTTTCATATTAAATTCTAAAATATGTATGTAGATAAAAAGAGTGAGATTACCAATAGGTTTATCGTGACAAAAACGCAAAAAAACTTATATTTTTTTAGGTCCGCTAATACGATGTAAAGCAAGAGAAATAGCCGCTTCTTTGGGACATTCTACATTCAGTGCTTCTTCTGGTTGGCTCAATAAATTTAGAATCCGTCACAATATAAGTTTTAAAGCGATTTCGGGAGAAGGAGCTTCGGTTAATGCTGAAGATGTTTCATCGTTTTTAAAAAAATGTCCTTCTTTGATTAAGGGATATTCACCGAGAGACATCTATAATGCCGACGAGACAGGCCTGTATTTTAGGGCTCTACCCGACAAAACCCTCACATTAAAGAAGGAAAAATGTATTGGGGGTAAGTATCCCAAAGAGAGGTTTACAATTTTGCATTGTGCAAATATGGCGGGTGAAAAAGAAAAACTCCTAATCATTGGTAAGGCAGCTAAACCCAGAGCTTTTAAAAACATTAACATAAATAACCTGCCTGTAACTTGGAAATACAATAAGAAAGCTTGGATGACAGGACAAATTATGACAGAGTGGTTACAAGACCTAGATTGGAAAATGGCTAAAGAAAAAAGAAACATTTTGTTATTTTTAGACAATGCGGGATCTCATCCGAAAGACGTTCGCTTAAATAATATAAAAATATTATTTTTACCCCCTAATTGTGCATCAGTTTGTCAACCACTTGACCAGGGGATTATAAAGAATTTTAAAGCTTATTACCGAAGTTTAATACTCAAACATCTGCTAGTAAACATTGAAACCGCTTGGGACCAAGTAACCAAAGAGAGTTCAAAATTGCTTCCGCAAAGCAGGATTTAATCATGCAAATATGCAAAGTGAAGACCAGTTAACTGAGGCTGATATATCTGGCCTAGAAGATGATTTGCCTCTTAGTGTACTTTCAGATATCCTCAAAAATAAGAATTTATTGAAATTGACGGATAATGAAAACCTTAATGATTTTTTGAACGTAGATGAAGATTTGTATGTTGAAGATCCAGATTCAGAACAAGAAATTACAAATCCAGTTGAAATACAAGAACTTTCAGAAGATTCTGATGTCGATGAGGTTCCAGTGCCGACAGAAGCTATCCCAAATTATGATAAAGCTATTACCCTGACCAAGCAGCTCAAAAGTTTTGTCGAAAATCACGGAGATACAGAGTCTTTGGAGCTTCTTTCTAAATTAGAAATACGATTTCAAAACGCCATTTTAAAGAAAAAGAGAAGACAAACAACAATATATGAATTTTTGCGTCCTTAAAGTGACTATTCATTTCACTGTTTTGTATTACATACTACATCTATGTATCTATGTACATATTATATTATACTTTGTATATATCTAAAAGAAATAAACTTTTTTTCTTAAGTTTAAAGTTTCTTATTTATATTTAAAAACATTATATACATATACGATTTAAATGTCCCAGTTTCTTTAATATATTCATTTTTCGTTAAAACACGATTTTTGTTGTATCTACTACATATTTCTTTTCTGCGGACACCCCTCCTGAACGGACATCTTCAGTTGGTCCCGTTGGTGTCCGTTCAAGGGAGATTTCACTGTATGTCATAAACTGCTTAGTTTTAAAGTTACAGGATGTTTAATAATAAATTAAAAATTCATACAATTAAAAGTACTAATAAAATAACTTTTACTTTTACTAATTATATTTATTAATACCTTCGCATCAATTTTATATACATATTACTTAATAAAAATCTTATTAAAACCTTTTTTTTCAGGGTGCCTGTATTGTATCCTACTTGGATCAATTGGCTAATAAAGATTATTATTATCATGACAAATAAGTTTTCCCTTAAAAACGAATGTCTTTGCTGATCAAGGTGTAGTATTAGATCTTGTCAATTATACTATAACGAATTTTTTTAATTAATATAAATATCCTGTAACATTAAAACTAAGTTCCTTAGGATATACATACACAAAGGAAGATTTTAGGATCATAATAAGATTAGGAATCAGCCCATACAATTATTTACCCGTATTTATTTAAAATCACCCTGTATAATTAGTAAAGACGTGTTTAACACATAATTAATAAGGGAACAAGATGACAAATGAAAACGATAGCAATCTTGTTTTATTTACGAAGACAGCTGATGCAAATTTAAAGAATTTTTCTTGTTTTTTTGTATATTAGCTGGTTTTATATAATACGTATAATGAATTCGGTTTTAATTATACCGGCAAGATGAAAAAAACAAGATATGACACTAGTGTTCGTAAAAAAAAAAAAGCTAGACGGCTTTTTTTGTGACGATTGTCTACTGTTTCTCTCATTTTTTTTTTTTCATTTTAATTTACAACCGTATTCAGTTTCACGTTACTTCATCCGTCTCGTTTTTTTTTTTTTATCCAAGTGACGGAATGAAAACCGACATCTGTTCGACAGAATTCTGAACCCGGAATAGTGGCCGTATTCTGGAGACGTCCGTATAGAGGGGACGGTGGCGCGTGAGATTATTTCGCTGGAGATATAAATAAAACAGGAGCGGAAAAAAGCGCCAGTAGAATATAGGATGGATGGGAAAGGACCATAACGCGAAATGTGTCGGAATGTGTTTCGATTCTGGCAACCAGAGAGAATCCTGAAAGTCTCGTAAAGGCACATACATATAACAGAGAAGAGCCGATGCACGTGTATGTATGTACAATGCACATAACATAAATAGAATTTCATCGGGAGATAGATAAAAATCTCTCACTCCTACATGTAAGAGAGAGTACAATACGATGGAATGTCGTATTGAGTGGAGTTGAGTGTTAAAAATAGTCAGTCGTAATTGGCTAGGATAAAAATAAATTTAAGAAATTGGATTTAGATATACAATGAAAATGTTCCGTTGGAAGTGGTTGGTTTTTAATCCTTTCTTAATACGTGCAAAGATCAAGACAACAATGATTGAAGCATGTTGGTTCTGTATACTGCTTCAAGTTTTATCGAAATTAATGTTTTTTTTCCGTCTAAAGAGGCTGTTAAATTAATCATAAAAAAAATGGTTCGACATAGAACTAAATGCATATCTATTGAAGTTAAGATAGATATTAATAGATATATGAAGGAAAAAAAGAATTTTGACATTTAATTACGATAAAGCTTTTGAAATTATTAAATAAAAAAATTCTCCCAAAATATTACATAAAAAAAAAAACACTGTATATTTGTTCTTGTTCGTTTTTTATTTTAAATTAATTTGAGGTTTTTGGTGTCCGGATTAATTAAAATTTTATATGTTTTACACAAATATTTATTATATTTGGAATTTCATTATGCAGTATAGTAATAATCTAATTCTATTTTGTCTAGTTTATAATTGAAAACTGTTGCCGTGGGATTGCGATCGTTTCATTTAGGGATTTTAGTTAAAGATTATTGTTTAATTAAATTAAGAATTAAACCCTATAACGCCATCTAGCAGCTAAGTTTCGTACTTGTTGCTGGTTCCAACGCATCTTTAGTCACGTGATAGTCAAATGTAATGTCCCATTCTTGTTATTCATTTCGAATTATCAGTTTATTGTGGGATATTGTCACGTGAGAAACATCAAGTATCGAGTGCATTTTCTGTTTTACCTGGGGCTGTCAGGAGAAGTGTTCGTTGCAGGGATATTTTCCTGAAAACGGGTATACAAACAGTAGCGTTAGCCGCCATCCATTTACTTTAAAGGCCTCATCTTTAGGTCACCGGTAAGCTGACTCTTCTTCTGTTGTAAACTTTCTTAGTTTTGGTAATCCGGTCCTGTCCTTCAGGACCTATTATGTTTTGAACTTTTGAACTTGAAGCCGACATCCATCAAAAGTTACCAGCTAACTTTTTACTGTTATTTTTCCTTTTCTTGTACTGTATCAAAATTGAATTCACCGCCAAATCCTATCACGTCGTAAAAACCGCCAAGCCGAAACACTAAACTGCATTCATATTCGAATTTATATATCTTAAATGCCATCACAATAGTAAATTTACCCATTGCACGCTCATTATATATAATTTAGATTACGTTTCACACCATCAACCGATTCAGGGTTGATAGTTAAGGAAAGAGCGAACCCATAAAAAAAGTGTAACATCAGCTCATTGCCCTTTAACCTTGATCCACAGAAACCGCTGTTTGTACTTTGTAATACTAAATTTGGGGGTTCTTGCTGTATCCTTAGGGCCATCGCTTGCTGTTATTACTTAGTGCTTACTTTAGTTTAGAGGTTAAGAGGAAACACCAATTGTGATCGTTAAATGTGTCAACGTATTGCTGTGGTTAGACAACCCATTTCCGCTGAGTGTATTTTAAGTTGCATATTTTTGGTTTTGGTTTGATTTCTCCGATCAGCTGGTTTTCAATTTTCTGAGAATTTTCACAATTTTATTTTGTTTCGATTAATTTTAGTTTAAGAGTTTATTGTATCATTTTAATTTTGTAGTGTTAAGTTTTTTTTTTTTTATTTAATCCAGTCATTAATTTGTCTATTGTTCGCTTGTGCTGATTTTATGCATATTCTATTGGATATTGTCGTTGTAATGTTATACATCTGCGTTGTACGATTTTGAGAAACAATTGTAGAATTTTGTTAAGGACTTCCTTGTTCGAATATTGAGGTGAGTAGACGTATTTTTAAATCTTTGTTGCCATTTTGTAATTCATGTTGAATTTGTAATATTTAATTGTCTTTTATTTAGTCAATCAAGGAATTCTTATTGTAATAATTGTTAATATATTGACGTGTACACGTAGTAGATATAGGATCAATTATTTTTTTTTGTTTAGGAAGATTTAGTTTAGTTTTTTTCTCTCATTATATTTTAAAGAGTTAATTTTATCCGTTGAGCTAGCTAATTTTATTTTTCTTTTTCATTTTAAAATTCATTTTGCATCTTCATTTAATTCAATCAGTACACAGCAGTATGTGCAAAGATTTGTATTTTCTTGTATTATGATTATTTGGTCTTTTATTTTGTTTTTTTTTTTTTTTGTAACAAATATACAGCGTCACCCAAAAATTTGTGTTTTAAATGAATTATTTCGATCCGATGAGAACTTGAAAACTCTAGTGAATTTGAAAGCGAACGAAGCCCGTTACAAAACGCCAGTGGATAATGGTGACATGCAACAAAATCTAAATTTCAAGAAAAGTGAAGTCAAATGTTTTCTGTTGCATGATGTAAGCCAGAGATGTCGCTGGGAGAAAATAGCAGTTAAAATTTCTCAATAAATTTTATTTAAATCTGGAAAATAAAGTAGTAATTATAAAAATAATTAAATTATTCAGTATTAAGTACAATAATGCATGAGGATAAATAGAATATTGTAATTCATATTAGATGAAAGGTTAGATAAGAGTAAATAAACTGGTTCTTTCGTTCATACAGCAATTTAATATATGATTACTAGTTTCGGCTTTTAACAGCCATCTTCAGATCAGCGTCAATAGGTAAAATTGTCTATCATTAAGCTACCTATTGACGTTGATCTGAAGATGGCTGTTAAAAACCGAAACTAGTAATCATATATTAAATTGCTGTATGAACGAAAGAACGAGTTCATTTACTCTTATCTAACCTTTCAATTTATATCGTTCATTGGATACTTACACTGAGAGAAATGAAATGGTTATTTCAACATTTTTCGAAGTGTTACGAATTTGAGCATTGATTTAACCATGTTGCATTTAAGGGAATCATATGCTCCTATTTGAAACAAACATATTTATATTGTTGCACACTTTAGAGTTAATTTAACAAGATTATAGTGTTCAGGCGTAACCAATATTTTATCTTGTTGGTTTAATTCCACAAATTGTCGATTTGACATTTGAAAAAAGTGTTCTTTAAATATTTACTATCGGTGTTAACTCAATGAAATGTAATATTTAATACTATTACCTATAGGTGATCGCACATGCGTATAGTCAATCAGTATCCAACCTCCGCAGCAATAAGATCTATGTTTGTAAGCTTCTGTAACATTAATATTGAATAATAAAGATAATCAAAACCCATCGCGGAGTATATATATATATAACATGGTGCACTCAGAATAAAAAACAAATAAAATACAAAAAAAAATCAGTGAAAGGACGAAAAAGTGCAACAAATTATAAAAAAAAACGTGTCAGAAAGGAACAAAACAAAATGGAGAATGTATCTCAACCCGAGAAGATGTAAATAGAGGGCGACCTAGCAAAAAATTGGAGGCAATTCAAAGAAGATTGGGAATTATATTCTACCGCTAGTGGTTGCAATGAAAAAACAGTCGAAATACAAGCAGCGACGCTGTTACACTGTATAGGAAAGGAAGTTCGAGAAATTTTAAATAATATTGAAATTACGCTGGAAAACACATCGATCGATAGCCGGATGCAAGAGCAAGACAGAAGACACGTTTCACCCAAGGACCGCACAAGGATGGAAGATCATTGGAAAGAGGTGTCCGGCAAATTCAAATAATTGCAACGGATTCGAACAATTCTAGAACAGGTCGGTGTACACGTTGTAATTTTACGCATGCGCAAAACAGTTGTCCAGCTTATGGTAAAATATGTGATAAATGTAATCGTAAAAATCATTTTGCCTCTAATTGTTTAAGTAAATCGATTAATATGATAAAAACCAATTCCGTTGAAAATAATGATTATTTGGTGTGTAGTATTACGAAATCGGTAAATGCTGATAACGAATTTTGGTTAAATGTTATTATTAATGATTTATTATGAAATGTTTAGTTATGTTATTAAGCTAATATAAGTTTAGTATATAATGCCGTAAATGTTTTTCTTCTATTACCTACTATAGTCTTTCTAATTAGGCAATATATAGCTATGCGTTGCTGTTAATGGACTAATTGCTGAATGTGCGGGTGGATTTTTAATTTCAGCGATAGATCCGTCGATTATAGTATATCTCTGTTTAATACATTAATGATACAGTAATCGATGCATCCATCGATGAAATTAAAAACTCGCCCGATCAGTAACGTGATTTTAAGCAAAATCGAAAATGATTCCACTAACAAGAAAATCTTTTTCGTATAACCACCTAAAGGGTGTTGAATTACATGCAAATAGTCATTCGATGAATACTACAGGTAGGTTAAATGAAACAACATAAGTTTTGAATTAACATTTTATAGTACTAAACCAATATTATAAAATTATAGAGACAATTATTACTTCGTGTGTCTACAACAAGTAACTGTGTTGGGATAATGTTGTTGTACTATTCAATTAGCAGGTACAAATTGTTAATGGAAAATTAAGTACATGTTCAAAGAATCATGCGTAGTCTGTTTCTCATAACATTTATTATTATTCAGTTAACTAAAACAATTTAACATTTTTTTACGTATTGCATTAACACTGAGATATCATTGCTCATATTGAAAAAGAAAAAAGTGTACAATACACCATTTTATTAGTTAATACAACATTTTTTTTCTCTCGGTATAGAATATAATCATATTAGATGAATTTAAAAAAAAATCCGGGCATTTGTGCTGTAAACAAAGAAAAATAGAGCAATGGATATGCCCTCCCAAATATAATTCCTCAAATATAACCATTATTGACTTCCTAATCGGTTTGGTTAATCAAGGATCCGTTAAGGATCCATTAGGTAATGGAGGATTAACTTTAAGCTAATCGTATCTAATGGAGGTGCAATAAGACCATTAGGTGATATTCTATCTTATTTGAAACGCACTATACAAATTGGGGGCAGTGGCTTTCCATGGATTCCTCATATAGTGATGCAAAATGAATTAGTGAGTTTGTTTGTGAAATGAATTAATGTCTGATTGACATGATCTTGAAAATACTACAAAAAATGGACGGCGTATAATCTAGAAAAGATAAACATATTCACTCTTTCCAAATATATCAGCATAAATTGATGAAAACCTCGCACAAATACCCAAAAAACCAAATCGCCAGCCAACGCCACATCAAATAGCCGACTAATCCGCGCGCCCTCAATCACGTCTGACCGCGCACGCGTCGGTCAATCAGCTGCCGTTCAGCTAAAACGTCACCGGCGGCGTATAGCCGATTTTGACAGGTACCCGAATGAGCGGTCATTAATTTCGGACTTGGCTCTTCCGTCCTGTCATCGGCGCCGCGTCGTGTTCCGGCTCCTGACGCTAGCACGGCTTCAAAACGTAATTTAAAACGCGGTGCTGGTGGTACGATACGACGCAACGGTTAGTTAGGTAGCGAGCCGGTAATATAACGAAGTGTCAGTTCGCGGGAATCGATAATGACGCCCCCCAGCTATCGGCGGACAAATACGTGGAATGCTATGCGATATCTAGTGGGCAGATAATGAGGTTCGTGTGCTGTTGCGCGTTTCCGGCAATAGATATGTTTTCCAGTGGCGTATTGGCGGTACATATAGCAATATAATTATACAGTGTGAGTCGTTAAAGATGGGATATCCGGAAACTGGGAATAGTAGAGAGTAAAATTGATTGAAAATAAAGTAGTGCATGTTAAACATGCTTATACAAATGTTGCCCGTTTAAGACATACAGGATATTCAAGTTAATAATTTTATTTCTAAATTTCCCTAAAGTTTTCATAGAGTCAACGTGAAAATTGGTATTACATACTACGTTTTTCAGCATGATGAATAGGAATTTTGCATCACTTTTACCGTTGCTCATAGAGGGCGCTAGTTACACCCTGTTGAATAGGTAAATCGAAGCTTATCTTTTTTATACAGGGTGTAACAGCGGTAACGCCGTGGTCTCTGGTAGTCAAATGGCAAGAATTTTTGAAATGTTTTATATTGGGATATATGTAGGCGGATAAGATCTACAATTTAAAAATAATGTGCAATATACAGGGTGTTCCAAAGTTTAGCAGCTCATCAAAGTTATGTTTTTCTTAATGGAACGCCCTGTATTTTATGGCATTTTTGAAATGTAATTAATACTGAATGAGTGTGAGATGTTACGAACTCATTATTTTTGAAGATATTTTGCTAATTTTCCAATATAACATCTACAAATATGTTCTGATTAGAACACAAATTCGTAATATTATTTGGAGTAAGCACTAAATTTTGCGCTATGCAAAAAAAAAATCTGCCATGTACGGTTTTCATTTCACTTCTCTAAATTAATTCGTTTCCGAGATACTAGACCTTTTTTACAACATTGCATTTTTAAACAAATTGAAATATCTCATAAACTATAAAAATTAGGTATAGGGAACCTTCAATAAAATTGTTCTAGTTTTTAGTGTACATTTCAGAAATGCCATAAAATACAGGGCATTCCATTATGAAAAACATAACTTTGATGTACTGCTAAGTTTTGGAACACCCTGTATATTGCATATTATTTTTAAATTGTAGATCTGATCCACCTACATATATCCTAATATATAATATTTCAAAAATTGTTACCATTTGACCACCAGGGACCACGGCGTTACCGCTGTTACACCCTGTATATCCAGAATCACATAAATCGAATAGAAAATTTGAAAAGGCAACCTTTTTTGCATGAAAAATACGTACAGTAGAAATCACTTATAACAAGGACGGATGTAACGACAAGTTACTTATAGCGTCCGAATTGTTGAGTCCCGACTAAACTTTAAGAAAATACAGTAATTTTGCCATGGTAAATCAGGAATATTACATGTAATAATGTTGTGAATTTACCACAATAAATCATGTAAATTTTGTTTTACATGTTTTTTCTAGGATATTTAACATGGAAAAGAAATTTCGGTAAAATTTATAGCTTTTTCATGTAAGTTTAAGATGTAACAAAATTCAAAAGGAAAATACGGGAAAAAACATGTACTATTTGTATTTACCTCTCAAAATTTACTTAAAAGTGTAAAATTGACATTTTTTGGGGGTATTTAGTGCACTTTAAAAGTAATTTTACTAGTGAACTATTAATTTTGCTGTAAAAATATGAGGATCTTTTATATTTATTTGTTTTTACTTGAATTTTCGGGTAAAACTATAGATATCATGGAAAATACGAAATTCATACGCCGCAATGTGATTGGTTATTGGATTATTTATCTGTGCGCGTAGGTAATTCTATTCGTTTGTAGAACTTATATTGGCTCAATGATATCATGTACGTCACAAACAATCTAGGTTTCGCGTAAGGTGTTCATTCTTGATCCCTGGATGAGCGATTCAGTATGACCTATTTAGGTGCTATAAAAGAATTAGGTAAGTTGCTTGCTCTCTTTATAAAAATACATATGAAATATAAATATTACATACGAATTTTACAGTACAATCTTTGAAAAACACATCAGCATGTGAAATTTACTATATGGTAGAAATTTTACCTTATGAAGCAAATTTACCTGTAAAATTGTAGGCAACTTTGTTACCAACGATTTTACATGTAATTTTACTGCAACTTTTTTTTACAGTGTAATTTGTATATAATATAATGTAAATTTTAACCACTTGTAAGGACCTCTCTTTAACGACGAACTCGGTTATAACATCGAAATATTTAGCCTGCTTGTATATCGAATATGAGTCGAATATAACGACGTGCGAGACTATTTGAATGCGCAGAAAATATTTCTTTACCTTTATATGGTTTTTTACCCTACACTTAGCAACAAACCTAACTAATAGAAAACGAAATAAGGTTTCCCACAGAGGCATTTTTTTGGAATTATTGTATCAATATAAAACACGAAAACAACTAATTTATTTTTCTATTTGTCTTTGCATAGAAGCTGTATATATAGCTTATATATTTTATTATTACAATGTAATAAATAGACATAGCATTTTGATGCCACCACATACATAGCCGTAGATATTGCAAGCGCTATCGGTTATGGGGTTTGCAAAACTGTATTTCACTGATGATTCATAATGCGGTAAGTGTTTGTACACGTTTTATAATTTTTTTCCTATAATTCAATTTAGATGTAATTGAATAATTTAATTGCACGCTTACTACCGCTGGCATGTGTGTGGAATTTACTAGATTTAGTAATAAACATTAAAAAGATATTTAAAAAGCAGGCTCGGATATAACGACTAATCGCATATAACGAACACATTTTGTCTGTCCTTTCGTCGTCGTTATAAGTGATTTCTACTGTACTTGTTTAATTTTGATAGCCTGATCCGTTTTTGAGATATTTCGCTTCGAAAGTTTAAACTTTTTAGTTCATACAAATGCATCTTCATACAATTTGTTTCAGATGTAAATTATAGCTGTATATAGCGCAGCAACAGCGTTTCCACTAAGCGCATTCAGTACCCATCTCTTCGAAAAAGATTTTTATTTTCTTTATATAATTTATCTTTTTTTAATTCATACAAATATATGTCCATGCAATGTGTTTTAGATGTAAATTACAATTGTATATAGCATTTTATCGGCAGACATTTCGATAGCGCGTCGTGAATTTCAACTAGTAACTTAGCCGCAGCCACAGTGTTTCCACTAAGGGCATTGAGTAGTTCTTCGAGAAATAATTTTTATTTCCTTTATCTAGTTCAGCCTTTTTTTGTTCTTTTTTTAGATTTGTAGGCAAATAATCCAGTGTCAAGCTTCTTAATGGAAGCATCAACTTTGTCTGTCATTTATAATATGGAAATAATACATATAATTGTGGTATTTTTTACTCTAGCAACAATCTCTGCGTGTCCCAACTAACCTGTTAAGTTTATAGAAGAAGAAAGAAATTTTTGTTTGCCGCCATTTTCAACATAAACTTCATTCATCTTCCGTAAAACCACAAAAAATATGTACTTGTGCTACTGTATTGCTGTGGACTCCTTGTAATTCGCGAGAGTTTTTTTTTTAAGTTGCACACATGTTCATGTTTATTCCGATTTGCCTTTGTCAATGTTTCGAGCAAATTTTCTCAGATATTAATGTTTTATTTTATATAAGATTTAGTTAATGAATTGATTGTATGATTTATTTATTTAAATGTTCAGTTGTTTTAAATTAATTTCATTTATTAATATGTTTTGCGATCAATAGTTTCGTTTATGTTATTATGTTTTGAGATTTCGTCCGTTGGCGGGCTGATCTCTGTTTTGCGGCTACGCTGTACGCAGCGGTCGAGATTGTCACTCAGTTCCTTGACAGATGCCGGCGTAAGTAGACGTAAATTTGTATTCATTGCTGCCATTTATGATTTAAAGATTTATTTCGTTTAATTTGATTTTATTTCGTCCATCAAGGAACTCGTTTTATAATAATTGTTATTGTATTATTGTGTACACAATTTAGATATAAGATCATTTATTATTTTTGGTTCTGGAAGATATTTTTAGTTTAAAGAGTTAATTTTTTCGTTTTTTAATTTTGTCGATTTGTAATTATTTATTAATCACCTCGGGTTGGGTGAATAGAAGCTTTGTGCTTGTATGTAAATTTTTCTTTTGTTAATTTACTTGAATTGTCCACGTTTAATTTAGTTTCTTTTAATTTTGAAACCACGTGGATTTATTTGATATAAAAAGGACTATTTTCCTGAACTAATTTGTTTTTTTTTTGCTTTGATGGATTTAGAGGATTTAGCATTTTCCTTTTGTAATTTAGAATCGAGCAGTTTTGATTTAGACCAGATCCGGGCTTTTTTTTTCTGCATAATTGTAATTAATTTTTTTTTTTATATAATAAAAATTTTTAATTGTTTTGTGTCATTCAAAATTCTGTTCTCTTATTTTTGATTGAACCTTTTCAATTTTTGGAGTAATTGAAGAGTCAGATTTCTTTCACCCACTTTTTACTTTTCGTGATTAGTTTTAGTTTGCGAGGGTAACCCTGAATTTAATTTTTCTTTTGCGCCCTTTAAGATTTTTATCCGTTGAGCTAGCTAATTTTGATTTTCATTTTGCATTTTCTTTAGTACTTTCTATACAACAGCAGTATGTATGCACTACGACTTTAAAAATGAAACAAAGTAAAAGGCAATCATAACAGATAATTAAACTGGTCTTTGTGATCAACAGCGATGTGTGACATCATCCGCACGTGTAAATACGTACAATAAAACCCCCACACAGGTCACACGGTATAAAAGAATCGAATCGATAAGTCACGTTAAACCGTCCTCCGCTCGACAACAGAAACAAACCCGAAATAATGAAACGGGCATTCGCAGAACTTAACACGAACAATAAACGTCGAAATTAGCGAAGAGACGGGATAGAGAAAAGGGACGGAGGATGCGTCCGCGTAATATGGCGAACGGGAGAAGAGAGAGAGACGGACGAAATTACAACGAGAGCGTATATAGCGCCGGCACTAAAACGGACAGCCGAGTCAGCAGTTTCCCGGGGTTTTAATTAAATTATCCAATTTCATTATTTCATACGATGGCGAGGAGCTTCACCTCGCGGGATGTAAATTGAATCGCCTTCGAATCGGAGGTAGATGTTTTCTCGTTTTCCGAGTCTTCTTCCTATATATATATCAGATTAGTTTTATCTTTGTCCGGCGAACCCCGGCGGCGCTGCCGTATGTATATAACGAAACGAGACAAACGATAAATGAGGTCTTGACGTTTTGCGACTGTCGCTGGACGAGTTCGAGCGGCGGTAGACGTGGGTGGAATCGTTTTCTCTGACGTGACGTCAGAATTAAAAAGGAGCAGAGTGGAGGTCATCCGTCTACCGCAGGCGAGGATCGATAAAAACCCCCGCCAGCATTTTGCATTAACTCGCGTTTTTTTTTTTTTGAAATTAAAACTTTGAAATCTAAAACGAATTTCAAACTTTCAGAATACTGTAACTCAAAAAAAGTAAGCATTTTTACATATATATTAATAGGGACATTCATCATAATTTCACTTTTTGAAATCCACCCACGAAGTTTCTGCCATCCATTACAACACACCCTGTATATATATTTTTTTCTTATAATAAGCTCCACGAATTACATGACCTACATGAACTTTCTTCAGTGCATCTATTTGGTTTGAAGCATATAAAATTATTAAACTGAATCAGAAACAAAAAAAAAATGATTTTAAATTTTCAAAAGGCTATAACTCAAAAACTAAACATTTTGACATATATGTTGATATAAACTTTTCTCATTATTCACCTTCCCTGAATCCACTCACGAAGTTTCTGCCATTAATTAAAAGACACCCTGTATATATTTTTTCTTAAAATTCGGTATCACACCATTAAAACGCAATTTTATGAGCAAAAAGGCTATTTCTATTCAGTAAAGGAATAATTTCACTTTTTTGCATTTTTTCTTTAAATTATCAAATCGCAATAACTCAAAAACGAAACAGTTTGACATATATGTTGATATAAACTTTTTTCATTATTCACCTTCCCTGAATCCACTCACGAAGTTTCTGCCATTAATTAAAAGACACCCTGTATATACATTTTTCTTAAATTATGGACCACATCACAAAAACGCAATTTTCTGGGCAAAAAGTGTATTTCTATTGAGTAAAGGAATAATTTCACTTGTTTGCAATTTTTTTAAATAATCAAATCGCAATAATTCAAAAACCAAACATTTTAACATATATGTTGATATAAGCTTTTTCATTATTCACCTTCCCTGAATCCACTCACGAAGTTTCTGCCATTAATTAAAAGACACCTTGTATATATTTTTTCTTAAATTCAGGATCACATCATTAAAACGCAATTTTCTGGGTAAAGTCTATTTCTATTCAGTAAAGGAATAATTCCACTTGTTTGCAATTTTTTTAAATTATCAAATCGCAATAACTCAAAAATTAAGCATTTTGACATATATGTTGATATAAACTTTTTTCATTATTCACCTTCCCTGAATCCACTCACGAAGTTTCTGCCATTAATTAAAAAACACCCTGTATACATCTTTCCTTAAATTCAGGATCACATCATTAAAACGCAATTTTCTGGATAAAAAGCCTATTTCTATTCAGTAAAGGAATAATTCCACTTGTTTGCATTTTTTTTAAATTATCAAATCGCAAGCGCAAAAAAAAAAAGACTTTAAATTTTCAAAATGCTCTAATTCGTAAACTAAGCATTCCTACCTATACTCTGATATGAACTTTTTCCATTATTTATTTATCTAAATTCACCCACGAAGTTCTTGTTGTTAATTAAAACTCACCCTGTATATAAATATTTTTTAACAAATTCCATATAACGCATTAACAAAATTTTACTAATGAAAACTATGATTTCACCCCTTAAAGAAACATCTAACTCACTTATAAACTTTTTGCTCCCATTAAATTCAACGACAGAGAGAAAAAAATGTTTTAACTCAAGGAAAAATTTCAGCAATTTTCTATTGAAAACTTTCATTTCACTTAATGAAACAAAAAATCATTAAATTGAATCACAAACATGCTAGTATTCCTCTTCCCTGAATTCACCCACAAAATTCCTACCAAACAATTAAAACTCACCTGTATATATTTCTCTCCTAATAAACTCCGCACTATATCACCTAAACGAAATTTTCTAATGGAAACATCAATTCTATTGACACATGAAAGAAAAAACAGCTTCGTTTCAAACTTCAAATCAATTCTCCCTCATTAATAAATAACGAAAAAATTAGCCTTAAATTAAAAAAAAAAAATAAGGGCTTTTACACCTATTTTAAATATGAACTTATGAAATTTCAGCTATTATTTAAAATCCAATCTGTATATATCTTTCTTAGTGAACACACATGTGTTAAATCGCAAAAAAATTATTAATAACGCATTAAACAAAAAAAATCAACTTCGTTTCAAATTTTTAAAATATAACTAAGTGTTTTCACATTTACGTCAGTACAAATTTTTATGTCTTGAATTAATAACCAATTTTTTCGCCTTCTATAGAATTCACCCTGTATATACTTCTACCCAATAAAATCAATTACAAGGCCAAAAATTAAATTCCCCGATGGTAACATGAATTAAATTGAAAAAACGAAAAAAAAAAAATATTTATTTTCACAATAAAAAATAAAAAATGTTGTAACTCTAAAACCAAGCCTTTTTACAAAAATATTTATATGAACTTTTTCAGTTATTTTTATGCCCTGAATCGATTCCCAAACTTTCTTCCACACATTAAAATTCACCCTGTATATACTTTTTCTCAATAAATTCCTTATCACAATTTCCTATCCCAAACATAAACTTCATTAATCGAATAAAAATTACCCTGTATATACTTTTTTTCGATAAATTCCTAATTACGATTTCCTATCCCAAACATAAACTTCATTAATCGAATAAAAATTACCCTGTATATACTTTTTCTCGATAAATTCCTAATTACGATTTCCTATCCCAAACATAAACTTCATTAATCTAATAAAAATCACCCTGTATATACTTCTTTTTCGATAAATTCCTTATCACGATTTCCTATCCCAAACATAAACTTTATTAACCGAATGAAAATCCCAACTACATATTTAATTTAATCAAATTAACGACTTTTAAAAAATTCACCCTGTATATCCCTTTCCCCCCCATTTAACTTCCACTAACAAACATAAATTCCCATTCACACTGTAAGAAGAGAGCCTCCTCACCCGCAGTAAAGAAAAAAAATAACATCACACAAGTTCGACAAAAAGGGGGCAATAAACATATAAACCCCGAATCGAGGTGGAAACCTAATATCTAATAGGGGTGGGAGAGAAAAAAAATGACCCGCTCCGCTTATATATTGAAAAGTCTACGGGCAAAAGCGCGGAGGGCAGACAGGGATGTTAAAAGCGGCAATGGAAAAGCCGAAAAACGTCGTGAGAATATATCGTTTTCCGATAGAAAGGGGTGGTGCGAATATACATCACGATCAAGAGCGTCTAGGGCGGTTGCTCCACCACGCTGGGGGTGTGAGAGGATCGATTAAAGAAACGATGCCGAGATGTGAGTGTTTAAATCGATTTCGTTCGAAGAATTAAAAAAAAAATTAATAGAATGCAATTATTATGGGTAAATGTCAATTTGACAGCTGTCACTTTTATGTCAAATATATACATATACAACTAAGTAATCTTCTTGGAGACATTTTAATTAATTTTAATAAAAGCAATAGATATTCCTAACTGATGACTTAAATATTATAAATTTTCAAAGAATACACAAATTATCGACGGCACTGTATATCTAATTTAAAATCACGAAAGATAAATTCACATTCAAATCTCTCTCATTTTTGCCCGAGTCACAGTACGTTGACGAATTTCAAATTCCACCACACAGCGTACGATCGTTCCCAATGCGCAACTAAAACCAACCCAGAACTTGGATTCACTTACCTTAGGGTCGAAATTGAAGACTTTGTCGCACTTCAGGGGACATTCCAGGCCGCATTTGCACGTGCCAGGCGTCAACAGGTACTCTTTCACTTGATCCAGCGACCCAAGTGCCGTATTGCTGGGACTGTAACGAAGAGCAGAGAAAAAACTACAATGAGATTATCCTATTTCGTATTTAGTTTAGTTTAGGATATTCGGATGTATCGTAATTGGCCATTATTTGACCTTGAAATACCGAATCGGTTGATTTGTGTCTTTGTTAATGCTATATATATATATTATATATTTGTACTATTATTATTAGTATCGATGAGTTTTTTGTGTGTACCCGTGCGATGGCAATCACCTCTTGGGTGAAGTAGAATCATCTCAAGACGGTTCAAGAAACAATTGACCTTGAATTGAAATATTTTTTTTTTGTTTTATTTATATATTTGTAATTTTGTAGAAAATTCTGTTGAATTCCGATATTAAAATCTGAATGAAAAAAAAATACGTCATAAAAAATAAAAATTAGCTTTAGGGTCCAAAACCCATTCAAAATATTTGTAAAAAAAAAAAGTTATCCAAATGATGGAAAAAATATTAAAAATTGAAGACTACATTGCAAAATAAAAATTATTAAAGCATAGAGTCGCACCACTCAAGTTTGGAAAATCTGAAGATTTAAATGAGACAATAATGTCGAAAAAATGAAAACCAAAAAATATATACATACTTTAAGCAAAAAAAAAATTAAAAATATAATCCCGAAAATTATAGACAGAATAACAATTGCTGGGAGATTAACTCCAATTTAAAAAAATATATATATTAAGTACATAATATTTGAAAGAGGAGTACCGACCGAAACTTCGTTGAAGAATAAACTAAGCTATATGGGTAATACGGTCTTTAAAATAAAACTGCTAAATCACCTCAATATTTCGTCATATATTTATGACTTCATCAGGAGGACATCTACAATATACAAAGAATATGAAACCAATAGTAATGAAATATTAAATAATACTTACAAAGTTCAAATATAATAATCAAATTATACGTATTTTAAATTTAGATTTTTTTAAAAGTCAAAAAACATTTTTGTAAACAAGGTAATGTTCCCATGTATTTTTTAAAAAATTTTAAAAGTCTACTATGTATTTTTTAAAAAATACATAGTAACATTACCTTGCTTACAAAAATGTTTTTTGACTTTTAAAAAATTTTAAAAAATACATATTTAGTTTTATTTTAAAGACCGTATTACCCATATGGCTTAGTTTATGCTTCTATTAAGTACATATATAAAAATCAGAAAGAAAGATGCATGCATAGCGCTAGAGAATTCAAGAATTCAAGAGAACATTACAAAAGAATGATTGGGGTTTATTTTTATTTTTTATTTTTTATTATTATTATAATTAAAATTATTATAATTAATATATAAATAAATAATAAAGTGAAAGAAAAAAATAAAGAAAAAAAAAAGAAGGCATAAACGTTTGATTTTAAAAGATCCTTTCGAATAAAACAGAAATAGTAGTCTAAAATGTGCTTTCATAAAATCATATTTGGAAAAACGATTGCTTGCAGGTTCTAATTACCATTAAATTTTTAAAAATCCAAAAATCAATACGATTATATGTCGAATTTATCAAAATATTTGAATTTAAGTATTAGTCTTCACAGTTCCTTTTGGCAAAAAAAATAGAAAAGGAAGAAGTTTCAAGGAATTAAATTCAAAACAATTGCTTGAGGCAACTTTAATTAAATTTGAGAAGATTTAAGATTTAAAAGAGGAAAATAGTGGAAAAAAGATACATTTCCAATGTGTGTTTAAAAAAAAAATATAGTTCTATCTCTTAGAATAAACCCTTATTCAACTTGTAGAAAACAAATATTTAATATAAAATTAAAGACCAGTGTAAAGTAAAAACAATAAGTTAATTTTGAAAGATTAAAAAATTTAATATAAAAAAATATTAAAAATTCATTCATGCCTTTTATTGTCACTTTTGTTTTAATTTTTTTTCTGTTTATTAATAATTTCAATTAAGTTCATAATTTCCCGTATAATAATTATAGTTCATACCTTGCATGCTCGATCGAGTAGATAGTTTGTAGATAGTTTATATGATAAGTAAGGAAAAATTTAATTAAATAATAAAGCTTATAAGGCATTAAATTTTAATTCACGTTCAAATTTAATGCTCTATTAAAAATAATTCTTTTTTAAGATAATTTAATTAGTATATCTTTGTTTTTTTTTTCTTAATATTCGAAAATATTCATTACTTTTTTTAAATTTAAAATTGTTCTAAATTTATATAGTTTTTAAAATTTCAATTATTCTGTTAAAATTTTGTTAAAAAATAAAAATTAAAAAATTTGAAAAATCTAAAAATTTAAACTGCTAAAATTCGGCATCTGGCATCCCCTGACGGCTTAATATGAGACCTCTACTGTTTATATATTTTTTTGAACTTCGTTAGGTATATGCGCTTATATGATTATTTGCCAGAATATTAAAAATACAAGATGCCACTAGAGAATTAATTGAATATTATTTTACTTTACCGCCTCATAAGCCCTTTCATCCTGATACACTAAAATATAGTTGTCAAAAAGCATTTAGACACGCATAGATCTAATCATCATCATCAATCTAGGTATCTAATTCTTCACACAACAATACCAACACCCCTATTAACAGTACCACAACGATTCTGACATCCCACTCCCACTTAAAATCTCCCTCGGGCATAACCTTTCCCAACGTATCGCGCATAGATATTCTCACTATATGGCTCCCAGCTCCACTATTTCCGGACCGGCTACAGAAATCAACAAACACACCCCCAAATTAATCCAGCCGTCATCGGATAAGCACAGCACGGCTTCATTAAAACCCCCAGCGTCTGTTTACCTTGCGAGCAGTGGATCAGCTGTAGCCGTGCCACGCGGACTTATACTGGCTTGCTTGCTTGCTTGTGGGCTGCAGTTGATTCATTTGTTTGTCGAAGGTTTTTGAGGGAAAGTACGAAATTTTAAGTTTTTAAAATTATGAGGATTAAAGAAAAAGTATTATTTAATAGTCTAAATGGTGGTATGGTAAGGTAATTCCTACACTCTAAAAAATGATGGTAAATTTACCGTCACTGGTATGTTGAAAAAACATATGAAATATAAGGTAAAATTACACCCAAAAAGAGGGTAAACATCAGATTACCACAATTAGGTGTAATTTTGACCTGGCAAACGACCTTGATGGAAAAATACTTCAAAAATGAAGTATTTTCCCCACCTGGGGAAATTTGCTTAGAAGCAAGGAAAATAACATATTTCGTGGAATATTACCCTATATTGGTATAAAAATACAATATGGACAATGCAGTGGACAAAAAATTCTGATTAGATATATATATATATGCATCTGTTATTGATTGGAACACAACAATGTTTTTTTTTAACATTGCATTACAATTGTGTCGCTTGATAAAATATTAAACCCGTTACGAGAATGCATTACATAGCTGTCGACTATACAACGCAAGCGTTTGAGGTACGCAGTTTGAATACAAGTGCGGCATTCTACACTGATGGCTTCAACGCAATAAATGTAAATGGTGTGTTTTTTCATTTTGTCTTGCAAATAAAGATTGAGGTAAGTTCATTTTACATTAATTATGTATTGAGATGATTACCATGTACTTAGCTATGACCAGCACACATAAATAATAGACATACACCTGCGTATGGATATCTAATATGATATTACTGGAACTTAACCTCAATAGCATTTGGCGGTATTGTTTGCTAAAGATATGATACATTTATTTAAAGTCTTCAACGTGCAAGTGACACGCAGGAAACTACCCGTATCAAACTTTTCAAATTTAAACACGAAAGTCTTCGTTTTGAAGGAGTCAATTTTTTTTTTTTCTCGTTACATTTAAACATTAAAAAGACTAGTGTCTTGCCGTTATTGGAGGCTATGTTTTCGTTGTTAAGTGATGATACAAGTAAAGTAAGGAGAGACTATTTGAGTTTTACTTCTAGGATTAATGACAAACAGTAAAGTAGGTATTAAGCACTTATACATGCAAATGTGCAAGACCCGCAGGACGGCAATTTAAGTTCAATAGTTAATCACAACATTATTTATGTATAACTAGTAAATTGCGGGAATCGCCAGATATCAAACCGGTTAATCGATTTTATAAAAATCGGTTTTAAAAATTCAGTTTTCAAAATCGATTTTCAAAACCATTTCAAACTAAAAATAAATGCGTATTACTTTTTTAAAAGTGCTATGTAATTTTAAATTCGAAAAACCTACGTAAGACGCAAAAATTGCTTTGAAAAATCGGTTTTGATTTTGAAAACCGGTTTTACCGAGTTACAATTTTAAAGACCATTAATCACTGCATCCAAACCGCAGTTTCACATAAAGAGGCTTCGATTCGCAGCACTATTATCTACATACAATATATTTTAAATGCTAAATTTGTTAAAAATTTTCAGGATAAATCTAAACTTGAAAAATTGAGGTGAATACAGCCGTTGATAATATGCTTGAAGAAGGTATTAATAAAAATATATTTATTTTCATATGTTTTTTTACATTATTTTTCTTTTCTAGGAAATGTGAAGTCGCATTCTTTAATGGTAGAAAGACAGTTATTAGACCCACAGATTCATTTCGTTCTGCATTAAACAAATGATGGCGGCATATTTTAATTTTCAAATCGCACTACGCAAAAGAGGCTTCTAACACATTAGAAAGTTCTGCAGAAGTATTTTTAAAAATATACCCTCACAGCAACAAAAAATAAAAAAAGCTCCAATCTAAACTCAAATTGATAAGATTTTTTAATGTATGTTGTTAGTCAAAATTTATTTTATGGTTACATTCACCTAGATCTTTGTATATATACTACAACCAATCTTAAGTAATATGGCTTTTCTTATCGACCTTATCTTTAAAACATGCTTATTAAATTAAAAATTTCTTGAATAAAAATCTGTAAACTCTCTGTAATCCAACTTAATTAATATATCTTTCAGAATTATTAAAATTAATCTAATATATAAATGGTATATTTTGAATATTTAAGTGGAGAATCTGCATTAAGTTCCAAAATGAATAAAACATGTTATTAGATAACTGAAACTTCATATTTCTGGATGATAAACAAAACTAATAATGCAATTATTTTCTAATTCATTGTGTTACTCTAATCTAAATACATTAAAAAAAAAAATGTGGTAAATTACCCCAAAAATAGATGGCAACTGGGCTACGCCTATTTTTGAGGTAAATTTACACTTATAGGGGATTTTTTCACATACTGGTGGAATATTCCTTGAAGTGTGGTAAATCTACCGAAATTATTCCATTCCGTTAGGAATATTACTTTAGAGGTGTAATTTACAGGCAAAATTACACACTTCAAGGAATTCCACAGCAGTGAAATCCCTATAGGTGTAAATTACCCCAAAAATAGGGTAGCCCAGTGCCATCTATTTTTGGTAATTTTACCACTTTATTTTGGGGTATAATAGATTTAATATTTTTCTTTGATTAAAGAAAATATTAACTGAGGCAAATTCTGGCTTACGCTAAATTCTTTTTTTTTCTTGAGAATTATTTTCTCACAAAGGCTCCACTCCGATAAAGCATTAAAAAGTGTCGTTAAAGCTAGATAGCTCAAATTAAGGCGAATGAGTACTGATTTTTAATGTGATACCTATAATCAGTATTTACTTACTACATATTTTTTTAAACGTGATAGCTTAAGTAATTCCTGAGAATTAAATATTAAATTTTTTCACCCTTATGCGGCGAATATCTTGAATGAAAATTCCTTTTAATTTCAGTTTTATAGTTTTTTAGGGAAATTTTTCAATGACTTAGCCTTTATCCTAAAAACTAGACAAGTTATAACACAAACACCATTCACCAATTAACAATTTTATAATTTCACAATTCTTTAAAACAACATCTTAAAACTGGCTTCTAAAGCATTGTCACCAAACCACTATCATTGATCCTCCTTCGCATTCTCGTTTTCCCAAATCATTTAATTTTGTTCTTCCTCGTTTAAAATTTCCAATTTTCAATTTAGCACCATTGCGGAGCAATTTTCGGCCATCTTAGTTTCAATAACACTAAAAAGCACGATCGATATAGTACCTCGTCAATAGCACTCTTCTCACCAGACAGTCATGAAATTTAACTTTTGGGCGGTAATATCTGCCCTCTCTCTCTTATATACCTCTTCAATGTTAACGGCTTTAAACTCTATTCTATGACCAAGGGGAGGAACGACTATGAAACAGTCATAACCCCGAACGACCCCGAATTACTCCCATTCACCTCGCGTATTTGCATAGAAAATTCCACCCCCAATCTCCACGAGCAATAAATATTTACAGCATCCCCTCTCCCTTTCTAATTTTAACTCACCGGTTATTGGAAGGCTCGCGAAAAAGTTCATTATTTCTTAATACCCCAGCTGGATCGTTTCTATTTATTTTACTTTACTTCGCCCCGAGAAGAGATCTTATTCCCTCTATAGCGCTTGCGAAATCCCCCCTCCCCTCCCCTTTTAAACATCTAGAGGTCATTAATTTAACTGTAACGTACTCACTATAATATAGACATTAAAGGACTTTGTATTATTCGCTTTTCTCTCCCAGCGAAGGAGGATAGTATTATAGTTCCGGTTGATCGCTACAGATGGCGTAATAAAAGCTGGAATCGCGAAGAGCGCCAGCGGATGCAGTAAAATCGGTTTTAAGCCGTCCTGGGACATTCTAGGGACATTGTTGCAAACGTCGGGATTTTCCTACGCGAAAATATTAAGCGAGGTATTTTAAAATTTAATATCCAAGTTGGATGTTACCGGGGGGACAATGATGTTATTTTTAAGGGTATTTCGTGATATTAAAACTATGGAAGGATGAAAAGCGGTTTTTGATGATTATGTCTCGTGGAGTGAAGTTTGTATCAATTCTTCTTTCTTAATTAATCTTTTGGTGAAGATTATGTTATACCCGTGTACAAACGAGATGATTCCTCTAATATTGAAAATTATAGACCTGTTTCTATACTAAGCTCGTTTTCAAAAGTCATTGAAAAAATTGTCTATAATCAGATAACTGACTTTCTTAATAAACATAGTATATTGCACCCGAGCCAACATGGATTCGTACAACAAAAGTCAACTGAGACCGCGCTTTTTCATAATTTGGAATGTATTTACACTGCTTTGGACTCTAATAATTACGTAGCTGGTATTTTCTTTGATCTGACATGCGCGGTCGATTACGTAGATAGTAATGTTTTGGCGATGAAACTGTATGCTATAGGATTTAGAGGGCCTCCATTACATTGGTTATTGTCGTTTTTTAGAATGCAGAAAACTAGTGGTTAAATTGGGAAATGAACCGTCACCTGAATTTGACATTGATGTAGGTGTTCCGCAAGGCTCAGTTTTAGGCCCATTGTTATTCCTATTACACATCAATGATCTGCCGGAAAGAATAACTTGCGGGCTCCCTATTTTATTTGCTGACGATATTTCTGTAATTGTGAAGGCCACTACGTTAAATGACATTAATTACAAAATTGAAAGAACTATTGAAGAGGTGACGGGCTGGTGTAGTAAAAATAAACTGATTTTAAATGAACAAAAAACAAAAATCATTAATTTTCATATACGGCAGCCCATCACAAATATAAACAAAAACTTTACTGACAATGCGTCTGTACTAGGTGTAATATTAGATAAAAATCTCAGTTGGGAAAACCAGCTAGATAGTGTATGTAAGAAATTAAACAAAACCTATTATGCAATGTTACAATTAAAGAATATGCTAAAACAGCAAGATCTAGTAAACGTTTATTATTCATTGGTGTACTCAGTGCTTTCCTACAATGTTATTATCTGGGGCGTAGCCACCACCTGGGAAAGAGTTTTTATTCTACAAAAACGTTTTATACGATTAATTTTCAATCTGCCTTATAGAGCCGTTGTAGAGAAACATTTAAAATAAAAAATATTGACCTTTCCCTGCATTATTATTTACAAAGCATTACATACATTAAGGAACACATACATGATTTTTGAATCGTATAAGACAATACATTCGCACAACACTAGACAATTAAATGTTATGACAATTCCACAACACAATTAACACTAACAAAAAGATCTCCGGCATTAATGAGTCTAAAACTCTATAATAGTCTTCCGAGCGAGGTACGGTCAATTGGTTGCTCTAAACTTTTCAAACAGCGCGTAAAAGAGATGTTATTGGAGAGGGCATTCTACACCATTAGCGAATACGTAAATGAATAGACTTCGTGTTTATTTTGTATAATTATTTTACATATGTGTTATTATTATGTTTTGTAAATGACGTCCTTATACTTTTATATATTTTTGTACTTTTGTTTTGTATGACGATTCAAACCAATGTTAGATTGGCATGCTGAATAAATATATATTATTATTATTATTATATGCCTTCAAAATTTATGAAAAACGTTTTTTAAAAGTTCCTATTTAGGGCGTTGCTTATTTTTTTTTTTCTATTCAGGAATGAAAAGTATTTGTGATAGTTTGCTAAACGTGTAAAATGTAGAGGTTTGTCTTGTCTGCGAGAGTGAGAAAAAAATGGTATTTCTTAACCACCTAATCAGCCCGTGGGTACGCCACTTTTTTTTTTTCAACCTAGAATGTACGACTGTTGACATGGAGCGATTTGATATTTACCCGATTTCGATATCTCTTCTCGTTTCTGAAATATTGCGAAAAATGTGTTTTTAGAGGAAACTTTGAGGCCCCATTACACCCCCTAGAACAAAATATGGGACGCTAAAAAATATACGTGTCAAATACCTTTCGGTGTTCTACATTCCTACCAAATTTTATCAAAATCGGTGAAATTAACTTAGATGTCTTGTCCTTGTAAGTGTGGTAAATCATTTAACTTCACACATAACTGTCATCATCCAGAAGCAATATCGTATATTGCCATTAAACATAATGTTATCTGACATTTAAAATGGTAGTAATTAAATACTAATATTATAAAATAATTATTTCAATTAAATTTAAAAAAATATATATATAAAAAAAAACTGTAAACAGTAGGGGCCTAAGTTAAGTCCTTAGCGTATCCCAAATATATGCAAAATTTTGGTTTATGTTTTGACATATTATAAAAATGAAGTGATCATGCTTTATTAAACAGAATCAAATATTTCCGAATCTCCATTAAAAAAATATACAGAGAAAATCATTATTGTTAGAAGTAAGTCGAACACTTAAATATTACTTAATATTATTACTTTTTTATTTTATATACATATTGGCTTTCTTTAATTTTCATTAAAAATAGTTTTTTTTTCCCAAATATAAATACAACGTGTGTATAAATTGTCGCAAAAGCTACACGTAGCGACATACTTCGTTCGTTTCTGAATCGAAAATCTAAATGTTAAAATATTGTACTATGCTTCATAAGTCTTCACGAGGTTCTTGAAGTTCGGTTTTTTAGTTCCTTAATAAGCGTTTGTGTTCGTTATTTGTCGGTATAGAAAGCTGCAATTTTGAATTTAGACGATTTCTTATTCCTGTTTTTTCGTAAACAGTTTCTTTTTTGATTTTAGAGCCTGGTTTCAACATTTCTTCATAAGCATCCTCTCATGAAAAACACATTTGGCAACATTGTAGGACAATGACTTTGTATTCTAATTTGATTTTGACATTAAACTGAAGTGTTCAATTTTATGCAAGCTCTGCTCTTTTTCGTGATTACTCGTATTCTCTTAATTAGTTTTTCTGTTTCAGTGTTTTTCTCGTTCTCGTATTATTGTTTTGTTTATTTACAATGGTTTTTACATTTAATGAATATACCGATATGTATATGCTATACGGTTTTTGTAATGGAAATGCTAACATGGCAGAACAGGAATATCGCGTACGTTTTCCAAACCGGAGACATCCCACTGGAAACGTATTTCGACGGCTGGACCAACGTCTACGTGAAACTGGTGCGTTTAAGAAAAGAAATGCCAACGCTGGTCGACCTAGACAACGCGTACATTACAACTGGAAGAGGAAATTCTAGACTCAGTAATGAAGATCCCTCCGTCAGTACTCGACAGTTGGCGTCCACATTCAATATCCGCAGTAATAAGACGTTCATTTGGTTCTACGTGAAAACCTTCTTTATCCATACCATATAACTAAGGTGCAGCCGTTCTGTGAAAACGATAACATACACCGCTTAAACTTTTGCCATAGTATCTTAAATAGGATTCAAGAAGATGGCGACTTTTTAAGAGGTGTTCTTTGGACCGACGAGTCTATGTTTACCAGAGATGGTGTACTCAATACCCATAATTTTCACCATTGGGCAGATGAAAATCCTCATGCGTTTCGGGAATACGGTCACCAAAGAAAGTTTTCAGTTAATGTTTGGCTGGGTATAATAAATCACCAATCTATCTGCCAAATCGACTTGATGCCAACGGGTATTTAAATGTATTAGAACAAGTTATTGACGAGATGCCATTGAATATACGCCGTAACATGTTTTACATGCATGATGGAGCTCCGGCACATTTTCTCGTAATGTGAGAGAGTGGTTGGATGAACACTTCCCTAACAGGTGGATTGGTCGCGGTGGTCCTATCTTATGGCCTGCAAGGTCTCCCGACCTAAATCCTTTAGACTTTTTTGTTTGGGGTTTCATAAAGGTGAAAGTTTACGCAACACCTCCACAAGACGCTGACGAAGTTATAGGACGAATTAACGCGGCAGTATTAGAAATTACACCGGAAAGGCTTGAACAAGTAATACAGACAATACCTCGTAGATTGCAAATGTGTTTACGAACAGACGGATATCAATTTGAACATATGCGTAGGTAATAGTGTCGCTAATTTATTACAAGAGATGCGCTCGAAAAATCAAAACTACTAATTCTGTTTTAATAAAGCTTTCTTATTGCTTTTCCCTATGTATCATTTGTGTTATCCAATTTGTCATTTGTAATTCTGGTCTGTCAATTTTGACAAGTATTGTAACTACCATTACGGTAGTATGCGACTACAGTGTTGCCAAATGTATGTTACTTTCAAGTGGCTCCTGAAGACGCATGAAGCATAGTACCATATTTTATCATTTAGATTTTAGATTCAGAAACGAAGGAAGAATGTCACTGCGTATAGCTTTTGCGACAATTTATACACACGTATATAAATTAATCAAAGATTTTTTCTAAGTACATCCGTGGGCACACTGTATTACTGAGAGACAAGGGGGAAAAAACAAGAATCCTTACCGACACAGCATTCCGTATAAATAAAAACAGTCCTACAAAGACATTTTGTCAACCCCAGCACACAATTTGAATATGAACTCGACGACTCCAATATTAGATAACATTGCCCTTTATTCGACGATCCACGACAACGGTATTTTTTAATAATGGCGCCAGATAACAAGGTCCCTCCGGTGCCCCCTTCCGCCCACGCCGCGGGGTCTTATCACTTCTCTCTTCGCGTGCTCTCCCTGGGCGGCGTTAGAATCAATTTTTCTTATCCTCGTATCCAGACGGGAAATTACAGCGCCCGCGAATATTCTCCCTCGTAAACGCGATAAAAATGCGACAGTCTTTCCCCCACTCCTTCAGCTTTAAGAGAAAGGGGAGTTGAAATCCAGTGGTGGCTCGTCAAAATATGTAGGTACTTATTCTTTAGTAGATATCGACTACGCCTTAAAATTGGGAATAATTAGCAGTTGACGATTATGATTAGTAGAGCACAAATGGATGTAAGACAAAATTCCGACAGCATAATACACCCTTCTTATATGAATATCTATTATATATTGGCCAACAACTGCCTGGCCTAAATCTCTCGCTATGTGTTTACAAATCTATACTTTATCTTTAAAACAACACCTCAGCATTCAAACTTAGGACTAATAACACGTTCGGCATCTACAGTCATTATACGATCCCTTTTTTAATATGGATATGCGTCTCACATGGAGTTTTAGATATGAAAAAAAAATATTCTATCCCGCAAAGAAATAATTATTTTTTTCTATTTTGCGTTCATAAAAACGCAATTGTAACACGCTTTTGCGTATCGAAAAGTGCTTCATTGTGATACGCCTTTTTTCATTTCTATAGGTTGGCTGTATTGAATACATTATGACAGAAAGCAAAATTGACGTTTAATGCATGTAAATTGTAAATACTTTAATCAAAAATTCTATACAAATTTAGTTTACATTGTTATTGTTATGAAACGTGGAATTACTGTATACATTTACACTGACGGAACAAGTATCTTGAGCATGTATTGTTATGCCAGGCAAATTCTTCGTAACAAAGTTTTGTTGAGTTATGTTATTGGCTTTAATGGTAGACTCTTGTGATTGAGAATCATTCGATGATATAACTCTAGAATGACCAGATGTACTTGGCCCTGATAAGTTGTGCGCTACAGCCACTTTACTTTTCATAGATGTTTCGATGTAACCCTCAGCTACCGCAGATGACTTCCATCCACCATGACGTTTTATAGTCAGCAAATCATACCTGCGTCTGCTAAGTGTGTAGCACTAGAACGTCTGAAGCAATGTCCAGTATAAAGCTCTGAATTGGGCAATTTTAGAAAATCAGCTATTAATTTAGGCATTTTGCCAATCGTATTAATTCCAATCGGGCACGATATACAATAACCATTGCGATATGTAAGGAAGAATCTTGAATGATTAATATTTTTGGTCGCAGGGCGACATATTTTTTAATTAAAGTAATCCATCTTTCATCCGTAATTGCAAAAACTCTTACGATATTATTTTTTGTTTTAGGTACTGTCACCAAAATAATATCACTCTTAAATTCTAAATCATGTATGGACATATTTGTTAATTCATCTCGTCTACAGGCACCTGTGTAAACATTATTAAAACGATCTAAAATTAAATCCATTACATAAAAAATTACATTTTGCAAATAATATCGTACCTTTATTGCTAAATACAATGCGTCAGAACCTTCTTCTATAAATTTATTAATATCTTCAATGCATAAAATTTTAGATTTCTTAGCCTCGTATCCCTCAGAGAATCGTTTTAAATAGGCTTGTAATTTAATATATTTTGATATGTCTGTATTTTTATAAATGGAAAAGCAAGAACGAAGCATGGAATACATAGACCATAAGGTAGAAGATTTCTTATTTTTACCTTGTAATTCAAAATATGCCAATAAAATGTTTTCAAATATTGTATTGACATTATTCTGTACAGCCCATAGTTCAAATTGATGGTAGCATTTTTCATATACTGCTTTTGATTTTTTCGGTAATAAATTTATGACGGCGTTATCCGCAATTTCACGCAGTTGTGGTGGCGTACAAGATAAATTTGTCTCAGTATCACTCATTTTTTACAGTTTACAGAGACTATATTATGAAATATATTGTTTAAACAATTTAAATAGCCGAATTTGAATTTTGAATTCGTCAAATGTCAATCGTATGTCAATGTGACCAACTTATATAAAATAAAACTCAACATTTTTAATGAGATTTTTATTAAGTATTTATTATCAATTTATAATGCAAAATAGAAAAAAATAGTATAAAGGACTCGTTTCATAAGGCTTTTTGTCGCACTCGTTCATTAGAAAACTCGCCTGCGGCTCGTTTTCTAAACTTGAACTCGTGCGACAAAATCATGCCTTATAAAACTCGTACTTTAATATACTATTGGAAACATTTATTTCACACAAAGACACTTTATTTGAATTGATTGTATAGTTAAAATTTATGTAAGTAACTGCTAATCTTTGAAGCAATTATTTCTTTAAAAAAAAATCTTTTTTTTCAAATAAATTATCTTGACAGCAAAAAAAAACAAATATGATGAAAATGTAATTGTTCAAAGGAAATTATTTCTTTCATAATGTATAATTACACACAATTGAGTGAATTTTCCTCGACAGAACGAAATCTGTCATTGTTGTGATAAAATAATACTTACAATCTTTGCTAAGTAATAACAAGAAGTTATCATTATTATAACAAATCATTTTACATTAGTTTATGAATAATATGAATATGAACGAATCTACATATATTGGTACTGTTACCTACAATTTTCATAACATTATTCACGATATAAACGCAATAAAGTATTAAATGATACCTTCTTCGTTAGTTCAATGGTTTGCAATTTATTGCAAGAACGAACATTAGGCAGCATATCTTAATGAAAGGTCTACGACAATGATTGAATTACCTATGTACGCAGCGGTCGCCGATTAAGTAATAGTTTGACGTGTGTCCCTTAGAGGGCGTTCATCTAAACCCGTGATCTCTTAGGCGAGAATCGAGAATAATACTTGAGACGTGATACTGATGAAAGTCTTCTCTAAATTCAACCTTGACATAGCAACTACTTCATATAATAGTCTTAAAAATATTTTAAGTTACCCTAAAGATCACGTAGATAATTTGGACAAATCAGGTATTTATTTATTTATTTATTTAACATATGACCAACGGAAAAACTCCCAAAAAGGTCGCAATACAATTTTATATATAAAACATATTAAAACTAAATTAGATTTTTAATTAAATTATAAAATATCTGGTAAAGATTGCCATCATGTATATATTGAGCAAACTAAAAGATCAATTAAAACGTGTTGCAAGGAGGATTTGGCTCATCTTAGATTTGGAAGGTTTGACAATTCTAGTGTAGCCCTACATATGCTTCAAGAAAACCATAAAGTTGACAATGTAAAGTTAGTTAAGAACTATGTGCAATTAAATTGTTATGAGGGTATGGAAATATATAAAAACAAACATATTTTAATAAACTCAGATTTAGGACCCTTAAATTCTAGTCTTTATAGTTATTAAGTAGAAGTAGTAGATCAGATGGAGTTAGGATTAGTGACTAGTTAAGCATAACGGCAGTCAGCCATTACCGTGATCATTGTACCATGATCTTTTTCAGGTATAAATTAGGGTAGTTTTTCGGAGCAGAGAAAATCCAGTTATTGGGAAAATCTCCAGGGAATGAGGCAAAGTAAAATTCTTCTGGGAACTTATAACCAGAAGAGGTTTACAGAATGCATCAACCTGAGTAAGAACAATGTTCGCATTTTAACAGGAATACTTTCAGGCTATTGTAGACTGAAAGGACACCTGAGTAAGCTTGGATTGGAAAAAGATCCTGAATGCAGATTCTGTGGGGAACAGGATGAAACATCCATCCACCTCCTCTCAAACTGCGTAGCATTGTGCAACTCGAGGCCATTTCACCTGGGAGCATGTGAAATCGAAGAGGGAGACTTACCTAGACTGGGGCCCTCTGACATTCTACACTTTCTAAAAGGAATAGGACTGGAAGGCCAGCTGTAAGCAGCAAGAATAGGGGACACAATAGATCTTTTAGGTCGCAGTGTAACACCACCCTTTTACTTACATACATACATACATAGGGTAGTTTTAGTGTAGTGATTCAGTTCAGTGTTTCTGTTGATTAGTGCAGTTTGTGGTGAGGGGTCTCGGAAAAGTTTGCAGTACATCTCAATGCTTTGATTTAATTTAATATTCTTTTCGGAAAATTAAAACACGTCCAGAATTAAAAATATATTTGATAGGATCGGAATACGAACAACTTTAAATAGAAACGGTTGTTTCTTATGTATAAAGACTCACCGCAGTTACTAATAAGATCCGCTTAGCATTGCATCCCTATTTAAAGATGTAAAAAAAAATCATCCCTGTATATATATATGCAAAAATATCCCGTTGCATGCAACAACGATTTCAATCAATTTCCCGACATCAACGCCGCATAAATTTGCATTATCAAAGTACTAACAGCACATGTTGACGAATCTATCCGTATCAAGTTATATAGTTTACGTAATAGGTAAGCAATTACTAATTAATTGGATCCCGGTATTGAATTAAATGAAATCGAACAAGCTAATACCCGCGCAATATTTATGCCTTAAGGAATATACGCGATTAGATATACATATAGAAGTTACCAAGCCAATTATGTAAAAACAAATTAATTCCCATGAGTTACTGTGTTATAATCGCCATATAAAACGCCAACAAAATAGGATGGTAATTATTCCGAAGTGAATGTATGCAAGTTTAATGTGTGAATTTACAATGTTACGATATGCCCCAATGGTGTTGCAGTGTTTTGTCGATTCGCTTTCGTGGATTTCCAGATGAAATTGAGAGCTTAATATATGTACTACATATGAATAGAGAACCTAACTCTTTGTTATCAAAGATGCTTCGATTAATGTGTACTATGCTTCGAATGAACAGGTGTCCCTGTTTAGAACAGAATTATATATATATTTGTTTTGTCCTAATCCGACTCCGTAGTTTAGTTTTGTTACGTCCCCTTATTTAGGTTTAAGTTCCTTCAGTTCTAAGAAGTTAATAACGAAGACATCTTTCCCTTTTTCGATTCTTTCTTTATTCTGTCAGACACCCCTGTTATCGAAGATGCTTCGATGAATATGTACGCTTCGAATGAACAGGTGTCCCTGTTTAGAACAGAATTATATACATTTGTTTTGTCCTAACCCGACTCCGCAGTTTATACGTCCCCATATTTAGATTTAAGTTCCTTCAGTTCTAAGAAGTTAATAGCGAAGACATCTTTCCCTTTTTCGATTCTTTCTTTATTCTATCAGACACCCTCTTCATTTGTAATTTACGACCACTAGAGTTCCTTTGTACACCACACGCAATCACTTTTGTAACCCCACCAAGGGGAAATGGTCAGTGCAACAAGGAACTACTAGTTCAAAACCATATTGTAATCTGCAGTTCTGTTCCGACATTTCAAGCGACAATACATTTGTAAATATATGAAATTACAAAAAAAAGGGTTTTGTGTGTTTTGTTATTTAAACACTTCAACGTAGAAGTGACAAATCCAGCACCAACGCATTCACAAAATTCTACAGTCCCATCGAAGACTTCGATTAGGTACAGCTCTATTTTTGATTTTAGGCAAAAAATCTTTTAGAGAATTCAATGCTGATGCATAGTCTAATAACAAAACTTTTGACTACTGTGACACTATACAGAGTGTCACAGAAGTAAACAAACGCATACTTCCTCCGTTATTTTAAATAGAACATCTTGGATTTTATTCTATTTTTAAATGCTAGGCAGGCACAAATAACATGACTTTATGTATAGCTATCTGTAATAACAGCATTGTTATTTATGCTTTCGTAAAAAAATATTTGCACAAATCGCAATACTACAGTTTGTATAGTGATAAAAATAACTATTATCTCCTTATAATAATTTCATTATAGATTTTGTATGAAGAAAAAGATAATACTACATACAGAAACTCATATTTTAAATTCTACCAGCAATAATTCCTTCGCAAGCCCAAAATTACCAGCGGAGATGTACAGATAAACTGTCAGACCTAAATGCGGGGCAGTAACGTAGTACAGACGAAATATATTTCTCCCCTCAATAGAGGGCTCTCCCCGGAAACCGACGTTTTACTGCGTTTTGGCCGAAGTCTCTTTTGATAACTTTGCGGAACGTTTGCGGTTTGCTTTTATGAGTGGAAGGCACGGAGCTGTGGCTTCCGTTTGCGTTAAACAAACACGTATACTGCTGCTCCCACCTCCCACGCTCCAGGGGTGGGTCAGCACAGGGTTAGTTGCAACATTAATTATTAGTTTTAACCCGTGCCCGAAGTGGTTATATTCGGTGGCAAATGCGCAGCATGTTTCGACTAATTAGAAAAGGTGGAAAAGTTGTAAGTTTATATGTTGTAATACATAGAGGGTGTCTCGTAGTCCACTGTCCAATCTTAAAGTAGAGGTACTTAACATGATTCCGAATAAAATATCCTTATAAATTATAAACCTTGGTCCGAACATGACTCATTTCAGACAAACAAAGTGGCTTTGATAAGAATACTATTTGCATTCTCTGTCCTCTCATTAATAATGTATGGTAAATGTTGCTTTCCAGATGTGTGAGATCTCATATGATCTCACTCAGTTATTATATGAACTTCCATTGAATTAAGTTCATAAACTACTTGAATTTTATACGGAAATAAATTTAAGTCTTTTTTTTTAAAACGATATGGCATGTTCACGCTGACAAAGGAACTTCTTGGGAAAGCTTTGGCATTGACTTTTTTTAGGTGAGTTATCCATTCGACATCGAATGTCCTCTACGCAGTTTTTTAGGTGCATCATCGCCAGATTTACGAGTTACCGCCCCAGAGTTGCACGAAATTTGTCAAAACAAGCACGAACATGATTTAAAATCTGTGTGTGTAGCTAGCAGATTGGGAAAGTGTTGCCGGAAATCCTACATGTACACAGATGTATGTATGTAAATAGAAGGGTGGTGTTACACTGCGACCTAAAAGATCTATTGTGTTCCCTATTCTTGCTACTTTACAGCTGGCCTTCCAATCCTATTCCTGTTAGAAAGTGTAGGATGTCAGAGGGCCCCAGTCTAGGTAAGTCTCCCTCTTCGATTTCACATGCTCCCAGGTACAATGCCCTCGAGTTGCACAGTGCTAAGCAGTTGGAGAGGAGGTGGATGGATGTTTCATCCTGTTCCCCACAAAATCTGCATTCAGGATCTTTTTCCAATCCAAGCTTACTCAGGTGTCCTTTCAGTCTACAATGACCTGAAAGTATTCCTGTTAATATGCGAACATTGTTCTTACTCAGGTTCATGCATTCTGTAAACCTCTTCTGGTTATAAGTTCCCAGAAGAATTTTACTTTGCCTCATTCCCTGGAGATTTTCCCAGTAACTGGATTTTCTCTGCTCCATTTCCATTTTTAGTTTCTTCAGTATTGTACTGCTACTTAACCTGCAAAAGGGTTCAGGCCCTACAAAAGGCATTCCAGCCCTATTTTTTGCGAGGTTATCCGTTATTTCGTTTCCTTCCACTCCTGTGTGACCCGGAACCCACAGGAGGGTTACTTTATTTCTTTTGCCTAGCTCATTTAGTTTCCCTAGGCATTCCCAGACCATCTTGGAGCTGATTTCATATGAGCTCAGCGCCTTGATCGCTGCTTGACTATCAGATACGATGATAATCTCCTGCTTCCGATAGTTCCTATCCATAATGAACTGAACACGTCTTCCAATAGCGTGTATTTCCGCCTGAAACATACTTGGGTATTTTCCCAAGCTTTCGAAATATGTAGTTTTAGGCCATATATTCCTATTCTAGTTCCTTCTGTGCGTTTTGAGCCATCAGTGTACCATTTGATGGCATTTCTATTCAAGTTCAAGATGGTGTTATGATCCTACTCGCTCCTGTTACTCAGCTTTATGATGAATTCCTTCACAAAGCTGAATTTTTTTTAGCATATCATCCCGGGGCATATCCCAGGTTTGATCACCGTCAGGAGATTGAGGCCTATGCCTAATCATTCCTTCCTTGACCCATCTGAGTGTGGTTCTTTTTGCCGCGCCCTCTACTACAATATGGAGGGGGGTAAGATCCAATACTACTTCGATAGCTGCTGTTGGGCAAGTTCTCATAGCCCCCGTTATGCATGCACATGCTAATCTTTGCACTTTCTAGAGATTAATTCTCGCGGTGGCTAGATTAGTTCTTTTGCTCCATGCTACTGATGCATAGGTGATGATCCATCTCACTATCGCTGTATACATCCAAAGCAGTATTTTTGGGTTGCATCCCCAATTTTTCCCTGCAAAGTTTCTGCACACCATCAGAGCTCTTTTGGCCTTGTTGGTTACTTCAAATTTATGTTTGTTCCATAGAAGTTTATTGTCTAGGGTAAGGCCTAGATATTTAACTTGTGCTCTCCATTCTATATTTTGTCCATCCAGTTTTATGGTTCTAAGATTGGATTTTCTTTTCCTGGTAAATGCTACTAGGGTTGTCTTAGTGGGGTTGACATTGAGTCCATCGATTGACACCATCTTCTCGTGAAGTTCAAACCTCTTTGAACTATGTCACAGAGGGTATTCTCAAATTTGCCTCTTGCGTATATGACAATATCATCAGCATACCCTTGACAAGATATGCCTAGATCCGTCAGTCCGTATAAGAGTTCGTCTACTATTAGGCTCCACATAAGTGGGGATGTAACTCCCCCCTGTGGGCATGTACACAGATAAAAAGCTTTCTTTAACCCTTCGTTAGTGTGGCGGAAAAAAAATTACGTAATTAATGTTCTGGGGTGTCATATCCCAAATAAAAATTTACTCAGAATGCGGAAAGTTTGGAATATCGAATGTGCCATTGGCAAAACATGATTCTCTACCTATCATTTATTAAAAAAAAAAAATAATAATTTATTCTATTTTCTTTTTGTTTTAAACAATAAATATTAATTTAAAACGAAATAAATTCTGGTCCTAAAAAACAACATAGGCAAACATACTGGGGTATGGCATACCCCACCACACTAACGAAGGGTTAAATCAAAGAAAAAATTTTTTGTTCGTATTTAAAATATGGAAAATTTGAATTAATTTAATCGAGTGGTTTCAAAAAAAAAATGAACATAAAGAATACAGTTTTTCATAGTAAATAACAATGAGCACCTCCTTAAATATTTCTTTGATTTAAAGAAACCTTTTTATCCGTGCACTGATTAATGGAATAAACTCATTTTATATTATATAAATTTCGACCAGTTCTAAAGCAACTTTCGACAATAAATGTTTTTTCTAATCTAATGCAAGCATTTCTAATTTTAGTTTATCACTGACAGCTGTCATAACTTAAAGTTGAATTTAAAAGTATATAGTCCAGTGTCGCCAATATTATTATTAAAGAATGTTCCTGCCTGTAACATACACCCATACTTTATATTTAAATATCACAACAATTTGCACTCCATTGGTGCGCACAGCACAGTCGTGCCAACCCAAATTCTTAGAATCCTTCGCCAACAATTTATCGCTATCACCTAATGACGACGCTTATTTTGTAATAAGCGGATTATGAACGTATACAATTAGATAAATACACATTCACGGCTGATCTAAATAACGTTTCGCTTTGGTAAATAATTATACTTGGTAATCAGAGTGTTACATACGTTGGAAAACCACGATTTTTTTTTTTGAATACATACATATAATAAAATTGAGAAATCTCGTATAGAATTGCAATTCGTTATAAGATCGGTATGATTGAATTGAATTAATTTTCTATATATGTACGTAACGTATGTATTATAAAAAGTTCTGGTATGCTCTATAGAAACTGCAGATTATCCGAAATTATCTTCCAATAAAAAATAGCACAAGGACATGTTTATAAATACTTATCTCGACTTTCATATACGTATAGGGAACTGTTTATGCGATGGATAAGCCACTTCCTCTGTAAATAAATATATAAAAAATGATAACAGAAAATTTTGATTACCTAGCTACTAAAAAAATTTAATATCGAATACTATTCACACCAGAATTGTCAAACGTCATATCCAAATCAAGAAATTAGACACTGAGAGAAATGAAATAGTTATTTCAACATTTTTCGTAGTGTCACGAATTTGAGCATTGATTTAGCCATGTTGCATTTAAGTGAATCATATGCACCTATTTGAAACAAATATATTTATATTGTTGCACACTTTAGAGTTATTTAAACAAATTATAGTGTTCAGGGCGTAACCAATTATTTTATCTTGTTTGGTTAACCCCACAAATTGTCGATTTGACATTTGAAAAGGTGTTCTTTAAATATTTACTATCGTGTTAACTCGATGAAATGAATATTTAATACTTATTACATATAGGTGAATCGCAACATGCGTATAGTCAGTCAGTATCCAACCTCCGTAGCAATAAGACCTATATTTGTAAGTTTCTGTAACATTAATATTGAATAATAAAGATAACCTATCACGCAGTATATATATATATAACATGGCGCAGTCAAAATAAAAAATAAACAAAATACAAAAAAGAAATCAGTGAAGGAAGAAAAAGTGCAACAAATTATAAAAAAAGTGTCAGAAAAGAACAAAACAAAATGGAGAATATATCTCAACCCGAGAAGAATGAAATGGGGAAGACGACTAGCAAAAAAATTGGAGGCAATTCAAAGAAGATTGGGAATTATATTCTACCGCGAGTGGTTGCAGTGAGAAAACAGCCGAAATACAAGCAGTGACGCTGTTACATTGCATAGGAAAGGAAGTTCGAGAAATTTTAAATAATATTGAAATTACGCTGGAAAACACATCGATCGACAGCCGGATGCAGGAGCAAGACAGAAGACACGTTTCACCCAAAGGTTGCACAAGGATGGAAGATTATTGGAAAGAGGTGTCCGGCAAATTCAAATAAGATCGTTTGTAACGGATTCGAACAATTCTAGAACAGGTCGGTGTACACGTTGTAATTTTACGCATGCGCAAAACAGTTGTCCAGTTCCAGTTGGTAAAATATGTGATAAACGTAATCGTAAAAATCATTTTGCCTCTAATTGTTTAAGTAAATCGATTAATATGATGATTAAATCGTTGAAAATAATGATTATGGGGTGGGTAATATTACGAAGTCGGTAAAAGCTGATAACGAATTTTGGTTAAATGTTATTAATGATTTATTATGAAACGTTAAATTGTACTTTCCTTTCAAATGTATGAATAAAACCTTTATAATTTTTTAGTTATGTTATTAAGCTAATATAAGTTTAGTATATAATGCCGTAAATGTTTTTCTTCTATTACCTACTATAGTCTTCCTAGTTAGGCAATATAAAGCTATGCGTTGCTATCAATGGACTAATTGCTGAATGTGCGGGCGGATTTTTAATTTCATCGATAGATCCATCGATTACAGTATATCTCTGTTTAATACATTAATGATACAGTAATCGATGGATCCATCCATGAAATTAAAAACTCGCCCGGTCAGTAACGTGATTTAAGCAAAATCGAAAATGGTTCACTAACAGAAAATCTTTTTCGTATAACCACCTAAAGGTGTTGAATTACATGCAAATAGTCATTCGTTGAATACTACAGGTAGGTTAAATGAAACAATATAAGTTTTGAATCAACATTTTGTAGTGCTAAACCAATATTATAAAATTATAGAGACAATTATTACATCGTGTGTCTACAACAAGTAACTGTTGGGATAATGTTGTTAATATTATCACATTAGCAGGTAGAAATTGTTAATGGAAGATTAAGTACATGTTCAAAGAATCACGCGTAGTCTGTTTCTTATAACATTTATTATTATTCAGTTAACTAACGCAATTTAACATTTTTCTACGTATTGCATTAACACTAAAATATCATTGCTCATATTGAAAAAGAAAAAAAGTATTCAATACACCATTTTATTAGTTAATACAACACTTTTTTTCTCTCGGTGTAGCAGTGGTGAACCTCATCAGAATCCAAATATTATTAGTTAATTTAATTTCAATCTTTTAACCCTTTGTTAATGTGGTGGGGTATGCCATACCCCAGCATATTTGCCTATGTTTTTTTGGAACCAGAATTTATTTCTCTTTTGAATTAATATTTACATATTTCCAATATTAAAACAAAATTAGCAGCAATTATTTTTATTTCAGTTATAATAGGTAGAGAATCATGTTTTGCCAATTGTAAACTTTCTGCATTCTCGGCTCAACAGCAAGGAAAAGCTTTTTACAACAAATCTTCATAAAATCAATTCTTAAAAATTTCTTTGGTAAGCCTTTGGCCTTTTTCTGTTCTTGGTACATCACTGGTAGTGATTCATTTACAAAAGCACTTAGTTTTTGATATTTGCCCAAAACTAACAATCTCATTTTATGCGTTCCAGAAACATTAGACCAAGGCATGAAAGTAATTCGTTGCTTACTAATTTTTCTGCCTGCAGTTGATGCTTCCACTTGGTAAGCAAGTGCTTTTTGAGGACGTAATTTATAGAAAAGTCCGCAATGGCGTCTGCATTGTCAATTTGGTCATGAAACAACTGCGTTTCCTTGATTTTATTTCGAAGAAAATTTTTAAATGGCTCTACAACTGCCTCATCACTAGACAATTTACTCCTGTATTCGATTCTTCGTCGAGAGACGCTTCTAAAGGTCAACTCGTGGGCGCCGTAGTGTCGATTTTAATTTTCAATCTTTAGACGCCAATATCTCGAGAACGGTAAGAGCTAGGAAGACGAACGTGGTACCATTCGATTCCTCTCGAAGAGACGCTTATTTGGTATGTAATATGCTGGGGTTATCTCGAAGTTTCGGTGATCTTTTACCGGCTTTTGCTAAAATTTTCGATCAAAATTTACGTTTTTGTTGACGATATCTCCAAAACGGTTATCCTCGTCGAAAAAAAAAAACATTAGGGCTTCGGTGTTATCTAGCATCTCTATGTCGTGTCTCAAAATAAGAAAAAGCTGTCAAGAAAACATGTTTTTTTCAGTTTTTTTTCAACATAACTCCGGAACGACAGTAGCTAGAGGGATTCGACTCGACCAGAGGAAATTTTTGGAGGATATTGCGACATATTCTTAACAATCCGTTAAACCGTTCAAGCCACGAGGAAAATTCTTTCAACTTCTCATACGTAGTCATAACCAGTCCATACCGATTATTCTGTCGAAACAATCGTCCACAGGCTTTCTCGAATATCGAGACGGTAATTATTCACGATAAATCAAAATAAACGTTACCTTCCTTCACCCGAGCAGCTATACACGTTACATACTTATACATCTATATTTACCTCAATTAAACCCGACCAAACTAGTTCTTCGAAAGCATTCGATGAGGAGGAGACAAGAAGGAGAGGATGGTAAAAACATACTCGGTACAGAAGGCAATTAATCACTTCAGCATCGACGTTTTCTCTATCTCTTTCTCCAGCGCACCGCATCGTCAAGAGTAAATAAACTTAATAATGCGTTGACCATGACCAGTAAAGGACCTTGAATACGATTTCTATGTATGAATTTATGTATGTACGGATGTCCATATTATATACGAAGTATGGGATATTCATAACAATTTTTTTTTTCTTTTTCTTACCAGTGAACACCGTCTCCGAACTTGGTCAAATAAAATATTATTAATTGGTGTCGTCTCAAGACGGTAAAAACGTAGGCGTTGAATTTGAAAACATGTAAATATGTAAGCTCTGCGTCTTCGGCTTTAGGCAAGCAGTAGGTAGAGATAGGAATAAAAAATTTAAATGAATGTATATGGTGTCAAATCATTTGCCTTCACTGATTATGGATATTAATCGAGCAATTAAAGTCAAAAACTGGTTGTTATGTTAGATATATATTTTTTTTAGAATAATAATAGCTTCCTCTTGCACACAGAAAAACCCATTTGGTTGACTAAACCAAATTTTAGTTATATTGACTAACTAAACTTTCTAACCAAATATTTTGTTTCTGTCAATAATGTTCCTGTTTTTGCACATATTTGAAACAATAAAGGGCATGCTTGTTTCAAAGAAAATATGCTTAACAAAATATTATTTGGTTGGTTTAAATATATCGGTTTTTCAGTGTAGGTAGTAAAATTATTGTGTTTTTATTCTATGAGGACACAGGACATGTTTTGATATTGTCCCTATTAGTTGTTTTCCTGGAATTATTATGGAGTTTCGATCGCTGCATAAATTGTTAAACTTTTCACTTCTACAGTTCCGGAGTTCCGCTATGGCGGATGATGGTGGTGTAAGAATTCGAAATTGCATCCTGTATAATGCGAGAATTTAAATTCATTTTATTAATACGTAGTTGATAGGTACCGTGGCATTTGCTGAGTAGCGTCTGCCTCACAGGAAACAATAATCTATTTTCGTTTAAAGATTCGCGTAATTAAAATAATATGGTATTACTTTGTATTTTATCTACTACTTTGTCTATGTATGTTACAAAACGCCGATCAGCAATTCCACGGTCCTCTCAAGTAGGACGTCTGAAAGTCAGAAAATAACGCCTTCGGTCATACTGCGCCTCCTGTAAAGAGAAGCGAAACTAGTTATCGGTGCGAATTGACGTCACAATCAAAGTTTATAAAAACCCTTAACATTACGGTTTACAATTAATTAATCCGTGGACTTCGTTACAGCTAAAGTAAAAGCACGCGTCTCTAATTTCGTATCGGGCGTTTCTAAATCTTAAAATTAAAACTTCCCATCTTAAAATTTTGCATTTAAAATTAAGCCTAAAAATTCGAGAACAGGAAGCAAAAGTTTTCCTCGAGAGGTGATTAGTGATTTTGTACTAAAACCGTTAAAATTCCCCCTTTTATTTTGCTTAAATTTTTGTGGGTGTTGTGTAAGTTTTGTGCCTTAAAATTTGGATTACGGGAAGAATTATTTTTTTCCCACATCGCTGGTAAGAGTTCAAAATTTTCTGCTTAAAACTAACCAAAGCAATTACGTGAAAACGTAACTCGTTCGCTCTCTCTCTTCTCTCCCTTAATAAATAATTTGAAAGTAAGAATTACTAGAATTTAAGTTTAATCAACACTGTTTAAGTAAGCCTAAAAAAATTTCATCTAAATAGTTGTGTTTTGTTTTGTCATTTGCTTGATACTTTATTAAACTCGTAGATTGTTAGCTTAACTTAATGTGCAAAAAAGAATTCGTTAAAAACAAAATTGTGTTTTGTTCATTTTTGTTCACTTGTTATTTTATTTAATTGTTGTAGTTTGATAGTTTTTTTTTTTCAATGTCTTAAAATATTCAATATATAATGTAAAACATATAAGTCGTTCTATTATTTCGCCATTTAAAAGAAGTTCAGGTTGAACCTTAGAAAGGGGTTGGAGAGGAATTATCAATCGGTAAGAGAAAGCCGACGAGAAGGGTAAGTCGACAATCATTAGGCTAACAACGGCCCTGCTTCGACTGACGGTGAAAAACACAGTTGGGAAACATCTTTGCTAATTACTAAAACCATTCGCTACCGAACAAAAAGTTTGTTTCCAGCAGTGGCTCGCCGGTCAAAAGGCAGGAGGGTTGTCTGCGAGACGGAAGTTGCTTGTCTTATTGAATTGGGCTGCCATCCCAAAGTTTCAGACAAGAAAACCCATTCCGTTACAGTGTAACTTGAGATTAATTCTAAACAAAAATCGAGAAAGTCTATGATTTTGTGAAAGTTAGTGCACTCGGACATAATGTTGTTCTTGTGATCATTATAAAGTAATAGGGGATGATATTTACTTCCTAATTCCGAATTAAAATACAGGGTGTTCTATTTAAAAAATTGAGTTTTCTGCATTTGAAAATATGTGACTTTGTCCTCAGTTTTGAATACCTGTATGTTCGAATGTAAAGTGTTCTCTTACCGTTTCTTAGAGTAATATCTACATTTCATAACATAGCAATTTGGAGTCTCTATTGCAGTATTAACCGAGATATTAATTTCTCAATGATGCAATGATTATGACTAAAAAAAAAGAAAAAACTTAATAACTCAAAAACGGCAACATGTAGCTATAGGGAATAGCTAATGAAAACTGACGTATTTATGGTTGTAGAATCCAAAAACTAATAAAATTATATCATTCTATCAAAATAACAAAGTTTGACACCATTTCCGGGTGAAACCGGAAGTGATATTTTGGTTAAGGTATTTTATATTTATAGTTCCATTCGAACAGATACTGTCCAAAATCTCAAATTTAAGTAAATAATAAAACATATAAACTTTTAATGGACCAGTTACGTGGAATACCCTGTATTTTCCTTTTTGTTATGAAAAAAAAAAAATCAGAATAATGATTTTTTAAATATGAAATTATGACTATCTTAGAAATTTTACTTGTAAATATTCCAGGCTACATAAAAAAAAAACCTTCGAAAAAATACCTAGGAACACAAAATTGCCTGAAATTCCCACAGGAATTTTACCAAAAATCGTTTAGTGTGTATTTCACCCATTATTAAGACATTCGTTTTCAAAATCCACTATTATTTGTGGATTTTAAACAAAACAACAAAAACTTTTATGAAGAATAAAAAAATTTGAGAATACTAAAAAAAAACTGTTCCTCTTGTTACATCTATCAGGCAACACACTGTATATCAATCCTCCCTTAAGTGCGTAATAGAAATTTGTAACTTTACGAATCTGATAATCCGTTCCACAACCGACTACAAGAAGCTGATGTGCGTTTAAATTATTCAAGCATCATCTGAAGATCACACGATCTCGCACATAGACCAGCTGTGCGTTTCATTATCTCGGCGACTGATGTGACAAAGAGGCTACCCTTTGTCGAAAGGACGATAGACATAATAGCAGAGAAGTAGTAGTAGCATTTCTTTCATCTCTCGTCTGTAGCAAACATATGCACCAGTTTTTTTTTTTTTTCTTTTTACTTAGCGAGTGTATTGTTAAAGGGCAATGATATTAGGGGAAGCAGCAAGTATTTTAGATCTTCCGACCTGTTCGTTGTTACAAGGAAGGGGCAAGCGAGAAGGGCTAACACCGAATTCAAAAGCCGCTTTGAATGTTTTGTATTTTCTTCTTATTTAAATTTATTGAGTGGACGTAACATGCTCTTAGACATAAAAGATGATAAAATACGCGAGGTGAAATATAAAAAGATTTTTTAATATCCTTTAGGATATAACAGAGAATAGAATTTTTTCTTATGGTTTCAAAGAGGTTTCTGAGGCTTGTTTGAGGAAACATATTATATAGAGGTCTTCAGGGAAATATCTTTTCTGAAACTAAAGCCTAATGATTAGATTGAAGATCATATATCTTTCCAAATCTTTAAGCATGGAAAATAGAATGAGCATTACATCAACTTTTACAGATAAAGGTTAAAGCATGCTATGGGAAGATGCTTCTTTAAAAAATCTTTTACGAAATGAGAGGATTTTTTTTATAGTTCAAAGTCAAGTTTTTGGTTTTTCGTTGGCAGAAATAGAATGAAGGTCTTCGGATAAACATCCTCGATAAATTAAATAAAACTCCATCCGTGTATTAATATAAGATCGTTTATCTTACCAAATCCTTATGGAAAATTGAGTTAACAGATACATAAAATATAATACAAAATAAAAATACCTTTTCCAGCCACAACATATACACCGCGGCCAGAAAAATGCGGACAAACGTCACGTAGGACAAATCTCTGTTTAATCTTAATTGGGAAAAGTTATACAGTGCTTTCTTAAGTCACACGAGCAACTCAAAAGAAGTTGTAAATTTGGCAACATCTAATCAGATAAGTATGTGGCAGTACCGTAGAGTGGGGCAATTTCGATGGCATGGGGTAAAATCGATCAATCCTAATTTTGCGGCAATTATTTAGTCTGGCATCTATGGAAAGGATAAGAAAGTTTTGCAACACAGTCATTTAATAGACCTGGAAGTATTGCATTAAAGTTTCCTGTGTTAAAAAAATAATTTCCGATGGAATGACAACGAGTAACATTTCATACAGACGGAAACCAACTACTACTGGGGAATCCCACTAGGACTAAGCGAATTTTCGAAAAGGGATAAGGTGAAAAGAATCAATTGTCATTTATTCTTTACCGTTTCTTTTTTTGACTTTATGAAAGTGTTGGAATAACAAGAGAGTAAGGGGAAAATTAACACCTCATGGGGTAATACCGATCAGTTTGAAAAGTAAAAGAACAAAGAATATGCTCATAGAACGTAGAAATATGACATACTCATGTTTCTACGTTGGTTTATTGAAAATTATGGTGAGAAACTATAAAAAAAAAGTATGGCCTGGCGGGAGACAGCAATATAACCCCAAATACCTCCAAAGCGCTATCAGGACAGTAAAATAGAACACTTCATCCATTATGAAAGCATCAGAAAATAATGAGGTGCCATATTCATTACCTTGTAAGTGGCGAAAGGTGTTGGGGGATGCAAAGGCATGAATTATTATTATTATTATTACTATTATTATTACTTCAGAATACTTTAAAGAACCGATAGTTTCTAAGGAAGAGAAATGATGACTTTTGTATTTCTCCAAGTTGACGAAATTTAGGAAATTTCCAAAAACCAAATTATCCAGCTGGTCATAGAAGGGGAAGCTACGTTTTTGAACTGAGAGGGAAGAGCGTTGAATGAAATTTTGTTTTAGTTTTAGTTTATTGAATTATTATAGTTTGTCATTATTTATCTGTTTATCATTTCTATAATACATATTTTCTAGTTATTTTCGTAAGTTTCCTTTTTTTAAATTCAAATTTTTGTTATGGGATGTACCTCGTGTAGCTTTCAAATCGGTTTTTATAAGAAAACAGATGGGTGATTGGAATTGCCCCCTATTATGGGGCAAAACCGATCACGCTTGATGTATTAAAAAAATAGTGTTTTAATACATTGGGTTAATATACATGATGGTATGTGTAACTAAACGATGTATAATTATATATAATTTTTTTCAATTTTTTTCGATCAATAATAATAATTGCAGCTCAGAAATAGTACATAAAACTGATCGGAATTGCCCCACTTTACGGTAATCATTCAGTTATTTATTATGAATTAGGTTAATACGTAAATTAGCAAAAATTTTATGTTAACATAGATAGAAGTTTTATTCAAATTTAAAGATAACATGAAAGAATTGTAACAACCGTTCAAACTGGTAGCCATTTTCTTATGGTTCAAAGCCGAGTTTTTGGATGCTTTTAGTAAAAATAGATTGAAGGTCTTCAGGAAAATATTCTTCCTAAATAATATTGAAACCCAACAATATTAATATCTCGTTTATCTTCAAAATGTTCACGAATTGAATGGATGTTGCCCCCAGATAAATGGAAAACATAATAAAAAAAAACACGGTGGCCCCCAAGGTATCTGACTTAAATGACTAATTTTGAGCTATTCATTTTTCTCGAATTCCTAACATTTATTGAAATATCACGGTTTATAGTTAGCAGAGCATGCGGATAGCTATGATAATGTGATGCTCTAAAACAAAATGTCACCATTAACGTTTGATTATTTCTTTTTGAGTAATTTGTGTTAAAATCCTGCCTGTAATTTATTCAAATGAAGACCACCGCTGCCTCAGTTAAGGAATATTCAACAACCAAGAGAAGTCTTCCATACAAGCAAACTTATACGAGGAAACAGTGCTGCAGAAGTGTTTGTGGTGGTTGAAAATGATACAGGAAGAGTTTCTGTACTTGTTGGACAAACTAGGACAACTCTAGCATAATTATTGAAATATCTTTAATAAAAAATTAGGATTTTATCATATTTAGGACAAAATTTTTGGTTCACTTTTCGCAGAAGCAGATTGAAGGTCCTCAAAGAAATATCCCTCCTAAATAAAACCAAAGCCCAACGGTGCATTAATACAAACTAATGTATCTCGCACCAGAAACCATCAATTTGAAAAAATATATATATTTATGTAGACTATAAAAGAATGTCGAGGAAATTTAACGAATGTGTGTGGTCTAATATACATTGTGTATTTGTAACTTTAATTTCTTAGAATCCACCTAACCCATATTGCAAATGACACCCACTTTCCGTGTGTCACTTCTATTGACCAAATCCTTATGGAGAATTGAGTTAACAGATACATAAAATATAATACAAAATAAAAATACCTTTTCCAGCCACAACATATACACCGCGGCCAGAAAATGCGACAAACGTCACGTAGGACAAATCTCTGTTAATCTTAATGGGAAAAAGTTGTACAGTGCTTCTTAGTCACACGAGCAACTCAAAAAAATTTGGCAACATCTAATCAGATAAGTACTGTGGCAGTAATCATTTAGGTATTTATTATGAATTAGGTTAATACGTAAATTAGCAAAAATTTTATGTTAACATAGATAGAAGTTTTATTCAAATTTAAAGATAACATGAAAGAATTATAACAACCGTTCAAACTGGTAGCCATTTTCTTAAGGTTCAAAGCCGAGTTTTTGGATGCTTTTAGTAAAAATAGATTGAAGGTCTTCAGGAAAATATTCTTCCTAAATAATATTGAAACCCAACAATATTAATATCTCGTTTATCTTTCAAAATCTTCACGAATTGAATGGATGTTGCCCCCAGATAAATGGAAAACATAATAAAAAAAAACACGGTAGCCCTCGAGGTATCTGACTTAAATGACTAATTTTGAGCTATTCATTTTCTCGAATTCCTAACAATTATTGAAATATCACGGTTTATAGTTAGCAGAGCATGCGGATAGCTATGATAATGTGATGCTCTAAAACAAAATGTCACCATTAACGTTTGATTATTTCTTTTTGAGTAATTTGTGTTAAAATCGTGCCTGTAATTTATTCAAATGAAGACCACCGCTGCCTCAGTTAAGGAATATTCAACAACCAAGAGAAGTCTTCCATACAAGCAAACTTATGCAAGGAAACAATGCTTCAGAAGTGTTTGTGGTGGTTGAAAATGATACAGGAAGAGTTTCTGTACTTGTTGGACAAACTAGGACAACTCTAGCATAATTATTGAAATATTTTTAATAAAAAATTAGGATTTTATCATATTTAGGACAAAATTTTTGGTTCACTTTTCGCAGAAGCAGATTGAAGGTTCTCAAAGAAATATCCCTCCTAAATAAAACCAAAGCCCAACGGTGCATTAATACAAACTAATGTATCTCGCACCAGAAACCATCAATTTAAATATATTTATATATATTTACATATGTAGACTATAGGAATGTCGAGGAAATTTAACGAATGTGTGTGGTCTAATATACACTGTGTATTTGTAACTTTAATTTCTTAGAATCCACCTAACCCATATTGCAAATGACACCCACTTTCCGTGTGTCACTTCTATTGACCAAATCCTTATGGAGAATTGAGTTAACAGATACATAAAATATAATACAAAATAAAAATACCTTTTCCAGCCACAACATATACACCGCGGCCAGAAAAATGCGGACAAACGTCACGTAGGACAAATCTCTGTTTAATCTTAATTGGGAAAAGTTGTACAGTGCTTTCTTAAGTCACACGAGCAACTCAAAAAAAATTGGCAACATCTAATCAGATAAGTACTGTGGCAGTAATCATTTAGTTATTTATTATGAATTAGGTTAATACGTAAATTAGCAAAAAATGTATGTTAACATAGATAGAAGTTTTATTCAAATTTAAAGATAACATGAAAGAATTATAACAACCGTTCAAATTGGTAGCCATTTTCTTATAGTTCAAAGCCCAGTTTTTGGATGCTTTTAGCAAAAATAGATTGAAGGTCTTCAGGAAAATATTCTTCTTAAATAATATTGAAACCCAACAATATTAATATCTCGTTATATCTTTCAAAATGTTCACGAATTGAATGGATGTTGCCCCCAGATAAATGGAAAACATAATAAAAAAAACACGGTGGCCCTCAAGGTATCTGACTTAAATGACTAATTTTGAGCTATTCATTTTTCTCGAATTCCTAACATTTATTGAAATATCACGGTTTATAGTTAGCAGAGCATGCGGATAGCTATGATAATGTGATGCTCTAAAACAAAATGTCACCATTAACGTTTGATTATTTCTTTTTGAGTAATTTGTGTTAAAATCGTGCCTGTAATTTATTCAAATGAAGACCGCCGCTGCCTCAGTTAAGGAATATTCAACAACCAAGAGAAGTCTTCCATACAAGCAAACTTATGCAAGGAAACAATGCTTCAGAAGTGTTTGTGGTGGTTGAAAATGATACAGGAAGAGTTTCTGTACTTGTTGGACAAACTAGGAACAACTCTAGCATAATTATTGAAATATTTTAATAAAAAATTAGGATTTTATCATATTTAGGACAAAATTTTTGGTTCACTTTTCGCAGAAGCAGATTGAAGGTCCTCAAAGAAATATCCCTCCTAAATAAAACCAAAGCCCAACGGTGCATTAATACAAACTAATGTATCTCGCACCAGAAACCATCAATTTGAAAAAATATATATATTTATGTAGACTATAAAAGAATGTCGAGGAAATTTAACGAATGTGTGTGGTCTAATATACGTTATATATTATGTATTTGTAACTTTAATTTCTTAGAATCCACCAAACCCATATTGCAAATGACACCCACTTTCCGTGTGTCACTTCTATTGAAAAAACCAACAGGAAACCGCAACACAGACATCAGATAATTTAGAATAGCTGAAATCGTCCTAATGCATTTGCCATCCCAACATTTCTAATAATTCTCGGAACATATGTCGAGTTATTAGTCATTTTGTCACTAAAATAATGTGTTTCAGATTAAGAACAAACCTTATTAGAACATCTAAATTGTTTTAATTCGATAATACTTATTATATTCCCCAATGATATTATTGATGATATATGATTGAATGATAACTCTTTTTTTTTTTTTTATCTTATTTAATGATTTCTCTTTCTTTCCCAACTCACCTTATCTCCGATGACAGGAAATGCTTCTTCTAGCAGGATTTCGCAATAAATACAACTAAAACTCGAAAGCTGGCAACTAACTCCTCCCGCTTCCCGCTTATCGCTTCCTTCAAAGCATTTTCAGGAATTAGTATATCGTAATTAAATCGAGAGGAATTATCATTCTGCGATGGTGGGCAAAACCAAAAAAAAAAAACAGGCCCGGTTTAGATAAATCAAGATCTTATCTGAGATGAAAGGGGACTTCAACATTCAAACAAGTCTCCATTTGATCCCGTACTCGAATTAAAAATATAAATTTCATTGCCCTGGAAGTATGTATGAGGGACTTGTTGGAAGAAATCGAGTTTTAATGTAATCGAACTTTACGTAATGAATGAGGTATTCGGTTCTGCATTAACAAGCGAGTCGAGGTTACTCTGCCTGTGACAGGTATATAATTAGTGATAATTATAAATATTGGTGACCGTGAAATTTTAATTATGATTTCCGTGTTTCGGGTAGTTTTAACTCTATATTTGTGTTTTGTATATTGTATAGTGTAGATGATGATTTAAGGTTGATAGTAAGAGCAGCACTTCTTAAATAAAAAAAAAAATGTTTGCTTAATGAATTGTACCCAGAACAGACAACAATTAAACAAAGAATAAACAAGTTTTTATATTGATACTAATAAAATTATATGTTCTATCCAATCAATTATTTATTATAAATTTCGCAGTGTCTACCGGTTTCGGCCTTTCGCCATCATCTGGACACACTGTACGTCAAGAGGAATTTAAGTGCAAACGTCAATGAATTTGTGGTGTTTAATCATTAATAATAAAATTTTAAATAAAATAAAGACAGATGCACAAGTAAATCTAGAAACACGTTAAAATTATTTAAAAATTATATATGGTGAGCGTGATGTGTTAAAAAAAGGTTGTCGGATATTTTACCCAATTGTAGTACTGGTGGAAATAAACAAAAAAGTCTTAGTCAACATGGGTCCACAATTCAACTGTTTTGACATATAGCCGATTGCATATTGTTTTAGTAGGATAAAAATTTTCAAAGAAATTCTGATCGCAATGTAAATTATACAATGTTTATTTAAAGTAAAACTAAAGAAATTGTTCTACATGTCCACCGTTCATTTCTAAGCACGCTCCACACCTTCTTATGAAAGATCGACGCAATCTTTCGAAAATCCTGGAGTCCTCCGAATTTCCTCGCAACAATTTACGATTCGTTGCCTGAGTTCTTCCAAATTGTTTACAGATCGTGCGTACACTAATGTTTTAGATGCCCCCATGACATAGAAGTCTAGAGGGTCAGGTCAGGGACCTAGGAGGCCATGCAGTTGGTCCACCCCGTCCTATCCATCTCTCGTTGTAATCTTGATTAAAAATTTCTAACTACGATGGAAAAATGCGCGGAGCTCCATCGTGCATAAACCACATATTTAATCTGTTAAAAAGTGACACGTCTTCCACAAAACGGTAATTCATTTCTTAAAAAATCCAAGTATACTTGTCCCGTTTAAACGATTAGAGAGAAATACTGACCCGATTAAACAGTCTCCAAAAATAGCAAGCCAAACATTTAGCGAAAAACCGGTTTTGGTGATGCAGTTCAACAACAGCATGGTGAATTTCATCTGCCCAGACGTGATTGCTATGAAAATTGAATATTCCGTCTCTTGTAAACCCAGCCTCGTCACTAAATAAAATCTGAGTCGCAAAATTAGGAGTTTCTCCAGCTTTCGTAAAACCCAATGACAAAACCCTACGTGCATCATAATCGAGAGAAGAAGAACTTGCACGCGTTGAATGTGGTAGGGATAGAGCTGCTGTTCCCGCAGATTCTCCCAATGAGAGGATGACTGACGTTCAGTTCTGCGGCAAGTCTTCGGGTGCTAATATTTGGGTTGTCTTCTACTCGTCTCAAAATATCTAATTCTACTGCGGGAGAAGAAACTGATCTACTTCTACCAGAACCACTATTAATTTTAAATGAACCAGTTTCGGACAGCCGGATATGAAGACTTGAGAAAATCTTATCACTCGGTAACAACCGATTTGGAAATTCTTCGGCATACATACGCCGTGCTTCAGTGGCATTACTATTCGCACGACCGTACATAAAATGCATATCGGCCATTTCTGCATTTGTGTACTTATGCATAATTTAAGAACAAAAAAAAAATGACGCAAATGATAAATAATCTGATGACAGATGTCCGACAGAACTAATTTTAAGTCACAATCAGTTGTTTGACAAAGGGAACTATTCTCAAAACCGAAAAATGTTTTTTTTTTTATTTTAAAATATGCAATCGACTATATGTCAAAAACTGTTGAATTGCGACCCATGTTGACTAAGACTTTTTTGTTTATTTCCACCAGTACTATAATTGGGTAAAATATCCGACAACCTTTTTTTAACAGACTGTATAATTTTTAAATAATTTTAACGTGTTTCTAGTTTCTTATGCATTGTCTTTATTTTATTTAAAATTTTAATTATTAATGTTTAACATCACAAATTCATATGACGTAGCACTTAATTCTTCTTAAATGATTTTGAGTGTGTCCAGATGATGGCGAAAGGCCGAAACCGGTGGACACTGCGAAATTTATAATAAATATTTGATTGGATAGAACATATAATTTTATTAGTATCAATTCCACCACCAATCAAAACCTTCATTAACTAAGTTTTTATATCGCAATAAAAAATAAACAAAGCTTATAACCGCAAAATGATACTGTAACATAAAGAGAGGCATATAATTGAAAAGATAATGAAAATTTTACATAAAACTCCACACAGAAATTATTAAAAATGTTGTCCGTTTACATCTAAACATAAACCATCTCTTCTTCGACAATATTTTTATATCAGTAGTAGGTAGGTTGGCGTGAGGGCTGTATGTGTTATGGCTTCTAAATCAAATAACTTGATGATTTTTCTTGATTAATATCAAATTTAAGTCTGATTTAATATGACCGCTATTGAATGTGTTTATTAATTAAAATACGTGCAAGATATCAATAACATGCAGAATTTATTATTTAATATTATATCAAAAACATTTTAAAGAGTATAAGGACCCTTACTCAAGGTGAGTACACTTATTTGGAATATTTAAATCAAATATCAACTACTATATCCAGCATATTTGCGATCCTTAAATTCTCAAAATAAATTTTAAATCTCCAACAAGATGAATTCACCAACCATACATATTAAAATTTCAACTTCAACTGCAATTTACAAAATATGAAGAATAACCTCAAAGTTTTCCAAATGTTAAATACTAATTTACACAGAAATTTAAACATTCATTAGACAAAATACCTCCAAAAATCAGCTTGCATACACCCCGAAGTATTTCAGAGTGGAGTTTCCTCGCAGTGACAAACCAAAGTTGTTGCAGAAAAGGATCCACATCAAAAGCACAACGCCGGTTATTAGGAAATCCCATGGAAAAATCTCCTTGAAAGCATCCAAGGTGTATAATTATATTCAAAACAGCAGAGATATATACGTTTCCACAAAGGAAAAGGAACAAAGGTAAGTTAATACAACAAAGAAAAATCTTCTCGTTTCTTCTATATACTTTTAGCCCAATGGTAGATATGTACATCGATTCACAAAGAACATTTGATTTCGGATATCTTACAGAAATATAATTTAATTGATTTGACTTGACGAAAAATCTTCTTCAGAAAAAATTTATCAACAACCACCTCGTCTTCATGGATCCCAACTCATTCATTTAATACGAACTACACTGAGTCTCTACCCCTTTGAAGTAGTGTCGATACCAAAGAAACTACAGGGTGTATCAAATAAAAAAGTAAATTTTGCTTGGGTGTTAATTATACGACATATAAAGCACAAACTCACCGAAACCGGATTTCATCATTAAAGAATAAAAAAAAAGTAAAATTTAGAGCCAAAAATTCTTTAGTCCGGGCCTGATGCAAGGAAACGTCATGTTAAGCACCCGCTAAACGTGGTATTTTGTATAAGTACATTGCACACATTTAGTATTATTCTTAATGGTATGCCGTAAGTTCATTTAACGTCATTCTGAATAAATAAAGGCCCTTGTAATAATAGCAAAACTGAGGCATTTTAAATTTCGTCTTTTTATAAAATAAACATTTCTTTTTTGTTAAGAGCATTCTACGTAAGTCTACAAAGTATTATCTTTAATATCCTGATAAGATGTTCGAGTATCACCGCATATGCGATTTCAGTAGTTACAAAAAACGTAAATATTTTTCTTTTGCTTTGTCGAATCGAGAGTTAGTTGTTAATAAACGGTACCACATGAATCTCAGTTATTTCTTTTGGATTTATTTAATCATATAACGCAAAATGAATTTAATCGAATTACACAGAAATAAATGTAGATACAGAAAATTTGCAAACACGCCTTTTTACTATGATGTCGCGCGAAAATGAATCTATACATTCCCGCGCTTTTGCCGATGCATCAAGCTTCGATTTTCTTTATATGAAATCATGATGGTCCTGAAAAGGATCGTTTTTTCGAGACGGGAGGAATTTAAATAAAATGTTCGAAATGGCTTGCACTCCAAGCGGCGATCCATACAAAACTAACAGCGGTAATGGCTGAACGATAAGTGGTATGTGGGGGTATACTCGGGACAGCATTTAGGTTGGGCACAGGTGCGGCTCTAGCCCACGGCATTTATAAAATATTTTTTTTCTCGTTAGTGCTTACAGATAGACCCCCTGTGCATTAAGACTTTTTGATTGTATATGATTACAGCTGCTACATATTATTATATTTACCTCTATATCGGATACACTCTGTATATTGAAATCATACAGTTACTAGATGATAAATTTATACACTTAATTACCACGACTACGGTGCAAATTGATTTAACACCCAATTATATACTGGATTTACAAACAGGGGTGTACATAAAATAATAATTACATCTACTATGATTGGTAATTCATCTTATGTTCCACAATGCAATATTCTCTGAGATGTTGAAGTGTTTCTCTGGTCGTATGTGCAAGTTGCAGCATCTTGTTGAAAATGGCCATCTTCATAATTTTTAATCATCCAGTTGATTTATGGAAATGAGACCCACTAATCTCCTCGCTAATAGAATTTCGAAGGATTTAATTTTATTCTTTTGTACCACCATTGATTCAGAAAAGCAGGATAATTTTCAAATTAGAGTATGCACGTTTTTCCGAATCTTCACATGTGCTATTTTAAGTTTCCAAAAAATATCCCAACCAGCATTCGTTTCATAACGACACAAGAATTCGCTGCTACACGGTCTTCATTTCAACCAGATTTCATCTTATTTTCTTCCCGCGAATTACGACCACTTAATTTGTCCAATACATCCCAATAAATAAAATCTTTTTCTAAATAATCGCTCCGACGTTATTACCCGCTATCGGAAAGCATCTTGACATCTCGACGTCCACATCCTGCCTTCATACACAACGCACCAAGATCATAACCATAATTACGCTTCCATACCGCAGTTGTTAACAACTACGAAGCGGCGAAGAGCAGGGGGGGAGGAGTACGATCGTAAAGCGAATTTTTACACGCAGAAAAATGACGAACTGGTTCCATCTCCTTCTACCGCTGTTGGAGCCGTCCGACGATGATTTTCCAAAGCCGTTAACGGCTGCAGATGAGCGCAGAATCGCACCGAGATAATAAAACCGCTGGAACCGGTATAAATAATTCATAATCCATTGAGGACGATGAGTTAAAGAAATGTATTATGGAAGAAGACGCCACGAATCGGACATGCTCGCGTCTATATGAACGGACGAAAGAGACAGATTGCGAAAGGGATTTTTTTTTTTTGCTCGCGATATAAAAGTCTAATATGTGAGCCGTATATATCAAGTTTCTTCTGCTTATGATGAGCGATGATTTATTCAAACATCTGCCGTCGCGGATCGAAGATTTTTCTTTCCGATGGAACAAAAACAAAAAAAAAGGGATGATCGTGTCTTTTGGACTGGCGACAAAAACTCGAGACGGACGTTTACATGAAACGAAACAGCGGACAACCCGCTGAGAAAGAATAAAGAGAAATCTTGTATAATAAATTGATTATAATCAACTTTTGCGCCAGTTACGACTTCTACACGTTGTAGGACAAAAAGTATAGGAGCGATACGAAAAAAACGTATATATAATTTTTTACTTAAAATCACTAAAGGAATCATCCCTTAAATTCTCATACTATAATTAGTAGACACCCTGTATATGCATACAGGGTGTTTCAAAAATAAACGATTATCTTTCTGGGGTCATATAGATCAGGTAAAAATAATTATAGAAATCCATATAAAATTTTTGGATAAACCCTCTCTTTACTGAGATAATTGGGTTTAAAAATATTTTTTTTATTTTTTTTAACTCTGTTATGTACAAGCACTATTAGCGGTTATATTGAACAGAAACGCAACAAACAGCTGTTACGCATTTGTATCTCCACGTCTGTCAGCACGTCAAACTATTTCAAAGTAATTTGCTCAAATCTATAAGATCTTTCCGACCGTCTTCCGTCAAATTAGACCACTCCCTGTCAATGTCTTAAAGGAGACAGAAATGCGGTTGCCGCTGTTTCTCTTCTGATGTTATCCAGGAATGTCTGTCCGTCCCCATTATTTTCACCGTCTATTTAGAAACAGCGGACAACCCGCTGAGAAAGAATAAAGAGGAATCTTGTATAATAAATTGATTATAATCAATTTTTGCACCATTTACGACTTCTACACGTCATAGGACAAAAACTATAAGCGATGCGAAAAAAACATATATATAATTTTTTACTTAAAATCACTAAAGGAATCATCCCTTAAATTCTCATACTATAATTAGTAGACACCCTGTATATGCATACAGGGTGTTTCAAAAATAAACGATTATCTTCTGGGATCATATAGATCAGGTAAAAATAATTATAGAAATCATATAAAATTTTTGGATAAATCCTCTCTTTACTGAGATAATTGAGTTTAAATATTTTTTTTTATTTTTTTAACTCTGTTATGTACAAGCACTATTAGCGGTTATTCCTATATTGAATAGAAACGCAACAACAGCTGTTACGCATCTGTATCTCCACGTCTGTCAGCACATCAAAGTATTTCAGAGTAATTTGCTCAAATCTATAAGATCTTTCTGACCGTCTTCGTCAAATTAGACCACTCCCTGTCAATGTCTTAAAGGAGACAGAAATGCGGTTGCCTGTTTCTCTTCTGATGTTATCCAGGAATGTCTCTGTCCGTCCCCATTATTTTCACCGTCTATTTAGCACGTGTTCCGACGGGTCAAAGTGTTGAAGTGATATATAAACAGTGGAGGTCGAAAGTACTCGATTTAAAATTTCGTGTATTTTTACGGTAAAAATCAAGTTATTGTGTGATAATGAAGGTATAATATACTTAAATATAATATTATTTCTTTTAGTCCCTTACAAAAATTAGATGGCGATTATAATTAAAAAAAAATCGAATATTTTTGAACCAGACTGTAATTTTAAGCGACTCCCGGTATTCCGAACATGTTGATTGCGGCCCTACGTTCTTTCCTATCTTGTTTTTTGTTGCGTCGACTGTTTCAGCTTCGTGTCATCTTTATTGCCTTTGATTTGCCGCCGTTAAGCAGTTCGACTGAGCAATTTGTTCTTTTATCGTCGAATGCCATCTAACCTTTTCTGGAGGTGGACTGCAGCGACATCTATCGATAATTGCTCGAGCTGAACTGCGCGTTACATTCTTCTATTTTTTTTTTGTTTCAGTGTGAGTTTGTGGTTTATAATTCGCGCTTTCTCGATGCTTTCTGATAAACGAAGATTCGCTTTTGTTTCGATGTATCGGTTTGAAAATAACAATTAATTTCATCCGTCTTCGAAAATCAAATTAGGCACCGTGAACGAATGCGGAAAATTTAATTCCCGGAAAAAATCGCGTTTAAATTGCAGAAATTTCAAAACCGGAAAAGGGAAGCGCCGCAAGGCAGATTAGAACAACCCCTCGCGACCTAAACCCCGAGGGAGGGAGCTACCAATTATTCTCGCTCTTCTTTCGCACTCTTTTCCTCTTCAGCGATCTTTTTCCCCAAAACGCTGGCTTCCACACAGAATTCCAACGGCGACCATCAAATTGTCGAAACGAGGAAACAGGGGGAATTCTCGCGAACTGTGTCAAGGGCCGCGTTTTATTGCGTCACCAACCCAGAGCAGAGATCTGGCGGGAGTTAAAAATGAACTGTGAAAATCTCAAAGTGAACAGAATTAAAAAAAATTAAATTCCGGAGAGAATCAATTCGGTTTTTATTTCTTTTTGAGGGCTCTAGATGATACAAAACGAAAATCGATCGGAACCGCCCCTGCACGAGGTGGGCGCGCGATTCAGCGGACTGGAGGAGAAGGGAGAGAGTCTTGTTAAATTTCCATTTGTATTCCGGTATGCGTCTCCCCGTGATCTCATTACGACGGCAAACCTTTTAACCATTATCGAATTACTTATCGTTGAGATTTCACTTCTAGCGGCGATCGGTATTTCGTACCGCCCTAGAATGAAAACCGTAAGAGATATGAAAAATTCTATTTAGGTTTTTTGTTTGCAATCAACAGAGGAATTGTCCCTAAAATTCTCTTCCAGTATTTCTGATACACCCTGTATATGTTTTACAGGGTGTTTGAGAAATATGTTCCGATATCGCTGGATCGTGTAGATAAGGCGAAAATAACGCTACGATTCCATATAACTTTTTTTGTTAATGCTTTGATTTTCGTGTCAAATAACAAAAAACAACCATACAGCAACGGAAATATAACAGAAATCGAAAAAACAAATAATCAACGCTCTTTGTCTGCCAAGCGCCGTCGGGGGCGGCAAACAATACGCCTACTATGTACGGCTAAAATTAATTCCGAATCAAATAGAATGACGGGCGCCGGTGGATAGACGGCGGCGAATGCATTTCCGGATTAAATGGCTTTCCGGAACTTGTGTGTACACGCCGGCGGCGGCGCTCGCTACCCGATCCGTTTAGAGTTTTCCCGGGCCGGAGCGAATATTAATTACCCTCCGATTCGGAAGGGGAATTGCAGTTTTCGATGGTCGACGGGCGCCTCTACTAAAATACCCACCTGCGCGAATAAACTGGGCGATTGTAACACCGAAATGTGAAATACGTTCGAGAACAAACGACGATCAGGCGGTACGTCGTATACACGTTGGGAGGGAAATATGAAATTCAAATAATTTTTATTCCGAGGAAAATTTTCCTATCACAAAAATAATATTCCGCTATTGTAAAAAAAATGACCTTAAAATCCCCTTAAAAAGCAAATCCTGAAATTTTCATCAATATTTATAAAACATCCTGTGTATATATTGCTGTGTTTACGCAGTAAAATTTAATTTTTATTTAATATGATATAATTTTTAAATAATTATTGTTTTATTTCTCAGTGACAAATGAACCTTCATATTAATTTAAAGAGTTTTGATAAATAGTAAATATTATTTGATATATTAATGTCAAAATGACGTAGGTGGGAAAAATTTGAAGAAATAGTGAATTATATTTGACAAAAGAAGAAAACAAAAGAAAAAAAATACAAAAGAAATATCAAGACCATGTTTTCTTGCTTTCACTTTATAAAAGAAATACATTACGCTAACATTCGAGAGATAAAATCACTATATATTAAAAAAAAAAAACCTATGATAAATGATATTCTTTTTCCTTTTGCTTCGATTTTAAATCTATAATAATAATAATAACAATAATAATAATAATAATAATACACTTTATTCAGATTGCCAAGTACAGGGTAGAATGCGTCAAAGTGAAACAAAGAAAACAAAGCACAAAGCGATAATATAATACATACACACAAATGAATAATAGTATAAACAGTCACCAAGTGTACTGTGTCAATGATTAAGATACTCCTGCAGACTATAAAAAAACACTGTCAAATAAAAAAGTCTTTAGAGACTGCTTAAACACTTTCGGTACATCAATGGCTTTAATTTCATTAGGCAATTTGTTGAAAATTTTGGGACCCATGTATAAAGGTGATTTCAACGTACACTCATATTTACCGAATGGCACATGAATATCGTCGGACTGTCTGGTACGGATATTGGGGTTATCCAACTCCAAAAATACCCAAAAAAAGGAAAGGCATACAAGTAAACGACCGATTACAAACATATGACGAGAACACGCAAGCATCTATACGACGTAAAGTGCATGGATTTTTTTATACAGAATATGCCACCTACATTAAATGCAATTCATGATATGGGTTTTGAATTTAAAAAAGTAGGACGAAAAAGTATACTCATCGAACGAGATGACATTATTCGGTGGGACATAAATACTTACGAGAGATCAAGAAATTAGAGAAGAAGGTACAGTGTAGTTTTTGCTATTTGACATGCATATAACTTATATTATTTTAGGTAGAACCATAATATTACCGATGAATCATGGTAAATACAGGGCATGCAGTAAATAAAACTTGGACAGACACCACTATTCAAAATAGTCGGCAAGCTTTTATACAAGGATAAGTACGGGCTTGAAATCACCCACTGGGCTCGGACCTCATTTTGCATTTAGTTCATGCTGGTGATGATAATGGATTTGTTCCTGGTGCTGAATATACATTTCTCTGCAAGAAAACACTGCTGATGTTCATCATGAGATGGACTCAGAAACATACGAGGATTGGTTTATTAAGAAATTACTTCCAAACATACCGCAGATGTCAATTATTGTTCTTGACAATGCTTCGTATCACTGCAGAAAATTAGAAAAAATTCCAACGGCAGCATGGAGAAAAAGTGATATCATAGATTGGCTCCGTGAGAAACAAATCCAACAACTGACGATATGTTAAAAGGGACTTGCTGTTTGCGTGTCACAAATTAAACCGCAGTATGATAAAAGCAGGATTGATGAACTTGCTAAGAAAACGGTCATCATGTTCTGCGATACCACCTTTACCATTTGCGAGTTAAATCCCATTGAAATGATATGGGCACAAGTACAAACTGCATAAAAAGACAATACCACATTTAAGGTAAAAGACATGGAGGAACTAATTCAAAGAGCGTAATAGCACTGTAACTGTTGCTAATTGGCAAAACTACATCAAACATGTAAAAAATATTGAAAAGGAAAATGTGGATAGTGGTAATTTGCAGGATGACATTGAATTCATTATTCGTTGTGTAACAGATTCATCATCCGAAGATCAAACTGATTCGTCGACCGACTAAAAAATTTAGATAAGACGTGTGTAATTACTATTCCTTTCATAAATATTATTGTATTATGTGGGGCATTTGTATGATTCCAGCTATTTTTGTTACAAACGTGGAAACTATATTAATTAAAGGATGTATCTATTTCTTTGAATTTAATAAATTGTATCATACCCCATATACAATAAATAAATGTTCGAAATGTAAATTACGTTAATGAGTAATAATAATAAAGTTATCGGCTCTTTTTACTGATCTTAAATAAAAACAGTATATGGTTTTTATATTTTACTGTTTCCACAGATTCCGTTTAAAAGAAACCGAAAAAGTTGCGAAGATAACGATTATAATTGCTTCAATTTCAGCTTCTTCTTCAGCATATAAGCAATTGCTGCTTTATAGCTCCCTTTTCGTATCTGAGACCACATAAACATATATCATAGAGAAGATAGTAACATATACTGATATATGCATTTTAATTGTCATAACCTCAAATAATGCAACCGGAAATAGCAATGTGCAGCTGATGCGACGATTTGGCAATCGCGAATCGAAGTCCCATAAGACGTATATTGCATCTTAAGGTTGAGACGAACTATAGCGCTTTTCATGTTTTAATTTACCACGTTCGGTTCCTTAACATTAACAACTTTTTTTATAACAAAAAAAAATAGAAAGAATGATAAATTTAAAGTGCTTAATGCTTTAATTTTTTTGCAGATAAGCTTGAAAATATTGCTAAGGCTTATGTGCAAATAGTTCTGCTATAAAATCGTTGAGGTTCGAGTTGGCAGCGCTGAAAATTATGATTTTCCTTCCAGAAACGTTCATAATTCCATTTTTATCGTCTTTACATTCATGAAACTTGATCCCTTCCACCGCACCGTATTAAATGGCCCAAACCCCTCTCGCGTAATCGATTATAATGCGTCAATCATCCCCCCGGTTGACGTTAACGCTTATTTTTTTGCCCCTGTTTTTTTTTCCACCCCCCTGAGGCACTCCCCGCTTTATCCCGCCGTCGCGCTGGCGATCGATGCGGAGTCAGCGGCGATGATGACGACGACGCTGGGCGTCTGGAGCGGCGGCGGTCGGCTCCTCGTTCCCTTCTCGTGAGCGTTTAAACCGTTAATCGAATTGCCACGGGCGGACTTTCGCGCAAGCGCCTCTCGGTGGTGTCTCATCGTCCGCGGCCGTCACGGCCGCCTACGCAAAGCAAGGACAATTAGGGCAGATTAAAACAGGAGCGCAGTGGGGGGAGGAGGGGGTACAGACGAGGTAAGGTCTTGTGTATCGCACGCTGCATACACCAGATTGATCTATTTATTAGGTTTCAGGGGAGATTTTCTGGGATTTCTACATGGATAACATGGATGGTCCCATTATGAGGTACGAAGTAGCGTCCCAGGACGTTCAATAATTGTTTATTAAATAGTTTATGCGTATACGATAACTGTGAATGGTTTTGGGTATTACAGAGTAAGGGTTTGTAGATGGGAGAAAAGTAAAAGTCGGAAGGATTGATTACTGGGCACAAATAGGGGTTATCAACAATCATTGGTAACAGGAGATCGGCTTTGGAGGGCGGTTGATTCATTCATTGTGTCATATAAACTTGATTTTTCAGTAAACTCAGAAGAGAGTTGGTTCGCTTTAAAACAGTTTTTAAAACAGCGAAAAAAGCAAGACGAATATCAGAGCACAAAAGGTACTCAAAACTGTAAAATGGTCTCAATATGGCCCCAAACAAAAAAATTAAAAAAAAATATTTCAAAATTTAAAAAAAGCTTTTTTGTTTTAAAACAACAGTTTTTATCCCACCCCAGCTCTAAATCATCGATCATTATTTCTTTTTACTTTAACTTGGCCGACACCAGGTGAGGAGTGAGGTAATCTGTTATTCATACATATATTATATTTATAGAATTTTATATCTTCCAAAGAAAAAAATTAACAATACCCGACAAAAAATGGCGATTAAAAACAAAAAAAAAAAATAAGATTACTGCAAAAATTAAATAATTTTCTGATTTAGCAATTGCTTAATTTGCCAAAAATAATTCCCAGCTCTTCCCAGTGTTGCTAAAAATAATTCAACCTTAACAAAAAAAAATATGATTTTATTTTGTTTTTGGTTCACCGCCCTCCAAGCATCACCCCCACCCACTATATTTAAAAAAAATATCTCCCATCATTTCCAATATCGCTAAACGATTAATTACATTATTTAAAAAAAAATTAATTCGCTCTTTCCTCTCTACACCAAGCCTTTCTCGCCCCATTGGCATTCCTTTCAAAACCATTAATGGAAGTGGTCGGGAGAGAAGGTCGCCATCCCAATATCCTCTCACAGAGAAAAATTAATGTCATCGTTAAAAAAAAACTAAATTCTATCACATTACAATGGTAAACGATTTAACCATCATATATTTACTTATCGTTGAGATTTCAATTCTACCGACACCAGAGGGAAAACCGTAAGAGATATGAAAAAAGTGTATATACGTTTTTTGTTTAGAATCAATAGAAGAATCCGCCCTAAAATTTTCTTCCACTATTTGTGATACACCCTGTATATTTTTACAGGGTGTTTGAGTAATATGTGCTGATATTGCTGGATCATGTAGATAAGACAAAAATAATGCTATAATTCCATATAACTTTTTTTGTAAATACTTTGATTTTCGGTTCAAATAAAAAAAATACTTATGGTTGTATTTTGTTTTTGATTCACCGCCCTCCAGCATCACCTCCACCCACTGTATTCCAAAAAAATATATATATATCTCCCATGATTTCCGATGTCGCTAAACGATTAATTACATTATTTAAAAAAAAAAAGTTAGTTCGCCCTTTCCCCTCTACACCAACCCTTTCTCGCCTCATTAGTATTCCAAAAAGCATTCCTTTCAAAACAATTAATGGAAGTGGTGGAGGTCGCCACCCCAATATCCCCTCACAGAGTAAAATTAATGTCATTGTTAAAACAAAAAACTGTATCATTACAACGGTAAACCATTTAACCATCATATGTTTACTTATAGTTGGGATTTCAATTCTACCGACACCACAGGGAAAACCGTAAGAGATATGAAAAAAGTGTATATAGGTTTTTTGTTTAGAATCAATGGAGGAATCCCCCCTAAAATTTTCTTCCACTATTTGTGATACACCCTGTAAATGTTTTACAGGGTGTTTGAGAAATATGTGCTGATATTGCTGAATCATATAGACAAGACGAAAATAATGCTATAATTCCATATGACATTTTTGTAAATACTTTGATTTTCGGTTCAAATAAAAAAAAAATACTTATGGTTGTACTTTGTTTTTGAATCGCCGCTCTTCAGCAACACCCCCACCTAATGTACTTCAAAAAAAAATCCCCCATAGTTTCCGATGTCGCTAAATGATTGATTATATTATTTAAAAAAAAAGTTAATTCGCTCTTTTTCCTCTACACCAACCCTTTCTCGCCCCATTAGTATTCCAAAAAGTATTACTTTCAAAACAATTAATCGAGGTGGAGGAAGTCGCCACCCCAATATCCTCTCACAGAATAAAATGAATGTCATCGTTAAAAAAAAAAACTGAATTCTACCACATTACAACGGTAAACGATTTAACCATCATATGTTTACTTATCGTTGAGATTTCAATTCTACCGACACCAGAGGGAAAACCGTAAGAGAAAAGTGAATATAGGTTTTTTGTTTAGAATCAATAGAAGAATCCGCCCTAAAATTTTCTTCCACTATTTGTGATACACCCTGTATATTTTTTACAGGCTGTTTGAGAAATATGTGCTGATATTGCTGGATCATGTAGACAAGACGAAAATAATGCTATAATTCCATATGACATTTTTGGAAATACTTTGATTTTCGGATCAAATAAAAAAAAAAACGATAGTTATGGTTGTATTTTGTTTACACCCCCACCTAATGTATTTCAAAAAAAAATTCACCATAGTTTCCGATGTCGCTAAATGATTAATTACAACATTTAAAAAACGCCAACGCCTTCTCGCCCCATTAGTACCTATTCCGATTTATTTCCTACATATTGACAAACAAAAACCCACACTACCTAGCTTTTTCTATTATTTTCTCAGTATATTAATTGCGCTTGGGTGTAGATGTTTTGCTTCGTTATTTATTTAGGATATAGATGATTTAAATGATAAAAAAAATATTGTTAATTCTTATATATAGTTTCGTTTAAAAACGTAATTATTTTATTTTTGCCGGTATAATAATAACAATAGGTTTGTTCGAACATACAGTTCGCGAACGGTTCACGATCATGTGAACCAATCAGACAACGCATTCCAGTTCGCGAGAACTCCAATCTGTTCTCTGATTGGTTCACGTGATCCTAATAAATAAAACCAATTAAAAATAGAGGATCTTTATCATCATTGAAATGGAAAAAAAAAAAAAAGCAAAATTTCTTATATTATAAATTGCTTTAGGTAAATCATACTATTTCACTAGATATGATATATTAAATTTATTTTAATTTTAACGGGACTTAATACTGACCTTGTATGGCATTATCAGAAGTTGAAAGATTAACTAACCTGCAACAAAGAAGAATATATATATTATTATTTTAATATTTAATAACTTTAGAAATATAAAACTTTCAAAGTATTCCTATTTTATGATAAATCAATTGTTCTCCCATAAATAAATTTAAACCAGGATCATTTTCAAAGTTAAGCTCCTTGTTTGTAATTAATGAATTCCAGACAGAATCATAAGAAGCTTTTCTCATTAAACTTTGCGAGCTTTGTATAACTTATTCCGCGGCAAGCCGCCACAGTAATCACAGTCATTAGGGATGAGTTTCCATTGTACAATTAATTATTACAATGCCTAGGATCGTCTGTATTGCACACCATAATTGGTACCTAAGCAAAATAGATAGGCGATTACGCTGAAACGATCTTGTACATGCATATACATATACCAGCATAACCGCAATAAATGGCAGCTTGACCTACACAAACCTATACCTATACCAGAGAGAAGTACACCACCCTATTTTATGATTAGTAATGCAAACAGAGTCGTCGATCCTGGTCGATCAATTACGGATATTACCAAGCAGGTATGTTGTACAACATGGACAACCGTCAACAAAACATCTTATGTATAGGGAATTGCATCCACACGTTTATCCAGACAAGACACAAGTCACGCGAAGATAATGACACAGTTATATATACAGCAGAATGAGCTGGTGCGGCTCGGCTTGTTCACCGCACACCTAAATACATACAATTGTCTTGAAAGATACTCAGGCGGCGTGGGTCATTTACTTAAAGACTAGGCGTATAATGACTGACGGTTGAAACAAAATCGCAGCAGTTGTGGTAAAAGTAAAAAGCCTGGGGGTTGCTTTTTATTTTCCGTGATATTCCCACCAGCATTTAGTCCAATGCAAGACTTTGAATCCTCCTGAGAGATTTAATTTTGGATAAGTCGCAAGGTTCGAACATTTTAAATTAGTGAAAAAAACTGTACTTTTGTTGCACGAGATCAATCGTGAGTAACAATAAAACGCCATGGTGGGTGGAAGAGTTCTACAGTATCAGAAGGCTATATTTACAGCTCTTTAAGAAAAAAAGTTGAAGTAGCAGAACTATTATCAGTACGTCCAGAACCTTTCACTTCCAGTACTCTAACAGTCTTCGCAAGTGAAGAACAAATACCTTTCTGTCAACGACAGTCTGAACCTTCCACTTCAACAACCTTTGTCAAAGGAGAAAAATAATTCATATAGACAATAGTACTAATCAAAATTCCCAATATTTACAGGGTTTTACCATAAATGCAACTACAAATTCTAATGTATACAGCCAAACACATGGAAGTACGATAATGTATTTAAAGATAAGTGGTAGTGGGGATGAGTAGCAAAACACGATGCGCCACTAAGATGCTACAAACAAATATATAGGTAGTCTAGTCATGATGGGAAGATGGAGAAAGTGAACTTCATTTTACAACGATCAGATATACTCGTGTATATAGACAATAAATTAACCAAAATTTCCAATATATACCGGGTTTTATCATTAATGCAACTACAAATTTTAATGTATACAGTCAAACACATGGAAGTACGATAATGTATTTAAAGGGGAGTAGTAGTGGAGATGAGTAGCAAAACACGGTGCGCCACTAAGATGCTACAAACAAATATATAGGTAGTCTAGTCATGATGGGGAAGACGGAGAAAGTGAATTCCGTTTTACAACGATCAGATATATTCGTGTTTTGCCTCCTCTTGAAATAAACACGTTTCGGTTTTCTAATCTTGGTAAAACGGGATTCACTTCCCCTATCTTCTTGCCCAGGACTACATCGCTTTAACCTTTAACTGCGGTTGCCCCACCCTCTTCTCTCATCGCTGTAAGCCAATCATGTTACCGTTCATTATCGTACTTCCTTGTGTTTATCTGTATATTAAGGTTTACAATAACTGTACTGTTTCTGAACATGAGTGAATAAATTCTTGTTATTTGTGTTATATGTGTATATTTTCACCGTGAATTATAATTTTAGGGGATTCAATCGACTTCACCATTATTATATACACATTAGCTGAAATCGTCAACTTATTAGACCAACATTACCGACGTGGAGGCTGTTAATTTTAAAATATAGGTTAAACAGCATTATGAAAATGTAATCAGAGATACACGTAGTTCTTTTACTTAGATTTATTAGACAATGTAATACACACAGTTTTACGCACGTCTCATTTAATTGTATTAAAGAAATCACAATTATTGCCATTATAATAGGGATGGACATAATAGTATATTAAAAGACAAGTTTCATTTTGACGTTTCAAAGTACGAATTCAGAGTTTAAGAAACGAGTGGCGTAGCCACGAGTTTCTTAACTGAATGAGTGCTTTAATGTCAAATGAAACGTGTCTTTTATGTTATTTTTTGCAATTAGTTTTAAAATTTCTCTTTTGTAAAAGCAAAACGAGAAAAATTTGATAATCTAGGGAAATTTGTGGCGGTTGCACCAGTTGTCACCTTGGTTTGGCACAAGTTTTAAATTGACAAGTTAATTTAAAATTGACACATTTTGAAATTTGTTATATTATATTACTAAGTAACTATATTATAATATTTAATATGAGTCTACAAATTTTTCATGCACTCCGCCTGAATACGGCAAATTGCTGAAAAAAACATTAATAATTTACTTCCGGAGAAATCGTGCACTATGTATCAAAGCGATACAAAAATTTTCAAAATGGTGCAAAGAAAAGGAAATTCTTCATATTCTGAGAACGTCTTACTTGCTTATTTTGAAATGCTACGTAAAGATTATAAATCGTCATCATTATGGTCGATTTATTCGATGTTAAGATCGTGTTTAAATGTACATAGAAATGTGGATATATCAAAATATATGAAACTTCAAGGATTATTAAAACGGCTATCTAAAGGTTATCAACAAAAAAATCTAAAATTTTAGAAGAAGAAGATATTCATAGATTTTGAAACAAGCCGATGATAAATATACTTAGCTATAAAGGTTAGTGTTGATTTTATTTCGTTACTTTTTTGTAAATTCTTTATATTCTAGGTTATTTTGATAATAGGATATAATGGAGCTGTAGGCGAGAAGAATTAATTAATATATGTGTGGAATCTTCAATACAATTCCGATTCCATTATAGTCAACATACCTAAAACAAAAAACAATGTACCCAGAATGTTCGCAGTGACTGATGTAAACTGCATCGAACTTATAAAAAAATATAATAATCTGCGGCCTAAAACAGTTACTCACAAACGTTTTTTTCTAACTTATCGTCATGGCTGCTTAATTAATAGCCCTATCGATATTAACACCATGGGAATGCTCCTAAACAAATTGCCAGTTTTCTTCATTTACCAGATCCTCATCTTTATAACAGGACATTGTTTTAGAAGATCCAGTGCGACACATATAGCAAATACTGGAGGTGATATTTTAACTATAAACGATTAGGTGGCTGGAAAAGCACGGCTGTTGCTGAAGGTTACGTTGCCTCTTCTATGAAAAATAAAATTGATGTTGGAAATATGTGTGCACAGGAAATAATGTGAATCTACCTGGAACTTCTGGGAATGGTTCACAGTTTGAGTAACTCCAACAGAAGCAATATCACTATCGCAGAGAACGATAATTTTCAACAGAATGTTTCTACTGCACACGGTATCACTATCACTTCGAAAGATAATTCAAACGTTAATATAAATGTTTATAATAGTTGTACTATTTCAAAGATTAATTAAAAATATCAAATCTTACAATGAATTTTAATATAATAACCTCAAACTTGCTTACAAAATGTCATATTGACATCTCCATTTCTGTTGCAATGTGACCAACTTAAAATAAATCTGCTTAAATGTTCCATTTCTATTACGCAACTAGTGGTGTAATAGATCCTATTACGGCACTAGTGGAATAAATGGTATGGTTACGGCACTAATTGCAAAAAACATTTTTACGGTGTACCCGTTTGAACTAACAAAGTGGCAAGATTCTTTTTAAGCATTAATAATAAAAACATCTATTATTAATCATTTTAATTATAATAATCAGCTTCCAATTCTGTGGTGAATAAAACCAACAGAAAATAACCATAAAATGACTTCTGACAGGTGATAGTTCTAAAAGGTACTAACCCTAAAAATAAAAAGACACTGAAAACAGTACTATAATGGTCTACATTATAACGCTGTTTGAATTGCGAAATTGCCAGCCTCCAGCCATGTATAACTAATGCAGATACAGATTAGACAGTTACGCAATCTACCAACCCCAAAATTAAAAAAAATACCGAAAACAGTGCCTATAATGAACCCAATTATAACACTGCTTTCGTTTACCCAAGGATTTCATTAGGACACCGTTAAAAAATACCGTTTTTTTCTCACCCCTGTCTTATTTTTATTATATTTTTTCTTTTTTTTTTGTAATCTTCAAACTACATGAAAAAATTAAAAATTAAGTGGGTTTGGAATTATTTTTTTCTAATGTTCATTTTAGGAAGTTCTCGTCATTTCTATGTAGACCTACAGAAAGAAGACCACTTTCCTCCACATTTTTTGAAATTAAATTTAGTGTCGCATTGTATTTCAATTTAAAATTGTTTGTTATATTAAAATATAAACAACTAAAGTGATACGTACAAAAAGTTATGCTAAAAAAAAGTTCGTGCGTTGTTGGTCATCTCTTAAATATAAAATACTTTTTCACATCTTGGCAAATCAATGTGTTTATGATTGCCAATATGTGCAAGCGATTATAAATAAAACTTTAAAAATAAAGTTATCATTGCCTATATATAAAAAGTGTGATCAGCTCATCATAAAGTGTCTATCTGGTCTCATTTGTTGCAGTTACAATTAGTTATCAAACGCATATCGTTAAAGATAATTGTGACGTATCCAGAATTTTTGTGTTAAATATACTGGGTTCTGGGTATCTGGTACAACATAATTTTCTTGTTTAACACTTTTAGCTGTGCGTCTCCTATTAGAACATGTAAAATAAGTCATTTGAGTCGTATTTAACTGTGAGAAGCGCGATTATATACATAGCTACATTTAATTTTACTGACGGAACTCTACGTTACAGAAACAGCTGATTTTCGCCAGAGGGAAAAATGTTTCTCGCTTGTATTCGCGACAAACTATATAGAAAGGCTTTCGTTGGAAATAATTTAAACGTTGATCTTCTAGTTGCATACCGCGCGAAGTTTCAAGGTCATTAACGCGACATTGAGGGTCGACCCCCAGCTGTTAGGAGTGGAGTATTTAATGACTTATTAAAAGCGAAATTAGTATAGCCTTAATCGGGCTTAATTGGTGTAATTCTGTAGGAGATAAATCATCTTGTTTTTATTGTGACGTTGGGCGCGTAAGAAACTAGGTTGTTATTTAATTGTTTGTGTCACTGTTCTGAGAATATTTTAGGTATGAAGAAAAAGATCACCGGACTTGACGACACTCGACCGTATTATTAGAGTTTTTATTCAGCCATATTGTTTTATAGGGGTTTTCCGCTTTCAAATGGGTCACACTATACAGGGTGTATCAGATATAGAGGTAAATATAATAATATGTAGCAGCTGTAATCATATACAATCAAAAAGTCTTAATGCACAGGGGGTCTATCTGTAAGCATTATCGAGAAAAAACATATTTTATAAATGCCGTGGGCTAGAGCCGCACCTGTGCCCAACCTAAATGCTGTCCCGAGTATACCCCCACATACCACTATCATTCAACCATTATCGCTGTTAGTTTTTGTGTGGATCGCCGCTTGGAGTGCAAGCCACTTCGAACATTTTATTTAAATTCTTCCCGTCTCGAAAAAACGATCCTTTTCAGGACCATCATGATTGCATATAAAGAAAATCGAAGCTTGATGTATCGGCAAAAACGCGGGAATGTATAGATTCATTTTCGCGCGATATCATAGTAAAAAGGCGTGTTTGCAAATTTTCTGTATCTACATTTATTTCTGTGTAATTCGATTCAATTCATTTTGCGTTATATGATTAAATAAATCCAAAAGAAATAACTCAGATTCATGTGGTGCCGTTTATTAACAACTAACTCTCGATTCGAAAAAGAAAAAGAAAAATATTTACGTTTTTTGTAACTATTGAAGTCGCATATCCGGTGAAACTCGAACGTCTTATCAGGATATTAAAAATATTACTTTGTAGGCTTACGTAGAATGCTCTTAACAAAAAGAATGTTTATTTTATAAAAAAGAAGAAATTTAAAATGCCTCAGTTTTGCTATTTTTACAAGGGCCTTTATTTATTCAGAATGACGTTAAATGAACTTACGGCATACCATTAAGAATAATACTAAATGTGTGCAATGTACTTATACATAATACCACGTTTAGCGGGGTGCTTAACATGACGTTTCCTTGCATCAGGCCCGGACTAAAGAATTTTTGGCTCTAATTTTACTTTTTTTCATTCTTTAATGATGAAATCCGGTTTCGGTGGATTTGTGCTTTATATGTCATGTAGTTAACACCCAAGCAAAATTTACTTTTTTATTTGATACACCCTGTATAATAGGTCGCTGATATTTGTCATATGCACGACTAAATTTGATGAGCCATTGTATTTTGTAGCCAAAAACACTATTTAAAATAAATTCTTCCTAATGTCCCTTATCTAAAACAAACCTACTCCAGCAGAATTATCTCCACAAAGTCGCCAGTCCTCTTGAGCTTATCCACGCGCAAGCAAGCCCATGTAATGAATTCAACTAACCGAAGTAGTAAAATCGTCTCTGTACTCCTTGTTTTCAATACTCGCTTTGGCGAAAGACAAAGATAAGACAGAGACGGGCCGAACGAGAGGCCCAGGTGCTTCAACGGCATTCCGCGGTAATGGGAATCGGTGTTTTGTTCCTTTATTTATTTATTCATTCTCGTAACTGTCATTCTCTCCTCTCTTTATATTCGCTGGCTGTCGTGGCTCGTTGCTTCTTTTCCATAAACGTCGTTAGATGTAAGTAGTCGTCAGAATCGCGACGATTTATTTCCCAGTGTCGATATAAATATATATACACACACAAACGTTGATGTTGCACATCCAGGGTTGTATTGGTCGTAACGTAAATATGGTAAAATATTGATCGGAATTCCAACGAGAACCAATCCGAATGAGCATATAGTAATATTGTCGCTATTTTTAAGTATTTTATCCTAACAGAATGAGGTGTGGTATTAATTACGATTCTAGAGCATCAGAGCGCACTTTCGAGGTGACGATTAATATGAATAAAATAAGGATAAAAATATGATTTTTACCAGTTAATAAAATCGAGAAATACGCAGGTTATTCTGCTGAGCGGTTGTGTGTCAGATATTATAGTGATGGGTTGCTATAATACTAAGCAAAGTGCTATTTTATAGTAGCTATTCAATATCAAAAGAAGCTGCTATTTTTTGTAGCAGTTTCCTGATATACTAGACAAGTGCGAATGGTGTGAAACATACATATACAGGGTGTTAGGTAAACACGCGGAAAAAATTCAAGGGGTTATTCCTTGGCCTATTCTAAGAATATTTTGTCCTATGATGATTTTTGAAAAACCCCTTTGTTTCGAAAATACAGGGCGAACAAGATTTGCGACAGTAACAGCATTACATTACCAAAAAATACATGTAAAGTTGCATGTACCAAAAAAGTTGTTGGTAAAAATACAATATGGACAATACAAGGGACATGAAATTCTGATTATATATATTATATATATGCATCTGTTTTTTGATTGGAACACAAAATTTTTTTTTTTTTAACATTTCATTACATTGTGTCGCTTGATCAAAAATTAAACCTGTTACGAGAATGCATTACATAGCCGTCGACTATACAACGCGCAAGCGTTTGAGGTACGCAGTTTGAATACAAGTGCGGCATCTACACTGATGGCTTCAACGCATAAATGTAAATGGTGTGTTTTTCATTTTGTCTTGCAAATAAAGATTGAGGTAAGTTCATTTTACATTAATTATGTATTGAGATGATTACCATGTACTTAGCTATGACAGCACACATAAATAATAGACATACACCTGCGTATGGATATCTAATATGATATACTGGGAACTTAACCTCAATAGCATTTGGCGGTATTGTTGCTACAAGATATGATACATTTATTTAAAGTTTTCAACGTGCAAGTGACACGCAGGAAACTACCGTATCAAACTTTTCAATTTAAACAACAGAAAGTCTTCGTTTTGAAGGAGTCAATTCTTTTTTTTTTTTTCTCTCTTTCATTAAACATTTGGAAATATAAAACGACTAGTGTCCAGCCGTTATTGGAGGCTATGTTTTCGTTGTTAAGTGATGATACAAGTAAAGTAAGGAAGAGACTATTTTGGTTTTACTCTAGGATTTAATGACAAAAGTAAAGTAGGTATTAAGCACTCATACATGCAAATGTGCAAGACCGCAGGACGGCAAATTTGAGTTCAATAATTAATCACAACATTATTTGTGTATAGGTATACTAGTATTGCGGGAATCGCCAGATATCAAAAACCGGTTAATCGATTTTTAGTAAAAATCGGTTTTTAAAATTCAGTTTTTAAAATCGATTTTCAAAACCAGTTTCAAACTAAAAACAATACGTATTACTTTTTTAAAAGTGCTATGTATTTTAAATTCGAAAAATCTGCTTTTAAAAATCGGTTTTGATTTTGAAAACCGGTTTAACCGGTTACAATTTTTAAAGACGATTAATCACTGCATCCAAACCCCGGTTTCACATAAAGAGGCTCCGATTCGCAGCACTATTATCTACATACAATATATTTTTAAATGCTAAATTTATTAAAAATTTTCAGGATAAATCTAAACTTGAAGAAATTGAGGTGAATACACCGTTGATAATATGCTTGGAAGAAGGTATTAATAAAAATATATTTATTTCATATGCTTTTTACATTTATTTTTCTTTTCTAGGAAATGTGAAGTCGCATTCTTTAATGGTAGAAAGACAGTTATTAGACCCAACAGATTCATTTCGTTCTGCATTACAACAAATGATAGCGGCATATTTTAATTTTCATTTGCACTACGCAAAAGAGGCTTCTAACACATTAGAAGTTCTGCAGAGGTATTTTTTTTTAAAATATACCCTGAACAGGGCAACAAAAATAAAAAAGCTCCAAATCCAAACTCAAATCGATAAGATTTTTTAATGTATTTTGTTAGTCAAAATTTATTTTATGGTTACATTCAACCAGATCTTTGTATTATGAATACAACCAATTCTTAGTAACTATTGGCTTGTCTTATCGACCTTTCTCCCAAAATGTTCACTCTTTAAAACATTGCTTATTGAATTTAAAAATTTATTGAAATTATTGTAAACTCTCTGTAATCCAACTAATTAATATATCTTTCAGAAATTATTAAAATTAAATCTAATATTATAAATGGTATATTTTGAATATTTAAGTGGAGAATCTGCATTAAGTTCTAAATGACATAAACATGTTATTAGATAACTGAAACTTAATATTTCTGGATGATAAAACAACCTAATAATCAATTATTTCTAATTTCTTTGTTGTTACTCTAATCTATACATTAAAAAAAAAAATGTGGTAAAATTACCCCAAAAATAGATGGCAACTGGGCTACCGCCTATTTTTGGGGTAAATTTACACCTATAGGGGATTTTTCACATACTGGTGGAATATTCCTTGAAGGTGTGGTAAATCTACCTGAAATTATTCCATTCCATTAGGGAATATTACTTTAGAGGTGTAAATTTACCAGGGAAAATTACCACACTTTCAAGGAATATTCCACAAGCATGTGAAAAATTCCCTATAGGTGTAAATTTACCCCAAAAATAGGCGGTAGCCCAGTTGCCATCTATTTTTGGGGTAATTTTACCACATTTTTTTTTTAGGGTGTATCCAGGCTGGAGGAAGACATCGCGAACATTTATTGTAGATTGAGCAACTTTGCATGTACGATTTGATAATAAAATGTTGTTACTGTCGCAAATCTTGTTCGCCCTGTATCTTCGAATCAAAGAGTTTTTTTTCAAAAATCATCATAGGACAAAATATTCTTAGAATAAGCCAATGAATAACCCCTTGAATTTTTGCCGCATGCTTACTTAACACCCTGTATATTCGTAGCAGCATATATTGCAGTAAAACAGTGTATAAAATGTACCGATGTATAAAACTGCTTCTTTACGTCAGCAGCTCATTATTTTTATGATTATTTCATTAAAAAAAATATGGTATTTGGGTAGGTATACCTAATCCTAAAATATATAAAGCACTATTTTATTCCTAAAGAGCAGTTTTTTATTACCTCGATGAAAAGCACTACTACTAAATGTAGGTACCTAATACGTATAATAAATAAGTAGATATAGGATTACTTTATACAAAATGAATTATTATAACTTTAAACAAATTAGCGTGCGACTTAATTATTCCACTGTAATCTGGTTTTTGCATCTAATACATGCCGGCAAGCAATGTCGACAAATTACAATAATTAGCAGCACTTTAAAGACTATACATACACGACGAGGTGCGTCCGTGTGTGCGTGTTGCGTTACGTAAAAACGTTAACGAACACATGCGCATGATGGCATAGACAACATCAAGGTCATCCAGCGAGTCAACATCCTATAGTAAATTAATTCAATGCCGCAGAGAACAGAAGAATGAACGCCTGGTTGCTCAACGTAAGAGATTATAACGATATTAATTTATACACCGATTGGCTGTGTACAAAAAAAAGAATTCTATTACTGGATAAATATGCTGCACAGAGATGTCAAAGAAGTTTACCGAGGCGCTGTAGAATCTATAGATGGCTTGATTAATTTAAAGATTTTGTATTAAAGCTATATTTTCTTCAAACAATCAGCCCTGTTCCGTATTATCGTGAAAATTAACCTTGAATGATTTATATGTCGTTTACTTAATCGGTATTCTGCATGCATCAAATTGCAATTTAACTATACAACATGTGTATAAATTGTCGCAAAAGCTACACGTAGCCACATACTTCGTTCGTTTCTGAATCGAAAATCTAAATGGTAAAATATTGTACTATGCTTCATAAGTCTTCACGAGGTTCTTGAAGTTCGGTTTTTTAGTTCCTTAATAAGCGTTTGTGTTCGTTATTTGTCGGTATAGATAGCTGCAATTTTGAATTTAGACGATTTCTTATTCCTTTTTTTTTTCGTAAACAGTTTCTTTTTGATTCTAAAGCCTGGTTTCAACGTTTCTTCATAAGCATCCTCTCATGAAAAACACATTTGGCAACATTGTAGGACAATGACTTTGTATTCTAATTTGATTTCAATCAAAACCATTACTGTCTAATTTTGACATTAATGTGAAGTGTTCAATTTTATGCAAGCTCTGCTCTTTTTCGTGATTACTCGTATTCTCTTGATTTAGTTTTTCTGTTTCAGTGTTTTTATCGTTCTGGTATTATTGTTTTGTTTATTTACAATGATTTTTACATTTAATGAATATGCCGATATGTATATGGTATACGGTTTTTGTAATGGAAATGCTAACATGGCAGAACAGGAATATCGCGTACGTTTTCCAAACCGGAGACATCCTACTGGAAACGTATTTCGACGGCTGGACCAACGTCTACGTGAAACTGGTTCGTTTAAGAAAAGAAATGCCAACGCTGGTCGACCTAGACAACGGCGTACATTACAACTGAAGAGAAATTCTAGACTCAGTACATGAAGATCCTCCGTCAGTACTCGACAGTTGGCGTCCACATTCAATATCCGCAGTAATAAGATCGTTCATTTGGTTCTACGTGAAAACCTTCTTTATTCAGACCATATAACTAAGGTGCAGCCGCTCTATGAAAACGATAACATACACCGTTTAAACTTTTGTCATAGTATCTTAAATAGGATTCAAGAAGATGGCGACTTTTTAAGAGGTGTTCTTTGGACCGACGAGTCTATGTTTACCAGAGATGGTCCACTCAATACTCATAATTTTCACCATTGGGCAGATGAAAATCCTCATGCGTTTCGGGAATACGGTCACCAAAGAAAGTTTTCAGTTAATGTTTGGCTGGGTATAATAAATCACCGTGTCGTTGGGTCAATCTATCTGCCAAATCGACTTGATGCCAACGGGTATTTAAATATATTAGAACAAGTTATTGACGAGATGCCATTGAATATACGCCGTAACATGTTTTACAGCATGATGGAGCTCCGCACATTTTCTCGTAATGTGAGAGAGTGGTTGGATGAACACTTCCCTAACAGTGGATTGGTCGCGGTGGTCCTATCTTATGGCTTGCAAGGTCTCCCGACCTAAATCCTTTAGACTTTTTTGTTTGGAGTTGCATAAAGTTGAAAGTTTACGCAACACCTCCACAAGACGCTGACGAAGTTATAGGACGAATTAACGCGGCAGTATTAGAAATTACATCGGAAAGGCTTGAACAAGTAATACAGACAATACCTCGTAGATTGCAAATGTGTTTACAAACAGACGGATATCAATTTGAACATACGCGTAGGTAATAGTGTCGCTAATTTATTACAAGAGACGCGTTCGAAAAATCAAAACTACTAATTCTGTTTTAATAAAGCTTTCTTATTGCTTTTCCATATGTATCGTTTGTGTTATCCAATTTGTCATTTGTAATTCTGGTCTGTCAATTTTGACAAGTATTGTAACTACCATTACGGTAGTATGCGACTACAGTGTTGCCAAATGTATGTTACTTTCAAGTGGCCCCTGAAGATGCATGAAGCAGCATAATACCATATTTTACCATTTAGATTTTAGATTCAGAAACGAAGGAAGAATGTCGCTGTTTTAGCGTATTTAGCGACTCGTTTCCTTGGCTGTTAAGTTATTAACCACTCGTTCACTAAAGTTAAAAATGTTCATAATATTTGGTTACGTTTGAAATGTTTTCTTATTTGAACAATTAGCAAACGTAGATGATAGAAAAGCTTTTGTTCTTACTTTATTAATTAATAATGATAATTATGTATAATTAATCGCTATTTAGGCAAGCTTAGATTTTTTTATTTTTAAATCTGTACAAAAGACAAAAAAAGATAATACTCAATCTCAAATTGATTTAGGTAAAAAGCTGACCTTCTGTAGTGTAGCACCAAGGAGCAAACCTAAGATGATGCACAAAATGTTCTGATTAGCGGGTACAAGTGTGACGATTCAGGAGCTATATTACAGTGTCTTATACAGATGGTATGGTAACATTTGTAATATCTAATGACGTGTATTTATCGGTATTTTTTGGGAAAATAAAAGCCTTTTAATGATTATTTAATGATTTGCAATAGTGAGACCATGGTACCCCGGTGGCTCTTTAAGAGAAGCCTGCTTTGTGCACTGCAATTACTTGTCACTTACTTTTCCTCCTTAGGGAGGAAAAGTAAGTAACATCGACATGATAAAACTGTACATTTTATAATATGTGACATTATTAATAGCTGACATTAGTACATTCGACCCAGTCTGAGCCCATTTATGAGATAATTGCTAAATTGACAAAAATGAATCATTATACAATTTTTTTATTTTCGTAATATAATAGCGCTAAAGCTTGTTTTATAGAAGTTTGAAAATACGAAAATAACAAAAGTAAAGCAAATAATAACAGCGTAACTTAATGATAAGAACAATCGCAAATACTATGAGATTCAAAAAGATTGTCAATTCCGCTCCTATAGATAGTAACAGGGTGTAGGTATATGCCGCGTGTTTGTAATGAAGATTTGAACTAAGTCAGTGTTGGAACATAAGAAAGTAACGGATCTGTCATAAATAAGAAAAACGTAACCTATATTTGAACTCGCATTATATAAACGACTATGGATTGGTGTTTCTGCTTGTAAAAATGAAATGTAATTAATTTAACTTTACTAAATTATGATTTTATAATTCAGTACTAACTGGTGTTTATCTAAATTTATTTATTACTTTAAATTATAACATACAATTAGTATAATTAAGTGGCAAAACTGCATCTCTCAGTTCCTCTATGGTATGCATGCGGTTTCTACAGATCCTATTTTTTAGATAGCCGAACATGAAGTAATCTAATGGGGTTAGATCAGGCGATCTTGGTGGCCATCTTTGTGCTCTAACGCACCTGTCAGCAAAAAACTGTTGAAGATATTGGCAGGTTTGTCGAGCAGTATGTGCTGGAGTATTATCGTGCTGAAAATAACCTGCTACAAGCTCATTTTCTTGTAACTATGCAATAAACAATTCCAACATCTGTTGGTAACTTTGGGCTGTTACAGTTTCCTCGAAGAAAATTAGCCCTATTATTCGTTGCCTGGATATAGCTAACCAAACTCCTACTTTTATGGGATGCAATTGCGTTTCTCGAAATTGGTGTGGATTTTCTGCAGACCAGATACGATAGTTTTGTGAATTGATATAGTCTGTTAGATAAAACCAGGCTTCATCCGAGAAAAATGATTTGTTTAGCAAGTCATCGTCCCTTAAATTGTTATTAAACCAATGACAATATTCCAATCGCCTATCGTGATCTAATGGTAATAATTCCTGTACTGTAGAAACTTTATAGGGATGAAAATGTAACTTTCTTTTGACAGCTCATTGCGCTGAAGTGTATGATAAGCCTATAAAATTATAAAATGTAATAAACTATTCCACTTAATGTTAATATTGATTTTTTACCTGTTTGTTGAACAATTACCACAGATAAATTCCCTTATTTGCTTACAGTATTCAGAAATACTATTGTTGGTGATTGATTAGATGTAAATATAAACGATTTGAAAAAAATTATAAGATAAATAATCGAAAGATACTACAACACGAACGCCAATGTCGCTAAATGTCAAGAAAATTCATTTAATGTATGAAATTTGTATGTAGCTAACTTCGCTCATTAAATTGGTAATAAGTATAGATAAATTTTTCCGGAAAACAGTTTTTTTCTTACGACAATCATTTTGAATCTCATAGTATAAAATACACACATAAAAATAAGATTAAACTCACGAAATATAGGAATTAATTTTGTTTAAATTGGAAACGATTTATTATAGAATCATCTCGCTTCAATCAATCATTGCTTCTCTCTCCGTATAACTGAATTATAGATAAAAATAAAACGTTGATTCCATCATTAAACAAAAAAAGAAACGTTCTAATACGAACGTCTACTAAGCAAAAAAAAAAAAAATTCGTTACCCATTCCTACAAAAGCAAAAAAAAAAGTACGATACAGACAGCGGCATAGCCTTCGGCACCGCGCGCTATAAATAAAACCACAAATCATCTCAAATGTCAGACCGAATCGTTACCCGCCTTGAATAATAAAGACGCTCTATTTTCGCCCGCGATTTTTTTGCGCGCCTCCTACTTTTTTCCTCGCTTAACCGATGCTGCGAAAAGAAAAAAAAATGACGACCTATCGCGAAAAACGCTTCCCTCTGACGAATCTAAGACTAAAATTAAAGAGACATTCATTGGTCGCAGATCGGCGAATTCACTCGAATAGAGACGGCAGATATCGATATAGTAGTCTAGCGTATTAGCGGGCAGGCATGACCTTGAGTGTCTTGCTCGCTGTACAAAATCTGCGTTGAAATTCACGCCTTGTTTATGCGAATAATTGGCGATGAGTTTTCTTTGTAATATAGCTTGGTATTCTTCCTCTTCAATTTTTTTTTTGGGATGTCGGTTTTAGATATTTTTTTTCCTCTAAACTGGGTGGAGAGGTAGTTGAAATTAAAGTTGGAGTGGGAGAATGGAAAGCAGCCAAGCAATGTCTTTGTTGTATTATTTCTGCCAATTTTTTTTCATTAATAGCTTTGCTCAATGTAAAGATCATTTACAGTTTTGAGTGTTTGAGGTTAAATTATGTAATTTTGAGTTTTTCGTATGTTGATTTTAATTATAACAAGAAAAATTTGAAGTGATAAAATTAGCATTTAGTCAATTTAAAACATTTCATTTTTCTTATTTTAATCGGAATTAGAGACAGTTACATACTATAATTGCCCAAAGCAATTACTTTACAAGGAAAAGACATGTACACTTCTCACAGGAAAAATCGGGACACCAACAACCGTGAATTTTAAAATTTCTTGGGTGTAAATGCAGCTTTCAGAGGATATATGCACTTATGAAAGTCATAAATCACTTTTTTGTGTGTATTATTGCGATCAAAGGTAAGACTAAAAATTTAAACAGAAATATAAATATATAGAGAGAAAAAGATTTATACATTAAATAAACACATTGAAATTTCGGTGGCGGTGTTTTCTTAGAAATACCGAATACGGAAATATTAATGCAAAAAAAATACATAACAACTAAAGGCCTCTTGAGTAGACGGCACTATTTAGAAATACACATATATGTATTTAACTTGTTTGATGTTAGTAGAGATAATTCTTTTTTAAGAAAACATGGCAATCGGATTTTAAAATTATATTACCTATTACTATGATATTAGTTACTTAGTTTGATTTATGCCCGCATGTAATACTTTAGCAATAGACAATATGTCAATCAGCCTCCTGAGTTTTTGAGCAATGTGATTTTCACATTAATTAATTACACCGTTATTGATGTATTCATTATTATTGTTGTTTAGTATTCTTAAATATTGTATTACTACATACATATTTTTCTATGTTTTAAAAAATTACCAAAAACAGTTTAAGATTATTTACAACATTTTTACAGCAATTAATTTCGCAAAGAAATTATTTATTTTATTAACCCTCCGTTTATTGTATTTTCAAGAAATATATCTTAACTATCGCCTGTGTAATCCAATGTAGTTCTATTTTATTGAAATATAGCTAACACTTTTTTTGGTCTGTAACACAGCTTCGGGCAGTAGCAACGAAAAAGTACTAAATGTATCAAATTCAACAATATTTTAGCACTAACTGAGATTGACGAACAATACGCTTTCTTACAATGTTTGTTATGTATTATAAATCCAATAATATTTAAATAATTGTTAATAAACCTGCGCTACAGACAGACAGTTTGTAAAGACACCCAGTGTTGGCCATATTTCAAGAAAATAGATCAACGACGTCAGATTACACAAACGATAGCTAAGATATATTTCCTGAAAATACAATAAACGGAGGGTTCTCATAAAATAAATAATTTCTTTGCGAACTTAATTGCTTTATTTAAGAATTTTATAAATAATCTTAAACCTGGCTTTGGTAATTTTTTATAGATAGAAGAAAACTTTATAGTAATACAATATTTAAGAATATTAAACAACAATAGTAATTAATACATCAATAATAGTGTAGTCAATAAATATGTGAAAATCACATTATCCCAAAACTGAGACGGCTGACTGACATTGTCTATTGCTAAACTAATACTCGCGAGCATAAATCCAAGTAAGTAACTAATATCAAAGCAGCACTAATAAGTAACATAATTTTTAATAATAAAATTCCATCACCACATGTTTTCTTAAAAAAAAATTATCTCTACATAACATCCAACAAGTTAAATACATATATATTTCTAAACAAAGCCGTCTATTCAAGAGTTCTTTTTGTTATGTATTTTCTTTTTTCATTGGTATTTCTAAAGGAAACGCCGCCACCGAAACTCCGATTTGTTTATTCTATACATAAACCCTTTTCTCTCTATATATTTATTTTTCTGTTTAAATTTCTAGTTCTTACCTTTGATCGCAGTAATATACATAATTAAGTGATTTATGGCTATGATAAGTGAATACGTCCTCCGAAAGTTGCATTTACAATCAAGAAATTTTAGAATTCTGAATTGCTGGTGTCCCGATTTTTGCTGTGAGAAGTGTACTTTTCCTCCCTAAGGAGGAAAAGTATAACCTTCCTCCCTCAAATTAGGGGGAAATACGATGTTTCGTGGCTAGCAACTACATTAAAAAAAAAAACTAGAAGAATCCTATGAAATAATCACGGCTTCCGCGATTGGAATAATTCCCTAATATAAAAAAAATACGAATAAACACACCTTTCTAAAATTTACGTTTCCAAAGAAAATAAGGCATCATCCGTTTATTTATTATAATTTCGCAAAATCCAGAAAGATCAAAAAGCCTTTCCCTGGAAAGAAACAGGAGAAAATCGAGACGTCCGCGTAATCAAAATAAACAACTATAAACGCCTTCAGAATCGCGAAGATCAAAAGTTACCGGGTCCAACTAATTCAAAGACGGATATAAACAGAGCTATATAATCTTGTTCTATACGTCGTCCTTATATAATGCCACAGCTTCAATTAATCGCATCAGGTATATTATCCAGGATATTTACATGGTGAATTTTTTTTTTTTTTTGTAACTGACTTACGGAGTTAGATATATTAGTTGTATAAACATTTATGTTACACTTAAAATTCTTCCGTAAGCTTAAAAAGAGAAAAAATGTTATTTATAAAAAAGGTTTTTTTTATTTTTTTCGCGGCCATTGCTGTGACACCCGCTGGTATTTACAGGCAAAATGATTGATTTTCCTAGTTTGTAAGACCCATCAGTTGGTCTTTGGCAACGTATAAATATTTTGACATGTTTCATTCTAATTCTAAACTAAATACTCCTCTTACTACATGATGCAAACAGCTCCCGTTCCTAATACACAGAGAATAGTATAGAGACAGTATTAGTGTAAAACAAATATGTGTTTTTTTAGTTGATCGTTGTTATTAGACAAACCCATTTGCTGACGCGCACCTTCAATATAGATTCAATACCGTTATTTTGTGGCCTCTACAATACGTGTTACTGGTGAACTACGACAAATACAAAATATAAATAACATTATAACCAGACGTGTTAGAAAATGTGTTCTCGTATAATTAGTTGTCTTGTTAACTGTCGAGGCTTCACTCCCTGGTCTCTCTGTGTGTGTGTGTTTGTGTGTGCATACATAATAATGCGCGTAATAAAGCAACTAACAATAAGTAGATGCATACCAAGAAGTAACAAAGTGTGCTTTTAACACATGTATACAGGTAGATTCATTTTAACTTATTTGCCTTCACGGCTTCCGTCTAGCTCTTTCTCTCTCTCTCTCTCTCTCAGGGTAGGTAATAAATAAATTAATGCAATAATAAAACAAAACAAATTAAATAACGTTCGTATGATTTTTTAATGAAAGTTATAATGGTGTTACAATATATATTTTAAAAAGTATCATTAAACATTGACAAGAGCAAAGAAAAATGAATTTCCTAAATGATTCTTTACATAGATGAAGATAAACAACTAAAATTTTCTGAGCCATAAACAAAATAGAGCATAATGAGCCTGGGGCTATTTTAAATATTTATCACTACATGTATCTATTTAAATAAAATAAAAAAATGTCGACAAATGCTGAAGATGTTGCGACTTGCTAGATACGTTTAATATTCGTGAATAATAAAATTGTAAACAACAAATTTCTCGTACTTGACGTAGTGACGTAACTAGAGTAATTAGTTAAAAAAATTTAGCTTTGTGAAGGAATTCACCATAAAGCTAAGCAACAGGAGCGAGTGGGATCATAATACCATCTTGAACTTCAGTAGAAATGCCATCAACTGGTATACTGATGGCTCCAAAACGGCAGAAGGAACTGGAATAGGAATATATGGGACTAGAACTACATATTTCGAAAGCTTGGGAAAATACCCAAGTATATTTCAGGCGGAAATACACGCTATTAGAAGGTGTGTTCAGTTCAATATGGATAGGAACTATCGGAAGCAGGAGATTATCATCATGTCTGCTAGTCAAGCAGCCATCAAGGCGCTGAGCTCATATGAAATCGGCTCCAAGATGGTCTGGGAATGCCTAGGAAAACTAAATGAGCTAGGCAAAAGAAATAAAGTAACCCTCCTGTGGGTTCCGGGTCACAAGGAGTGGAAGGAAACGAAATAACGGATAACCTCGCAAAAAGGGGTGGAACGCCTTTTGTAGGGCCTGATACCTTTTGCGGGTTAAGTAGCAGTACAATACTGAACAAACTAAAAATAGAAATGGAGCAGAGAAAATCCAGTTACTGGGAAAATCTCCAGGGAATGAGGCAAAGTAAAATTCTTCTGGGAACTTATAATCAGAAGAGTTACAGAATGCATCAACCTGAGTAAGAACAAGTTCTTCATATTAACAGGAATACTTTCAGGGCTATTGTAGACTGAAAGGATACCTGAGTAAGCTTGGATTGGAAAGATCCTGAATGCAGATTTTGTGGGGAACAGGATGGAACACCCATCCACCCTCCTCTCAAACTGCGTAGCACTGTGCAACTCAGGGCATTGCACCTGGGAGCATGTGAAATCGAAGAGGAGACTTACCATCGACTAGGGCCCTTGACATCCTACACTTTCTAAAAGGACTAGGATTGGAAGGCCAGCGTAAAGCCAGCAAGAATAGGGGACACAATAGATATTTTAGGTCGCAGTGTAACACCACCCTTCGATTTACATACATACATACATACAACCAGAGTAATAATAATAAAACGGCGGCGATAACATTCATAAATAAGCGACAATATATCAGGATAGATAAAATAAATACAAAATAATAATAATCTGGCCTTAAGTTGAACTACTTCGGGGTAACGAACCAATTTCAGTCCTGACGCAGCGGGTCGACTCTAGAGGAAACACGTATGAGAAGAGATCCCTCGAAAGGCGTTGTGGTGATGAATAATCTTCGCAGAGGACGACCATACAGTACAAATTATCCCCAAGAATAAAATGAAGATTAACACTTCACAACAATAACATGACTGACCTCCCAGATCATACAAAGAAACTTTCTTTTTGTATTTTTACGGAGAGGTCATGAAAAATACGTGTCGACTCAAAGGCTCCCTTATCTGATTAGATAAAAGAACAACTAAAATCGATGCTAAACAAAAGAAAAGAAACACTGCGTTGCAAAGAATGAACTTATTAAATATAAAATCGATTCGAAAACTCTAATTGAAAAGTAATATTCGAAAGAACAGTTAAGCTACCAACTTAGCTCAACTATACGCCAATAGATGACTCTAGTAGTACTAACAAAAAATAAAAATAGGATAAAAAGATGAAAATTCAAACGTTACACACCATTGGATTCTCGCTTATTATTAAAGATAGCCAGTCGGTTTAAATTTGGCAAAATTGCTAAATTTTGTAGTTATTATAATACCGAAAAGTATGAGATTTAAAAAAAAAATAGAAAAATCTGGTTTTGGCCTTCCAGAGAAAATTATATAGTTATAAATGTCAAATTAAATGTGCGTCTAATTTTGCATTATTTTTTAGCTAAATAGTAACCCATCAAAATCAACAAGAGAAGTAGCGTTAAAATTAAATTTTCCCCAGAGTATAATATGGAAAATTTTGACCTTTAATTTAAAAATATTTATGGTATTCTGTGCATGGTAACATTTATGTTACTAGTTGTGAATACAATGATGATATGATGAACTAAAGGTGGCTGTATTTCAAAAACTTCTTTGAAACAGTTGTTAACGACTATATAAAACAGCTGAATAAAGTGCTAAACGGGCAAGACAAATATTATTCTATTAAGTGAATTAAGATATTTTAAAATTTAGCAAATTGATGAAAAAATTAAACACTTTCTGAATGAATTTTGTATATGTAGATCTTGTGATTATAATTTAGATATATTTGTTGATACAAACAAATTTTGAATTTCTATTAAAAATCATATTTATTTTACCCAGGATTAAGTTAAACATATACTTATATATTTTTTTTTATATTAAGTATATTATTTTGTTATATTTTCATTTTGGCGCTTTTATGTGAACCATAATTGCTTTGTACTTGTTATAATTATGACTATTATTATTCAACAGCTAGATAAAGAAAATCAATATTAAAATTCAAAGATGCAATAATATTTTTATGTTTTTTTCTTTCTTGAGATAGCGGCTTTTTTGCATACTGATCTTAGTAGTATGCTACACACACATGTTCGTTATGTACTTGACAAATAACTTTGTTATTATTTTTTTTTAAAAATGTAAATTTTAATGTTAAATTTTTAAAATATTTGTGTTGTGTCGTTAAATGTGTTATATAAAAGGGATTTTCTGAAGAAGACAATAAAAAAATTGTCGAAACGTAAAAAAAAGAATGGTTTAATTGGTAAAATTTTTCATTAAATTGTGCAAAAAAAAGCCGCTATCTCAAGAAAGAAAAAACATAATTTACACTATCGGCTAAGAACAAATTTTCATCAAAATAATATTTTTATATAATTTTTGTATTTTACATTGCAAACTTCATTGTTTTGGTTTATTATCATCTTACTTTAGATTAACATAACAATTATATTTGATTGCGCATGTGTCCATGATGGTCATATGGAATAATTAGAAATTAAAAGTTCTTCCCAATCTTAACAATGTCCCCAATAGCCAAATTTAAATTTCCCGCAATTATTCTTAGTAACTTCAACATTGAAACATAAAACTACCCACTATGTTGTACTATATTAACAGTTATTTTAATGCCTTTATATTGAATTTACTGAAAATAGTGGCGGGAAATTTAAATTTGGCTATTAGGGGTATTATTTACTTACTACATGTTTCGGTCACACCTAGACCATCTTCAGGTAATAAATATCATCAACCTACTGGAAGGCAAAACTAAACTCTTATTTAATGCCTGAAGATGGTCTAGGTAGGGCCGAAACATGTAGTAAATAAATAATACATTCTTAAGATTGGAAATTAACTTTTTATTTGTAATGAATAACAATTTATCGTCCTACATATCAACTTTTTTTAATAATTAATTCGATAAATTTACTGCTGTAAGTCTTGTGTAAAATAAATGTTTCAGATTTATATTTAGATAACCTTTCAAACTTTATAATTATGCTTAGAATCTCATCCTCGGAACAAACACTAAATGTTAAAAAAATCAACATTTGCCGCTCTAGTAGAAAATTAGTTTCTTCAAATCCGCAAGGGGGCGCTAAAATACGATTTCACTTATTAGTATATCGGAGTATTCCATCTCGTTAAAGATTATTTCTGCTGCATAATAATAACCCACCATTCTTATTATAACTTTAATTCTAGTCAATTCTAACTGAAGATACATCCTGCCGCTATCATAATTATATTAATTTACCCTAAAAAAAGAAGCACCTGCTTTCTTTCTTCATTATCGTCAAAAACTAGCGGACGGAGCTTTATATTACGTAGTACCTACGCACATTTTTAAGACCGATTAACAAGATAAGGGACGACAGAAATGCACGTGTGTGTTCCTCTGACGATGAACAACCCGGAATATCTTGAAGAATTATTATTATATTATAAAGATCTTCACTCCGGACCCTTTTGTATCTACCTGTGCGACTCTGGGCTATAATTTAGAACGTTCGGAGGTTATGTAATACGTGCTCGGGTATGGGGAAATGTTTTTTTTTTCTTCATCGTATACATATATACTGGTTATATAGTGTTGAAAAGTGCCAGATGTTCGAAATGATTTTCAGAGTTAAATTTTAATAATCTATTATGAGGAAATACGAGAATATAAATGTATATTCTGATGGAAGTTTCCTCAGAGCACGCTGCTTTACAAAAACATTTAGTATGTGCACTAAAAAATTCTATTGTTACACAATAGTATATTAAAAAAAAACTCGTGTTTATAGCAATCATTGTAAAATGTGGTTTTATGTTTTTTTAATTATTTTCTTATATTTTCCATTATACAGAGTGATTCTCAATATATGCGAAAAACTTTAAGAGCTGATTCCTGAAGTTATTTTGAACATAAAGGTTCATATGACTATATGTCCAAAACGGTTTGGTTTTAAAGTTATTGAATGTTTAATAATAAATTATGAACTATGACTAACACGATATAATATCACAGTTGGTTCTTCAAAAACTATTGTGTTGAGAGGGAATTGTTTATTGTCATTTCAATATTTGTCAATAGTTGTCAGAGTATTCATTCAGTTTATTGCCAGTTTCTGTTTTCTAAAATGAATTACACGAATGCTGAGGGATGCTTTACGGAACTAACTTGCCAATAGGAAATTTCCGGCGTGCCTGCTAGAATCTTTTTCTATTGCGTTCATAAAACGCAATTGTAACACGCTTTTGCCTATCGGAAAAGTGCTTCATTTGTGATACGCTTTTTTCATTTCTATAGGTTGGCTGTATTTGAATACATTATGACAGAAAGCAAATTGACGTTTAATGCATGTAAATTGAAATACTTTAATCAAAAATTCTATACACAATTTAGTTTACATTGTTATTTGTATGAAAGTGGAATTACTGTATACATTTACACTGACGGAACAAGTATCTTGAGCATGTATTGTTATTGCCAGGCAAATTCTTCGTAACAAAGTTTTGCTGGAGTTATGCTATTGGCTTTAATGGTAGACTCTTGTGATTGAGAATCATTCGATGATATAACTCTAGAATGACCAGATGTACTTGGCCTGATAAGTTGTGCGCTACAGCCACTTTACTTTCATTAGAGTTTCGATGTAACCCTCAGCTACCGCAGATGACTTCCATCCACCATGAAGTTTTATAGTCAGCAAATCACTGCCTGCGTCTGCTAAGTGAGTAGCACTAGAACGTCTGAAGCAATGTCCAGTATAAAGCTCTGAATTGGGCATTTTAGAAAATCAGCTATTAATTTAGGCATTTTGCCAATCGTATTAATTCCAATCGGGACGATATACAATAACCATTGCGATATGTAAGCGAAGAATCTTGAATGATACTGTCACCAAAATAATATCACTCTAAATTCTAAATCATGTATGGACTATTTGTTAATTCATCTCGTCTACAGGCACCTGTGTAACCCATTATTTAAAACGATCTAAAAATTAAATCCATTACATAAAAAATTACATTTTGCAAATAATATCGTACCTTTATTGCTAAATACAATGCGTCAGAACCTTCTTCTATAAATTTATTAATATCTTCATGCATAAAATTTTAGATTTCTTAGCCTCGTATCCCTCAGAGAATCGTTTTATAATAGGCTTGTAATTTATATATTTTGATGATGTCTATATTTTTTATAATGGAAAAGCAAGAACGAAGCATGGAATACATAGACCATAAGGTAGAAGATTCTTATTTTTACCTTGTAATTCAAAATATGCCAATAAAATGTTTCAGAATATTGTGTTGACATTATTCTGTACAGCCCATAGTTCAATTGATGGTAGCATTTTTCATATACTCCTTTTGATTTTTTCTAGTAATAAATTTATGACGGGTTTATCCGCAATTTCACGCAGTGTGGTGGCGTACAAGATAAATTTGTCTCAGTATCACTCATTTTTTACAGTTTACAGAGATTATATTATGAAATATATGTTGTAAACAATTTAAATAGCCGAATTTGAATTTTGAATTCGTCAAATGTCAATCGTATGTCAATGTGACCAAACTTCATATAAAATAAAACTCAACATTTTTAATGTGAGATTTTTATTAAGTATTTATTATCAATTTATAATGCAAAATAGAAAAAAATAGTATAAGCACTCGTTTTCTAAGGCTTTTTGTCGCACTCGTTCATTAGAAAACTCGCCTGCGGCTCGTTTTCTAAACTTGAACTCGTGCGACAAAATCATGCCTTATGAAACTCGTACTTTAATATACTATTATGAAGAACGATACCCGAACCGTATCATCCCGCATCATTCAATATGTGCCCGTCTTCACCAACGTCTTAGTGAAACGGGAAATTTTAAAAAACGGACGACTGATAACGGGCACCCATCTACAGTGAGAACTCCACAAGTTGAAGAAATGGTACTAAATGAAATTGAGGAACATCCTACTAGAAGCACCAGAAAAAATGCGTTTGCTTTAAACATTAGTCAGGTCACAGTTTGGAGAATTTTGAAAGATCAACTGTATCCACTATCACATTCAACGGTGTAGGCACTTTTGCCGGCAGATTTTTCGCAAAGAGTGGTTTTTTGTCAATGGATGCAACACAAAATCGCACAAAATCCTGACTATTTGGCTCAAATATTCTTCACCGACGAGGCTACTTTCTCTAGAAACACGATTATTAATTTTCATTATAATCACATATGGGCCGACGAAAATCCGCACGAACTAGTGAATACCCGTCATTAACATCAATTCTCTGCCAATGTGTGGGCCGGAATTGTTGGAGATCACTTGATAGGTCCACATTTTTTACCGATGCGGTTAAATGGCGAGGTATACCGCAATTTTTTGAAGAGGAGCTACCACTACTGCTGGAAGAAGTTCCGTTGCAATTAAGATTACAAATGTATTTTATGCATGACGGTGCTCCAGCGCATTTTAGTTTAGTTGCTCGCGAGTTTTTGGGCAATACATATCCAGATCGGTGTATAGGACGGGGAGGTCCACAACCGTGGCTTCCGGTCTCCAGACTTAAATTCTTTGAACTTTTTCCTCTGGCGTTACCTTAAATCATTAGTTTATACGACTCCCATTGAAAATGTCGATGAACTGAGAATCGTATTATCGCAGCTTTTCAAACAATTCGAAATACCCCTGGTATTTTAGAACGGACTCGCAGTCAATACGACGGAGGATAGAAGCTTGTTATTGCAGTTGGGGGCGGTCATTTTCAACAAGTTAGTATAAGTTAATTTTGTTTTACTAAATTATTTTGTTTATTTATAATAAAACATTAATTATGTTACTTTACTATTAAACATTGTAAACTTTTAGAACTAAGGTGATTTTGGACATATGTTCTTTATGAACTTTTATGATAAAAAATGACCCCAGGAATCAGCGCTTAAAGTTTGTCGCATATATTGAGAATCACCCTGTATAATTTACTTTTTATTTATTATTTAAAGTGGGATTGTTTCTCCATTATGCAGGTAATTTCAATGTTATCACATTCATGAAATAACTGCGTCATGCGCAATAACTCCATGCAATTATTGTTATTTAGGTACTTGACTTTTAGAAACTTTTTGGTTAAAACAATCAGTGCGAAATGTATAAAAAATCATTACAAACACAGTTTGCACAAAATGCTAGTCATTTTATATGCGAAATAGAAAAAAGTACTTTACCATTAAGAATGCCGTACAAAATAACATAAAAAGTACAGTTAATAAAATCTACTGGTATTAGTAATATGTAACAGAGTATCACAAGAGTGGGGTTAAATAACATGAGGTACAAAAAGGTTTCCCTGCAACTTCCCTTTATGTAGTAGCGGCAAAAGTTTCAGCTTACATACGTACAGCCATTTCCTGTTTAGTCATTGCTATTTTTTTATTAGATTTACCACCCTAGCACATTGAAATGGATAGGGAGTGAGTGGCAGGTATATTTTTTGGACGCAGCGCATTGTGTAAATTTAATATAATATACCTGAGAAATAGGTATCTTTGAAGAAAATTATTCACATGAAGATACTTTATTTGAATTAATTTATATGTGATAATTTTTACACTTAGCTATTTATTGGCAATTATTGGCCTATTAAAATTTTAGCGTGTATAAAGGATTAATACGTGTTATATACTTATGGTTAGCACCATGTTGATGTGTTATTTTAGTTGCTATTTTGTTGCTTAGAACAGCTTTCAGTTACCGAGATTTTTCACAATAATGTTTATTTATAAAATTAGTAAAGAGTTTTTGTTTGCTAGTTTGATTTAATGCCTATTCTACTAGATTTTGTCAGTGAATTACGCGTTTGCGTTGTAAATTTTAAGAGAGGGATTTTTGTTAGAAAAACGATTGTAGAGTTTTGTCAGAGAGTTCCTTGTTCGGCTATTAACGTGAATTGACGTATTTTTGTGAATCATTGTTGCCATTTTGTAATTCATTTAATATTGAAATTGATTTCTGTAAATAATTTAGTCCATCAAGGAATTCAGACTATAATAATTGTTAATATATTGAAGTGTACACCTAGTAGATATAAGATCATTTATTATTTTTGTTCGGGAAGATACATTTTAGTTATTTTTTTTCTTCACATTATAGTTTAAAGAGTTAATTTTTCGTTATTCAATGTTGCTGTTTCATTTTTAATATTATCTATCACCTCGGTTTGGGTGAGTAGAAGCATTGTTCTTGCATTTAGTTTACGTTTTTATAGATTTCTTGTTGTGTCCACGTTTAATTTATTTTAATTTGAAACCACGTGGATTGAATCTGAAAGATTTAGGATTATCTTCCTGAACATCCAAATCTTTGCTTGTTAGGAAATAATGTCTATTGTAATTAGATCATGCATCAAGTTTTTAGGTCATTTAGGCCAATTTTGGCCAATTTAGGCCAGAGCCTTCAGTTTCTGCACCTTTGTAATTTAACCCATTTTGTTTAATAAAATTTGTTTGTTACTTGAGCATTTTTGGGTTAAAAACTCTGTTCTTTTATTTTGAAATAAAACCTTTTAAATTTTTCGGGTAATTAAAAAAGTCTGATTTCATTCACTCACTTTTTACTTTTCGTGGTTAGATTCAAGGTATGAGGTTAATTGTTCTTTTGCGCCCTTTTAAATTTTATCCGTTGAGCGAGCTAATTTTTATTTTTCTTTGTCATCTTTAAAATTCATTTTGCATTTACAACTCAGTCAGTACACAAAATTTCAAAATGGCCAATAAATTGCGCAATAAATAGCTAGATGTAAAACGACCGTAAAATAAGAATGATGTATTAAAGCAATAAAAATATTTCTTAAAAAGAGATATATTTTACCAAAATACAGTATATAATACTTTGATATATAATTGAAAAAATATTTGTTTGGATATGTGATATCGAATATCAATTCTTTTATATAAAGTCGGTACAGTCGCAGACAAAAAAATACTAGTTTTATGTCCAAATGGTGCTATTTAATATGATGGGCTTTTACAGCTACCCTAATAGCAAATTTAATTTCCCGCCAATATTTTTAGTAACTTTAACATAAAGGCATTAAAATAAGTATTGAGATAGTACAAAATAATCTGTAATTTTATGTTCCTCTATAACTAACAGTTTCTGCGGTTTTCGCCCATTGTCAAAACTCTTCGCTCGACGTTTCGCTTTCATACTGACAGCTTCTTCAGGATAACTGAACTGATTCTCCATGATTCAACATTTTTCTTATAACGCCCCTGGTGCATCCAACCGTGTAATTTCGCTCCATTGCCTGTACGTTCGTAGTAGGCTCTTCCACGTGTTGCTAAGGTGGTACCCTTTCTCTGTTAACGGTTTTATTTTTTCTATTTCTATTGTCTTTCCTGATGAGTCTTTCCCGTATTCTTGTGTGATTATTACTTTACATTCTTGAAACCATTTTGTGTCCTGTGTCGTGCATGTTTCTGCCACCGCTGATTGCTCGGCTTCTTAATCTTCGCCCTCTCGGTCTTTTATTCTTATGTCATGCTCTCCTGTTGTCCGACGTAGCACTTCCGCAGTGGCATGTTATCTTGTAGATACCTTCTGTGCGCCCCTTGGGTATCTATCTTTGCGGTCGTAGATACTGCTGGATCACGTTGCCAGTCCCGAAGCGTACTTGTACGTTACGTTTCTTCAAAATTCGCCTATTTTTCGGTGACTCCTGTATGTAAGGAAACACGCCACCCTCTTCGTGTTCTGTGGTTCTCCAGTGTCGTCTCTTCTTAGGCTCTCCTTTGTCGATGTCAGTGTAACCATTCTTCTTTAGTGCTTTCTCCAAATGTATCTTTTCACTGGTAAGATGTTTTCGTCACTGATGTTTCGCTCTGGATAGCAATGTATTGTATAATGTCTTCTCTGCATCGATGATGGTGAATCTTGCATGCAGATATCTATCGTGTGCGTCTTCTTTCTAAATACTGCGTCTGTAGCACTCCCTCTTTTGTTTTCTTAACCATAACATCAGAAAGGGAGATTTCCATTTTGTTCTTTCTCCATGTAAACTGATGCCGGGTCTGAGTTTATGTGTTCCAAAAACTGTTGTAGTTTTCTTCTTCCGTGTGCCATATACAAAAGTATCGTTCGACATATCGCAGCCAACACTTGGGTTTCATATTCGCTGAACGTAGGTTCTTCTTCAAATGCTTCCATAAACAAGTTGGCTATTACTGGTGATAAGGCTTCCCATTGCTTTTTTATGTTCCAACGTTGAAGTTACTAAGAATAATTGCGGGCAATTTCAATTTGGCTATGTGGGTATAGTTTCGGCCTTACAAGGAGAACTTGGCAAACATTAAGCTTAGTTTCGGATCCGGTTTTGTCACAGCCGGTAGTGTGAACCCTGGAGTACTTTTGTAAAATATTTATTATCATAAATGACCAGACGTTAGTTTTTTTAGAACCCATTATATAGTTTTACATCTGACACAAGTACAATTAAGTCGGTAGGTAATAGGGCCGTTTGAATCTGGCAGGGGAATGTTTTTTTATCCTTTATTCTTTTCAAGGTTGCCATCCACATGATTGACAATATCATTGTGTCATACCTGCCACGGGGTAGGTTTTACAATCTGAAATGCCCCATTTTCCAGTGCATAACAAGAAGCTTACTTGTAATGCCAATATCTAAACTACTACTTTATTTTCTAGTTTTTTTTTTTTTATGTACATTCGTGACACCTGGACATATGCAAATTATTTCCAAATTAATGCCTGTCCAAGCCTTTTCAACTCCCGCACACGGCGTCACAAACTAAAACATACATCCACCACAGCTTGCGACACGAAACTCACTTTATATCCATTTGCTCGTTCGATCATTAATTCGCGTAATGACCGCTAGATTGTGATCGCATTTTATTATAACACATAACCGCTTTGACCGTCGCTGAGTCATACGTTGTTTCCACCTTTATACGCAGACCGTTTACCCCATGAATCCCCGCGATTTCTCCTTTACGGTAGTAATGAATACATTAAATCGCGACCGAGCCGAGTCGTCCAATCTTTTCTCGCAGCGTTTGACATTCGTGACAAGTAGCCGACACGCATTTCCTATATACGATCACGCCATCTGTTGGGGGTGCGTACATTGTTTTTTTTTTTTATTTAGTAGGCATACGCGGTCACGCATGTCCACCCTTCTTCGGATAGTGCGGTTCTTATCGTCGGAATATCGTGCGAGAAGTGCAAATTTACATTTCGTGCGCGGCTAGATAAGATGTAGGGTTCCCGGTTTTTTTTATTCCCTGTGACGTGTTTCAATAGACTCCCCTTTGATATCCTCGGTACTTTAGGTACTCTAGTTACGATGGGTGTGACGCTAATAAGGGAGCCGCTACTGCTGGTAGAAGTAGGTACTAATAATGCTTTGACGACGAGTGTAATTTTACAATGCAACTCATTAAAATGGCGTGCTAGGCAGTGGAAAATGCTTTTTCTTTAAAGTATGTACCCCGTTTCCATCCAAAATAATGAAGGTGTCTTCATTTTACAATGTAAACTAATATAATTTTATCTAAAAATTTTCAAAATCCTCTACACCAATTAATTGAAATTTTTCCTCTTGATAGTATGAGTGTTTGAAGACCATCAATCCATATCTTCCTATATGACGCTCAAATTACAACAATAAAATCTAATTAGCGTCTAAATACCGTCGGTTAAATAGACTTTTTTGGAATAAGAACAGTTGAGGATCACAAATGTTACAAGATTTGCTCAAATTCCTTTTCCTTCCATTGTATTTTTGAGATGAAAACATGTATTATAATATTTTCCAGTTTAAAATAATTAAAATGGCGTTGAGCTAGTGGAAAATGCTTTTTCTTTTTAAAGTATGTAATACGTATCCACCAAAAATAATGAAGGTGCCTTCATTTTACAATGCAAACTGTTATAATTTTATCTAAACATTTTCAAAATCTTCTACACCACTTAATTGAAATTTTTCCTCTTGATAGTATGAGTGTTTGAAGACCATCAATACATAACTGCCTACATGACGCTCAACATTCCAAAATAAAATCTAATTTGCGTCTAAATACCGTCAGTTAAAATAGACTTATTTGAATACGAAGAGTTGAGGATCACACATGTTACAAGATTTGCTCAAATTCCTTTTCCTTCCATTGTATTTTTGAGATAAAAACATGTATTATAATATTTTCCAGTTTAAAATATTTAAAATGGCGTTTGAGCTAGTGGAAAATGCTTTTTCTTTAAATTATGTAATCCGTATCCATCAAAAATAATGAAGGTGCCTTCATTTTACAATGTAAACTGTTATAATTTTATCTAAAAATTTTCAAAATCCTCTACACCAATTAATTGAAATTTTTCCTCTTGATAGTAGGAGTATTTGAAGACCAACAATCCATAGCTTCCTACGTGATGCTCAAATTCCAAATAAAATCTAATTAGCCTCTAAATACCGTCAGTCAAATAGACTTTTTTGGAATAAGAAGAGTTGAGGATCACAAATGTTACAAGATTTGCTCAGATTCCTTTTGCTTTCATTGTGTTTTTGATATAAAATAATGTATTATAATATTTTCCAGTTTAAAATATTTAAAATGGCGTTTGAGGTAGTGGAAAATACTTTTTCTTTAAATTCTGTAATCCGTATCCATCAAAAATAATGAAGGTGCCTTCATTTTACAATGCAAACTGTTATAATTTTATCTAAAAATTTTCAAAATCTTCTACACCAATTAATTGAAATTTTTCCTCTTGATAGTAAAAGTATTTGAAGACCATCAATCTATAACTTCCTACGTCATGCTCAAATTCCAAATAAAATCTAATTAGCATCTAAATATCGTCAGTTAAATAGACTTTTTTTGGAATAAGAACAGTTGAGGATCACAAATGTTACAAGATTTGCTCAGATTTCCTTTGCTTTCATTGTGTTTTTGATATAAAAACATGTATTATAATATTTTCCAGTTTAAAATATTTAAAATGGCGTTTGAGGTAGTGGAAAATGCTTTTTCTTTAAAGTATGTAATCCGTATCCATCAAAAACCACGAAGGTGCCTTCATTTTACAATGCAAACTGTTATAATTTTATCTAAAAATTTTCTAAATCCTCTACACCAATTATAGACATATATTCTTATGAACTTTTATGATCAAAACAACCCCAGGAATCAGCGCTTAAAGTTTGTCGCATATATTAAGAATCACCCTGTATATAGGTTGACCACTTTTTCTTAAGAACCTCTGAATTACAGGAAACAAACTCTTCATCAGAATCAATTAATGATTAATTAAAATTATACTTATATATTATTCAAAAAAGTGAATTTATCGAAGTAGAGACGATACAAAAAAAAATATAAAAAAAGTGAAACTATAGTCTGCGAACACTAAAGCACGCACTTCACTAATACACAGTCTATATAATACATACCACGATACAGACGCTTATCCGAATAAGGTAAGACCGGTATACATCTACTATCTTTGTCTTCTTCGCTGCAGGAATGAATTCCTTAATGCTGGAGAACTAGTCTCTCCCCTCTGCACAGCGTATAGGGAACGACAAAACGGGGACCAATTATCCGGCACAGAGGCGAAAAGACCAAACCATGTCACGACAAGCGCGGTAAAATAACGTTAACTTAATTCGAAAAGGAGTAAATGTAGGAGACATGATAATGAATCTTATTGTTTCCAGTTGTTCGCTAGATGGATGGACGTTTGCAAAGTATCTTGCGATTTTTTCGAATCGAATTTAGGCATTAGAAAGGATATGTGGCCTTTAAAATTTGAGTTTGTGAAAAGAAAGACATTTATTTGAAGTGGCTTAGGGTGTTTTGATAATTTTTAGATAAAATAATTAGAGTTTTTAATGGAAAATGAAGACCGCTTAATTAGTTGAGTAATATATTCAGCTTAAACATTAAAATAAAAACATTTTGCACTTTACCAAACGTCATTTTAATCAGATCCAAATATAACTGCCCTCCCCCCAATGATTCCTTGCACCACGCACTGTCTTAATGAGATCTAATTACAATTTTTTCACACATCTAAAAGCCGTTGTTTTAACCGTTGAGGTAGTAATAACTTTCCTAGGAACAAGGTTGGGAAAGGTGAGTTTTCCAGAGATGTTGGTTTTGAAATTAAAAAAAAAAAAATGTTTAAGGATATACTTACAAATGGAAATTTTTACTTGGAATGATTCATGATTAGTTTGGAGTTTTTTTTAGAAAAATAATTTAGAAAAAATAGATTATATATTCTCTACTATTTAACCAGGGAATAAAAAGTAACCAAAATTATACAGGGTGTTCCATAATCTAGGGTTGATTTGGGGTAACTTCTTAGTACTAGAAGTATTTTTTTAATGAAACGCCCTGTATATTTTTACACCACGTGATGTAAAATTGAATCCTCTTTCGAAAAGCTATGGGTGTTCTTATACCTATCTCTATTGCTTCTTTTAGAATAAGCGGTTTTCAGAAAATGTAGTATTTAATTAATAGTAGGCGGTGAAAAACATTTTTATTTTAAAAGCATATAAAAAAATTTAAGTACAGTATGAAAAATAAGTATATTTTCTGAAAATCACTAATTCTAAAAGAAGCAATAGAGATAACTATGCCCTGTATAATGGTATCTGTTTAAATTAACTTGTTCTCCGCAGAAAGAAAAACTTACTTTAATTGCCACATGCTTCGACAAGAAACCAGTTTATTCAATATGTATAAATTTCATTTTCAATATCGTTTGAGGTGTTTCAAGCAATCAACATCTTTCTTACCAGTATTTTCACTTCGAAACACCGCTAGTTTAATACCAACACATCATCTCGACTATATTGTATATATATATATACAGGAATTCTTAGACTGTTAACTTTACTTTCGCTAAAGTTGAGAAGTAATTTATGGACTGATACGGTGATTGCGTGGATTCTTAAATTAACAATAAATTACAACTTTCATTTTTGTATTCATCGGGTTTTCTCATTTTTTTGTAGGATTTTTTTTTTTGCAAAGGATGGAGGATTAATTTACGTTTATCGTGCTGCTAGCATATACAAATACGCAGATATTTATATAGAATGGCAGTTTATATTCACGTTAATGGAGCAACTCGGATGGGTTCTGAGAAAAAATGTACACTTCGCATGAATTTATCTTTTTTTTTTGCTGATTGTTTAACCTAATTTTTTGTTCCGTCCAGAAATATAAATGCCTACGTTCCAAATTCCTATTTTATGGCCTTTTATCGCTTTTATTTATCATAAAACAGCGGTATCTATTCTTGGGATGTTCGGCTCTTGAGCAATACCACATACATATTCATGATACATGCATACTGCAATTTTTGCTATCTTTAGATGCTCTGTAATCACTAATTAGTATTTGAATTTTGATCTATTCCCCCAATTGATTATTTTGTTTGTTTTACGTTTTTCAGACATTTTTTTACATATACAGGGTGTCTCACGGCGAACCGCATCGATCGATATATGAGAGAGTATACATTGGAAAATTCTGAAAATTTCCCAATATACTAAAGCCGATCTGCGCTATTGAACTAAAATATTTTTAATAATCTAGCGCATCCGGTTGTACCGGAAGTGACTGTCGACTTTATTATTTTAAATGGAACACCCTGTATATTATAACATTTTTTAATTCCTCGTTCAAATCTAAAGTAAGTTTATTAAAACAACTGTGTTGTTATTTTCAACCATATTTGAAATATTTGCATTTTTTTAAAAAAAATTTCAGGACGAAATGCATCTGAACTTCTATAACTACAAAGGTATTTTTCTATTTTGCGTTCATAAAAACGCAATTGTAACACGCTTTTGCGTATCGAAAAGTGCTTCATTGTGATACGCCTTTTTTCATTTCTATAGGTTGGCTGTATTGAATACATTATGACAGAAAGCAAAATTGACGTTTAATGCATGTAAATTGTAAATACTTTAATCAAAAATTCTATACAAATTTAGTTTACATTGTTATTGTTATGAAACGTGGAATTACTGTATACATTTACACTGACGGAACAAGTATCTTGAGCATGTATTGTTATGCCAGGCAAATTCTTCGTAACAAAGTTTTGCTGAGTTATGTTATTGGCTTTAATGGTAGACTCTTGTGATTGAGAATCATTCGATGATATAACTCTAGAATGACCAGATGTACTGTGCCCTGATAAGTTGTGCGCTACAGCCACTTTACTTTTCATAGATTTTCGATGTAACCCTCAGCTACCGCAGATGACTTCCATCCACCATGACGTTTTATAGTCAGCAAATCACTGCCTGCGTCTGCTAAGTGTGTAGCACTAGAATTTGCTTTTTTTTTGTGTAGCTCTGAATTGGGCAATTTTAGAAATCAGCTATAATTTAGGCATTTTGCCAATCGTATTAATTCCAATCGGGCACGATATACAATAACCATTGCGATATTTAAGGAAGAATCTTGAATGATTAATATTTTTTGTCGCAGGGCACATATTTTTTAATTAAAGTAATCCATCTTTCATCCGTAATTGCAAAAACTCTTACGATATTATTTTTTGTTTAGGTACTGTCACCCAAAATATATCACTCTTAAATTCTAAATCATGTATGGACATATTGTTAATTCATCTCGTCTACAGGCACCTGTGTAACCCATTATTAAAACGATCTAAAATTAAATCCATTACATAAAAAATTACATTTTGCAAATAATATCGTACCTTTATTGCTAATACAATGCGTCAGAACCTTCTTCTATAAATTTATTAATATCTTCAATGCCATAAAATTTTAGATTTCTAGCCTCGTATCCCTCAGAGAATCGTTTTAAATAGGCTTGTAATTTAATATATTTGATATGTCTGTATTTTTATAAATGGAAAAGCAAGAACGAAGCATGGAATACATAGACCATAAGGTAGAAGATTTCTATTTTTACCTTGTAATTCAAAATATGCCAATCAAATGTTTTCAGATATTGTGTTGACATTATTCTGTACAGCCCATAGTTCAAATTGATGGTAGCATTTTTCATATACTGCTTTTGATTTTTTCGGTAATAAATTTATGACGGCGTTATCCGTAATTTCACGCAGTTGTGGTGGCGTACAAGATAAATTTGTCTCAGTATCACTCATTTTTTACAGTTTACAGAGACTATATTATGAAATATATTGTTTAAACAATTTAAATAGCCGAATTTGAATTTTGAATTCGTCAAATGTCAATCGTATGTCAATGTGACCAACTTCATATAAAAATAAAACTCAACATTTTTAATGAGATTTTTATTAAGTATTTATTATCAATTTATAATGCAAAATAGAAAAAATAGTATAAAGGACTCGTTTCATAAGGCTTTTTGTCGCACTCGTTCATTAGAAAACTCGCCTGCGGCTCGTTTTCTAAACTTGAACTCGTGCAACAAAATCATGCCTTATGAAACTCGTACTTTAATATACTATTAACTTGAAAAATTGGTAATTTGTAGAATTGTTGACCGTATGGGGTAGCATCCGAAACCGAATGAATTTTTCGAAAACATTATACAGCGTGTCCGAAAATTACAGTTAAACTATGGAATTGAAAAAGTGTCAAAACTTTTTTTTTTTAAATACAACTACCTACTTTTCTCTTTCTCATCAAACTGCCCCTATAAAAATACAAAAAAAAAGTCGTATTGATTACCCATCTAAAATGGATACTTTTTAAGATAATTAGTAGAATATGTATGCATGGTGTAAGAAGGTAGCCTTATGTAGTTTTTTAAAATGTAAATTCTGCTTTAGTATATCTAAGTAAGTACTGACCATTCGGCAGCAAACAATCCAGTATTGATGAAGTGTCACATAGTTTTTAATTATAAACAATGCCGGCACGGTGAAATTAACGAACGAATATTATTTAAATTTGTTTATTATTTATAGAGAATGCAATAAAGTGATAACAAGAACATGTGATACCTTTGCTGCTCGGTGTCCTCAAAAGCAGAAGCCGCCACCAAACACAGTTAAACGAATAATACAGAATTTTAAAAACTTCGGATCGGTAAAGGCAAAAATTCAAAAACATAAACCTACACTGCAAAAAATTACAGTAATTTTACCATGATAAATCAGGAATATTACATGTAATAACGTTGTGAATTTACCACAAATCATGTAAATTTTGTTTTGCATGTTTTTTCTAGGATATTTAACATGGAAAAAGAAATTTCGGTAAAATTTATAGCTTTTTCATGTAAGTTTAAGATGTAACAAAAATTCAAAAGGAAAATACAGGAAAAAACATGTACAATTTTGTATTTACTCTCAAAATTTACTTAAAAGTGTAAAATTGACATTTTTTTAGGGTATTTAGTGCACTTTAAAAGTAATTTTACTAGTGAACTATTAATTTTACTGTAAAAATATGAGGATCTTTCATATTTATTTGTTTTTACTCGAATTTTCGGGTAAAACTATAGATATCATGGAAAATACGAAATTCATACGCCGCAATGTGATTGGTTATTAGATTATTTATCTGTGCGCGTAGGTAATTCTATTCCTTTGTCGAACTTATTATTTGGCTCAATGATATCATGTACGTCACAAACAATCGTAGGTTTCGCGTAAGCGTGTTCATTCTTGATCCCTGGTTGAGCGATTCAGTATGACCTATTTATTAGGTGCTATAAAAGAATTAGGTAAGTTGCTTGCTCTCTTTATAAAAATACATATGAAAATTACTTCAGTGTTCGGTAAATATAGAGTTCATATAAATATTACATCCGAATTTTACAGTACAATCTTTGAAAACACGTCAGCATGTGAAATTTACTAAATGGTGGAAATTTTACCTTATGAAGCAAATTTACCTGTAAAATTGTAGGCAACTACTTTGTTACCAACAATTTTACATGTAATTTTACTGCAACTTTTTTTTACAGTGTATCGTTAATGATGCACACTAAGCACTTATTTAGAGTACTTCATAGTAAAAGTATAAAGCAGCATATTTAAATTATAAAAAAGCAAGAAACGTAAAATTTATTTTAACAAATGTTCAAAGTTACGGCCTTGAACTTCCAGACGTGGTCTACCAGAACTTTTGCCTTTTAAAACAGATCCTGATGCAGTCCCGAAACTTCTTCACTGCTAGGCGAAAATAATGTTGTAAAGCGGTGTTATTCACAACTTTACTAGGAAACTGTCGCTTACACTCAGCGTAGGAATATTGCCATTTTCCCATTAAGAAATTATGCACTTCGATAACATGCTTCAATCATAAAAATATTTCCTTGCGATGTGCACATTATTTAGTAGTATTGAGTTAGAAATTGCCAGGAAAAATTATATTGCCACTCACCAAAATGACATAAGAAATATAATTATTACTTATCATAAAAGGTACTATAGTTACTCAGCACCTAAAACTGTAATGTAATTCATTTTGAAACACTATATATTAGTTATAAACATATTGCATACCAACCCAGTTTCTATCCTGTTTTGTATCTTCGACCTTTAGTTTTTGCCCTTTTAACCCTCAGATGTCCATCAGCTGATTCTCTCACACAGAATTAAGAAACAGCTGGACATACTTTAAAAATGCCACCTTGTTCCTTTGGAGGGAATCTTTTATGGACAGTTTTCAGGTATACATGAAATGGAACAATAGGGCTTGAATTTCTAAGCCCTTGCAAATTCATTGTGACCTCGAACATCAAAAGATGTTTATATACAAAAGAAGTGTCGGTGTGATCCCAACAAGCCACTAACTTTCGCTCCTATATATTATATAAGTCTTTTTGAATCGACAATTATCAAGATTTAATAATCTTTGGTTATACACAGAGATTCAAAATGATTGTCAATTCCGCTCCTATAGATAATAACAGGGTGTAGGTATATGCCGCGTGTTTGCAATGAAGGTTTGAACTAAGTCAGTGTTGGAACATAAGAAAGTAAACGGATCTATCATAAATAAGGAAAACGTAACCTATATTTGAACTCGCATTATATAAACGACTATGGATTGGTGTTTCTGCTTGTAAAAATGAAATGTAATTAATTTAACTTTACTAAATTATGATTTTACAATTCAGTACTAACTGGTGTTTAACTAAATTTATTTATTACTTTAAATTATAACATACAATTAGTATAATTATTAAGTGACAAAACTGCATCTCTCAGTTCTTCTATGGTATGCATGCGGTTTCTATAGATCCTATTTTTTAGATAGCCGAACATGAAATAATCTAATGGGGTTAGATCAGGCGATCTTGGTGGCTATCTTTGTGCTCTAACGAACCTGTCAGCAAAAAACTGTTGAAGATATTGGCAGGTTTGTCGAGCAGTATGTGCTGGAGCATTATCTGCTGAAAATAACCTGCTTCAAGCTCATTTCTTGTAACTCTGCAATAAACAATTCCAACATCTATTGGTAACGTTGGGTTGTTACATTTTCCTCGAAGAAAATTGGCCCTATTATTCGTTGCCTGGACATAGCTAACCGAACTCCAACTTTTACGGAATGCAATTGCGTTTCTCGAAATTCGTGTGGATTTGCTGAAGACCAGATACAATAGTTTTGTAAATTGATATAGTCTGTTAGATAAAAACCAGCTTCATCCGAGAAAAAATATTGTTAGCAAGTCATCGTCCCTTAAATTGTTATTAAACCAATGACAATATTCCAATCGCCTATCGTGATCTAATGGTAATAATTCCTGTACCGTAGAAACTTTATAGGGATGAAAATGTAACTTTCTTTTGACAGCTCATTGCGCTGAAGTGTATGATAAGCTATAAAATTATAAAATTAATAAACTATTTCACTTAATGTTAATATTGATTTTTTACCTGTTTGTTGAGCTATTACCACAGATAAATTCCCTTATTTTCTTACAGTATTCAGAATTACTATTGTTGGTGATATTAGATGTAAATATAAACGATTTGAAGAAAATTATAAGATAAATAATCGAAAGATACTACAACACGCACGCCAATGTCGCTAAATGTCAAGAAAATTCATTTAATGTATGAAATTTGTATGTAGCTAACTTCGCTCATTAAATTGGTAATAAGTATAGATATTTTTTTCCGGAAAACAGTTTTTTTTTCTTACGACAATCATTTTGAATCACATGGTATATCCATTTTATGTTGTGTCTTTTTAAAAGAAATATGTTAGAAAACAAAAAAAAATATTCTCAGTCACAAATAATCACATGACAACTCGACGAATAGGTATCTTTCTTGCGTTCATCAGCGTCAAGTGCCGCTTCTTCGTTTGAAAGTTAAAAGCTATAAAACTTCTCTAAACGTTAAATAAATGGATAGGCATTTAGGAGGAATCACAAACGGAAATTACCCAGACTTAATTGCTTCATTTCAATCCGCCGGATCGTACGCGAATCATGCACACATCAGAAACTGGTATAATTGAAGTGTCCGTCCGAGTATTGAGAAAACGGAACAGTTGTATGTTGTATGCATGCGGTAATTAAAGATAAGGTATGCGCGCTTTTGCTTGCTACAGCAAGGACATATCGCGTCAATCAAAAGGATAATTGCCTATATAATAGCTAGCATTTATTTAAACGTGGATATATAGTAATTGAGATTTTATGTTGTATATAGAAATGAGTGGAAATTGGAATATTGAAAATATCAACAAGGAAATAAATAAAATTCTGATGGTAGAACTTACTGCTGCATAGATACCTTCTTTTCAAATATACAGGCTGTCCCACGATGAACTGCACTGTGGAAAAATTGCTGATGATGGATTTTCATGGTTATTTAATGTTCTGGAGAATGAATTCTTTGGGGTTGTCAATTTCGGAGAAGTTTGTCTTATCACCGGTGTTTGGAAAATAAACCAGAAAAGCAATTATTATTTTTATTTTCATTGTTGACAAAGCAAGCCATAATTCATCTCAACAAGGATTAACTTAAATGCAAAAAAATAATACATAACCAATCTAATGAATTCCAATATCATTTTTAGTATGTAATAGAATGCAAAAATTTTCACTCTTAAGTTAGAATATTTATTCTACTTCTTATACAGTTTGCACGTATTCATTCCATAACAAGGTTTACAGATTGAATATTCCGTGATGGAACTAAAACAACATAGATTGCCATGGTTTTCAACATTGTCAGTATCAAATGTAAATGACGGCATCGTATATAATAATTATTTTCAGACAAATTTCAATTCAAATAAAATAATGACTGAAAAATCGAGTGAATCAAAAATGGAATTTTGATAATACTTCACCTGAAAATATAAATTATGCAAATAATAAAAACTAGTAAAAACCATACTACCGCAAAAATCGAGACATTAATACGCCGAAAAATATTATGCACTGTTAATGAGTTGTCAACGAGAAAAGAAAACGAATTGCTTTTCCGAAAATGTTTTAGTTCCATTTTCTGGTGATTTATTAAAAAAAAAAAATGGAAATCCTAGACTAATATGTGGAAACTATATTCCTATATGCAATGATAAATGTGAAACACGATCTGGATATTTTAAGATACAAAAAATTCAAAATTTTGTTAAAACGTTCTTCTGAAAAGTATGTAGCTAAGAAATCAAAGTTTTTACAAGGAAAAAATGTTAAGCAATTCTTAGGAAATGCTCGGATAGGATTATATTTAGCTACAAAGGTAATAGAACTTATAATTTAAATAGCAATTTTAATCGAATGTAGTTTTTATTTTTAGATCGCCCTTGTCACTGTTTTTTAGGGCGCTTGTCGCCAGAATGAGGTTTACAATATTAAATTTGAGATCCGCAATTTCAATTCCGAATACAAAAACTAAAAAACCAAGAGAGTTTACAATCACCAGAGATTTTTATAATATTGTAACGTAAATTGTTTCGTTGGCATCCCTAGATGGCGCTAGCATAGCGGAAGAAAGAACTACGCACGAGGTTCTAAAGAGGAACGACAGAGGGCAGTACCGGGACGAAGATTCGTGATTATTCTCCTGAATCTAGAAGCACGCCCTAGATGTTTCTGGAGGAATCTCGTAGTCTCGGCGCCAGATATAAATAACGCGTGGGGATTGGCCGGAGGAGTCAGTCGATACGAGTTGAATTGTGCGGATAAGCAAATAGCGAATAGAAATAAATACGAGCGAATTAATACGTGTAATATAAATATCGGTGCAAATAAATCGTTTACATAAATTAAGACATTAGTAATTAAGTGATTCAATTAATAAGCGTTTTTAATAGTCAGTAGTGAGTGATTTAAGTTTAGTGTTTATTTTGATCTTATTTAATAGATTTTAAGTAGTTCGTAAGTGTGTTAATAAATCAAGTTAATTTAAATATATCGCCTGTGTATTTTTCTAAATCCCGACAACGTTTTAAGAATAAAAAAACGTTACAATATTGTAAAGAAATACTGGGACTCTAAGACCTTGTAATAATTGCTCCTGATAATTTTTCTATTAACTTCCAAAAAGGATCTATCTGTCAACAGGGAGTCTGTTGTTAGGGATTTATAAAATATTGTTCAAATTTTGACACCTTGGATAGTCACAGTCAGGTAGTGTCATTTACACGAGCTCCTCCAATACGTATACGGAGAATTGTTATGGGGATCAAGCTCCTCAACTACCGATATACTTATCAAGCAGAAAGCAGCCTATAAGATGTCTTGCGGGGATTAGTCAGCTGACTTCATGTAGAGCTTCTTCATTCACTGAAGAATTTTGACATTACCGGAATTGTTTATTAAAATCCTGCGTTCATATCCATAAACCACAAGCATCTACTGCTAACCAAAAATAATAATCCTAATAATTTATAACATCAGAAATCAGAAGAAACATCTTATGAAAGCATCATTTGAAATTAACGGCTAGTAGTCCAATGTTCTAGACACTAAGTGTACAACTCTACCCAATAGATGGAAGCACTTACGCTGAATAACTTTAAAGAACTCTCAAATCATGGCTAAGAACAAAATGTTTTTACTCAATCTCTGAATTTCTTAACTCAATGAAGATATAAGAAATCTAGATATGTTGTAGTATTTTTCTTGTTGTATATTTGTCTTTGTAGTTCTTCTTTGTATGACGTGTCTCATACCTATTCTGAATTAAATAAATCTGCTACTTTACTTTACTTTACTTTACTTTTGACCGCGCGTTGATCATGCATATTCCACTAAAGGCCGATTCACACTATCGGTGAGGTCACGGTCAAGCCACAGTCAGATCAAATATTATTACATGCATTTTGTATTGTTTGACCGTGACTTGACCGTGACCTGACCGATAGTGTGAATCGGCCTTAAAGGCCGTTTACACTATCGGTCAGGCCCCGGTCAGGTTACGGTCAGCTCAAATATTGTTACATTGGTCCGCGACTTGACCGTGTATCCGAATGTGAATTTAACAATACAAAATTAATGTTACAATATTTGATCTGACCGTGACTTGACCGATAGTGTGAATCGGCCTTAAAGGCCATTCACACTATCGGTCAGGTTACGGTCAGCTCAAATATTGTAACATTGGTCCGCGACTTGACCGTGTACCCGAATGTGAATTTAACAGTACAAAATGAATGTTACAATATTTGATCTGACGGATAGTGTGAATCGGCCAGTTACGGTTTTGCAACGACACGTCATGTAATTGAATCAGGTGTACCGCATGGTTTGGGTTTTGAGTCCCTTACTATCTCTATTATTTGTTAACGAGTGTGTGCATCTTTTTTTTTTGTGATTTATGTGTTATGAATTGTGTGCAATATTCATTTTTATTTTGCAAAAAAAAATGAAAAATGAGAAAACGTAAAAATGGGGCAAAATAAAAAAAAAAGATAAAAATAAAGAAATGCAAAAAAATGGAAAAATAACTAAAAAAGTATTTGAAAAAATATTAAACATCGTTAAAAAGAGATTAAAGGTTTGGAGAAAAAAAAATAAAAATACACAAATATAAAAAAGTGATTAAAATTTTAGAAAAAAAATAAAACATTCTTTAAAAAATTTAAAAAAAGCAATATTATTAATGTTCAACTGCATTACTCAATTTTTTGTCTATTCAACGAGGCAAAAACAAAATATGTCCACCAGAAGTGTTCTGCACATTCTATACAAGTGATATCTGTCACTTCCAGCGACTTATTAATCCACCTTCTTCAAGGAACATGTTCTAGAAGAACGCACGACTTTTAGTTTTATATATGTAGGTATGTATCGAAAATCTTCATTTCTAATATCCACGTGTTTGCCCGTGAATATAGACATAATAAACAGAACTATGTACATATATATACAAGAACATAGGGCAATAACACCGAACACCGCTTACACCAAACAAACAGCGATAAAAATCGTTACTGCAATTTAAAACATTTAAAGTAGGCGTATAAAAATGACAGCTCACTATCTGTCATCGTTGCTGCTATAAATCTGTCGAGATACGACTGCACCTGTTATGGGTATATTATGAAGCGATTGTCGCCCGTATAACAAGCTTGATGTACATTTTTGTATTCTGTGTGCTTTTACGTTTGTATATAATACTGTATGTATTCTCTGGCGGCAGTTATTAATACTCAGTGCACGAAAAACGCCATACACATATAAGCTTTCGTAAGAGGAGAATGGTAAAAAGTGTAAGAAAGACGGAACAACATGAGGTGTATTAAATATGTGTCCTTTCTGCATCTCTACAAAAAAAAAATTAATATTAATAATCTATGCAGAAGTTATTTTTTTTAAGATTTTAAAGTGATTGTTTAAGCAGAAATGGAGATAAGAAGATAATATAATTTTGGGGATTAATTACTTGTAGTCAACCTAAAAACTAAGAAACGGAGGGAAGCAAATAAATTAAGAACAATTAAATTAGATTAAAATATTTTCAACTTGTTAGGAAATCTCAAGTCATACTGCGAATCCGGCAACAAGTTCCTTATTTTAATTATAACACAACGCACATATATTTGTAAAATATCTGCTTATAGTCCATTGGAAATCGTGTAACTTATTATTAAATCGGGAACTTTTCTAAGTCATTCTATTGCTTTATTCTCAGAAATATCTGAGCGTAGCAAATAGACTGCCAATATTTTCGATTGCGCAGTAGTATTAGGTATATTTAGCCGGCAAGGAGGATGTTTTTTTTCCGATATTCCTAGCCGCGAAATATTTTGATTGGATCGTGGGCTTCTAACGCAATTTCTTTGCCAATATTGAATATGTATATACATATGAGCATGAAATGTTACGCTGAAAGAATTCTTATGTGCATACGTTGCTCCGATTTATGACTTTAAGATGCAAATGTTTAAATTAAATAAGTAAGCAAATTTCTTATAATATTACTATTACACAATTTCTGTTTGATATAATAAGAAATGATGTCATTTATAACCTGACAGTTCTTTTTCTGACAATTATAAATTATTTATTTAAATGCATCAATGTGCACTGAGAGAAATGAAATGGTTATTTCAACATTTTTGGAGGAAAGGAAGAAAAAGTGTCAGAAGGGAACAAAAGAAAATGGAGAATGTATCTTAACCCGACAAGATGAAAATGGAGGGCGACCTAGCAAAATAATGGAGGCAATTCAAAGAACATTGGGAATTATATTCTACCGCGAGTGGTTGCAGTGGGAAAACAGCCGAAATACAAGCAGCGACGCTGTTACACTGTAAAGGAATGGAAGTTCGAGAAATTTTAAATAATATTGAAATTACGCTAGAAAACACAACGATCGACAGCCGGAGACAGGAGCAAGACAGAAGACACGTTTCACCCAAGAGCCGCACAAGGATGGAAGATCATTGGAAAGAGGTGTCCGGCAAATTCAAACAAGATCGTTTGTAACGGATTCGAACAATTCTAGAACAAGTCGGTGTACACGTTGTAATTTTACGCATGCGCAAAACAGTTGTCCAGCTTATGGTAAAATATGTGATAAATGTAATCGTAAAAATCATTTTGGCTCTAATTGTTTAACTAATCGATTAATATGATAAAAACCAATTCCGTTGAAAATAATGATTATTTGGTGAGTAGTATTACGAAATCGGTAAACGCTGATAACGAATTTTGGTTAAATGTTGTTATTAATGATTTATTATGAAACGTTAAATTGTACTTTCCTTTCAAATGTATGAATAAAACCTTATATAATTTTTTAGTTATGTTATTAAGCTAACATAAGTTTAGTATATAATGCCGTAAATGTTTTTCTTCTATTACCTACTATAGTCTTCCTAATTAGGCAATAGCTATGCGTTGCTATCAATGGGCTAATTGCTGAATGTGCGGGCGGATTTTTAATTTCATCGATAGATCTATCGATTACAGTATATCTCTGTTTAATAGATTAATGATACAGTAATCGATGGATCCATCGATGAAATTAAAAACTCGCCCGATCAGTAACGTGATTTTAATCAAAATCGAAAATAGTTCCACTAACAAGAAAATCTTTTCGTATAACCACCTAAAAGTGGTGAATTACATGCAAATAGTCATTCGATGAATACTACAGGTAGGTAAATGAAACAATATAAGTTTTGAATTAACATTTTATAGTGCTAACCAATATTATAAAGTTATAGAGACAATTATTACTTCGTGTGTTCTACAACAAGTAACTGTGTTGGGATAATGTTGTTGTATTATCTCAATAGCAGGTAGAAATTGTTAATGGAAAATTTAAGTAAGTCTGTCTATTATTTTTTAACCAACGTCATTGATATGTCATACAAGTAAAGACAAGCTTCTGATTTGAGTATTTTGTTCAAGTATTACATTGAAAAAGAAACAAAGTTTCCGCTTGTCTCGCAGAAAAGATACAAGGAGTAATTTCATGAATGTGACAGATAGAGATAGCCATATTACTGCATTGTTTAAAATAAAATATTTAAAATAGTGGCATCGTTTTCCGGTTTCTATCATGGCACTGGTCAGTTGTCAAATCTAACCTATAGCGTCGTTAGTTTGTGTATTTTGGTTTAATTATTAATTGTTTCTCGCCCGTTTTTTTCGCTTCTTTGTATATTTGGCAAGAAAAAATTGTTCTTTTTAGAGCACAGAAGCTTTGTAAAGTTTTTAGTCGGTAAGTTATTTGAATAAAGAGAATGTAATAAACAATGACTAATGTTATTGTTATTACAGAAAATGCCTGAAAGCGGTTGAATTCTAAGGCACAGGAGCTTGTGCTTAATGCTCTGGCATATTTCGAGAGGGAAAAAGAAAATGGGGGACCTTTATCCTTTAAGTGCTGTTTACGAAGGTAGATATTCTAATACACTCATAATTATGTTTATAAAGTATGTATTTTTTGCAGAAAGGTAAGCGAAGCACTTGGTGTAAGCAGACAGACTGTCTGGAATTTAAAAAAGAGAAAACCTGCAAAAATCCTGTTTCCTCACTTCATCCTGAAAAGAGAACGCGTATTAAGCCGAAAAACAAGAGATCTACGAGAGACAACTAAAATGGGAAGTGCGAAATACTATTTACAACAATGTATCAGCAAGTAACAGCAGTTATATAATTGGTTTATGATTTTGTTATAAGAAGTATGATTTTAGGGAAACATGTTACTTTTTGCAAACTCTCAAGGATGAACTCAAAACCAAGGCATCAATTTGAATTGTGCAAAGCAATCCTTGAGCACTTTGTTAAAAGAAATTGCTTCAAATATCGAAAAAGAAGACAATAGGAGATCATTAATTGAGAAACATGATATTGCATTGTTGCGAAGTGTTTTTCTTAAAAAGTATATGGCTAATCTTAGCTCAAGTTCTGCCAAACAAGTAGTGTTTTTAGATGAGACTTGGATTTATTCCAAAGGCACTCAAAATAAGTCTTGCCAGATGACACTGCTAAAAGTGTTCGAAAAGCCTCAGGGTTACGATGGCAAACGTTTTATGATTGTTCACGCTGGAAGTGAACACGGTTTTATTATGGCGGCAAGCCTAATATTTGCGTCTACCTCTAAAGCTGCGGACTACCATTCTGCAATGGATAGTAAAAAATTTGAAGAATGGGTAACAAAACAACTAATCCCCAACTTACCACCAAATTCTCTTGTTGTCATGGATAATGCTCCCTACCATAGTGTTGTCATCAATAAAATTCCAAATAGTTCGTCCAAGAAACAAGATATCGCAGATTGGTTAAGGAGCAATGGCATAAATTTCTCAAGTGAGTCAACTAAAATGGAATTGCTAGATATAGTTAGAAGGAATAAACCTGAGAAAAAGTATGCTATTGATGAACTTATAAATGTCATGGTCATGAAGTGCTGAGACTTCCTCCTTATCACTGCGATTTTAATGCAATAGAATTGATCTGGGCTCAGCAAAACGATATTATAATCAAAATATTGGTAGGGATGGTTATCGCGATCAAATGTATTGAATATGTGGAATGCGAAGCACTACAACATTGCACACCCAACACAGGGAGAACTGTGTGAGGCACACAAATAATTAATAAAAATACTGGTAATGAACGGGAAAAAAAAGTAGTGGAGATGGACATCGAGCCAATAATAATTGGTAATCCGAACGAATCCTCAAGTTCTGAAGAAGACACGGATAATTAATTGGAAAAAAAGGAGCTGTTGTCGTGACATGATAAGTCGGATTTCGAGGCCTGAATTGGCCGAAATGCATATGAACGATGTATGGTTCAATTTCAAGCAGCAATGGACGTCCTTCGGTTGAATGTTCTGTTTTATGACTGATTGAAATTTGAATCACTTATGACATAAATAACTATAATTCTGCGAAAAAAAATAGGTCTTTATATATATATATTTTATTAAGGAAATATTAGTCATTATTAAACTTTATTACTGTGTTAATGCTTATTATATACACTACGAACAGAAATTCTACCCGCTAACTGGTGTTAACATCACTTACATATTTGCCAGTTGATGTGCTTAAATGAAGAACGAATTAAAAATAAAAGTTTCTTCAAAATGAAAACCATTCAAAAAAATAACAAATAAAAGAGCACAAAAGAAATATATTTAGCAAATACAAATAAAGCCTTGTTTTTAGCTGGTGTATTTATTGGTGTATTTATAAGGTAAAATTGAACAGTGGCAATAGGAAAATTATGTTACCACATACTTCTATTCTTGCATAGAATGGTCATCCACCACTAAATAGTTATCATTGTCAATCCAGCACCATTTACTTAACTGGGAAATATTCGTTTTCAAACACCATATGAGTAATTCGACACAATTACGTGTTTGCAATATGTCCTTGTTATTTCAAATTTCAACATGCGTAATGGAATTAAAATTGCTTTTAAAGGTGTTCGTTGAAATTCATGGCAGATATTGCAATTGTTGAAAATATGATGATCAGCAAATAACATTTCCTCCGGTCTTAAGCATGTGGTTCTATAAAATCAATTGATGGGATCTCCGAATTCATATGTATGTGTAATATACTTACAAATTTGTAGGATTTGCTATACCAATTAGTAATACGGTTAAGCATTCGCATTACGGTATCTTTCTATAAACAGTATCTCACCAAAGCAATTCGTGTTCATCCCAAATTTCGAATATTAGTAGGATGCCCACCGATTAATTCTTGGTCTTCTAACACACAAAAATGTTCAATTAATAACGTCTTCATTCAGAAATTCAGTAATTGTTCAATATCAGAGTGACATCAGATGTCACAAACAATTATTATTATTCAAGGCTTATGTTCATGGTTATATTCAATTTGAGGGAGATATTAAAGTTTAAGCTTCCGTACATAAGTCCGCTCAAAATGAAACAATTTTTTTGTTCGGTTCAAGGTTCAAACTAATGCTGTGACAGTAGTATAATATGGGTTTGAACGTAAACTAAAATCGATTTAAAACCATACTGAAAACCGCAGCATAAGATATCCTGTTTATACGGTTTTTTAATTTGACTCCGAAGTATCGATTTGATTCATACGGACAAAAATCGATGACGTTGGTTAAAACTTATAATAGACAGATAGTACATGTTCAAAGAATCACGCGTAGTCTGTTTCTTATAACATTTATTATTATTCAGTTACTAACGCAATTTAACATTTTGTACGTATTGCATTAACATCAACATCATCATTGCTCATATTGCAAAAGAAAAAAGTGTTCAATACACCATTTTATTAGTTAATACAACACTTTTTTTCTCTCGGTGTGAATTACAAAAGTTATTACATCTTATACAGGATTTTTATTTATCCGATTATAGCGGCATACATTTCATGTTTATACATGCGCAGGTAAATCTTGCCTACATTGCTCCTGGCGCATCTGAATTTCTTACGAAACAAACTGACTGTACCCAAGCAAGGGCGACACATTAATTTTTCGAAGCGAATATCCTCGTTAACTGTTATTAATCGTATGTTTTACAAACGCATGTGTATATACGCAAAATTATTATATCCTAAACTATCCGCAAACGATCGGCGTGTCTATAATAGTTTAGAAGCTTCGGAATGTTTCGGAACGCAGAACATGATCCCATTAATAAGCTACGAGCGACCATCATCTGAAACCCCGGCCGAAATCAGCGGTTAATTGCGGAGTTTCGTTAATTCAATTTGCATATTAAAAGCTGGGCGCTTCGCATTATATCGTCCGCTTAAAATTAATTAGAACGCGCGGCAGTGCTGTTGGCGAACGCGATGTGGCAACGCCGCTTCGAGCCGTATAACCCTGAATTCGTGATGTACTCCGATTAGAGAGAGGCCCCGTGTGCTCGGGCGGGCGGCGTTGTTATTAAATAACTATTCTCTGTTTAATAAACAAGGAGATCGGCGTTTCATAACATGGCGGCACGGACACGAACGAAAACTGAATTGTAGAAAGGTGCGGGGGACACGGGAGATTTATTGTTATGTACAGTACAGTGGTGTGCAAACATATCCGCGCGATAATGGGGAAAAATGAGAACGAGATTACCACAACATTTATGTATTTTGTGACTAAAGTGGTAACAGCAAGATAGCAAGGGCTATACAGGAAATAAATACATACTCTCAAAGGTACTGTTTAGAACAGAATTATATACATTTGTTTTGTCCTAAACCGACTCCGTAGTTTAGTTTTGTTACGTCCCCATATTTAGATTTAGGTTCCTTCAGTTCTAAGAAGATAATAGTGAAGACATCCTTCCCTTTTTCGATTCTTTCTTTATTCTGTCAGACACCCTCTTCATTTGTAATTCTAAATTATAAGAACATAAAAAGTAGGCTGATAGGAAGCATTAATACAATCTTAAAGACCGTTAACATATCCGTACGATAATGGAGAAAAATGAGAACGAGATTACCACAACATTTATGTATTTTGTGACTAAACTGGTAACGGCAAGATAGCAAAGGCTGTACAGGAAATAAATACATACTCTCAAAGGTACTGTTTAGAACAGAATTATATACATTTCGTTTTGTCCTAACCCGACTCCGTAGTTTAGTTTTGTTACGTCCGCATAAATCTAAGACCGTTAAAATTAGAATCTCAATAAGGTAATAAATACAGAGTGTTCCATTTAAAATAAGAAAGTTACTTGGCTTTAAAGATAGCGAAAATTAAGAGTATGTTTTTGTTCACCCCGTATAATTTTTTGCATTACTTTTATTTTATTATCAAGTGTAATGCTTTAGTTAAATATAAATATAGTTAAAATATCTAGCTTAAAATGCATGACAGGCGGCCATCTTAAATTTTGGTCTACATTTTGAAGGATAGTTAATTATTCGTAAACGAGTTGAGGAGATATAAGAACCTAACACAACTTGCCTTTTTTAGTCTGGTACTCTCAAAATATGTCAATATAATATCAGGCTGTTCCATTTAATTTTTCACAACTTTGGTGTGTAATTTTTCTTGAAGTCACTTGCGTATACTTCAAAATAATTTTGAAATGTGGTCCTTATGAACCTGTATAATCTTTAACCAAAAAAAAAAATTGAAAATATGTTACCCCTTTTTTTATATAAACTGATGTCGAATGTTAGGGCCACCCTATATTATACAGGGTGATCTAATAAAAAAGTAATTTTGCTTGGGTGTTAAGTACACGACATATAAAGCCACAATCCACCGAACCGGATTTCATTATTAAAGAATAAAAGAAGTAAAATTTAGAGCTAAAAATTCTTATAGTCGGGCCTGATGCAAGGAAACACCATGTTAAGCAACCGCGAACGTGGTATTATATAAATACATTGCACTCATTCAGTATTCATTCTTAATGGTATGCCGTAAGTTCATTAACGTCATTCTGAAATAAATAAAGGCCTTGTAAAATAGAAAAACTGAGCATTTTAATTTTCTTCTTTTTATAAAATAAACATTCCTTTTCGTTAAGAAGCTTCACGTAAGTCTACAAAGTATTATTTTATATCCTGATAAGACGTTCGAGTTTCACACGCATATGCGACTTCGTAGTTACAAAAAACGTAAATATTTTTCTTTTTTGCTTTGACGAATCGAGAGTTAGTTGTTAATAAACGGTACCACGTGAATCTGAGTTATTTCTTTTGGATTTATTTAATCATATAACGCAAAATGAATTGAATCGAATTACACAGTAATAAATGTAGGTACAGAAAATTTGCAAACACGCCTTTTTACTATGATATCGCGCGAAAATGAATCTATACATACCCGCGCTTTTGCCGATGCATGCAAGCTGATTTTCTTTATATGAAATCCATGATGGTCTGAAAAGGATCGGTTTTTTCGAGACGGGAAGAATTTAAATAAAACATGTTCGAAGTGGCTTGCAACCCAAGCGGCGATCCACACAAAAACTAACAGCGGTAATGGCTGAGTGATAGTGGTATGTGGGGGTATACTCGGGACAGCATTTAGGTTGGGCACAGGTGCGGCTCTAGCCCAAGGCATTTATAAAATATTTTTTTTTCTCGTTAATGCTTATAGATAGATCCCCTGTGCATTAAGACTTTTTGATTGTATATGATTACAGCTGCTACATATTATTATATTTACCTCTATATCTGATACAGCCTGTATATACCTTCTTTAATTAACATCGTATTCGTGGGCCCTCGTAGTATCTCTGTGTATCTCCGACTGCCATTGCGACGGTATGGGACCGTTTACAAATAATACATTTAATTAAGCCGAGTTGGTTCCCCTAGCAACATCGAAATTTGACCTCGTAAATTTAGCAGTCTGTCCCCGGTAATTCCCTTCATTGATAAATTGCGGAGTTAATGCGGAAATCTCTTTGTTTGTATCCGTATTATATATGTTCCATATACACTCTAAAAAATGATGGTAAATTTACCTCACTGGTATGTGAAAAAACATATGAAATATAAGGTAAAATTACACCAAAAAGAGGGTAAACATCAGATTACCACAATTAGGATAATTTTGCTGGTAAAAACCGACTTTGATGGAAAAATACTTCAATAAATGAAGTAATTTTCCCCCACTTGGGGAAATTTGCTTAGGAGCAAGGAAAAATAAGATATTTCCTGGAATATTACCCATTATGTTGGTAATAATACAATATGGACAATACAAGGGACATAAAATTCTGATTATATATATATATGCATCTGTTATTTGATTGGAACACAAAATGTTTTTCTTTTGCATTGCATTGCATTGTGTCGCTTGATCAAAAATTAAACCCGTTACCGAGAATGCATTACATAGCCGTCGACTATACAACGCGCAAGCGTTTGAGGTACGCAGTTTGAAATACAAGGCGGCATCTACACTGATGCTTCAGCGCATAAATGTAAATGGTGTGGTTTCATTTTGTCTTGCAAATAAGATGAGGTAAGTTCATCTTACATTCATTATGTATTGAGATGATTACCATGTACTTAGCTATGACAGCACACATAAATAATAGACATACACCTGCGTATGGATATCTAATATGATATACTGGGAACTTAACCTCAATAGCATTTGGCAGCAAAGTTTTCATACGTGTACAAGTTGACACGCAGGAAACTACCCGTATCAAACTTTCAATTTAAACAACAGAAAGTCTTCGTTTTGAAGGAGTCAATTTTTTTTTCTCTTTCATTAAACATTTGGAAATATAAAACGACTAGTATCTTGCCATTATTGGAGGCTATGTTTTCGTTGTTAAGTGATGATACAAGTAAAGTAAGGAAGGGGTTTTATTTTGATTTTACTCTAGGATTTAATGACAAAAGTAAAGTAGGTATTAAGCACTTATACATGCAAATGTGCAAGACCGCAGCACGGCAAATTTGAGTTCAATAGTTAATCACAACTTATTTATAGTATATACTAGTATTGCGAGAATCGCCAAGATATCAAAAACGGTTAATCGATTTTAGTAAAAATCGGTTTTAAAATTCAGTTTTTAAAATCGATTTTCAAAAACCAGTTTCAAACTAAAAACAATACGTATTACTTTTTTAAAAGTGCTATGTATATTAAATTCGAAAAACCTATTTAAGGCGCAATAATCTGCTTTTAAAAATCGGTTTCGATTTTGAAAACCGGTTTCACCGGTTACAATTTTTAAAGACGATTATCACTGACTCAAACCCGGTTTCACATAAAGAGGCTTCGATTCGCAGCACTATTATCTACATACAATAATTTTTTAAATGCTAAATTTATCAAAATTTTTCAGGATAAACTAAACTTGAAGAAATTGAGGTGATAACACCGTTGATAATATGCTTGGAAGAAGGTATTAATAAAATATATTTATTTCATATGTTTTTTTACATTTATTTTTTTTTCTAGGAAATGTGAATCGCATTCTTTTAATGGTAGAAAGAACAGTTATTAGACCCAACAGATTCATTTCGTTCTGCATTAAAACATGATGGCGGCTATTTTAATTTTCATTTGCAGTACGCAAAGAGGGCTTCTAACAATTAGAAGTTCCGCAGAGGTATTTTTTAAAAAATATACCCTGAACAGGGCAACAAATATAAAAGCTCCAAATCCAAACTCAAATTCATAGATTTTTTAATGTATTTGTTAGTCAAAATTTATGTTATGGTTACATTCAACTAGATCTTTTGTATTATGAATACAACCAATTCTTAGTAACTATTAGCTTTTTCTTATTGACCTTTCTCCCAAATGTTTACTCTTTAAAACATTGCTTATTGAATTTAAAAATTTATTGAATTATTGTAAACTCTGTAATCCAACTAATTAATATATCTTTCAGAAATTATTAAACTTAAATCTAATATTATAAATGGTATATTTTGATATTTAAGTGGAAGAATCTGCATTAAGTTTTAAAATGAATAACATGTTATTAGATAACTGAACTTAATATTTCGGATGATAAAACAACCTAATAATCAATTATTTCTAATTTCTTTGTTGTTACTCTAATTTATACATTAAAAAAGAATGTGGTAAAATTACCCCAAAAATAGATGGCAACTGGGCCACCACTATTTTTTGGGGTAATTTACACTATAGCGGATTTTCACTACTGGTGAATATTCCTTGAAGGGGTGTGGTAATCTACCTGAAATTATTCCATTCCATTAGGGAATATTACTTTAGAGGTATAAATTTACCAGGGAAGATTACCACACTTTCAAGGAATATTCCACAAGCATGTGAAAAATTTACTATAGGTGTAAATTTACTCCAAAAATAGGCGGTAGCCCAGTTGCCATCTATTTTTGGGGTAATTTTACACACTTTTTTTTAGGGTGTATTACTAAATGGTACTCACTTTTATGTAACGCCGAGGTAGGCGTAAACTTATATTTTAATAATTGTAAAAAAAAACGTGGAATTAAAGCCTTTAAATTAAAAATTATATATTACAAATTACAGTTACTAATACTAAAGTACTGAGAAAATAAAGAAACAAAATTAAATATATTTTTTAAATCACTAATTTGTTTTGTGGCCCGGTTATAAGTAAAAGGAATAAACAGGGTGATGATGGATACAGAATTAACAATTAAATTATTTCTTTGAGGGAGGGGGAAGGATAATTTTGGTAGTATGGACAACTTTTCAGGAATTTTAATTAATCCTTGGTTCTTGATCATTTTAACATTGCGGTTCAACCGAACATGTGCCCTCATGGAAAAGGTTCTTTAAGCATATTTATTTATTCTAAAACAACACTGTTTACTGTAAAAAAAGAAAATCTACATATTTAATGCGTATTTTTTATCTTTTTTATTTAACTATCCCAGTGTTAATGACTCTAATCGTAGTTAGCATATCCCCTCCCGTGAATACTGCATCTATATAATTGTAAGTCGAAAACGTGTTGTTCCAAACTTGTCACAGATAAACTAACATTACATGCAAGTCTTGTTTAACACGTGTTTCGTCAGTAAACCGTCCCACGTCTCCGCATCTTTAGGTGGGTGAGGAACGGAACACACGAGCGACTCTCCGCAACACGAAACAAAACGATATTCATTAAAATGGAGAGGAGTGCGCGTATCGTACACCACCTAAAACCTAAACAGAATTATCTATTGTGTGATATTATTTATGTAAAGCATCCGACGACTCGATTTAAAGAAAAAAACACGAATCCATATTTCTGCCGCGGGCCCGCGCGCCATCCCGTCCCATTCTAGACAGCGGCGCGAGAAGGAAACAGAAGCTTATAAACATTTAACGAGTGCCGGAGAATGTTTACAAAACACGCCGCTACGTGAATTATTTATGACGGCAGTGGATGAGAGAAAGAAAGCTTAGTTATTCTTCTTCGGGTGATGTTGTGCGTCTTCCCCCCCCCCCCCTTCTGTCTTCATTTCTCTCCTGCTGGTGGCTTTTGTGTTTTTTTTTTTGCTTTATTTTTGAATTTTGAACCAACCGAAAACTTCAATGGGGATTACAATAACAAGCAGCTTGTATAGCGGTTCGGCTTTTCTTGTATGGGAAATTATATCACGCATGTTTGCATTAGGTGTTGCAATTAATTTAAGTATTTTAAGTTAAATTTTCAAACAAAAAAAAAATAATTTTAGAATAGAAATTGTGTTTGTGTTTTAAAAAAAGTCTACACGTACATACATCACCACTATAAAGATTTCCGTTTACGTACTGCTATGGTATAGCACCCCGGGTTTCGGAAACTTAAATTTGTGTTTTTATTCATTCCGAATTAGCCTTATTAGAGCAAAGATAGAGTTTCCATATAAGAATATTTGTTTATTTTGAAAAGATTTTGTTAATAGCATTGTTTAATGAATTTAAGTATTTAATTGTTCAGTTGTGTATATTAATTACATTCATTTGTACTTATTGCGTTCACCGGTAGTGTATATTTTATTCATTGTTATATTCGAGGAATTTTCTTTTGCTATTCGTGCGGACTTTTAGCACGCAGATGTTATTTTATATGTTGCGAGTTTGGGCTCTTTAAGCAGTTCCGAGATTGAATGTCGTGTATGTAAGTACTTGTATTATATTGTTGGTTACCGAATTGGTAATTTCAATTTTATATTAAATTTTTGATCGCTTAATTTGAATTTAGAACATTAATCGATGAATTCCAACTAAAATATATAATTGATATATTATATTTTGTGCACATATTTAGGTATAAGATCCGTTATTATAATTTGTTCTAGAGAATGTTGTTTTTGTTTAAAGAATTGTCAAATTTTTCTGTTTCTAGTTTTCTTTGTTAATCACCTCGCGTAAGGTGAATAGAAGCATTGTGCTTGTAATTTAAATAATTATATTTTTATACTTGTTCTATCCACGTTTAATTTAATTTCAGTGTGTTGTAATTTTGAGACCACGTGGATTTTTGTGAAATAGAATTTTCTTCTAGAACAAATCTGTCTTTTGCTTGTTTAGAGGATTTTGAATTGTCCTCTCGTAATTGTAGATTCATGCAGTTTTTGTTTTCGTCCAGGACTTTCAGTCCAAGGTTAAATTTTCTGCAAATTGTAACTAAATGTTTTTTTTTTTTAAATAAAATTAATGATTATTAACGTCACTCATAGTTTCTGTTCTTGTATTTTTGAATCAACCATTTTAATCTTTGGGGATTTTAAAGAAAGTCAAATTTTCAAACGCCCACTTTTTATGTTTCATGATTAGTTCAATTGTGAAAGTAACTTGAGGTTATTAGTTCTTTTGCGCCCTTTATTTTTATCCGCTGAGCTAGTAAATTTAAATTTTCATTTTTTTTTACTTTTCATTTTACATTTATGCTGGTACCATTAGTACACAGCAATACCTAATATTAAATGATCTCCTAAATAAAATTCCTATCAATAATAACCTATGGCCGGACCGATTGCAGGCTCTGTCGCCAATCATCCATATTAAGCCCGTTGTTGTGTCGCAAAAAACTCTACCTCTATTCGGAGAATTCCTGCTGTTTCACTGTGTTTAGTAACTGTACCTTAAATACAGCGTATACCCACACAAGCATCGTGTTATGAATAGAGTCTGGTATGGATCCACCCTTTGATAATAACATTTAATTTACAGTTTTTTTCTGTAATATGCCTACTTAATAACGTATATGTGAAACTAAGTATCCCAATTAGTAAAATTTAAATGAAGAGTAAGTCTAAGTTGTTCTTATACAGGGTGTATCGTAGTGTGGTGACCAAATTGATGATAAAGGTACTTGACATAATTTTGAACAAAATATCTTAATGAATCTTGATCCATAAATGACTCATCTTAGAAACACAGGTGGCAATGACACTATTTTGCTATATCGAGAAGTATAAAAGAGATAGAGTCGATTAAACGGAAAACAAGCTGTGGATTTTAGAGACTAATAAAATGCATTAAATTTGATTCCAAAGATACAAAAAAAAAAACTGAAATAGTGGTGTTTTTTGACATGACATTGAGTTTTAAAAATTTGCTAAAAAATATATATCGAGATTTTTCATGATAAAATAATTTGGCTATAAAATACGACGTTTAGACACTGAAATACCATAGTCAACTTTGTTTGTTTTTTCCTAATTTTTTTTTTAATACGGCCCTGTATATTTGTTTTACGTTTCTGCTATATTTTTCTACACTAAATACAGTGGGGGTAATAAATGTTTATTGTAATTTGTTTTTTCCAATAGTGTTTACACAATAACTAATAATACGGTCTTGGATAAAAGCTGGATAAATTTTTTTTTACGTTATTTGTAATTTTTGGTATATTTTTTTCTAAACTACACAACTTTTTCCTCTTTTAAAGGCCTCTGTATATTTTATACTTCTCGAAATTGGAAATAGTAGTAATATTCTCATAAAACAAATTAATCATTAGCAGACTAATATTCATATTTTACTCAGCAATTATAACAGTTACCTTTACCATATATTTAGCCACTTGACTCTGAGATACTCTGTATAAGTACCCCCTCATCAATATATAAAACTCACTTCTTATAAGAGATAAACAAACACTTTTGCGATTGACTGTACAAACATATGCAAACTCTTAGTTATCTTGATTCTGTTGAAAATGTAAATTCGAACAGCTGCGCCTATTTCAGCCGTGAGTGAAACCCATGTGGATGGCTGTGAACGCAAACATTATTTATAATGCCCCAATTATACGAGTTTACTGGCAAACTATTCAGCTGACAATTTGCTAAATCGTTATCCGGATTTTTTTGTACGTAATATTTCATAACCTAATCGACTCTGATACAAAAACAATCTTCAAAAAATGTTTATTTTTAAATTTATCTGTATACACTAAAAAATAAGTTGTTTTACATGATCAGTTCACTAAAGTCTCTATAAACTTGATTGATAAATTGATAAAAACGTTACAATTATTTACATACATATATATAATAATAATAATTGTTGTATATAATATATTTATATACAACAATTATTTATATATATAATATAAACACCTGACATTTTTTCAGTTGTAAAACCTAGTTTATCGATAGCGTTGCCAACTTAGTAATCCATAAATTTCCTGCCCCACACTCAAAATCTCTCTAACTAGGGAACATCGTTGTCCCTAGATTTAAAATAAATTATGTAAGCATGAATTTAATAAAAAATTGCAACATTAATCCACAGTAATGCACTATCAGTAATTAATATATTATCACCCACGGGTGATATAGTCTTTTTGACAATGCATTTGAAATGTAGTAGTTGTCAATAAATTCTATTATTATTATTATTATTATTATTATAAAGCGCATAAAACAAAACATCCTCTCGCGCCTTCATGGATGACCAAGCTGATTCTTTGGCGCGTAATTCAAATTTCTTAAAGCTAAAAAAAAAAAAACACTGATTAACTAGCAAAAAGAGGCAACGTATATCTAAATCTAAAAAATCAGTACGTTAGGATTCATTTTCACCATTCCACACACACATAAAACATCCGATTACCTACACGAAAAGATTAATTGTAGAGACGTGCAGAAATACTACAGAGAAAATGCCAAATTAGCCGATAAAAATCTAGAGACGACATCTTCCGGTAGAAATTCGTACTAAACGGACTGGAACGGAAATTTCGCATCGGAAAACGACCGAAACCAATTTACCAGACGCGGGCGAATAATATAACGAAGCGACACGGTTATTCTGACATGGACAATTGATTTACAAATTGGCACCGACCTCCGGCACCGTATTAATTGGATCGTGACCGTTCTATACCCAGAGTCTAGTGACCGCGCATTGCAATAATGCTAACAATGTGGAACTACCGGAAAAACTGGCAACCTATAAATAAAATGACAATTGTTCATTTAAGTTCCATAAATTGATCAAATTCCTGTTAAATATAAAGGGAAATAAGTACAGTAAAATTCCCCTTCGCGGACGCCTCCCTTAAACGGACAGTTTCTCATGGTCCCGACCGACTTTCATATAATTTCCATTGTATTAACTCTTTCTTGACGGACATTCTCTTGAACGGACGCGGACAACGAGAAAATGTCTCTTAACCGACAAAAAATAAAATAAAAAGAAACACCTTATCTTATTTTTTATCGAGAGTATTGCTATTGCATTTCAAATCGCGCCGCGCGCCAATTTCGCTGGGACTTCCCGAGTAACCGGAGATTTACCGACTTTAATCTTTCGGTACAAACGCAGCCTATGTCGCGCATTTCTGCCTGGCGTGAATTAGGAACTTCCCCAAGTTGGTCGGGGATTTACCGTTCTTATTCTTTGGGTGCACGCTTTCGATTGAATCTGCATTCAATATTAGTCTGACGTCTATGCGGAAAAGACACAGTGGGCGACACATTCATTGTAGAAATGGCTCCAAATAGAAAAATTCTCACACTTAAACAAAAAATTGAGATTGTTGAAGTTTACAATAAAAGAAATTAAGTGTAAGGAACTTATCCAAGCGTTTTAATATTGGAAAACAACACAAGCTGCAGATATAATTAACATAAAGAAATCTTCTAAGCAAATGGATGTCGAACAGCAATTTGAATGAAAAAAGAAGCTTTTTGACGGGTGATGGTACTAAAATTACAATTGTCTTATGATTGGTTTACAGCAGCTCGCCATAGGGGATTCCTCTAACAGGTATGCATATGATTTTTTTTAGATAAGGTTTTCTTGTATTAATGCGTTGATTTTCTTTTCATATTAAATTCTAAAATAGTATGTAGATAAAAAGAGTGAGATTACCAATAGGTTGTCGTGACAAAACGCAAAAAACTTATTTTTTTTTTTAGGTCCGCTAATACGATGTAAAACAAGAGAAATAGCCGCTTCTTTGGACATTTCTACATTCAGTGCTTCTTCTGGTTGGCTCAATAAATTTAGAATCCGTCACAATATAAGTTTTAAAGCGATTTCGGGAGAAGGAGCTTCGGTTAATGCTGAAGATGTTTCATCGTTTTTAAAAAAATGTCCTTCTTTGATTAAGGGATATCACCGAAAGACATCTATAATGCCGACGAGACAGGCCTGTAATTTTAGGGCTCTACCCGACAAAACGCTCACATTAAAGAAGGAAAAAATTATTGGGGGTAAGTATCCAAAGAGAGGTTTACAATTTGCATTGTGCAAATATGGCGGGTGAAAAAGAAAACTCCTAATCATTGTAAGGCAGCTAAACCCAGAGCTTTTAAAAACATTAACATAAATAACCTGCCTGTAACTTGGAAATACAATAAGAAAGCTTGGATGACAGGACAAATTATGACAGAGTGGTTGCAAGACCTAGATTGGAAAATGGCTAAAGAAAAAAAGAAACATTTTGTTATTTTTAGACAATGCGCGATCTCATCCGAAAGGACGTTCGCTTAAATAATATAAAATATTATTTTTACCCGTAATTGTACATCAGCTTGTCAACCACTCGACCAGGAGATATAAAGAATTTTAAAACTTATTACCGAAGTCTAATACCCAACATCTGCTAGTAAACATTGAAACTGCTGGTACAGCTTTTGAGTAATAAAGAAAATTACACCACTGGATGCAGTTTATTTGGCAAAAACCGCTTGGGACCAAGTAACCAAGAGACAGATCAAAATTGCTTCCGCAAACAGGATTTAATCATGCAAATATGCAAAGTGAAGACCAGTTAACTGAGGCTGATATATCTGGCTTAGAGATGATTTGCCTCTTAGTGTACTTTAAGATATCCTCAAAAATAAGAATTTATTGAAATTGACGGATAATGAAAACCTAATGATTTTTGAACGTAGATGAAGATTTGTATGTTTAAGATGCAGATCAGAACAAGAATTACAAATCCAGTTGAAATACAAAAACTTTCGGAAGATTCTGATGTCGATGAGGTTCCAGTGCCAACAGAAGCCTATCCCAATTATGATAAAGCTATTACCTGACCGAGCGCTCAAAAGTTTTGTCGAAAATCACGGAGATTCAGAGTCTTTGGAGCGTCTTTCTAAATTAGAAATACGATTTCAAGACGCCATTTTAAAGAAAAACAGAAGACAAACAACAATATATTAATTTTTGCGTCCTTAAAGTGACTATTCATTTCATTCACTGTTTTGTATTACATACTACATCTATGTATCTATGTACATATTATATTAACTCTTGTGTATATCTAAAGGAAATAAACTTTTTTTTCTTAAGTTTAAAGTTTCTTATTTATTTTAAAAGCATTTATATACATATACGATATAAATGTCCCAGTTTCTTTAATATATTCATTTTTTCATTAAAACACGCATTTTGTTGTATCTACTACATATTTTTTTTCTGCGGACACCCCTCCTGAACGGACATCTTCAGTTGGTCCCGTTGGTGTCCGTTCAAGGGAGATTTCACTGTACATACTTTATTCAAATTGATGAAGTTCTTTAAAGGATCAGTTTTTGTATTAGTGCAAAACCAGCTCTAGACAATGTTTGAATCCTAAATTTCGTTAAATATACAATTAAAGAAAAAAAATCTTAAATATATAAAAAATGTACATAACCTCATTCTAATTTTAACTCGGCCCAAAAAAACACACATTCCTCTCCCTTAGGATATCCGGATTTTTAAATTCACAGAGACGCGCTTTACATTCAGACAAACCTTAGTTGGCCGTGTGTGCGTATACATAACCTTAAAAATCCGGAGAAACGTCCCAGCTGCCGCCGGTGTAACGCTCCGTTAAAAAGGGATCAATATCCCTTGTCTTTTTGTGTCGGCAGTCGTAAATCTCTCACTCGGACCGGGTGCCCCTAAACCCCCTCCCCTCCTCGCCCCTAGCCCCTCCACGGAGATCCGAAAGTCACACAGATTCCCGAGTCTCTCTCCGCACGTCAAACAGATAAAATTTACAGCCTCCTTTCGTCTATTATACGCGAGGTTTACAAGTAATTATTAAGGGCCGTTCTTAGGCCGAAGGAGAAACTGAGAAAGAAGAAATTCGTTCCGATTGTATAATCTTTTATCTCGAAAACCCGGCGGTTTCCAAGTTTGTTACGGCGTAAATTTAACTTAGAGTTTAAATAATTATTATTCTAATCGCGATGTGCACCATCCGAATCGGTAATATAATTACTTACGAAGCGTCGACAATTCATGAATCAAAGTCAAACAGCTGTTAACTGGTAAATTGCTTATATTCATGTTAATATGGGAGCGCCGTCGCTTCTGCGTTTGTGTGCGCACGTAAAGTTACAGCCATTTCTATAACAGACCCGACTATTCGCTAATTAGCTTCCAAAGTGCGCCCGGATAACCGCTTAAGAGTTAGGCGTACAGTTTGGTCTCGATCATTGAGAATAACTTCAACGTACGAGCTGCAAATCCCAAGATATGATATATTTAGCTGTACTAAACGGAATTAGCAAATGCTATATGAACATGGATTGGAGGATTCCAAATTAGTACAACCAATTAGAAATTAGAATTGTTAAATCCGGAAACGTTCTTAATGGCCGAAGCAATTTGACAATACATACAGATTGTCAATTTGGAAAGTTCATGTTCGTTAACAAAAATAGAATTTATGTAGATTTACGCAAAGATTAAACTGCGAAATTAGAAAGTGCATATAATTATTAACAAAACACTTTCCAATACGTTTAATTTTGGTCGTAACAGCATAGACAGGTAAATACTTTTTCTTTATTTTATAGTTTACGACGGTACTAACCAAAAAATCTAGTTGGACGGTGCGAGTAGCTGTATTTTCACAACTAATCGCGTTCAAGAACACTATAATATCCAAATATTTATCTCATGAAACGATAATAAATAACTCGGCGATAAGTTTTTACACGGCCGGACGCAAACAAAATTAATGAACACAATGTTTTAACTGTCATTCCTCGTTTCGAAATCTGAGATTTAAGGCGTCGATTGTAATAAGAAAATATATTTACGGCGAGAGAAAGTTCGTATCGGAGTGCTGCATGCATGTTTCACAGTGACAAAGTTGAGAGAATTAGAAAGTAGACTTTTAGGAATTCCATAATATAAAACATGCACGTGAAACGGGAGTAAGATTATTTATCATTTACAAAATGTCGTTTCGTGACTAACAATTCACTTCTTAACTTAAGAAAGCGTTTCATGCCTGTTATAATAAATGGATTTTTATATTTAATAATTGAAAACAATTTAAAAACCTTTTTTATGTGTTAATTTAGTAAGAAAGGTTTACAATTTTGTCTTTACTTTTGACAATTTAAACCTAAAATGAACAATTTTATTATAACAACAATCCTGTTTTCCGTTTAAATCAGAATGGCGAAAATGCCACATACGATATCAAAATAACTGATAAAGTTAATCCGCACACAAACAGATAAAAGTACAAACCCAGTAATTACTTTCTCTATCTCCTATTCCACATATTTACATTAAAATGTTTATCGCGAAGCAAAGAATACACGACTCACCTGATGTAAATGATGGTCCCATCAGACGATATCCTCTTCCAACCGAATGGCACTGTAACCACGGGGGGCTGTTGTACCGCAGCGATAGTTCCGACAATCGAAGCACTTCCCTGCGTCTGCGATTGCCCACCCACACCACCACCACCGTTGGGGCCCACCGTCAACATCACACCACCATGTCTAACACTAACACTACTATTGTCATAAACCACCATGTCGGGCGCCTGCGGAACCACCACTAAACCCTCATCGGTCGAGCTCAAGCTGCTGCAACTGCTCTCGGCCGCCTCCGATCGCACAGAATCACACCGAACACTCTGAGCCCCCTCGCCACCCATTACGACGCAGCCGGTCTCCAGGTAATCGCACTCGTCACCGCGCACCTTCGAGAAGAACCCGCCCTGCTGGTACTCGGACACCGATTTGACCTTGTCGATGTAGCACTTGGCCGGGCCCACGGGGGCCATGGAATGTGGTGGCGGGTAGGTCCCGTTCTGGACGATCGGATGGGGCCCTTGAGCGACATTCTGCGACTGGCCGACAGCGTACGCTTGTGCGAAATTGTCATTGGACACATATACTACGACATTCTGTATACCTGGGGCTGCTGATAACTCAGGCTTCGCAGCCATGTTGAATGCATATCATCGGCTCCAATTTTGAGCCGATATTCAATATCCAACGTCTCTGTAAAAGTAGATGAACGTTAAGTACTGCATAATAATGGGGGTGATATGGGAAATTTAAATGAATCAAACTGCAAACAACAATTTTCTCTGTAGTGGGTACAGATATTTTACATGAAATTGATAAATGACAAGAACAATACACCATAACCTCAATAAATATCCCAAGGTACTAAATTAATGCAAAAAAAAAATGAAATAGGAAATGAAAATGAGTTAGCCCTAAACAATATAAATATCTAATTAAATTAATATATTTTTAAATCATAATTCTCTATGAATTAAAAACCAAACTAATTTTTTATAGGCAAAATTCCCTAAAAAAAATTGACAAAGTAAATGCCAACCCCAAATCTCAACTTATCAAATTGTAACATAACCTAACCTATAAAGAAAAAAAACAGTTATTACTCGAAATTTAACATCGACCCCCAAACATTTTCTTCAATTTAGCGCTTTGCAATATAAAATACATCTGATACATCATGATGAGCTGGTTTCCTTTATTTACCCAAAAATACAAAGGGATACTTATTGGATGCGGTGTAGGCCTATAAGAAAATAAATAACACCACCCATAAGCAAACAATAACTTGTGAGAACGTTTAACTTTTAAGATTTACGACACCAATAAAATTTAAATCATCCACAACTGGGTATTATTACCTACCTGCATCTCGTTTTAATTTCTGGCTTGTGATTATTACAATTGTCGAATACTAGCATCACAATCCGTTGTCTTATCACGGCCGATTCCCCGTCTGTGCCTCTCATAAAAATATTTCGATTTCCCCCGTCCCGTATGTTGTGTGTACGTTTTAAAAACTCTTGCTTCTTCTCCACGGGACAAACACACACTAAAAACACACGACACCTGCGCCGCGCGTCTAAATTTACGTTTTACTCTTACGAAACGCACTCTGGAATATCATTTTTCACCGCGTCTGACGCGTGGTTCCGTACGGATCCGTGGCCGAAAACGACGCGGAAAACATCTACGACGACAAAAAACTAAACACTTTCCCTCCGCTGTGTTCGGTTTCACTCGCGTAGAAGTGGTCACTGAAAAATATGGTTCCCATCGTCTCAATATCCCAGAAACCTTTGCGATACGTTCGCCGCTCGAGATTACCCACAAATGCAGCGCATTCAAAATTGTATAATAAATTAAATACCAATGGAGCGCCATCTATTAGAACCAAGCGTGTTTACTGCTTAATTTGATTGTAATTGACACGAAGGAAACTGTAAGCCCAACTTGCTTTCTTGGTTATATAATTGACAGTTACGGCGTTATGGTATAATGATTTTATATATCTATAGAATAAATTACTTTTTAACCTTTTAGATGCTCTTACAATTCTACAAATGCCTATTAAAGAAAAACATTTTTTTTTACAATATATTTCTGTCGTCTTTTAATATAAGAAAAATGACAAATATGCTGTATTATCAATGATTTATCTGTAGGGTTAAAATAGAGAATGAAGCGAAGTGGTACTTTAATAATCTATTATTTTCTATGCTGAAATAAGCAAATTTTTCTTAAATTTTTTTATTATGATATTTATCTTGCGTTGAAATAACATGGTTTTATTAACTCTTGAGTTTGAGGTGCACATCCTTTGAGGCAAGTTTTTCATATATAGAGTGAAGAAGAATAATGTTATACAGGGCGTAAGATGTAACAGTACAAAATTTCTGGATATAAATTCGAGAAATAAAAACAAAAAATATTTTAATAAAAATTGATGTCAAAACATTTTCTAACAGTGATACCGAGTATTTATATTAAATATTTTATTTGCGTCGTAATTACATGTTGTTTAAGATATAGTCTTCTCTACATCCTACTCGGTATGAAACTCTGGGTGACAAATAAATAACTTTGATAAGTCGTGTTTTACAAAACATACTTTACCCCACTCAAGATAAATTCGCGGTAGTTTGTTAGGAATAGTTTTAGCAACAATGTTTATGTTTTGATCTGTCAAATATGTGGAAGTTTTATACTGTTGCATTTTACGCGGTGTATATTTTAAATTACCTCGCAAAGTTGATTAACTTGCATTCTGGCTATTCTAGATTCTAGCTGTGTTGTTATTTGTAGTAATCGGAAATGAAAAATGAGGTTATGTTAGGTCCGCGATTCATTATCGATGCGAGACTTTTGGAATTTAATTATTAGGAAAAATGTGCAAGCAAATAAGTTTTAATTTTAGTGTAAATTATAAGAGAAGAAAAAAAAGTACAAAAGACACTTTGAATACCTTTTTTGAAATTTTTGCCGGCTACTCTCTACTATACTTTGTTTTTTGCCGTTCACAGTTTGAACAACACTAGGAGTTCTCCATTTACGTACATAAAATACTAGTTTTTAAAAAATAATGTAGGTACAAAATTTTAAAAAATTCACACATTTACAAAAATATGACTACGCGAATTTAAAAAGAATATAAAAGTATACCACTACATTATACTGCGGCTTTTAAACTGAATAAAAATGAATCATACTATATAATAAATTGTCAAAACATATAAAAACTGCAACCCGTATTCCTGGGTTCAAATTTATGTCTATAAGGGTGGGTTTATCAATGTAAGGATAAAAGTGCAAGGTAGGCAACTGACAGGTAAGGTTTTATACCTGTTTATCATTATTATATTTTTAACTCTCAGTTTAGTGTCTACAAGATTATTAATAGTTGGTAACACTTACGGGTAAATGATGTGCTACGATTGGTTAGCAGAAAATAGATTGACGTCTCGTGGCCTCGTTTGATATTTTACACATATGACAAAGGGATAGGCTTTTTATAAACAGTTTGTTTACGAATTGCATGCGATATCGCGTTTATTTTATTATGGAATATATATTCTGGAGTATTTATTAAGTGGTGATGAAGACTGAGACATTATTGCACACTTATTAAGAAACGGAACGACGGTCCTACACAGTGAGACCGAGAATTGCTTATTGGTATGATAATGGTATGTGGAAGAAAAGATTTCCTGTTCTAGCATCCAAAACAAGACTACAATTGTAAACAACATTAACAGTAATCAGTAATAGTGGCAACAGCTGTGTTAAGGCCGTTTTACATCTAGCTATTTATTGGCCAATTAAAAATTTTACGTGTATAACCCGTATTTAATCCGTGTTATACACGTAAAATTTTAAATTGGCCAATAAATTGCTAGGTGTAAAAGGGCCTTTACATAATATAGCTATGTATTTATTTCTGTAAATAAACAACAGTTTTCAATGCTTTCTTTAATTTATTTTAATAAACAATAATTTTGTAAACCAAAATATAAGCAATATCACATATTAAGCTAAATTCAGATCCTGTAAATAACTAAATAACAAAAACAAAATCGCCGTTCACATAAATAAAAAGTATACAAAAAAAGTAACTCCATTTCCCCTTGGCAAAATTTAATCTTCCACAATTATTTTTAGTAACTTCAACAGAAAGACACCAAATAACTAGCGATCTAGTATAAAACTATTGATAATTTCGTGTGTCAATGTTGAAGTTACTAAGAATAATTGTGAGAAATTTAAATTTTGCCAAGTGGGTTATTATGAATTTTGTGTAATATTTTCAAATATTTGTCTTGTAATTGGTTAACTGCTTACATTTGTAGGTTATGATCATATGAACATCAAGCATCTGATGGATATCCTCCACATTACCTTTCAAATAAAATGCTGGCCAAATTTATCTTCCATATAACCGTTATCTAGTAGGTAATTTGCACATGATAAACGGTAGTAAACAAAATCCTATTTTCCTGCAATTATGTTTAGTAACTTCAACTTAAAGGTATTCAAATAACTGAACTAAGACTTACTTAACTGCCTAATAATTTAATACAAAATCGTTGATAACTTTGTACTGTAATGTTGAGGTTACTAAAAAAAATAATTGCGGGAAATTTGAAACTCGTTTACGCAATCGTTTCAATGAAATTTCTATAAATTTTAAGTAATTTGCAGATTTTTAAAATACCTTAAACTTTAATATTTTTCTGGATATCATACCTGTTCGTAATTGAGCGTCCTCATGCCCAGCTGTTTGTAGTTATCGGATATAAATAAATTGTTCTTACTTAGGGTCGATTTCATAATAAATATCCCACATAGCCAAATTTAAATTTCCCGCAATTATTCTTAGTACACTGAGAAAAATGTTCCAAATAAACTGTTTTGCTAAGATTAGTTTATTTACAGAAAGTGAATATTGATTTGTCGTTGTTATTCCTAATTAATTGCTGGAATAAAATGATGCTTTTTGCCAAGAGTTTTCTGTTTTAAATATTGTGATTAATTGGATTCAATAAATTGTTTTATAAGAAAGAAGAATATTATTGGGATAATGATATGGATACCTTGTGGCAAGTAAATACTATACTATTTTCTATTAAGAGAAATAGTACAGCTAATTTAAATAAATGTATGTCTATCCTTAGTGAATTGTTTGCTAGAATGTCGTATAGCATCGCATCCCAATCGTAGAATTTCGTAGGGACGCTATCTTTTAGCCAATAACATCATTACCCCTTTCGCGCGTTTCACACTAGTGCACTAGTGCTAGTGCGTTGTAGTCAGGTGGTAATCAGTTGTGATCTGGTTGTGCTTGTGATTTTGTTGTTTGAAATCAATATGGTAGATAAGATATTCGAATAGTGGGGTCTTGCAGACTACTGGTCAGTCTTTCAAGGTAACTAAATAATATGTGTATATATCATAACAAGTTTCAGTCGATTAATCTGCATTAACTTGTATTATGCATTGAATGTGTTCTTGCTTCCTACACAACATTGTCGCAATAACGTAATAGTAAATTGACACCAAAGCAGAGATACTTCACGATAATACGATTATTATTAACTTAGGTAATTTTTATTGGTTATATGTGGTCAAAGTCGTCAACGTTCGTATCAGCAGTTACATTATTCGGCAATCGTTTCTGAGAAAATGTAATCAGTAAATTCTTTTTATGTTCATAGAACGCCGAAAAGCCCGAGATGTGCCAGTTAATTGTTGCATGTGATACGCCGTTACGCTAGTCATGTTCCCACATCATCTTGTAATTTGCAATGTGGATTATAAAAAATATATTACTGTATTTTAATATATGTTAGGTACATATTTGAAATTTTAATTTTGTTATAATGCTTTTGTTTAATTAACATTGCATTGTTATTGTGCCTCTATTCAAGAAATAAAATATAAAACAGACCGCCGCGCATTTCATTGTCTCCACCTTTTATACCCACATCGAATACATGGTTTAATTGCCGTAGATAAACGCATATATCTACCGTAAGTAAGGAAGTTAGTTGGAGCAATTAATCATTTCAATAGATCCTATTCGTGAGGTTACTTGTTTTAATAATAATTTTCTTTTACAATAACAACACAGAGTTCATTTACTACAAGCAAACTAGCTACTTGCTATACATTAACTTTTTATTACAGTAACATTAAGTAGTTATCACAAGTAGCCAAGTTAGTTGTTATAAGAATATAGTTCAATTGTTTTAGAACAGTGACTTCATTTCCATTATATAGAAAAGTTAACCTGTAACTAATTAACCGCTTTTCAAGTAAACAAGTTCACTTCTCATAGATAGTAGACTTCAGAAATATGGAAGCTCTTATAATAAGCAATGTGTATATCTGTCCCCTATTTAGGCGAACTTTTTACTTGTGGTTATTAAATATTTAATAGCTATTAGTACTAAACATTTTTCTCAGTGTAACTTCAACGTTCAAATATAAAATTACCTACTATTTTGTACTACATTCGTAGTTATTTTAATGCCTTTACGTTCAAGTTACTAAAAATAGTGGCGGGAAATTTAAATTTGGCTATTAGGGATTACTTTAGCACTTTAACAAAAGCCTGTGCATTACTTACAAGAACTTTAATTTAAAGTAATTCTAAAGCTGTAAAGTGATATCATGAAACTCACCCTTTATCTAATCATTTTCTATGATTTTAAAATAATTTAAATCACTTTTATTATTGAAAAAGAAAAAAATATACAAAAAAAAAAAATCTTTATTTCTCGACGTCAGGAAAACGAAAATAGAAAAAATTTCAAAACGAATTTTTTTTTTATTAAAAACACAAATCATCAAGAGACCGAATGAATCTAGCTATCACATATATAGAAATTATCATTAAATTAAATACACATGGGCCAAATTTCTCTCGCTATCATAAATAATTCCTAGTGAGAACAGCTTCTATATGGAGGAGAAGAGACACATCTTTTTGTTTTTATTAATTTGAATTATTTTAAAATAACCTAAATAATAATAAATACAAAATAATTTGTTATATAATAACAATAAACACTTCTTGCTCATCATCACCGCCGTCATCATCATCAACAGAATATTTCTTTTCGTTACACACAAGTCCTTCTTACGTACACTCAGAATAAAATAGATACATACGAGGAGAGAATATAATTTCGTTCGAATCTTCCAGAAGAAATAAATATTTACCCTAGTTTATTAGTGCCCCAATTAAAATAAACGACAACAGTGCAGCACAAGAAACGGAAATTCCCTACATGTATGTTTGTGTATATTTATATATATATAGAAACGGTTTCTTCAGCTTCGTCGGAATATATTTTCGTTATTATTTAAGTTATTTTAATTCGTCGCACATTGAACCTTCTGTCCGTGTCCGTGATCGTCATCTTCTTCGTAAACGTTCTTCTGGTGACGCCTCCTAGCTTCTTCTTCCGGATCGAACGGCTCTAAAATGCACTCCTCGGCATGATCGGGGATCATAACTTCAGTCCTCGGCGGTAAACAATTCTCAAGCGTCGGTATGATCGTCGGATCGATCTCGTTGGGGAAATTCACCAAGAATTGCACGATCAAACGTCCCTTCTCGAAGGGATTCTTATACATGGGCATCCCTTCGCCTTTGATGCATTTCACGTCACCGTGCTTCGTCACCTCTCCGGGAATCGCCGTGATGACTAGATCGCGATCGTCCAGTGTCCTGATCACCTTCTGGAATCCGCACAACGCCTCGACGAGTTGGATCTCCAGTGGATAATCAGATCGTTGCCGGATCGCTTGAAGATGGCGTGCTCCTTCTCATCCAAGACGATGATTATGTCGCCCGGTTCCAGTTCGGGTTCCTGGTCGCCTTCGCCGTTGAAGATGATCTTCTGGCCGTCCCCCATGCCCTTGTCCACGTGGACTTCGAGGATCTTGCGGTCGCGGATCACCTTCTTGCCCTGGCACTGTTTGCACCGGTCTTTCGGGTTGATGCGCTCGCCTTGTCCGCGACATCGGTGCACATCGATTGGATCTGTTGGATCATTCCTGTTGGAATGGTGGAAAAAAAAAACGATAATGATAAATGATAATCAAGTATGAATATACCAGCTGGAGATACGATTAATTCATTATTTGTGTGTAATTGTCAAGGTTTTATTTTTAAAATTTATTTTCTTGGCCTGGTCTATCAGCCCAGGGATCACGAAAAATTCTGCCGTGTTAAGCCCAACAGTCGTATCTGACAAAAAGATGATTTTGAGATAATAACGATTTCAGTTTTTTAGTAATGCCATCCACAGCATTGAACATAATGATTTGAGATTTCAGTTATAAACTAAACGCTATCAGCTAACTTTGAATATGACTGCATAAAATCTGTGAGTGAACTCGAAAGGTGATTTTTGATAGATACTACATTTTACCCTAACAATAACATACACAAAAAATATGTACGACAAAAAATGTATTGCTTCACGTTTATTATTATGTAACAAATTAAAAATATCATTCAGGAATATAAGACAATAAATCAAATTTTTACTACCTACTACTACTACTAACTACTAACAGAGTGCAATTATCATATAAAATTTCAAAAATGAAAACAAAAACATGAAGAGATCATGAATAGCTGAAGAAATCTATTCATTGTCACTCAAGTTTGACTCTTCAGGTGCAATGGGGAAGTTTTCCCAGAAAACCTTCCTATTATCTGACATTATACTTGTTAACTTAGATATTATATCAGTTTTTCTTTTCATGGTTATACCACGGGGGAGTGTGTGCGAATTTGGCTTAGCAATGCCGTGTTTGACACTTTTTGCATTAAAAAAATTGAGTTCTTGTTCAGGACCCTCAAAATCAATTTTATATTTAAGGCATCTGCTACCTCTTTCAAAATTAACTTGAACCATTTTGTTCAGATATGGTCTAGGAGTAATTTTGTTTAATTTATATTGAGATGTTAAATCATCCCATTTGAAAAATTGGTCAATATTCATTTCTATGACCCGAGTTGTATGAGAAGTGTCCCTCACGGCTTGGATGAAATCAGCGAAATTATATACTTTTCCCTTCTGCTTCAACGATTTTTCAACGAGATGATGAAAAGAGTCAGCAGCCATAAAGGTGTGACCCAATTCAAAGTACTTGATGGAATTGATCAAATATATAAAGAAGGAGTACAGGCACCAATTCTTGTTTTGGGAACACAGTTATCGAGCCATATGATAACATGCTTAGCATCTCTGATCGAGCAGAAAAACGCTTTAAGGAGAAGTGTCGTATATTGTAGTGGAACCAAGCCATTGTTAAGCCACATTGTCGTATTGCTATGGTCTGGCACCCCGGGTTTCGGAAATTTAAATGTGTAATTTTATTTATTCCAAATCAGCCTTGTCAAAACAATGATAGAGTTTCCACAATTCTTATAGTTGCTTATTTTGCTAAGATTTTTGATTTAATTGTTAGTATCATTTTATTTGTTCAGTTGTGTATAGTTAATTTCATTTATTTGTACATTTTGCGTACTCCGGTATATAGTTTATATGCTAGTTTTTTCTTTGCGATGCGTTGCGCCGTCATCGTTCACAGATGTAAATTCATATATATGCGAATGTTACCTTAGAGGCCAGGAGTTACCAGATAGACGAGCGCGTGTATAGTCTTGTTTCGTTCTCTTGGGATACCGTTTCTGGTAATTCGTTTTAATTTTAAGATGTAGGTCGTTGCTTTGTATTTAAAATCGTCCATCTAGTAATTCATTTGTTAAATAGTGTTAGATAGTTGTGCACAATATACATGTAAGGCTTTTTAATAATATTCGTTTTAGAAGTAATCGCGTTTAGAGTTTAAATTTTCCGTTTTTTAGTAGTTTTCAAATTAATGTTATTTTAATCACCTCGGGGTAGGTGAAGAGAAGCTGTGAGCTTGATTTAAATTTCATTTTTGATTTTGGTTGTTTCTCTACGTTATTTGAATTAAATTTTAGTTTGCTTTGAATTTTTGAAACCACGTGGATTTTTTGTGGTATAGGAAAGTCCTTCTAGAACGAATTCACCATTTTGTTTGCTAAAGGATTTGCATTGTCCTTTTTAAATGTAAATTCACGAAGGGGTTATTTTAATCCAATACATTCTGTATTGCGGTTTTTTTCCCCTATTGTTGTTAATTTAATGTTTTTTTTTTTTCTTTTACAATAAAAGTTAATGATTTTAAATATCATCTTAAATAGTTCTTTTATTTCTGAATCAGCCATTTCAATTTTTGGGGATTTTAAAGAAAGTCAATTTTGCAAACGCCCACTATTAATTTTTAAAAAAATTACTCTGAGATTTAAGAATCTCTGGCGCCCTTTTAAATTCATTTTTGCTGAGCTAGCTAAATTAATTTTGTCATTTTTAATTTCTTTAAACTTGTATGCTTGGACAATCAGTTCACAGCAGTATGTTACTGTTTTATTATAAGATACGATGAGTCTCCCCAACACTGCAACAATACGACAACGCACAATAATCTTGACAGTCACAAATGTTAGCATAAATTGTCGTAACTTAGGTTTTTTATGCGAGATACGACAAATCTTCTTAACAGTGCACCGATACGTCAATGCGCACTAATCTTGACTACCACAGACGTTAAAACATACTTTCGTATCTAATGGTTTTATGCGACATACGACAATTTTTCTTAACAAGGTTGTGATACGTCAAAACACAGTAATAATGACAACAGTCACTGCACATACGACAAACTATCAAGTCGATTTTGGAGGAACTGGTTAGCAGATACGACATTATGTTGTAACAAAACGATGTAGTTTTTTACGCTGAATCCAAATATGCCGTCAACCGATAATGGCCAAATTTGTAGATACGACAGTTGGGCTTAACACGGCAGAATAGTAGCGTTCTTTTTACAAGAAATCTCAAATAATCTCAACTCACTAGCGATATTTTGCTACTAGTGGGATTCCCCAGTAGTAATTTGTTTCCGTCTGTATGAAATATTACTCGTTGTCATTCCATCGGAAATTATTTTTTTAACACAGGAAACTTTAATGTAATACCAGTTAGTCATCTATGTTATAAACAAAGTTTATTAAATGACTGTGTTGCAAAACTTTCTTATCCTTTCCATAGATGCTAGACTAAATAATTGCCGTAACATCAGGATTGATCGATTTTACCCCATGCGATCGAAATTGCCCCACTCTACGGTACATCTAAAACCGTCATAAACAAATTCACCCGGAAAAGATTTGACAATTTGTCGAAATATGTTAAACTTTTTAGTACTTTTTCTTTTCAAAAAAAAAAAAAAAAAGTTGGAGTAATATTCCACTTATGTTAGATGTTATATAAACTGCTTCATTTTTTTTTTTTGCAAAACTGTACGTATTTCTATATTGTTCCAAGTTCTTCTTTGCCGTTTGTAAAGATTTTTAGTTCGTCTCTTAGACCAATCAATTACCTTTCTAAGAATCTATTATCTTCTTAACAAAATTCTGTTATAAATCAATTTTACCCAGTGGCACCACTAAACATTCATTACCCTTTTTATAAAGTTATATTTATAGTAAAAAAAAACCTAAAAAAAATAGTAAAAATTAAAAACTAAATCTAGAGAATTTGGGCCCCTTTGCGACGTTATTTTCATGGGTCTAATGAATATACCGAGTTATTTGCAACTAGTTTATATGAGGGTTCCCTATCCCTAAACTTAACCGTTTTTGAGATATTTGTAATTTTCTTGAATTTTTGACGTCTGACGCATTCTTTCAAGTAAAATTAAATAGTTGATAAGGTATCAGATAATTAGTGATTCCACTAATGTCGATGTAAGTACAGAGACGTAGTTATAAGGTGTTATAGCAATAATCACCGAATAACATACAGGGTGGTCAAAAACGCATCTCCAATGTGGATGCCTTTAAACCGAAAAAAACTTTTTTATTTCAAGCGGAACATGGTACTTTTTATTACAGCATTGAATGCAAGAAAAGGTTTAATATACCTATTCCTGATAGTATTTTTTAAATATTAACATTTTCTTTCCTAAAACCAAATATCATTAGAATATCGTTTGGCATTAATTAATGGAACGAAAAAAAAAAAAAAAAATTAACACCCTGTATTTAGAAACGGAAACGATATTCGAAAAATATTTATACTACATTTTCGTCTTAAAAATTGGTGAGGAGTATCCTCATTTATTTTGTCAGAGAGATTAGGAAACATCCTGTGTAAAAATTCCCTACATAAAACATTTATCCGAAAAAATTAAATCGAATTTTCAAACCATACAATTTCGAATTGGCCGAATTGCCGAAATGAAAATCAAAATTGATAAAAATAAAATATCACTCACAGTTTATAAAATAAACTGTCAAAATTGTAGTAGTGCATGCAATATTTACAAAATAGAATAAAACGACGTGAATAAAACAAAAATCTTACAGCCTTTAAGAAACATGAAATAACTTGAAATCGTACCTTTGATTTTAACAATATAACAATTTTAAACAAAGAAGAAAATTTAAAAACTCGTAATGTACTAGAAATGATTCAAATTATATGATTAATGATAAAAGACTAAAAAAAAACGAAAGAAACTAAGAAGACTACTACATCCAAACAATGAATGTTTCTTTGTACCAATAAATATTATAGATATTATTAATTGGGATACTTAAAACCTAAAAATGTTTGAATGGAGATTTTGTTAAAAGTAATACAAATACTAAAACCGTGTTACAACATAAATTATAATGCAATTTCGGTAGAATTCACTATCTGCTATCAGTTATTCTCTCCGGTAAACAATTTAGGCCAATTAGCACCAAATTTATTTCATTTATAAATAAGTTTAGCAGTTGCTTCAATATCAGCAAAAATTTATTTTTTTTTAATTGGAAACTTTGACAACAATTCAGCAATTCTGATAATCTTCATATATAGCCATTTCAAGATGAACACAGTATTAAAATTATATCTAAATGTACTTAAAATATGTGAAAACGGAGAATGCTCTACAATTAGCTTTTAAATATGATTGTTCATGACGAAAATAACGCTTAATCCACAACTTTTTAAATTACTATATATACATATATATCAAAATTAGAAATTCGATTTTAAATTTGAATGTTGATAAATTATTTTAATAAATTTTGTTATTTGATAAAAATGCGTACGTAATTTACGGCGTGAATAAGTTAAATAATCAAATTCACAGCGCCATCTATTGGCGGATAAATCAGTAATTATTAAAAAAAAATCCCCCATTTTATAACCCAACAAATCAAAATGGAATATTGATACAAAATTATTGATTACAATTTAATTAGTGTTTTTTATTATTTTATACTTGTGTATATTAACTCAAGCATTAAAGAATTAAGGAAAGAAGCTTTTAATTATTCTATTACATCATTTAAATTTCTAGAAAAAAAATTATCACATGACTCATCATATTACAACTCATTGATTTAATTAAAAAAAAAAAAGTAAAAATTTGTTGCCACTAACCTGGACCCAATTGCTGAATTTGTACTTGCATTCCCGGAACCGTGACAAGTGGGGCACTGCTCGACAGCCCCCTTCTTTCCACCCTACCCTCGCATTTATCACAGATAACGTTCTTCTGTAAAGCCAACTTCCTAACCGTACCTTGTAAAGATCCTCTAACGAAACGCTCAGCTGATGCAGTACGTCCTTGCCCTTACGTTCCCTTCTCCTGCCACGACCGCCGCTGAACGTACCGCCGAAGAACATGTCAAACAAATCCATCGGACTGGAAATCCACCACCGACACCGCCCTCCTTCAGAGCCTGTTCACCGCCCTGGTCATAAATCCGTTTCTTCTCGGGATCCGACAGGGTCTCGTACGCTTGAGAGATCAGTTTGAATTTCTCACCCTCATTGGGATTCTTATCCGGGTGATATTTCAGGGCTAATTTTCTATAGGCTTTCTTCAAATCCTCCTGACTGCAATCGGGTTTCACCCCTAAGATGTCGTAGAATTTCGTATCTCGCACCATCGTAACGATCTTTTGTCTGACGGTGTGGGCGAATTGTCAAAACTAGAGAAAAAAAAATGAGGAAAAAAAACGTTGCAAAATCCCAACGACGCGTTATTGAATCCCTTAATACTTACTACACGTTTAGTGAATGGATCCTTGTTTTAATCGCTTAGAATTTTTCAATCGTGAGTCTCGACGCACGTTTTATTTCGACGCTCGATATTGCTAAAATGACAGCGAAGAGGCACCGTTCTCCGGCTAAAAATCAAGACCGCAGGCTCTAGAAAATTCTCAGGGAAATGTACGGCAATCCGACGGAGATGGGAATAATAGGAAAGAGTAGGAAGACGTTGTTCTGGAAACGTACAATGCAACATTGCCACGTATATCATCATGTCAGATTGGAAAAACAAGGATATATTATATTAGCGGTTGGTAAAACGAAATTGATTCAAACGAACTTGATTGCCATCAGTACGTTTTACTTCATAAAATATTTCATTCATTATTAAAAGCTAATTTACAGAATCCTTCGTTGACATTAGCAGGGTTTACTATCAGCGATTTGGCAATGATGCGACAACCTAGCAACACAAACATTTTATGCAAGGATAATCACGTAAATGTAAATAATCCCTAATAAAACGAATATAAGCAGATAAAATTAAGTAATAAGTATTTTTATCATAACGTATTTTCACTATTTACATATTTACTTAGATATCGGTATAAACTAATAGCAATTTATTGGTAAAAGAAATAATTACATGTAGGTATAGTGAAATAAAAATTCGTTATAGAATAACGATTATTATTGTAAGAAAATTCAATGTTCAATCACTACGATCCGGTGCGAGTGATAAAAATAAAAATATAATAAAAAGGATATTGCGAAATTTAGGCTAGTGAAACAAAGATGTCGCCGCAGGTCGCTATCTGATTTATCTTTTAGTTAGTATTTGACATTTATCTAACGATCTAACCTATAAATATTTCTAACTAATGTTATTGAAGTGAATATGTTGTAATACGGGCCATATATATTAGGTTGTAACTATTTTCAAATGTCAGATTATCTCTGAAATGGATCAAAATACCGCAAAACGTCTCTTCACAGAAGGAGCAATATTTATGTTCCTGGATGTACCTGAGGGTACCGCATTCGGTATAGACATGAAATCATGGAATACCGGTGAAAAATTTAGAGGTGTTAAAATGATCCCACCCGGAATCCATTACATATTCTACAGCGGAGTCAACGAGCACGGAGATACGGCCCCACGCAGCGGCTTCTTATACAATTTTAAACGAGCACAAATGATTGCTAAGAAATGGGATAAAAATGACTGCGATATAAGCAGTACCTTGGTTCCTGAGAGCGATATGGTGGGATTTAAAGACAATATAATGGCGCTGGATCAGTTTTTAGGTCCGTATCCATATGACATCTTAGAGAAATGGTGTAACCTAACCTCACATATAACTGAGGAATTAATTGGGAGGATACAGCCATTGTCAGGGGTAATTAGATCTGCTTTAGAGCTTATGTCTTGTAAAGATTCAGAAAGGCCTAGGAATATTGAAACAAGTAATTCACCGTCAAGCAGTAGACAAGCGAAACGTTCGAGGTTAAGTGATTCTGACCAGATGTTAGATACGTTATTACCAAATCTAAAGCCAAAACCTGGGACAGAACTGCGATTTACAAAACTACCAGCTAAAAATCATCCAGAAAATGCGACACCTGCAGAGATAACAAAACATAACCTAGATTTAACCTATACTTTAGAGTGTTTTCTTAAAGAATTCGATAGTGACATGGATTTGATTGGCGAATTAGAACTAGCCTACATTTGCTTCTTAGTTGGGCATAGTTTCGAAGCCTTCGATCAGTGGAAAAGTGTCATTGCGCTATTGTGCGAGTGTGAAAATGCGATTAGTAAACATAGGGATCTTTATGATGCATTTATTTCTGTGTTAGAACTACAAATACGTGAAGTTCCGGAAGAGTTTTTAGCAGACATAGTTTCTAATAACAATTTTGTGTATTTAAAATTAAGAATTTTATTCAGATTCATGAATGATTGTAATGTCGACGGAAGATTGAAGACGAAAGTTGAACGATTTAAGAAAATGCTGACAGATACCTACGGGTGGGATTTTACGCATTTGGATTCAGACGACGAAGATGAAGCACCTGTAATTGTTGAAACTTGATGTTTGTTGATGTTAAATACACGTTTTATATATGTAATTATAGGAAAATACAAGTAAAATCGAATCTAACATTGTTTTAATTAATGAATATAATCTTTTAAAAATTATTGTTTGCTTCTTTTCATAAATATTTACGGATTTTAAACAAAATTCGGGTGCGTATAATAAATAAAACTTAACGAATATGTGACAAATTAAATGTTCAACATTACCCTACAATTATAATAATATCAATTAATTATTAATAAAAATTAAACATTAATCCATTGATAAAAATTATAGAATTTAACTGTAAATGTCACCAAACTAATTGACAGCCACAGGTTTGGTAACTGTGACTAGTCACGTGCTTGTCACACACTCACACATGATTTCATTGTAAATATTATGTTGTCTCACACTTTGTAAACAAAGAAACAGAAATCGTGTTGGTTATTTAAAATTAGTATTAACATAAATTAATTTCTTTTTAAATTATTATTTTAAAGAAAGTCATTTGTCAAATTGTCACTCACCCGTTACTAAAGAAATAATCAAATTGATCCACCACTCCTTGAAAAAAACACGAGAATGCTGGATAGCGTCGCTTGTGATTGTGAACAGTTGAGTTCAGTTTTCGATGATTAGCATTAGAAGCAAGATTATTGACCGAAGGTTGTTTATATAATTTTTCCTAAAATACTAAATCCGTAAACATTTTATCCTTAAAATAATCCCAAGTCAGTTTTTTAATGCTAGAAGAGCTTATCGTCGAAGAAATTTTACGGTATCGTCGCTTATTTGGAATAATTTCACAATTTTAAGTGAATTTCAAAATTTCAATATGGCGACCTAACAAATCGCAGAAGATACATCTTATATTCTCCCGTTCCTGGAAATCCTCGATGTAAATGTAGATGCCCGAATTCAAGAAAAGAACTTGTTTAATTTAGAGGTTAGATATTTTTATTATATCCCGTAATTGAGCTTTATTTACACTTTAATTAGGGATAAATATTAATTTCCAATATTTTAAATATTCGTTGAAGTTCCCAGGCAAAATACGATATCGATTAATTACCATTTCTATTACGATTTATTTAAAAATATCTATAAACTGCCAACCAGTTTTCTTTAATATTAATTTAAACAGTGTTTAGTTCGAATCCAAACAAATCAAATACTTACAGAAAACTATAAAAATAAATCATTTCTTATGCTCAAATAACTTGATTTAATGTTAACCACCTTTTTTTTCATTTTATTAAATACATATGTACTATCTTTAGCAAATTAAAGCTCCACAAATCTTCGATTATTAATGCAGTCAACTGAAATAGTAATTAAAAATTATTTGCAAACAATTCTGAATGCTTTTGCTCGGTATACGCAGTACTTGTAGTTTCGGTTGCATAAATAATCGAAGATTTGTGGAGTTTCATTTCGCATTTAATTTGTTAAAGATGCTACATTTTCACTTAGACAAGTAACTTCGGTAGCATAATTTTTTTTTAGAAATCCACCTTGTCAAACTAAATTGACATTTTAATTTCATGTAATGTATTTTGTATTTTTGTATTGATGTTGCTTATACTTGCAAATCAATATAATTAATTATTTATTGTATTAACAGGTTTACAAAATCTGTGTGTTTAACAAACGAATAAGTATTATTAATAATATAGTATCTACAATAATGTTAATGCTTCAACAATTGTGAAAAAGATTATAAAAAAAAATCACTATTTTAATTCGAATAATATTTTTTGAGTTAGCTAATTAATATTAGAGTTGATCTTTTATGTACTTTAAGAGTTACGATATCTGGTTTTCTCATATTTTCATTCCATCGGTTGGATCAATTGATTTTCTCAACATCCAATAACAGTTTGCCTTCAGCACTCGTAAGGAAATTCTTCGGATCCAATTTGATAGGCATCTCAGTCTGGGGATTCAACTTAAACCGGAAATCCCTAATCAGCAGTGCTAAACCAACTTTAGCCTGCATCAATCCAAAACGGAGACCTACACAAAATAGATAGACTTAGGGGTGACGGAGGTATTTAATGGACTTACCCAAACACATCCTGGGGCCTTCTCCGAAAGGTAGATAAGCAAATTGATGCCGTTTGCTTTTGTTCTCCTCGTTGAATCTTTCAGGGTCGAATTTTTCGGGGTCCGGATAATATTCGGGATCATGGTGGATACCTTTCACGGGTATGAAAACGCCGTCACCTTTTTTGATGATGATATCTGTGTCTGGTACGTGATAGTCCTTTGTACATTCTCTGGGCAGTTGTGGCAATGGTGGATATTTGCGTAGTGATTCTAGAAAATTGAAATAAAAGATGTTGAATGAATAAGAATAACTCAGTGCATATTCAATGCTTCACTGATCTTTGATACAACACCATGGTACAAAATATCAATATAAATGTTTAAGAAATATTTCTTCCTACACCATAAATATATCACATGTTTGAAAACTTATATGAATTAAATATTTTCAAAATATTGGACAATCTTAAACTCACAATATTTAATTAATATATTGAGTACATGTTGAAAGTTTAATTTAGTGTTTGTTGTATGTAATGCAAATATTTTTTTTAACTATAAGAATTATTATTTTTAAATATTTCCCCAGTGACCAGCTATATTTATTTCATATTTTATAAATATTTAAAAAATATTAAATCTTTCTTGAATATTAGTTATATTAATATAATATGCATAAAATATATTATAGAAAATATATTAGGAAAACATTTAAAAAATATATATGTTATGTAGCATTAATAATATTTTATTGCAAACGTTTTCTCAATATATTTTTCATAACTCTGCAAGAATATTTTGCTTTGTATTTCTATAAATATTTATTTCATTAAAAAAAGATTGAATTTTGCTTTGTACATTTGGGGCGTAGGACGAATAATATAAAATGGGTAAAATATGCATACATATAAGTAGGTATGTACCTATTTAAAATGATAGTTTAAAGATTAAATTAATAATATATATATCTAATATGATTTAATTAGTATCTAAGTTGAGCGCTGTAACTTTTCTATTAAATATCTGCGTTTTGTATTATATTATTTGTAATATTGTAAGTTGCGAACGTCAACACAACACCTCTATTCATTACGGTGCCGGTGTTATATGATTTAGTAATTGTTTATGTGTCTATGGATTGTGACATAGAAGGCTATACGCGCACGTGCGTAATCATCAACGTTTTCTCGTTTGTCCGTTACATGCTATAGTTTATAATAGTATACGATTAGGGCAGATTAGGGTTAACTGGTGTAATTAATTGTTGCGGGGTGTGTTTTAGTTTTTGTGGTGACTACGAGGTAAGCAAACTTTGAACATGTCATGGCATTTATAAGATAATTGGAGTGCTCAATATCGCGATGTACAGAAATCGTTTAATAATATAATTGTAGGAATTTTATGCATCATATATGTACTGCATCTACCAGATAAATTGCTAGTTGATTTGCTTAAGAAATTCATCTCGGTAGAATAAGCGTCATAACCTCAAATAGAGGTTAGAATACGTTGTTTGTTTTATTGTTTATACGTAGAATGTTTTAAATATTATGAAATAAAGTAAGAATAAGTATCGTAAGTAATAGAAATGTAGCTGCCACTCCAATTATTGTAAATGCTACAAATGTATTAGTAGGTAGTGATAATGTTGTACGATGTTTTATTCATGGTGTGATGTAATACAATTAGCATTGTTTTAGAGGTCACAAGGAAACGCCATGAGAGCGCCACTACCGAAGATATGAAAAAAGCCATAGGTTGTACTGGCAGCCAAGGCTAGACAGTAAAAATGAGTATTTTTCATTTTTATTGGCTTATTCAAATAAAATGATAATACGTTTGTTTTTTATTAAAAAATAGTGATTAATTTGATAAACCTTCAGTATGCCTTAAAAGATCCCAGAATTATTGATTATTAACTTGTATGGTGAGTGTGAAAAAACAAGTTCTTGCCTTTTAGACAACTCTATGTATGTTTCAACTTTTCGTTATCGACGTTATACATTCTAAATAACCAAGAACAATTTTAGTTCATTTTGACAAATTAAATAGATTGCATAAGAAATCTCAATTTTCATATAAATATTTTAGAAAAAATATAGCGCTTACAGTAATTTTAAAATATGGAATAAATATTTTAATTGAATATTTTATCTATATTTAGAAAAAAATATGAAAAATATATTCAAAAACCTCTCACGAAAAATATTTATAAAATATATTTTTAAAAATATCTATGTAATATTTCTGGCTGTTAGGGTTGTCTCAAATATATTTTTTGCATAGCTATTTTCTCGTCCAAATCAAAAATTTCATTTATCAATTTCAATATACAGGGTGTTTAACTAAAATTTAAACCACGCGTTTTAATTTTAGTTCCGGTCAAGTTACGAGAGGCGCTGTATAATAACATTCGTCGCTCCATCCGCTTAATTACACTATTATTAAGCTATTCTATGCTTACCACTTATCACCATATCTAAATAACGCATGTCGTGTGCGGCTTCATAAGTCAATTCACCGTTGTTTTGATCCAATACAGTTTTAATGTCTTCTCTCAACTTATCCTGCACTTCTTGATTCGCCGCCAGTTCAATTATCACGAAAGACATCAAAGTTGAAGATGTCTCAAATCCAGCGATGTAGAACACGTATGCTTGCGCCGCCAATTCTCCAAACGTCAGTGTATTCTCATCTTCTTCCCCTTCCTTACCCAACATGTCCATCAGTAGTTGCAACGCATCGTTTCTCCTAACGCCATTCTTCGTTCTATATTCGACTGTCTCCTTGACGACGTTCCAAAGGAAATCAGTGGTCTCCTTGGGTAAAAGCCTCAGCCCAAAGAAATTAATAACCCCAGGAAACAGAACAGCCAAAAAATTTGTAACGGTTTCCATCAGCGTCGGATTAGATAATCTCTTACCCTGAATTCTAAACTCCACATTGGGATCTTTGAGACTGTTACATTCGATGCGAAAGCGCAGTTGACGATAACGTCAGTGGTGAATCTGGACGATATTTGTTTGATATCGATGGGTTCAGCACTTTTGCATTCCTCCTTCAGAGTCTTACCCAATTCCTCTGAGATTTTCGCTATGATAGGGAACATCATCTTCATCTTCCCAGACGTAAAAGTCGGTGTTTAGTTTAACCTCAATGTTCTCCATCTCTGTCCTCCTAAGGTGAAGATGTGAGCAGTTAAAGGGTCGTCTTTTTCATTCATGGGGCCTCCATGATCGGTAAAATGGGCGAAATCCGTTTGCATGATCCGTTTGATCAAATCCAAATCAAGCGGCACGTATACAGGCTTGTGGAGGAAGTAAATGCCTGCGTGCTTAAGCTTGCGAGCTCTCATTCGACGGTGAAAAATCCTCGAGCAATTCACCGATGGAAAGTTTCCCTCTGAAACTGTCGCTTAAATTTCCAAAAGGTATAGTGGGTTCGTCGCATTCCACTCCTAAGTTCTTCCAATAAGAAAATCTCCTCTTGAACCACACGATAATCAATAGGAATGTGGCGAGAAATACGCCGAAGAACTTGAGCAAGTAAGCTCTCCGTAGAGGACATTTTAAACGCCGTGAATTCTGGAATGATTTAAGTATTTAGGTCGCACTAATTTTTGCAAAACATCGCCCGATCATCGCTGAAATACTACGAATATTAGCGCGACAAAAACATGATGTTCGCATTGTCGAAACAACGATGAACGCGCAATGAATCGTAATTTCAAGGTTAGATAAATCTAAATTTAGATAATTGAGGCTGGACCGACATAAACCCGATAAAAATATTGAGAGAGCTTTTGAGCCGCATTTAAAAGTGCGTTACAGAAAAGGACGGGAAATAAAATTAGCACCCACACTCGCATAATGCTAATGTTATTAGTTTAAAAGAAACAATATATTTGTAATTACATATATTTAATAAGTAACAACTGATATCTGAATACTGAAAGTTTTTTTTTTTAATAAATACGATATTTATACAGGGTATTCCACGTAAGTGGTTCATTAAAAGTTTATGATGTTCTATTATTTACTTATATTTGAGATTTTGGCACCAGTATCTGTTCGATTGGAACTATAAATGCAAAATACCTTAACCAAAATATCACTTCCGGTTGACCGGAAATGGATGTCAACTTTGTTATTTTAAATAGAATGATATAATTTTTTATTCATTTTTGGATTCTACAACTATAAATACGTCAGTTTTCATTAGCTATTCCTATAGCTACATGTTGTCGTTTTTGAGTTATTTAGGTTTTTCTTTTTTTTTAGTCATAATCATTGCATCATTGAGAAATTAATATCTCGGTTAATACTGCAAGTAGAGACTCCAAATTTGCTATGTTATGAATGTAGATATAACTCTAAGAAACGGTAAGCACACTTTACATTCTAACATACAGGGTGTTCAAAACTGAGGAACAAAGTGACATATTTTCAAATGCAGAAAACTCATTTTTTTTAAATAGAACATCCTGTATTTTAATTCAGAATTAGGAAGTAAATATCATCCCCTATCACCTTATATGAGCATTCCCTATACCTATCTTTAATAGATTTTGAGATATGAGTGACTTTTTGTTAAACAGACTAAGTAGCCCTATCTTTAAATGTTGGTAGCTGGCTCTGAAATAGATTCACGTCAAATTCATGTATTATTTTTGAATAACCATATAAGAATGTCTGTTCGAATAGTCATTTCTATTAATATTGCGTTGTAGGAAAGTGTAATTACAATGATATGCATAAACACTTTTGGTTAGTCAATGAATTTGACATAATCCCATTCAGAGCCAGCTACAAACACGCAAAGATAGGGCTACCTAGTCTGTTTAACAAAAAGTCGTTCATATCTCAAAATCTGTTAAAGATAGGTATACGGAATGCTAATATAAAGTGATAGGCGATGATATTTACTTCTTAATTCCAAATTAAAATACAAGCTGTTCTATTTAAAAAAAAAGAATACTTAGTCTGTTTAACAAAAAGTCGCTCATATCTCAAAATCTATTAAAGATAGGAATAAGGAATGCTCATATAAAGTGATAGGGAATGATATTTACTTCCTAATTCCGAATTAAAATACAGGGTGTTCTATTTAAAAAAAATGAGTTTTCTGCATTTGAAAATATGTCACTTTGTTCCTCAGTTTTGAACACCCTGTATGTTAGAATGTAAAGTGTGCTTACCGTTTCTTAGAGTTATATCTACATTCATAACATAGCAAATTTGGAGTCTCTACTTGCTGTATTAACCGAGATATTAATTTCTCAATGATGCAATGATTATGACTAAAAAAAAGAAAAACTTAAATAACTCAAAAACGGCAACATGTAGCTATAGGAATAGCTAATGAAAACTAACGTATTTATAGTTGTAGAATCCAAAAATGAATAAAAAATTATATCATTCTATTTAAAATAAGAAAGTTGACATCCATTTCCGGTCAACCGGAAGTGATATTTTGGTTAAGGTATTTTACATTTATAGTTCCAATCGAAACAGATACTGGTGCCAAAATCTCAAATATAAGTAAATAATAGAACATCATAAACTTTTAATGAACCAGTTACGTGGAATACCCTGTATATATCTATATTTTACTTATTTATTACTTGCACAATATGAATACACATCTCGAAATTCCATACATGTAAATTTCGTAAAATACGTTGATAAAGCCGCTTTACAGCATTTTCGCATTTTCTTTATTGCATGCAATAAAACTAGCGCATGTTTTATTCCGTGTATTACACGTGCAATGCAAGTAAAACTGCACTCAATTGATCTAAATCCATTGAATGCGCATGCAGGCAATTTTTATTGCACGCAAGAAAAATTGCGAACTGTAAAGTGGCCTATAGATTTATGTAAAATTACACTGATAGTCTTAGGTTATTTGTGACATGTATATTTCTGGGTAATCCTTTCTATAATATCACATTCATATTTCAATAATACACAATAAATATGTAAATTTTCCGGTTAAATTTAAAGTTAAGATATAATTTTTCACATGAGGTGTTAAATATTTTACTTGCCAATAGTAAAATTCCCTCTATTCTGAAAGTCACATTTCAAAATTATATTGACCATGTCAAACTCATAATGATAATGTAATCACTTTTACAGCTTCAATGTAATATCGCACTCGTACTTTAATAATACAGAAAAATATGTAAATTCAAGGTGTAATTTTCCGCTTACCGTGTAAAGTATTTTGCTTGCCACATCATGTAGTAATCTAATTATTTTTACAGTATGAAATGTAATATCACGTTTCCATTTGAATAATACACAATAAATATGTAAATTTTCTAGTTAAGTTTAAATTTAAGATATAATTTTTCACATGAGGTGTAAAATATTTTACTTGCCATATGTTGTAATGTAATCATTTTCACAGTCTAAATGTAATATCACATTCGTATTTCAGTAACACACAATAACTATGTAAATTTTCCGTTAAAGTGTAAATTTAATATGTAATTTTCCACATGAAGGTGTAAAATATTGACTACATATATCGAATCCCTAATCACAACTGGTAATGTAATCCGTTTTACAATTTGAATGTAATATCACATTCGTATTTGAATAATACGCAATAAATATGTAAATTTTCCGGTTAAGTAAAAATTGTGATGTAATCGTCCACATCAGGTGTAAAATAATTTTACTTGCCAATAGTAAAATTCCGTCTATTCTGAAATCACACATTTCAAAATTACATTGGCTATGTGAAACTCCTAATCACATGTAAATTTAATTGTATTATTGCGCAGTTTTGAAAGTTTTACATTTTCAAAAATACATTGGATAGGTAGTACGACACGATGAAGTTTTTAGTGTGCACATTATTTTACTTACCATCTAAATATAGTTACAGTCTGAAACTAAAGTTTGCCGAATGCTTTATATCAGGGCAGTGACTTAAAAGGGGGAAAGTGAAAGTACTTTTCATATCAGTGTCATTCCTGAAATTCAAATAAATTTTGTAGTAGTAAATATTCGCTTTTTTATTATTTTTTTTTTACAACAGGGGTTGGGGGGGGGAGGGGGGGATTTATTTTTTTGTTTAACTATTAGATTAAAATTTTAGCAACATTAGGCAGAAGTTCGTTAAATTTGAAATGATTAAATTTATTTATTTATTATAAGAATTGGGAAGGGCGGGGATTCGAACTTAATATAATATTTCTTTTTTTTTAAGGGAATTTAGATTCTTTATTTTATTCTTTTTTTAACAACACCGGATCAGCAGGAAAATTGTTTTTTTTTATTTATATTTTAATGGAAATTAATTAGAGGAGAGGGGTTGGAGTTTCTTTAATTATAAATTATTTTTTGCAAAATGGGGAGGGGTTTATTTTTCTTAATTTTTTGAATTTTTATTTCGTTTTTGCAATGATGGTGGAAGGGAAGAGGGGGAGGGGCAGGGAGAAAGTGATTATTTTATTATTTATATAATAATAAAATTTAATTGCTTGAATTTCCATGTTTTAACAACGTGAGGGCAACGAGAGATTATTTTTTTTTAAATATAATTTAACGAAATTCAATTGCTTGCAACTATGAAAGGGAAAACGAGTGTTCGTGTAGAGGAAGCATTATTTTTTAATTAGTGATTAAATTTATTTCTTTAACAGATAGACAACAAATTAGACGAGTTAATATTTTATTTAACATTTACAAAAAATAATCACTTGATTCTCTCAACATCTGTCAATAAACTGCTCGCAGGGTTCGTGAGAAAACTGCGCGCGTGCAACTTGACAGGTAACTCTGTCCGTGGGTTCAATTTAAACCGGAAATCCCTGATCAACAGCGCCAGACCCACCTTAATTTGCATCATCGCAAAGTGGAGACCTGCAAAATACTTATTACACCCGTAAAAGCCTTTCCGAGCAAAATATATTACCCAAACAGATCCTGGGACCTTCCCCGGATGGTATATAGGCGAATTGATGGCGTCTGCTTTTGTTTTCCTTCGGTGAATCTGTTCGGGTCGAATTTCTCGGGATCCGGATAGTATTCGGGATCGGAATGGATACCCTTCACCGGTATGAGAACGATATCTCCTTTCTTGAGGACGATATTGCTATCTGGTATGCGATAATCTTTGGTGCATTCCCTGGTGAGAGATGGCGCTGCTGGATATTTGCGTAAGGTTTCTAGAAAACGGAAGTTAAAGATGTTCAATAATTTTTTGTAAGGAGACCTGTTACGGTACGAAGATGATTCCTACTAAGCCGCAGTAGTTCTTCAGTCTTCTTCTTTGATTGTCCCTTAATAAAGGTCTTAGCATGAGTTTGCTCTGGTTGTATTATTCCAGTGAAGAAACATGTGGTCTGACTTCATTCCCATAAGTTGCCTTCCACATGATGGACAATATTATTGTGTCCCAATGCTGCATATCTGCCACTTCGTGGTTCTTGCAATCAGAGATGCCCCAAGATATTCCATTTCCCTAACAACTTTATTGCTTCATTTCGGAGTTTTGGGGGCCCAAGACCATCCAAGATCCTGCTTCTCGTGAATGCTGTTGTGGTAGTTTTCGAGGGACTGATATCTGATCACTTACTCTGTCCTTCGTTTTTCAACTACAACCTGTGAAGTGAAGAGGATTAAAGAAGAACTTACCGCTTATCACCATGTCCAAGTAGCGCATATCTTGCATAGTCTCATAGGTCAACAATCCATCATTGCTACCCAATACTGCATTCACTTCTTCCCTCAATTTATCCTGAACGTCTTGATTCATCGACAGTTCAAACAACGCGAAAGACATCGTGGTCGAAGTCGATTCGAATCCGGCTGTGAAGAAGATGAATGCCTGGGCGGCCAACTCGCTGAATGTCAGCGAATTATTATCTTCATCTCCTTCCTTCTTCAACATATCTATCAGCAGTTGCAACGCGTCGTTTCTCCTAACGCCATTCTCCGTCCTGTACTCGACGGTCTTCTTAATGACGTTCCAAAAGAATTCGGCCGGTACCTTCGGTAAAAGATGCACGCCGAAGAAATTCGCCAGGTCGGGAAAGACGAAGCCGAAAAAATTCCCGATCAGTTCTTTGTGCGTCAAGTTAAAAATCCGTTTCCCCTGTACTCTGAATTCAGTATTCGGATCTTTCAGACTATTGCAGTCTATGCCAAAAGCGCAATTGCCGATAACATCGGTTGTGAATCTAGCCGACATTTCTTTGAGGTCGATCACTTGGCCGTTTTGGCATTCGCTTTCTAAAGTCTTCCCCAGTTCCTCGGAGATCTTAACTATGATGGGGAACATCGTCTTCATCTTTCCAGACGTGAATGTCGGTGTCAATTTCACTCGCAGATTTTTCCATCTTTGTCCACCTAAGGAGAAGACATGCGCTGATAACGGATCATCTTTTTCGTTGATATACGATCCTGGTCCATGATCAGTAAAGTGGGCGAAATTCGTCTGAATGATTCTTTTAATCAATTCCAAATCTAACGGCATATACATAGGCTTGTGAAGCAGGTAAGCGCCCGCATGTCTGAGCCGGCGACCTCTCATTTGGTGGTATAAATTGGTGTTCCATTCGCCAACGGAGATTTTACCTCGGATAGAATCGCCTGCATTTCCGAAAGGAATAGTGGGTTCGTTGTATGCCACTCCCAAGTTCTTCCAATGCGAATATCTCTTCTTGAACCACATGATAATCAGTACGAACGTTGCAGCGAGGAAGCCGAATAACTTAAGCAAGAATTCCTTCCGGAATGAACATTTTTAGAGCACTAACATTTCGACAGATTAAAATACACAATATAACCTTTACGAAGTATTCACACTGCTATATTCGTAAGACTGTGAGAGTGTTGGCGAACATGCGGTTTTAAATTATCTGCAGTACTCTCTGAATAGACAAACAATTACCGATCCAAGGTTGAGGACCAGATTAATTTTATATATACATATAGTGGGTATAAGTACAATGTATATCGCATTTTAAAAAAAAAAAAAACAAGTTATCGTCGAAATGAATGACTTGTTTTTTTACTTAATTTCATAATAACTAAATACACTGAGATCTAGAATGATTGTCCAGATCCTACACTACTTTCCGCGATGCGTAAATCAATATTTTCATCCAATCATTGTAATGAAATTAGTAATACAGGGTTTCCTCAAATTTTGTTGTCAAAATTGACATATATTCTACAGAGCCGTGCGTTTCGTGTTTGAATTTTGCTTATTTATTCATTCCGTATTATTGTTTGTTAATTTTCACATATACAGTCTTTCTCAAGGCTACGCCTTCATTTCGCATTTCGCAAAATGCCATTTACATTGGGCCAAGATAAATTTATTTTGGAGGCATACTTTCGAAATGGTGAGCGAAGAGGTGATGGGCAGTGGAGATATTCACTATACATTTCAGTGTATTTTCTTTTACTTTAATACTATTGATATTCATATACAGTGAAATTCCCCTTCGCGGACACCCCTCTTACACGGACACCTCCCTTAAACGGACAGTTTCTCATGGTCCCGACCGGCTCTCATATAATTTTCATTGTATTAACTCTTTCTTGGACGGACATTCTCTTGAACGGACGCGGACACGAGAAAATGTTCTCTTAACCGGACAAAAAATAAAATAAAAAGAAACGCCTTATCTTATTTTTTTATCGAGAGTATTGCTATTGCATTTCTCAATCGCGCCGCGCGCCAATTTCGCTGGGACTTCCCCGAGTAAACCGGAGATTTACCGACTTTACTCTTTCGGTACAAACGCAGCCTATGTCGCGCATTTCTGCCTGGCGTGAATTAGGGACTTCCCGAAGTTGGTCGGGGATTTACCGTTCTTATTCTTTGGGTGCACGCTTTCGATTGAATCTGCATTCAATATTAGTCTGACGTCTATGCGGAAAAGACACAGTGGGCGACACATTCATTGTAGAAATGGCCCCAAAGAAAAATTCTCACGCTTAAACAAAAAATTGAGATTGTTGAAGTTTGCAATAAAGAGAAATTAAGTGTAAGGAACTTATCCAAGCGTTTTAATATTGGAAAAACACAAGCTGCAGATATAATTAAACATAAAGAAATCCTTCTAAAGAAATGGATGTTGAACAGCAATTTGAATGAAAAAAGAAACTTTTTGACGGGTAATGGTACTAAAATTGACAAATTGTGTTATGACTGGTTTACAGCCATAAGGGGATTCCTTTAACAGGTAAGCATATGATTTTTTTAGATAAGGTTTTCTTGTATTAATGCGTTGATTTTCTTTTCATATTAAATTCTAAAATATGTATGTAGATAAAAAGAGTGAGATTACCAATAGGTTTGTCGTGACAAAAACGCAAAAAACTTATTTTTTTTTAGGTCCGCTGATACGATGTAAAGCAAGAGAAATAGCCGCTTCTTTGGGACATTCTACATTCAGTGCTTCTTCTGGTTGGCTCAATAAATTTAGAATCCGTCACAATATAAGTTTTAAAGCGATTTCGGGAGAAGGAGCTTCGGTTAATGCTGAAGATGTTTCATCGTTTTTAAAAAATGTCCTTCTTTGATTAAGGGATATTCACCGAGAGACATCTATAATGCCGACGAGACAGGCCTGTATTTTAGGGTTCTACCCGACAAAACGCTCACTTTAAAGAAGGAAAAATGTATTGGGGGTAAGTATCCCAAAGAGAGGTTTACAATTTTGCATTGTGCAAATATGGCGGGTGAAAAAAAAACTCCTAATCATTGGTAAGGCAGCTAAACCCAGAGCTTTTAAAAACATTAACATAAATAACCTGCCTGTAACTTGGAAATACAATAAGAAAGCTTGGATGACAGGACAAATTATGACAGAGTGGTTGCAAGACCTAGATTGGAAAATGGCTAAGGAAAAAAGAAACATTTTGTTATTTTTAGACAATGCGTCATCCGAAAGACGTTCGCTTAAATAATATAAAAATATTATTTTTACCCCCTAATTGTACATCAGCTTGTCAACCACTTGACCAGGGGATTATAAAGAATTTTAAAACTTATTACCGAAGTCTAATACTCAAACATCTGCTAGTAGACATTGAAACTGCTGGTACAGCTTTTGAGTTAATAAAGAAAATTACACCACTGGATGCAGTTTATTTGGCAAAAACCGCTTGGGATCAAGTAACCAAAGAGACAGTTCAAAATTGCTTCCGCAAAGCAGGATTTAATCATGCAAATATGCAAAGTGAAGACCAGTTAACTGAGGCTGATATATCTGGCCTAGAAGATGATTCGCCTCTTAGTGTACTTTCAGATATCCTCAAAAATAAGAATTTATTGAAATTGACGGATAATGAAAACCTTAATGATTTTTTGAACGTAGATGAAGATTTGTATGTTGAAGATCCAGATTCAGAACAAGAAATTACAAATGCAGTCGAAATACAAGAACTTTCGGCAGATTCTGATGTCGATGAGGTTTCAGTGCCAACAGAAGCTATCCCAAATTATGATAAAGCTATTACTCTGACCAAGCAGCTCAAAAGTTTTGTCGAAAATCACGGAGATACAGAGTCTTTGGAGCTTCTTTCTAAATTAGAAATACGATTTCAAGACGCCATTTAAAGAAAAAGAGAAGACAAACAACAATATATGAATTTTTGCGTCCTTAAAGTGACTATTCATTTCACTGTTTTGTATTACATACTACATCTATGTATCTATGTACATATTATGTTATACTTTGTATATATCTAAAGGAAATAAACTTTTTTTTCTTAAGTTTAAAGTTTCTTATTTATTTTAAAAACATTTACATACATATACGATTTAAATGTCCCAGTTTCTTTAATATATTCATTTTTCGTTAAAACACGATCTACTACATATTTCTTTTCTGCGGACACCCCTCCTGAACGGACATCTTCAGTTGGTCCCGTTGGTGTCCGTTCAAGGGAGATTTCACTGTATATTGCAAGAATGGGAGAGGCGGATTTTTTTTTTAAATAATTGCAATGATTTTTAATACGATTGCTTACTGCTTAAGTAATTATTTTGCCACTTATCTTTTCATAAACTTCAATTGTTTGTAACATCAGGGGAGAGGAATTGGTGCAAGGACTGGCGACTATGTTTTTTAAATTATTTCATTTATTATTTTGCAAGATTGGGAGGAAGGAAGATTTATTTATTTATTTATTTTATATGTACGCTAATTTTTCAACAATGCAGAAGCAGCGAGGAATATTTATATTTCAATGAAATTCAATTGTTTGCAACAACGTCAACCCCTTAAAAAAAATGATGTAATCATTTAAAAAATCCCATTATTTTTTTGCAATAGAGGGTGGTTTTGCTAATGATTAAATTACTTTTTTTACTATAACACAGGGAGGGATTTTTTAACATCGTATGGGTTGGACTATATTTTAAATGATAAAATTTATTCTTTGCAAGAATTGGAAGGGAGCAATAATTATGTGATTTCGCTAAAGGATTAAGTTGATGTTTTAACAACGTAAAAGGCTAACGGGAGATTTTTTTTTTTTTTTTGGTATAATTTAACGAAATTCAATTCTTAGCAAATATGATAGGGAAACGAATGTTCGTGTAGAGGAAGCATTATTTTTTAATTAGTGATTAAATTTATTTCTTTAACAGATAGACAACAAATTAGACGAGTTAATATTTTATTTAATTAAAAAATGTTATAGTAACGATATTGTAACACAATTATGTCACATCTATCTTACCACTCAATATAAAAACATTAACAAAAAATAATCACTCGATTCTCTCAACATCTGTCAATAAACTGCTCGCAGCGTTCGTGAGAAAACCGCCCACTTGCAACTTGACAGGTAACTCTGTCCGTGGGTTCAATTTAAACCGGAAATCCCTGATCAACAGCGCCAGACCCACTTTCATTTGCATCATCGCAAAGCGGAGACCTGCAAAATACTTATTATACCCGAAAAAGCCTTTTGCGAGCGAAATATATTACCCAAACAGATCCTGGGACCTTCCCCGAATGGTATATAGGCGAATTGATGGCGTCTGCTTTTGTTTTCTTCGGTGAATCTGGTCGGGTCGAATTTCTCTGGGTCTGGATAGTATTCGGGATCGGAATGGATACCCTTCACCGGTATGAGAACGATATGTCCTTTCTCGAGGACGATATTGCTGTCTGGTACGTGATAATCTTTGTTGCATTCCCTGGTGAGAGTTGGCGCTGCTGGATATTTGCGTAAGGTTTCTAGAAAACGGAAGTTAAAGATGTTCAATAATTTTTTGTAAGGAGACCTGTTAGGTAGCGAAGACGATTCCTACTAAGCCGCAGTAGTTCTTCAGTCTTCTTCTTTGATGGTCCCTTAATAAAGGTCTTACCATAAGTTTTTGCCTGGTTATATTATTCCAGTGTTGAAATCATGTGGTCTGACTTCATTCCCATAAGTTGCCTTCCACATGATGGACAATATTATTGTGTCCCAATCCTGCATATCTGCCACTTTGTGGTTCTTGCAATCTGAGATGCCCCAAGATATTCCATTTCCTCTAACAACTTTATTGCTTCATTTCGGAGTTTTGGGGGTCCGAGACCATCCAAGATCCTGCTTCTCGTGAATGCTGTTGTGGTAGTTTTCGAGGGACTGATATCTGAAAACTTACTCTGTCCTTCGTTTTTCAATTACAACCTGTGGAGTGAAGAGGATTAAAGAAGAACTTACCGCTTATCACCATGTCCAAGTAGCGCATGTCTTGCATAGCCTCATAGGTCAACACTCCATCATTGCTACCCAAAACTGCATTCACTTCTTCCCTCAATTTATCCTGAACTTCTTGATTCATCGACAGTTCAAGCAACGCGAAAGACATCGTGGTCGAGGTCGTTTCGAATCCGGCTATGAAGAAACTGAATGCCTGAGCGGCCAACTCGCTGAATGTCAGCGAATTATTATCTTCATCTCCTTTCTTCTTCAACATATCTATCAGCAGTTGCAACGCGTCGTTCCTCCTAACGCCATTCTCCGTCCTATACTCGACGATCTTCTTGATGACGTTCCAAAAGAACTCGGTCGGTGACCTTCGGTAAAAGACGCACGCCGAAGAAATTCGCGAGGTCGGGAAAGACGAAGCCGAAAAAGCTCCAGATCAGTTCTTTGTGCGTCAAGTTAAAAATCCGTTTCCCCTGCACTCTGAATTCAGTATTCGGATCTTTCAGACTATTGCAGTCTATGCCAAAAGCGCAATTGCCGATAACATCGGTTGTGAATCTGGCCGACGTTTCTTTGAGGTCGATCGCTTGGCCGTTTTGGCATTCACTTTCTAAAGTCTTCCCCAGTTCCTCGGAGATCTTAACTATGATAGGGAACATCGTCTTCATCTTTCCAGACGTGAATGTCGGTGTCAATTTCACTCTCATACTTTTCCATCTTTGTCCACCTAAGGAGAAGACATGTGCTGATAACGGATCATCTTTTTCGTTGATATACGATCCTAGTCCATGATCGGTAAAGTGGACGAAATCCGTCTGAATGATTCTTTTAAGCAATTCCAAATCTAACGGCACATACATAGGCTTGTGAAGCAGGTAAGCGCCCGCATGTTTGAGCCGACGAGCTCTCATTTGGTGGTATAAATTGGTGTTCCATTCGCCAAGGGAAATTTTATTTAGGATAAAATCGCCTGCATTTCCGAAAGGAATAGTGGGTTCGTTGTATGCCACTCTCAAGTTCTTCCAATGCGAATATCTCTTCTTGAACCATATGATAATCAGTACGAACGTTGCAGCGAGGAAGCCGAATAACTTAAGCAAGAATCCTTCCGTAATGAACATTTTTAGAGCACTAAATTCTCGACAGATTTAAAATACACAATATAACCTTTACAAAGTCTTCACACAGCTATGTTCGTAAGACTGTGAGAGTGTTGGTGAACATGCGGTTTTTAGATATCTGTAGTACTCTCTGAACAGACAAACAATTACCGATCCAAGGTTGAGGACCAGATTAAATTTATATAGATATATAGTGCATATTCATTGTATATCGCATTTAAAAAAAAAAACAAGTCATCGTCGAATGGATGACTTGTTTTTTTTTTTTTTACTTAATATCGTAATAACTAAATACATTGACATCGAGAATGATTGTCCTGATCCTACACTACTTTCGGCGATGCCGAAATCAATATTTTCATCCAATCATTATAATGAAATTAGTAATACAGCGTTTCCTCAAATTTTGCTATCAAAATTGACATATGTTCTACATAGCCGTGCGTTTCGTGTTTGAATTTTGCTTATTTAGTCATTCCGTATTATTGTTTGTTAATTTTCACATTCAGTCTTTCTCAAGACTACGCCTTCATTTCGCATTGAGAGCGTAACGTGTTTTTTGTTTTTGCAAAATGCCATTTCCGCTGTACCAAGGTAAATTTATTTTGGAGGCAAACTTTCGAAATGGTAAGCGAGGAGGTGATGGGCAATGGAGATATTCACTTATACATTTTAGTGTATTTTCTTTTACTTTAATACCGTATGTAATGTGCAACAATATGCATTCTGTGTTAGTCCTTCTTTAAATAAAGTGCTAAGTATCCTGTGTGAACTCCAGTCGTTTATCGAGTACTCTGTGTGAACTCGAGTATCCTGTGAATGAACAGCTAACCGTTATTATCGGGTATTCTGTAAAAGAACGTCCAGTGCTTCATGGGGTATCCTGTAAGGAGTACCCAGCTGTTCTTCGAATGCTGTGTGTGAACACGCTCAACTGTGGCGGCTCGTGAGTTATGAAAGAAGGTGGACACAAAATAAGAACTTGCCTATTTTTTGTATGTACATAAAATCCATTCCCCTATTTTTCATGCTGGAAAACACGTCCATGACTTTGTTTTAATGCGTTTGAGGGTGGAAAAACATCGTTCACATTCTGCTGTCGACGTAGAGATTGTACAAATAATATCCAACAGTTTGTATGTTTCCATCAAAACTTTTTTTAGGTTGTTGTCTGTTGTGAACACTAAAAGTGGCAGAACACCACCTATACACCTAGGTCACACATGTCATTGCGCTCATAAATTATTGAAAATTCACTTTTCAATTTTACGCTTGCAACATAGGATAAGATTTCTCAAAATCCACGCATGCATTCATGTGAGAAACGGAATTTTCGTGTTTATTTGCCCTCTCTGCGATATGCTTTAAATCATTTAATAATGCATGTTGTGCCGAACTTCTAGTGTTACTTGAATACCTTCCCTTGGACATATGACAAACAATGTGGTTCCAACATGACGGTTGTGCAGCACATTATTTAAGAATAGCACGAAAAGTATTAGATCGAGCCTACAATCGTCGATAGATTGGAAGAGGTGGTACGGCGCAATTTGTTACGAATCGAAAAAAAAAGTTTCAAATAAAAACTACATAACTTGATGGCGTAGAATCCGAATCTGCAATACAAAATGGGCGTTCCTATTTAAGATTTCAAAGTTTTCCCCCCTCCCACTCTGGGGGAGTGAGGTGGGCGATCGAGTTCGGCACCATTCAGTGAGCCCCCTATATTATAACAAATCTTATTAAGATCTTGTTTTGATTTGATGCAGTGTTTTAGAGATATTCCGTTGTCTCAAGATAAAAACTCTCCCCTGTATATACGAATAATTGTTTTAATAAATATAACCTTGAATAGATGGGCATTCGCGCGCATTTTATTTTTAAAATACGTAATCCACAGACTACCGACAGACCACTAACGAAAGCCGTAAGATTACGCTGTGCAGTTAACGGTTAATGTAAAAGTTTTCGCTCAGTGTTTACAATGTTTATTACCGGAAGTTTCTTACTCAAACTACTGGGCGTATTCTTCGCTACGTTTCTACTCGTAATCGCCTGGTATAAAAGAAGATTTTCATATTGGAAGAACTTGGGAGTGCCATACATTGAACCCACCATACCTTTCGGGAATTCGGGAGATACCTTGAGGCAGAAAGCGTCTGTGGGTGATTGGATTGCCGCCTTATACGAACAAATGAGACCTGACAAGCACAAACACGCTGGTAGCTATTCCTTCCATATACCACTTTACGTACCGTTGGATTTGGATCTGGTCAAACGAATCATGCAAACGGATTTCGCCCACTTCACTGATCATGCGAGCTACTACAACGAAAAAGACGATCCATTGTCGGCGCACATCTTCTCCTTAGGTGGTCAGAGATGGAGGAATTTGCGAGTGAAGTTAACCCCAACTTTCACTTCGGGAAGATGAAGATGATGTTCCCCATCATAGTTAAGATCTCCGAGCAACTGAAAAAGACTTTAGAAAGGGAATGCGAGAATGGTGAAGCGGTCGACCTCAAAGACATATCCGCCAGATTCACCACTGACGTCATCGGCAATGCGCCTTCGGAATAGACTGTAACAGTCTCAAAGATCCTTCAACGAAATTCAGTGTGTTAGGCAGGAGGATATTTACGTCCACTCCCATAGAAATGGTCAGGAACTTTGTGTCTTTTCTCTTCCCAAATTTCGCGAAATTATTGGGATTGAGAGTACTTGCGAAAGTGGCTGCTGATTTCTTTTGGAACATCATCCAGGAAACGGTGGAATACAGGATAAAGAATGACGTTAGGAGGGACGACGCTTTGCAACTACTGATAGATATGATGAAAAAGGAAGGGGAAACGAACGAAGATTCTCTAACATTCAACGAGTTGGCCGCGCAGGCTTTCGTATTCTTCATAGCTGGATTTGAAACGTCTTCATCGTTAATATCTTTCGCGTTGGTGGAACTGTCAGCTAATCAAGAAGTTCAGGAAAAATTGAGGAATGAAATTGATACAGTGTTGAGTAAAAGCAACGGTGAATTGACTTATGAGGCTGTACACGATATGCATTATTTGGATTTGGTGATAAGCGGTAAGTTGAACTTAATTAAAGTTTATGGCCAGAAAAGCTAAACGATTTCGATTTTATTAAAAAAAAAAAACTGAAGTGCACATTGTAGTTAGGTGAAGTTATTTTGCACGAAACGAAAATGTTTTACAAACGTAATTGTAAAAAATTGTTAAAATTGTCGATAATACCAATCCAAACGTTGACCGAGAAAGTTTGTTGGAATCGTGCTGCAACTATGGCATGTGGATTTTCATCAGTCCATTTGTGATTATTATCAAAATTCATAGTACCATGTCTTGAGAAGTTGGCTTCATGCGTAAACAATACAGTGGCATCAAAATTGGAATTGTTTACAATGTTTTTTTTTAAAACCATTAACAATACTGCACACGTAGCAGATAGTCATTAGGTAGCAAATCTTGAACTTGTTGAATATGATATAGATGCAATAAATTTTCTTTTAGAATATTCCAAACAATTTTGTAACATAACATTTACTTGTTGAGCAATTTTTCTGGTACTCGTTTCTGGATGTTTGTCCATAATTTGCAGAATCTTATCTTCAAGTTGTGGAGTTCTCGTATTTCAAGGTCATCCCCTAATATCCCTTGATCTTGCAAAATCTCCAGTTTATCGCAAACGAATATGCAGCGTAGTAAACGTTTCAGAACGTAGTAAGCGGTTATTTGGATAACGCTGGGCATACATACGTCTGGCCTCTAAGGCATTACCATTGGGTAATCCATACAAAAGAATGCATTTCAGCATTAGTAAACGCAGGCATCGTCAAAAAGTTTAAACTGAACACAAACGACAAGGAAAATAGAATCATACGTTCGTTTGTCTCACTAATTGTCAAAATCCCAAAAGCCACTAAACAAAACTTTACCACACAAATTTCAGATTATTTCCGAAACACCTTGCATATTACACATAATTCATTAGTATCGCCTTTGCAAATAGGAAACTTCTATACATCAACTTACACCATAATATGCCTATTTACCAGAAACGTTACGTAAATATCCACCGCTGCCAGCTCTCAGCAGGGAATGCACCAAAGATTATCACGTACCGGAAACAGATGTCGTCCTCAAGAAAGGTGACAATGTCTTCATATCCGTGAAGGGCATCCACTACGATCCTGAATACTATCCAGACCCAGAGAAATTCGACCCGCCTAGATTCACCGAACAAAACAAGAGCAAACGCCATCATTTCTCCTTCATACCGTTCGGGGAAGGTCCCAGAGTCTGTCTAGGTAATCTCGCTGGATTTTTAATTTTGTTCGTTTTGTTTCGTTGAGCAAGTGAAATTTTTCGATTGAAGGTATCCGTTTTGGACTGATGCAAGCTAAAGTCGGTTTGGCGTCCATGATCAAGGATTTCCGGTTTAAATGGAACCCCCGTACTGAACTGCCGATTAAATTCGATAAAATGAGCTTCTTTACGATTGCAGAAAATGGTCTATGGACGGATGTAGAGAAAATCAATTGATTCTTTTTAAAACGGATGATCGACTTCTAACAAATTTCTTTTTCCTGAATTTAGCACCAAAGCAAAGTAATACCGCAGTGTAACTTGGAACATAAAATAATATTGAGCTGATTAAACTGTGCGATTTTTTTTTAATTTAATCATTTTTTTATTATTTCAAAAATGTTTATACTCGCTATATCGTGAGGCAAAAGATTATTTAATAATTAAAATAAAATGTTATCCGCCCAGCCCATAGTAGAAGATGTTAAGAAGAAAGGTATACCAGGTGATTCAAAATGATTGTCATAAGAAAAAAACTGTTTTCCGGAAAAATTTATCTATACTTATTACCAATTTAATGAGCGAAGTTAGCTACATACAAATTTCATACATTAAATGAATTTTCTTGACATTTAGTGACATTGGCGTGCGTGTTGCAGTATCTTTCGATTATTTATCTTATAATTTTTTTCAAATCGTTTATATTTACATCTAATATCACCAACAATAGTATTCCTGAATACTGTAAGAAAATAAAGGAATTTATCTGTGGTAATAGCTCAACAAACAGGTAAAAAATCAATATTAACATTAAATGAAATAGTTTATTACATTTTATAATTTTATAGGCTTATCATACACTTCAGCGCAATGAGCTGTTAAAAGAAAGTTACATTTTCATCCCTATAAAGTTTCTACGGTACAGTAATTATTACCATTAGATCACGATAGGCGATTGGAATATTGTCATTGGTTTAATAACAATTTAAGGGACGATGACTTGCTAAACATATCATTTTTCTCGGATGAAGCCTGGTTTTATCTAACTGACTATATCAATTTTCAAAACTATTGTATCTGGTCTGCAGAAAATCCACACGAATTTCTAGAAACGCAATTGCATCCCGTAAAAGTTGGAGTTTGGTTAGCTATGCCCAGGCAACGAATAATAGGGCCAATTTCCTTCGAGGAAACTGTAACAGCCCAACGTTACCAACAGATGTTGGAATTGTTTATTGCAGAGTTACAAGAAAATGAGCTTGAAGCAGGTTATTTTCAGCACGATAATGCTCCAGCACATACTGCTCGACAAACCTGCCAATATCTTCAACAGTTTTTTGCTGACAGGTTCGTTAGAGCACAAAGATGGCCACCAAGATCGCCTGATCTAACCCCATTAGATTACTTCATGTTCGGCTATCTAAAAAATAAGATCTATAGAAACCGCATGCATACCATAGAAGAACTGAGAGATGCAGTTTTGTCACTTAATAATTATCCTAATTGTATGTTATAATTTAAAGTAATAAATAAATTTAGTTAAACACCAGTTAGTACTGAATTGTAAAATCATAATTTTGTAAAGTTAAATTAATTACATTTCATTTTTACAAGCAGAAACACCAATCCATAGTCGTTCATATAATGGAGTTCAAATAAGGTTATGTTTTCCCTTATTTATGACAGATCCGTTTACTTTCTTATGTTCCAACACTGACTTAGTTCAAATCTTCATTACAAACACGCGGCATATACCTACACCTGTTACTATCTATAGGAGCGGATTTGACAATCATTTTGAATCTCTGTGTATATCTATTTGCTTACTTGTAAGGATTATCAATGCAATTACGTTGATAGAAATTACAGAAGTTTTGGAATTAGGATCAATAAAGAAATTGCTGAAATTGATTATTAATTATGTAGAAAGTTACAAATAGGAAACGAAGTTACATTACTTTCTCACTGCACTGTATGTAAAGTTGCTTTTTAATAAATAGGTGAAATTATAATCTATTATTCTATTATTCTCAGTAATTCGTGGTTATTTGTGCCGAAGACAACTAAAACTGCAATAATGCTAATAATAATAATTGTACACCTATCTTAATATGGATCAATATTGGGAAATAGATTACGAAAATATTGACACTTATTGCATAACTAACGTGAAAAATGTATGACTATATGCTATACGCGGTAGGTAACCACCCACTCGAATCTGTAATATCTGCTAGTAGTTTGTCTATATATATATATATATATATATATGAATATTTGGTTTAATATAACCTTGAGTAGATGGGTATTCGTGCGCATTTTATTTTTGTAATACGTAACGCATAGACTACCGACAGACTACTAACGATAGCCGTAAGATTACGCTGTGCTTTTTACATGAGAACTATTTATAGGTTAATGTAAAAGTTCTCGCTCAGTGTTTACAATGTTTATTACCGGAAGTTTCTTACTCAAACTACTGGGCGTATTCTTCGCTACGTCTCTACTCGTAATCGCCTGGTATAAAAGAAGATTTTCATATTGGAAGAACTTGGGAGTGCCATACATTGAACCCACCATACCTTTCGGGAATTCGGGCGATACCTTGAGGAAGAAAGCGTCTATCGGCGAATGGATTGCCGCCTTATACGAACAAATGAAATCCAAGAAGCATAAACACGCCGGTAGCTACTCCTTCCATATGCCATTTTACGTACCGTTGGATTTGGATCTGGTCAAACGAATCATGCAAACGGATTTCGCCCATTTTACCGATCACGCGGGCTACTACAACGAAAAAGACGATCCACTGTCGGCTAACATCTTCTCCTTACGTGGTCAAAGATGGAGGAATTTGCGAGTGAAATTAACCCCAACTTTCACATCCGGAAAGATGAAAATGATGTTCCCTATCATAGTTAAGATCTCCGAGGAACTGGGGAAGACTTTAGAAAAGGAATGCGAGAATGGTGAGGCGGTCGACCTCAAAGACATATCCGCTAGATTCACCACTGACGTCATCGGCAATTGCGCCTTCGGAATAGACTGTAACAGTCTCAAAGATCCAAAAACGAAATTTAGAGTTTTGGGCAGGAGGATATTTACGGCCACTCGTATGGAAATGATGAGGAACTTCGTGTCTTTCCTCTTCCCAAATTTCGCGAAATTATTGGGACTTAGAATATTTCCAAAAGTGTCGACTGATTTCTTTTGGAACGTCATCGAGGAAACGGTGGAGTATAGGTTAAAGAATGAGGTTAGGAGGAACGATGCTCTGCAATTACTGATAGATATGATGAGAAAGGAAGGGGAAACGAACGAAGATTCCCTAACGTTCAGGGAGTTGGCCGCGCAGGCTTTCATCTTCTTCGTAGCTGGATTTGAGACGTCTTCATCGTTAATATCTTTCGCGTTGGTGGAACTGTCAGCTAATCAAGAAGTTCAGGAAAAACTGAGGGATGAAATTGATACAGTGTTGAGTAAAAACAACGGTGAATTGACTTATGAGGCTGTGCACGATATGCATTATTTGGATTTGGTGATAAGCGGTAAGTTGAACTTAATTAAAATTTATGGCCAGAAAAGCTAAACGATTTCGATTTTATTAAAAAAAAAAAAAAAAACTGAAGTGCACATTGTAGTTATGTGAAGTTATTTTGCACAAAACGAAAATGTTTTACAAACGTATTTGTAAAAAATTGTTAAAATTGTCGATAATACCAATCCAAACGTTGACCGAGAAAGTTTGTTGGAATGGTGCTGCAACTATGGCATGTGGATTTTCATCAGTCCATTTGTGATTATTATGAAAATTCATAATACCATGTCTTGAGAAGTTGGCTTCATGTGTAAACAATACAGTGGCATCAAAATTGAGATTGTTTGCAATTTTTTTTTAAAAAACCATTAACAATACTGCGTACGGAGCAGATAGTCATTAGGTAGCAAATCTTGAACATGTTGAATATGATATGGATGCAATAAATTTTCTTTTAGAATATTCCAAACAGTTTTGTAACATAACATTTACTTGTTGAGCAATTTTTCTGGTACTCATTCCTGGATGTTCGTCCATAATTTGAAGAATCTTATCTTCAAGTTGTGGAGTTCCCGCATTTCAATGTCATCCAATAATATCCCTTGATCTTGCAAAATTTCCAGTTGCTCGCAAACGAAGATGCAGTTTAGTAAACATTTCAGAACGTAGTAAGCGGTTATTTGGATAACGCTGGGCATACCTACGTCTGGCCTCTAAGGCATTACCATTGGGTAATCCATACAAAACAATGCATTTCAGCATTAGTAAACGCAGGCATCGTCAAAAAGTTTCAAACTGAACACAAACAACAACGAAAATAGAATCATGCGTTCGTTTTACTCACTAATTGTCAAAATCCCAAAAGCCACTAAACAAAACTTATCACGCAAATTTCAGATTATTTCCGAAACACCTTGTATATTACACATAATTCATTAGTATCACCATTGCAAATAGGAAACTTCTATACATCAACTTACACCCTAATATACCTATTTACCAGAAACGCTACGTAAATATCCACCGCTGCCAGCCATCAGCAGGGAATGCACCAAAGATTATCACGTACCAGAAACAGATATCGTCCTCAAGAAAGGTGACAATGTCTTCATATCCGCGAAGGGCATCCACTACGATCCTGAATACTATCCAGACCCAGAGAAATTCGACCCGACCAGATTCACCGAACAAAACAAGAGCAAACGCCATCATTTCTCCTTCATACCGTTCGGGGAAGGTCCCAGAGTCTGTCTAGGTAATCTCGCTGGATTTTTAATTCTGTTCGTTTTGTTTCGTTGAGCAAGTGAAATTTTTCGATTGAAGGTATCCGTTTTGGACTGATGCAAGCTAAAGTCGGTTTGGCGTCCATGATCAAGGATTTCCGGTTTAAATGGAATCCCCGCACTGAACTGCCGATTAAACTGGATAAAATGAGCTTCCTTACCATCGCGGAAAGTGGTCTATGGACGGATGTGGAGAAAATCAATTGATTCTTCTTAAAACGGATGATCGACTTCTAACAAATTTCTTTTTCCTGAATTTAACACCAAAGCAAAGTAATGTCGCAGTGTATCTTGGAACATAAAATAATATTGAGATGACTAAACTGTGTGATTTTTTTTTTTAATTTTGTAATTTTTTTTTTATTATTTCAAAAATGTTTATACTCGCTACACCGTGATGCAAGAGATTATTTATGTAATTACGTTGGTAGAAATTACAGAGGTTTTGGAATTAGGATCAATAAAGAAATCCAAAACTGAATTCCAGCTGTAAATTATTATTTGGTAAACACCTTAAAGATTTTAATCTAACTTTTAACATTAATGACAATTTAATAACTGAAAAATATTTCATCCAACTCCCTCACAAACCAGCTTGAATGTGATAAAAAAGAAATCAATCCTTGAAAAACAAGTTAATAGCTTAACTTAGCTGATTCAGCTGTAGTCGGTTGGTTACAAAAGTCGCTATATCTGGTAACTTTATTTAGTTAACTTTAGCTGTCAGTGCTGTCATTCTATTTCTAAACAGTAGTGCGCAAATTTTTTCACTGCCTTTTTGTAGAGGTAGAATACTCTTGTTGTTTTAATTGTTGCGGTATTGAGAAACACAATTCGCAATGCCCAGCTATTGTGTAAAAAATGGACTGGAAGAGGAGATAAAATTATTTGGTTTATATATAAACAACTTTAGAAAAGAATATTTTAAATAGATTTATGTGCTGCCACCCAAAAAATGTTCCTACCACAATATTCTGGAAAAATGTCTAAGGACTTTTGTAAAATACAGAATATATTTTAGCATCGGAAAAGAAATATGGATATTAAGAGCATTGGGGACCAAAAAAAAATCTAGAAATAAATTACGTTGAATTATAATTTATTAATTAATTATTCAATATTTAATGTATAAAGTCCGTTTGATACTATATAACTTTTTATACATTATTATATCCAATTTAAAATAAATCTATCACCACTGAATTATTACTATTTTCTTTATAATTTTCTCGCTTATGTTTTGTATTTATATGTAAGTATATATTTCATAATAAGTATAACAATTATAAACAAAAAATAAATATTAATTATTTACTTTTCCGGATTTATTTCACCACTGATTTTTTTCCTTTCTAAGGCACTTCAATTTCATGAGAACCAATCTTAAATTTGGCGCCTAAGCTGGACACAATATGGCGGCCAATTGCGGTACTTCTAAAAAAAGGAACTTTACAAGATTCCGGTAAGTAGCGACATCTGCCTGGCAGTTGAGAACATGACATCTACTTTCTTGGCGCGTCAAATCAATAGTATGGGGAGCACAGCTGATGACGTAATTTATGTCAAAACTAAATGGTACAAAGCTATGTAATCAAATAACTATGACTAAAGTAAAATAACCAACAAGAATACAATTAAGAAAAAAACTAATAGTTCAGTTTTTGAAGAATTCATCTACAAAATATTCCGTTACCAACAATATACAGGGTGATTATCGTTACAAACGATATATAAACTGAATGAATACTGTGACAACTATTGACAAATATTGAAATGACAAAAAAAAACAATTCCCTCTCAATACAATAGTTTTTGAAGAACCAACTGTGATATTATATCGTGTTAGTCATAGTTCATAATTTATTATTAAACATTCAATAACTTTAAAACCAAACCGTTTTGGACATATACTCATATGAACTTTTATGATCAAAATAACTTCAGGAATCAGCTCTTAAAGTTCATCGCATATATTGAGAATCACCCTGCATATTCATTTTTATAAATTGAAGGTTATAAGTTATAACAACAAAATCTCATGCACTTAGGTAAAAAATAACGTATGGATCTTGTATACTCTTTAATTTATCAGTCAATTTTTTATTCAATCAACTTCATTTCATATCCGCTATATGGTTTGCAGATAACAATAATATTGCACAACAATTATGTTTTGAGGTCGGTTTGACAGTGCTAAACATTTGACAAAGATATTTTCTTTTTAAGTATATACGTTGAGAAATATTATGAAACATTTTTTTTATCAAAGATAAACCGGTTTAAAACACATAGGTATGCATTACGAGATTAAATTTGAAGTTATGAAATCGAATATCGCAGCTCGTGAATCATCGGAAAACAGATAAAAACACGCAGATCCATAGACAGGTAGATTTATATACTTTATATATACTCACTAATCATACACACAAAATTAGTTTGATACACGGCCTTGAATCAACGATTCCCTCTCCGCTTACAGTACTGGTAGTAATTGAATTAAAAGTTTTTAGAGGTTAATGTGGCGTTGTTCTCAGTGCTTAAAATGATTTTTACCGAAAGTTTCTTGATTAAGTGTTTCGGCGTACTAATCGCAACTTTTGCGTTGATTATCGTATGGTTTAAGCGGAGATTTTCGCATTGGAAGAATGTCGGTTTGGAGTACATCGAACCCAGCATACCTTTCGGAAATCTTGGCGCCCTTAGCAGTCGCGGAACCACTATGGGCGATTGGTACGGCGATTTCTACCACCAAATGAAACAACGGAAACTCAGGCACGCTGGCACCTATTTCTTTCACCTCCCAGTGTATGTGCCGATCGATTTAGATCTCGTGAAACAGATCGTGCAGACAGATTTCGCCCATTTCACCGATCACGGCGGTTACGTCAACGAAAAAGATGACCCGTTGTCAGCGCACATCTTCTCGCTGGCCGGACAGAGATGGAGGAACTTGAGGGTGAAATTGACGCCGACATTCACGTCTGGAAAGATGAAGATGATGTTCCCCATCATAGTGAAGATCTCGGAAGAATTGGGAAGGACTATGGAAAGAGAATGCAAGGACGAGGCGATTGACCTCAAGGATGTATCTGCAAGATTCACTACCGATGTTATTGGTAATTGCGCGTTTGGATTGGACTGCAACAGCTTGAAAGACCCCAATGCGGAGTTTAGAGTTCAAGGCAAGAGGCTGTTAAACCGGACGAGGATTGAAACTGGATTAGTCTTTTTGGCCTTCCTCTTTCCAAACGCCATGAGAACTTTAAGGGTTAGATTTTTCCCGAAAGTATCGACAGACTTTTTTTGGAACGCTATCAAGGAAACGGTGGAGTACAGAACAAAAAATGGCGTGAAGAGAAACGACGCTTTGCAATTGCTGATAGATATGATGACGAAAGAAGGGGAAGCCAATGAAGATTCGCTGACGTTCAGTGAGTTGGCCGCACAGGCATTTGTCTTCTTCGTAGCAGGATTTGAAACGTCTTCCACGTTGATGTCATTCGCATTATTCGAAATGTCGCAGGATCAAGATGTGCAGCATAAGTTGAGGGAAGAAATCGATATGGTTCTTCGTCGAAATAACGGCGAATTGACCTACGAGGCTTTGCACGACATGCGTTATTTAGACATGGTGATAAACGGTAAGTTTAAAAATAATAAAATAATTACGATGCAACAATCATCTGCGATAAACAGAAACTTTACGCAAATACCCACCATTGCCACTCCTCACCAGGGAATGCACTAAACAATACCGCGTACCAGACACCGAAATCACCTTCGAGAAAGGCGACAGGGTCTTCATACCCGTAAAAGGTATCCACTACGATCCTGAATATTACCCGGATCCTGAGAAGTTCGACCCAACGAGGTTCAGCGAAGAGAACAAGAGCAAACTCCATCAATTCGCCTTCATACCGTTCGGAGAAGGTCCCAGGATTTGTTTGGGTAACACCACATCATTGCGTTTGGGTTGGTGTAGATTTATTAACTGTAATATCCATTTTTCAGGTCTCCGCTTTGGACTGATGCAAGCCAAAGTTGGTTTGGCGCTGTTGATCAGGGATTTCCGGTTTAAGTTGAACGCCAAGACTGAATTGCCTGTCAAATTGGACCCCACGAATCTGTTAACGATTGCTAATAACTGTTTATGGGCTGACGTTGAGAAGATCAATTAGTGTTGCTTGCTAGAGCCGCAGCATTAGAGAGATACAATAATGGCGGAAAGCATCACATATTAAGATACTCAGATTGCACAGATATATTTAAGAAAAAAGTACAGATGAAATATCTTTATACATAAACGACGGATTTTTTTTATAATATTCCATATTGTTTCATAATGTAGGGCCTTTCGGAGGTTCTAATAATTCGGACAGGCGATATATTAAATGAAAAGTATTTATTTCTAGACTTACATCTATCAATATTAATATTAAGTAACTGTAACACTACTAAAACAGTTAATAAACTAAATTCACTTACGTACTACTTATTTATATTCACAATTTATATCCACTATTTATTTTCACCTTTCGCTTACTTCACAGGTAGCCTTTGCGACTTTCCAGTGCAACTCTTCGACAGAACCTTTTTCGTTAGCAGACGTGTTTATATTTCGCCCGTCTCTTTCTAGAGTGATGCATGTCTTTCGAAGGTTCTGAACTATATAGCGCCCTCTACAAGCGGTTTAATTAACTACCATGATTTCCACTCCATACAGTTAACGTCATTCGACTTTCAAAAATAATATATTTTATACAGAAATTAACAATCTGGCAAATTTGCATGTATAAAATAGCTGATTAAAGTTAAGGAGGGATTTTTAATAACAGGTATTTTTGCATTCTGTTCTTTCAAAAAAAAATATTTTATACAGAAATTAACAATCTGGCAAATTTGCATGTATAAAATAGCTGATTAAAGTTAAGGAGGGATTTTTAATAACAGGTATTTTTGCATTCTGTTCTTTCAAAAAAAAATATTTTATACAGAAATTAACAATCTGGCAAATTTGCATGTATAAAATAGCTGATTAAAGTTAAGGAGGGATTTTTAATAACAGGTATTTTTGCATTCTGTTCTTTCAAAAAAAAAATATTTTATACAGAAATTAACAATCTGGCAAATTTGCATGTATAAAATAGCTGATTAAAGTTAAGGAGGGATTTTTAATAACAGGTATTTTTGCATTCTGTTCTTTCAAAAAAAAAATATTTTATACAGAAATTAACAATCTGGCAAATTTGCATGTATAAAATAGCTGATTAAAGTTAAGGAGGGATTTTTAATAACAGGTATTTTTGCATTCTGTTATTGAACATGGCTCATCTTCTAGATTAAATACTATGTCTCTGAGATAGTCATTATTTTTGCAATTAAAAAAAAACTTGCTTCCAACCATGTGTTCCTTTCTTGTAACTGGCGCAGGTGACAAAAGTAAATCCTGAAATTATACATACAGGGTGATTCTCAATATGCGACAAACTTTGAGCGCTGATTCCTGAGGTTTTTTTTTAATCATAAAAGTTCATAAAAACATATATCCAAAATCGCTTAGTTCTAAAGTTGTACAATGTTTACTAGTAAGTTAACATAATTAATGTTTTTATTATAAATTAACAAAATAATTAGTAAAACAAAATTAACTTATACTAACTGTTGAAAATGACCGCTCGCAACTCCAATACAATCTTCTATCCTCCGTCGTATTGACTGGCGAGTTCGTTATAAAAAAAAAACCAGGGGTATTTCGAATTGTTTGAAAAGCTGCGATAATACCATTTCTCAGTTCATCGACATTTTCAATGGGAGTCGTATAAACTAATGATCTAAGGTGACGCCAGAGAAAAAAAATCCAAAGAATTTACATATGGAGACCGAGGAGGCCACGGTTGTGGACCTCCCCGTCCTATCCACCGATCTGGATACGTATTGTCCAAAAACTCGCAAGCAACTAAACTAAAATGCGCTGGTAATCTTAATTGCAACGGAACTTCTTCCAGCAGCAGAGGTAGCTCCTCTTCAAGAAAATTGCGGTATACCTGGCCATTTAACCGCATCGATAAAAAATGTGGACCTATCAAGTGATCTTCAACAATTCCGGCCCACACATTGACAGGGAATTGATGTTGATGACGGGGATTCACTAGTTCGTGCGGATTTTATTCGGCCCATATGTGATTATTATGAAATTAAATAATCGCGTTTCTAGAGAAAGTAGCCTCGTCGGTGAAGAATATTTGAGCCAAATAGTCAGGGTTTTGTGCGATTTTATGTTGCATCCATTGACAAAAAGCCGCTCTTTGCGGAAAATCCGCCGGCAAAAGTGCTTGTACCCGTTGAATGTGATATGGATACAACAGTTGATCTTTCAATATTCTCCAAACTGTGGCCTGACTAATGTTTAAAGCAAACGCAAATTTTTCTGGTGCTTGTAGTAGGACGTTCCTCAATTTCATTTAGTACCATTTCTTCAACTTGTGGAGTTCTCACTGTAGATGGGTGCCTGTTATCAGACGTCCGTTTTTTAAAATTTCCCGTTTCACTTAGACGTTGGTGAAGACGGGCAAATATTGAATGATGCGGGATGATACGGTTCGGGTATCGTTTTTCATAAAGACGTCTAGCAGCACGCGAATTTCCATTGGCAAGACCGTAAACGAAATGCATATCACACATCTCAGCATTCGTGTAATTCATTTTAGAAAACAGAAACTGGCAATAAACTGAATGAATACTCTGACAACTATTGACAAATAAACAATTCCCTCTCAACACAATAGTTTTTGAAGAAGCAACTGTGATATTATATCGTGTTAGTCATAGTTCATAATTTATTATTAAACATTCAATAACTTTAAAACCAAACCGTTTTGCACATATACTCATATGAACTTTTATGATCAAAATAACCTCAGGAATCAGCTCTTAAAATTTGTCGCATATATTGAGAATCATCCTGTATATTCATTTTTTATAAATTGAAGGTTATAAGTTATAACAACAAAATTTCATGTACTTAGATAAAAAATAACATATGGATCTTGTATACTCTTTAATTTATCAGTCAATTTTTTATTCAATCAACTTCATTTCTTATCCGCTAGATGGTTTGCAGATAATGATAATATTTCACAACAATTATGTTTTGAGGTCGGTATGACAGTGCTAAACATTTGACAAAGATATTTTCTTTTTAAGTATATACGCTGAAAAATATTATGAAACATTTTTATCAAAGATAAACCGGTTTAGAAGATATATGCATTACAAGATTAAATTTTAAGTTATGAAATCGAATACCGCACCTCGTGAATCTTCGGAAAACAGATAAAAACACGCAGGTCCATGAACAGCTAAATTTTTATATTTTCTATATATACTCACTAATCACACACAAAATTAGTTTGATACACGGCCTTGAATCAATGTTTCCCTCTCCGCTTACAGTATTGGTAGTAATTGAATAAAAAGTTTTTAGAGCCTAATGTGGCATTCTCAGTGCTTAAAATGATTTTTACCGAAAGTTTCTTGATTAAGTGTTTCGGCGTACTAATCGCAACATTTGCGTTGATTATCGTATGGTTTAAGCGGAGATATTCGCATTGGAAGAATGTCGGTTTGGAGTACATCGAACCCAGCATACCTTTTGGAAATCTTGGAGCCCTTAGCAGTCGTGGAATCACTATAGGCGATTGGTACGGCGATTTCTACCACCAAATGAAACAACGGAAACTCAGGCACGCTGGCACCTATTTCTTTCACCTCCCAGTGTATGTGCCGATCGATTTAGATCTCGTGAAACAGATCATGCAGACAGATTTCGCCCATTTCACCGATCACGGAGCTTACGTCAACGAAAAAGATGACCCGTTGTCAGCGCACATCTTCTCACTGGGCGGACAGAGATGGAGGAACTTGAGAGTGAAATTGACGCCGACATTCACGTCTGGAAAGATGAAGATGATGTTCCCCATCATAGTGAAGATCTCGGAAGAATTGGGAAGGACTTTGGAAAGAGAATGCAAGAATGAGGCGATTGATCTCAAGGATATATCTGCAAGATTCACCACCGATGTTATTGGCAATTGCGCGTTTGGATTGGACTGCAACAGCTTGAAAGACCCCAATACAGAGTTTAGAGTTCAAGGCAAGAGGCTGTTAAACCGGACGAGGATTGAAACTAGATTAGTCTTTTTGGCTCTCCTCTTTCCTAACGCCATGAGAACTTTAAGGATTAGGTTCTTACCGAAAGTAACGACAGACTTTTTTTGGAACACTATCAAGGAAACGGTGGAGTATAGAACTAAAAATGGCGTGAAGAGAAACGACGCTTTGCAATTGCTGATAGATATGATGGCGAAAGAAGGGGAAGCCAATGAAGATTCGCTGACGTTCAGTGAGTTGGCCGCACAAGCATTTGTCTTCTTCGTAGCAGGATTTGAAACGTCTTCCACGTTGATGTCATTCGCATTATTCGAAATGTCGCAGGATCAAGATGTGCAGCATAAGTTGAGGGAAGAAATCGATATGGTTCTTCGTCGGAATAATGGCGAATTGACCTACGAGACTTTGCACGACATGCGTTATTTAGACATGGTGATAAACGGTAAGTTTAAAAATAATAAAATAATTACGATGCAACAATCATCTACGATAAATAGAAACTTTACGCAAATATCCACCATTGCCGCTGCTCACCAGGGAATGCACTAAACAATACCGCGTACCAGACACCGAAATCACCTTCGAGAAAGGCGACAGGGTCTTCATACCCGTAAAAGGTATCCACTACGATCCTGAATATTACCCAGATCCTGAGAAGTTCGACCGAACGAGGTTCAGCGAAGAGAACAAGAGCAAACTCCATCAATTCGCCTTCATACCGTTCGGGGAAGGTCCCAGAATTTGTTTAGGTAACACCAAATCATTGCGTTTGGGTTGGTGTAGATTTATTAAATGTAATGTCAATTTTTCAGGTCTCCGCTTCGGACTGATGCAAGCCAAAGTTGGTTTGGCGCTGTTGATCAGGGATTTCCGGTTTAAGTTGAACGCCAAGACTGAATTGCCTGTCAAATTGAACCCCATGAATCTGTTAACGATTGCTAAGAACTGTTTATGGGCTGACGTTGAGAAGATCAATTAGTGTTGCGTGCATTAGAGAGATAGAATAATGACGGAAAACATGAGATATTAAGATATTCAGATTGCACATTGATATATTTAAGAAAAAAGTACAAGAATGAAATATTTTTATACGCAGTTTTTGAAGAACCAACTGTGATATTATATCGTGTTTGTTTAGCAATATTATATTGTTAATATTATAATTAATATTGTTTCAACATTGGCATCGGCGCGTATTGCAAAATCATTTTATGCATAGTATATAAGATCCCTAGGTATGTTAAAATTTGTCGACTACGGTATATTCGTTTAATTACCTCAACTTCATTTTATGAATCATGGCCTAATTTTCGTTTATTCCTTGGACATTTGTTCAAGATGACATAGATATCGAAATTCAGTTTAAATGTGAAAAATACGTTTACCTTGCACAGTCTACGCCACTGCGTGCCAACAAAAATCACCATCTTTGCTTATAATAAATGTATATTTATTAATTTAGACATGGTATCATTTTTGCCATAGACTTTTTCAAGGATAATACATTTATTTTTACCGGAGGCGCACCTTTTGACTCGGACAGTATTGGCACCAGTGGCGGTTTCTTTATAGGAGCACATGAGCACGTGAACCCCCTAAACAAATCGTCGATTACAAACTAATAAATGTATGTATGTACATCGCGAGCAAGCGACCGGCGACGGAGCACGTGCGCCAAGTATTCGGGACTACGTTGATTTTATCCAATGCCTAGCCGCATAAAGGACGTAGCGGAGGTGGGAAGGGATACGGCAGATTGCATACGAACGCTGCACAAATTGAGTGTGCTCCTGTGCTCGCTTTCGTTGCGTTCTCGGGTCACGTTAATATATCGATCGACATCAGCGTTCAGATATCGTGTTTTACGGATAAACTATATTATATATGTTTTGTTTATGAATGACTCACCGTTCACAGGTCGTAACTACCATAAGAACTAATACTGTTTGTTGGTGACAGTTTTATAATGAAACCAAGGGTGCGTAATTATTTTAATTTATTAAATAACATACTGCTGTAGTTTTTTATTAAAGAAAAAAACAATTATCTGAATAAATTTCTTAATTTAATGTTATTTTCATTTGAAAGTTGTTTTGCTATTTTAGGATAACGGCGTATTTCTTTATACTTTAAGTTTTAATAGAATTTTCGTGACTATATATAACATTATATTATTTATTTCACTATTGCTATATTTTTCCGTATTGGACGAATTTGTTTCCAGGTTTTTTTGTTTGTTTTCTGGCTCTCTGCTTCGTACGTGCGAGCGAGAGAGCCAGTATGATATAAATATCGGGGTGGCTCACATGTGTTGTTTTCTTTCGCTTGGAATTTAAAAATTTTAATATATTAATCTATTAATTTGTTACTGATATTAAGCCAGTGCTCAATGTTTAATCACGCTCGTGCAGTTTAAATGAGGAATTAATACAGGTCTGTATTAAATTTAATTTTATATTTTAGTTTTAGGTATAAGAACATTAGAAATCACAGTTTTTTTTTCGGTTGTTTTGTACTTTTCAAAGAATTGTAGATGATAAAAATTGATATAATTAACACAATAATCATGGTTATAACGATTTAAATACTTAGTGTTAATTTACAAATATCTTAAATTTAAATTTGTAAAAAAAAGGAAATTAGACAATATATTTGTTAAAAAAAACTATCTATTTTATGTAAAACACTGATTTAAATTTTCGTTTAAAGTACTTTATCTACAGCAATACGTTTATTAAACTCGCCCGCATAAAATCACAAACTTAAACTCGTAAATCTTTAATTGTTCCCAAAAAACGTACATTTCCCTCAAAGATACAAATAATAATTGATTTTTTTAGAAAAACAAAAATAAATTGGCAACAGCGCAGCCGCAGTTAAAAACTACGCCCCATCGTTAAATCCCTCTGCAAAAAGCCGACAAAGCAAAGCCGCCACTAATACGCTTTGGTGCAGCCGACCAACAAAAAAGAATATATATAGTACGTAAAAAAAGTAATGAAATGAAATATACAGTACGTAAATAAGATAATGAAATGCACACAAAACAAACAAGTAGTATTGTAAGTAAACACTAAACAATATATAAATAAGAACTATGGATGCGAACAGTTTTACTGTGCAATATTTGAAAGACAATTTTAATTCGTTTAGTTATGAACAAAAAATTCGAGTTAAAAGTATGGGCAGATCAAAACCAGAACTTAATTTGACGCAAACTACAAAGGGCAAATTTAGAGACTTTACAAGAAAATTGACTTTACAAGAAACATGTACGAAAAAAATGATTGGATTTTAGTTAAAAATTTACATGTTCTTGATTTTGTGAACACCCTACGCTTCCGACTACGAGCCGCCACTGATTTGATGGAGAATGTATTTTTCGATTATTGGCGATCATTCGAGAACTCGATTATGACGTTCGGATTATGAATGACCATTCAATTATGCCCACCATTAATTCGCGATCATGAATTGCCCAATATTTGCAGGTTGTTCTTCACTCAGACATCAAAATATGGTTATATGGCATCGATATGACCAATATGTATCATTGTGTACTGGTATTATTTATATTTGATATGACGTATACTATGCGCTATCTCTATTTGAATGTTTTATGCTCGTCTATGGCACTAGTGTATAAAATGCTAGTTTATGCACGCTTTTGAGTGCATCAAGTTGATTATTATGAAATATGAGTATATAAAGATATTTTGCAGTCGTCTAGTTCACTTAAATATGCATTCCGTATGAAATATTTAATCTGCAAGTGTTATTTTAGTTCTAGTTATAACCTTGAAGCTATAATCATCTTTGACCCGAGTATTGCTTCGACAATTCGGACATCAATGTTCATTATCAGCGGTGATGATAGTCGTAGTATGATTATAATTTTCACGCGAATAATCTCCAGAAATTGGTGCGGCATTGAAGTTTGATTCTTACAAAGATTTTTATGGTGTCTAAAATGTTGTTTGCGGAAAATATCTTACTGAAATTCTTCGGGTTAATCCTCGCTACATTCGTGCTAATTATTGTGTGGTTCAAGAGGAGATACTCCTATTGGAAGAACTTAGGTTTGGAGTACATCGAACCCAGCATCCCGTTTGGAAATGCCGGTGATATCGTGCGACAGAAGAGTTCCTTTGGGGATTGGTACGGCGATTTCTATCACCAAATGAGAGCGCGTAAACTGAGGCATGCCGGTACCTTTTTCTTCTACCTCCCCACTTATGTGCCACTCGATTTGACATTGCTCAAACAAATCATGCAGACGGATTTCGCCCATTTCACCGATCATGGCCTTTCTTACGTCAACGAGAAAGACGACCCCTTGTCGGCGCACATCTTCTCCTTAAGCGGACAACGATGGAAAAATCTGAGGGTGAAACTGACGCCAACCTTCACGTCTGGGAAGATGAAGATGATGTTTCCGATCATAGTTAAGATATCCGAAGAACTGGGGCAGACTTTACAAAGAGAATGCGAGAATGGTGAAGCGATTGACCTCAAAGATATATCAGCCAGATTCACCACTGACGTCATCGGCAATTGCGCCTTCGGAATAGACTGTAAAGTCTGAAAACTCCGAATACGGAGTTTCAAGTGCGAGGGAGAAGGATTTTCGACTTGACGCAGACGGAAATGATGAGAAATTTCTTCGCGCTTCTGCTGCCGAACGTCGCGAAATTCTTGGGCGTTAGAACTTTCCGAAAGAGGCTGCCGATTTCTTTTGGAACGTCATCAAACAAACAGTCGATTATAGGATTAAGAATGAGGTTAGGCGAAACGATGCCATGCAACTCCTGATAGATATGGTGAGAAAAGAAGGTGGAGACAGTGAAGATTCGCTGAGCTTCGGCGAGTTGGCCGCGCAGGCATTCATCTTCTTCGTGGGTGGGTTTGAAACGTCTTCAACCTTGATGTCTTTCGCGTTATTCGAATTATCGCAGAGTGAGGAGATTCAAAATAAATTGAGGGAGGATATTCTGATGGTATTGTGTCGTAATGATGGCGAATTGACCTATGAGGCTCTTCATGATATGCATTATTTAGATATGGTGATAAGTGGTGAGTTTGACTTCTGATAATTTAAGGTGTACAAACCACCCGAGTTTCATTAAAATCTATATTGAAATATGAGTTGGGTACATTTCCTTCTAACAATCAGTTAATTATCAGGTTTGTTTGTTTGTCTGATCTAAGCAGATCCAAGGAATTTTACGCGTTTGTTTGTATTTTAGAGCATGATTTGTGCGTGTTTGTTTGTTTAGAGCAAGCAAATCCAGATCACAAAGAGGTTCCTCTTTCTGCTCGCGATCCGACGTCCGAGCAATTACGAGCAATTTGTGCAACATAACCTAATCGCACTAACCCCGTGTTGTAAACTGTCGTTTGTAAATGTAATCCGATTTATACCTGCATCAAATATGCACGATATGGATAATATAATGATACCAATGTAATTGATGTAAAGAACAATCATTATATTTTAAAAACTTCACTTGGTAGGTACATAAATACTAGTATATGATGCATTTTTATTGTAGTCTAGATTCATTAGTTTGAAAAATTACTTTTACTTTTCCTATTCATAATTGCTGTGACAATCTGACAATAGTAAATAATAAAATTAAGGTTATATTGCAATCGAGCGCGTTTGTTTGTACCATCTTTAAATCCAACTCTGAGACGCTCTCAAGTTACTCTGATGACGTCAGTAGATACTGCTCCAAGCACACAAACAAACAAAGCTACCCAAGTAGCACATAATATTTAACCAATATTAGCCTAAAATAAAACTAATATTACAATGTTTTTTTAATATTACATATATGAAAATAATATTATATAATTATTATAAATCTAATATTTTGTTTTGAATATTTTATTCATATTCATATGATATTACAAATTTAGATATGTCACTGGTGTACTTGTTTTTTCCTTGATTTACTCTAAGACATCCCAATAATCTGTATTAAGTATTCAGTTTTGTTCTTATTGACATTCTTGACTTGCTGCATTAGTTTCTTTCAAAAGTATAATATTACTTTAATATATATTTTACATTAAAAAAAAAATATTTGTATTAGAATATATATTTTATATCATTTAAATATTTCAAATGTTGCCACAGCTCGTGCAACTTCGTACACATTCGTTCGCTTTTGTTTTTGATGGCGTTGGCGTCACCTGTGGCGTTTGTGTAATGGATAAGGTTAGGCCGTGATACGTTAGAAATAGCCAAATATATTTACAACTGGGCTTTGTTTTTAAGATGTAAGTATTTCACTATGTGCCAATGTGAAATTATAACATCTTAACATGTTTTTTTTTATTTGATAGGCAGTAGGCTAAAAAGTGCTTAATACCCAAAGTTAACACTCAATCGTGATTCTGGAGTCACTTTACACTCATCCAGTCCAGTATTCCAGTAGATCATCGGGGATGCCGGGCTATTCTACATATTACCCTTATTTTCTAAATCAGGTTTGAATTTCAATAGGTCTGTTCTGTAACCACCGTGAAGTTTTACATCTAATATTCCACCGCCTTATGAAACAAGTGCAGTATTTCCGGATAATTGCAATCCAGAGGGGTTCCACCAGTACAAAATTTCTTGAAACTCCAGTTTTTGTTTCGGAAATATTTCACAGAATAATATCACCTCTGTTATCTACATCAGAGATAGTCATTCTTGTTGATTCGTCAGTTCTACAAGCACTTGCCCATAATTAAAGCAGCCTATAATTACATCATGTAAAGGTAATTTATATAATAAATTCCGAACAGTGGCAAGTGCTGCTTTACGAGTTTCAGCTGGTGTGTACGACAAATTATCATTCTCTGTGTGTCATTGTATAGAAATGTTTATAATAAATATTTATGATATTAAATTTCAATTAAATTAGTTTTATTTACTATTGCTGAATACTTAAAATAGTATTCAAACCAATTTTCTAATATTTCTGTTATATTTATATCTTCAAATATTTGTTATATTAGTATATATAGTATATTTCAAACCAAGGAAGGAAAATGCTATTCCAAGCCTTGCCCAAGACTTGCAATAGCACTTTCCTCCCTTGGTTTGAAATATACTGTACTAATATAACAAATATTTGGAAAACATATAACAGAAATATTAGAAAATTATATAAAATAAATATTAAAAAATAATATAAAATAAATATTAAAAATACATATAAAAGAAATATTAGAATATCATATTAAACTCATATTACAAAGTAATATGCATAAAATATTTAAAAAACTGTCGTTTATGATATAAAAAAAATATTTAATTTTTATATTTATTTAATATTTTTGTGCTACTTGGGTATAGTTGGTAGCGAAAGAAAGAACGCGTGCAAATCATCTATTCAAAATGTAGAAACTCTATTAACCTTTAAACGGACGCGCTGGCGGCATTTACACCGTCGCTCTAGAAAAAACAAAAATGAGAATCTAGCTAATGTCAACAGCCAATCTCACTGGAAGTCGTCAACAATCCGAAAAATAAAGAATGTTTTTTTTTTTTAATTTTTGAGACCATATCTTGCACAGAAAAAAAAAACTCTTTTATCATTGATCTGTCATTAATAATCCCATATAATTTATCCAGAAACTCTACGCAAATATCCACCAGCGCCACTCCTCACCAGAGAATGCACCAAACAATATAGAATACCAGACACGGAAATCCTTCTCGAGAAAGGTACCAACGTCTTCATACCGGTAAAAGGCATTCACTACGATCCGGAATACTATCCAGACCCCGACAAATTCGACCCGACAAGATTCGACGAGGAAAACAAGAACAGACGACATCAATTCGCCTATCTGCCGTTTGGGGAGGGCCCCAGAGTCTGTCTAGGTAATCACTTCCGTGTAGCAAGTGTTTGGCGAATGTAATTTTCTGTTTACGTAGGTATCCGCTTTGGATTGATGCAAGCCAAAGTTGGTTTGGCGCTGATGATCAGGGATTTTCGGTTTAGACTGAACGCGAGGACCGAGTTGCCTGTCAAATTAGATCCGAAGAATTTCTTGACCATGCCTATAGACGGGTTGTGGACTGACGTTGAGAAAATCAATCAATTCTAATTTCACAAGTATTATCCCAGTAAACACATTTATATCTCAGACACGTACCAAATACGTATCATCTGATTATCTATTCAGACAATACATGAAGGCACACGTAGGCTTCATGGGTGCGTAATGTCGCAAGCCAGCTGTCTTTGATATGTCTCTGAGACATCACATAGATATGATTCTGATACATGAACACTGTTCTATTTCAGAGCGGTTATTATGTTCTCTGTATAATACATAACATTCTTTTAAGGCCGTTTTAACCCTAGCTATTTATTGCGCAATTTATTGGCTAATTTAAAATTGTTACTTGTATAATACGTATTAAATCCGTCTTATACACGTAACAATTTTAAATTGGCCAATAAATTGCGCAATAAATAGCTAGGTGTAAAACGGCCTTTAGGAATAGGTAAAAATCATTTTCGAAACTACATTAAGTTATACAGTGAGGTCGTAAATGGTCCCCCCCTCTGATAACTTTTGAATGGTATGAGATAGAGCAATGAAACAAAAACCAAGTGAAATTAGAGATAATTTGTGATTTTTTGCCTATAGAGATACGCACGTGGCTTCTGATATAAAATACGGGGCGTAGCTATCTTTAAAATTTTAAATAGGAAGTAATTTCATTTAGAAGCTCATTTGGAAGATATTTCTATTACTTTTATGGCAATGCAAACAGTTTTACGATTTTCGAAATTTTTACCAACTTATCCAAGATTAATAATTGGAGTACTTACGTTACTTTTTCTATAGCCCTCGTATAAATATTGTGGTTTTATGTGACCTATCTTGAGATGTTTTAGTGGAATAAAAGCTACTTCGAAAATAAAAAGCGGTGAATAATGAACAAATAAATGTGAAGTTATAGCTGACATTTTCATAAACATCGTTCGTCTTTATAAATAACAACATTGATTCAAAAACGTTATTTTGTGATGTAAAAATTTACTTACGTTTAATACCGGTTGGCACCCCGTTGTTAAATGCGTTCCAGTGCATTAAATTTATTATAGTTAAAGTTAAACAGTAAATATATGTCACAAACCGACACCAACGTAAGACACGCCATTTGCACAGTCGCTCAGAAATTTCAAACTGCGGGAAACACAAAGATATGTCACGAATAGTTCTTGAACAGCACCAGATCAAGGATATGTGATGTATTATTAGGTACATCTCAGATACATCACTATAATGTAGCTAGCGCCACGTATCGCAGTTCAGTTCAGATAACATTTAGGATACACACATTTATGTAACATTTACGTATCTAAGTTACATAGCACTGTTCCTTAAATGATACTTAGCAGAGATGTAACAGACACATGTGTGTTTACTGGGATGTAACTCAAATGACATATCGAAATCATATATTATTCTATTAATAAACAATTTCGTTTTTTTTTTAACATAGGTAAGTATATGTAGTGTCAATTGCGTTAATACTCATACAGCACATTATCTAGAAAGCAGCTTTCATTACTTTATTGTCAAAATTAGGAGTGGATTGTGTGCGTAAACTGATAGAGTATATATTATTTATTGGTAGCCCTTTTTCTGTAAAACATTTAGTGCATCGTTATTCACTATTAGTTGGTTTATGATAATATTCGTAAAACTAAAAATTAGTAATCGATTAGACTATTTAGAAAAAAGGTTTAGTGCCGAAATCTATTACCATGTAATAATGATTGGTAAGCTAGAAGAAAATTCAATGATGTAAGTTTTGATAACCATTGCAGTTCTGGTCACCTTAATACCAATAAAAGTACTGTAACGTGCGTGTATTTTTAACTTTCTAATTGCCAATTGCGCCGGCAGATGGCGCCACTTCTTTAGAGCGGAGATCACGGAACTGCTCACAGAGGGCGCTATTGTTTGGCACGTCAATTCGCAATGGAAATTTATGGGTTAAGTTCAGCAAAGCTTGAGCTTGAGGTTATTCCAGATTCGAGCGCGCCAAATTAGTTTTTAGCGGAGAATTGCAGGAGAAAGCCGGAGCGAGTTACTAATGAACAGGGTAAAAATAAATAAATGGTGAATATAAATACCTAGAATAGAATGAATTAGTGTTTAGTTATTTATTATTAATGTTTTTAATAATGTAATTTTATTTTTATAGACTTTAAGTGTAGAAATAAATCCTTTTTTTTTTATTAAATATATCACCTGTGTGATTATTTAAACAAAATGTGGGTTTTTTTTTGTTATGTAACAAGAACTCCAAATGTCTGCGAAACAGTCAATAGTAAAATAAACTGTGTTTCAACTCACAAATTTCTCACTCAAACGCAAACCATTTTAACTTCTCTTCTTGTTTTTTTTATTATATTGGCTTTTGACAAAAATCATTCCATGTCACACAGTTGATTGAGGACGCACGCAATGGGGATAATTGTTTTAATATACAGGGTTGGGATAAAGTATGGAACCAAGCAAATATCTTTAAAACGAAGAGGATGGTATTGACGAAGCTTTGCAGATAATTGTAAGGAAATATAATACATCTGATGTTGATTTTGTTGTTGTGACTGTACTTCCGGTTCAACAGGAAGTTCCCTCTATTTCTTTTATTTAAATGGAACACCCTGTACATTTTTGCGGATTATAAGATACCTTGTTTTTGCGAAATCGACCATATTGGTTTTAGCACCATTATCTGTAAATAATGAAGAGATAAAACACTCCACATTTACTGAACAATTAATTTTATTTATTGTAAATTATTAACAAAATGGTAGTCATCTTATAAACGAACCCATTTAAAATGTTCAAAATGCTCGCCGTTTACTTCCTGACAATATGCAAGTCTTCCACGAAATTCCTGAGTTACCTTTTCCAAAACTTCTCTACGGCTTAAATTATATTCGTCGACTATTCTTTGCCTCAACTCCTGCAAAGTAGTTGGTCGCCTATCGTAAACACGAGATTTGAGAAACCCCCAAAGATAAAAATCTAATAGACTAAGGTCTGGAGAATGTGCAGGCCACTCTATGAATCCTCTACGTCCAACCCATCGCTTTGAGAAAGTAGCACCCAAAAAGTTCCTAACGCGCCTATCATAGTGGGGAGGCGCTCCATCCTGTTGAAACCAAAAATTTTGAGGCAACTCTCCTTTGTGTTGAAGTGCAAGAATAATGTGGTTTCTCAATAGATCCAAATGCTTTTCCCCACTTAGGTTTCCTTCTATGAAAAATGGCCTAATAAGCCTGTTTTCAACAATTCCCATCCAGACATTCAACTTTTGAGGATGTTGAGTATAGGCTTCATGTGTCTAGTAAGGATTCTCATTGGACCAGTATCTGGAATTATGGCGATTAACTGTTCCATTTAAATAGAAAGTTGCTTTATCAGAAAATGCCATATTAGTTGCAAAATGTTCGTCTGCATTACAAATTTCCATCATTCTTTCGCAAAACTTCAGGCGTCGGTCAAAATCATCATCTGACAGTTCTTGAAGTAGGTGTATTTTATACGGATGGAACTTCAATATTTTTCTTACAGAACGACGACTTATACCATGGTTTAGTGCTAGAGTTGTGGTAGAAGTTTGCGGTGATTCTTCTAATTCAATAGCAATGTTTTTTCTAACAACTGCGTTAGTTGCGGTCTGTGGTCTTCCTGTTTTTGGTGAATTTTTAAGTCATTTAAGTCATACTAAAACGTTTTAGTGTTTTAGTGACAGCTGAACGTGTTATAGGAGTTCTTTCGGGATGCAAATCATTAAAAAGGTGACACACTTCTTCATGAGTTCTACCGCGATCGCCAAACCCGATCATCATTAAAATTTGCACCATTTTCATCCGTACAGTTAGTAATTCGATGGACGCGAATTAAATAAACTTGACTGCTTGACAACAATTACCTACTAGATAATAATACCTTTTGTTTGTTTGTTGCTGGGCAAAGCTTTGGGTTGTGACTGACACTTATTGAACTGAACTTATTGTATCATCCCCACTGATATTTTGCCGAACTAATTATCTCTGCATAATTTACAGATAATTGTGTTAAAACCATCATGGTCGAATTCGCAAAAACAAGGTCTATTATAATCTGCATAAATATACAGATGTTAAATAGAACATATGTTCTATTTAAATGGAAAAAAATAGATGGAACTTCCTGTTGAAGCGGAAGTACAGTCACAACAACAAAATCAACATCAGATGTATTATATTTCCTTACACTTATCTGCAAAGTTTCGCCAATACCATCCTCTTCGTTTTAAAGATATTTGCTTGGTTCCATATTGTATCTCAACTCTGTATATTATTATTATAATTTTTTCTCATGTTACTATGACTGAATCACTAAGTTGTACACGGCTACATAATATCTGTCGGACAGTGTACATCGTCAAACAATTTAATGCGATCTAACCTTGAATCTATACAGTTATCACATCAATGTGTATTCAACGCAGTGACCAGTTCTAAAATATCTACGGACAATAGCGTTATTAAAACTGGGTGTCTCTAAAAAATCGCAGTGTTTAAAATGTTCATTACCGAAAGTTTCTTGCTTAAATTCTTCAGCGTATTCGTCGCTACATTTGTGTTGATTATCATCTGGTACAAGAGGAGATATTCGCAGTGGAAGAACTTGGGTTTGGAATACATCGAACCGACTATCCCTTTAGGAAATGTGGGCGATGTTATACGACAGAAAACTGCGTTAGGGGATTGGTACGCGGATTTCTACTTGCAAATGAAAGCGCACAAACTCAGACACGCAGGAGTCTACTTCCTTCACCTTCCCGCATACGTACCTCTTGATTTAGATTTGATCAAGCGAATCATGCAAACGGATTTCGTACATTTTACCGATCACGGAGGTTACATTAACGAAAAAGACGACCCGTTATCAGCTAATATCTTCGCACTAGGGCGGACAAAAATGGCGGCAACTGCGCGTGAAATTAACGCCAACTTTCACTTCCGGAAAGATGAAAATGATGTTCCCGATCATGGTGAAGATCTCCAACGAATTAGGGAAGACCTTAGCGGAGGAATCCAAGAACGGCGTCCCAATCGATCTCAAAGATATCTCGGCCAGATTTACCACTGACGTCATAGGGAATTGCGCCTTCGGAATAGACTGTAACAGTCTGAAAGATCCCAATACGGAATTCAGGGTGCAAGGTAACAGGTTATTCCAATCGACGCCGATAGAAATGTTAACTACATTCCTTTGCGTCCTCTTTCCGAACATCATGAAATTCTTGGGCGTCAGAATTTTCCCCAAGGAGGCTAGCGATTTCTTCTGGAACGTCATCAAAGAAACAGTCGAGTATAGAACAAAGAATGGCGTCAGGAGAGACGATGCCATGCAATTGCTGATTGATATGATGAGGAAAGAAGGAGAGGACAATACAGACTCACTGACGTTCAGCGAATTGGCTGCGCAAGCTCTGCTGTTCTTCGCGGGCGGATTTGAAACGTCTTCCACGTTGATGTCGTTCGCATTGTTGGAATTGTCGCGTAATCAAGAGATGCAAGATAGATTGAGGGAGGAGATTTTATAGGGTATTGGGTGGTAACAATGGCGAAATGACGTATGAGACTTTAAATGACATGCACTATTTAGATATGGTGATAAGCGGTAAGTTGTGTATCTTTGTTTTGACTTAGCGCCTAGTTTTTCTTTGTCATAATTAGAGACCGGATTATATGCAAAGAAAAACTGAAATATATGAGCATATATATGCATCGATTTTTGAGAAAATATGCATAAACCTGGGGCATATCTGCAAAAAAATGCGACAATATGCAAAATTTTTACATAAAATAAATAAGAGCAGAAATTTAAACATTAACTTTATTGCACAAAATTTTTTCACAACATATTTCTAAAACAATTTATAATTAAAAGTTTTTCAAAATTGTGTAAAAGAAAGTTTGTCTTCTATCAGAATACATATGTCTCGAAATAGAAAACCTTCTTTCAACATCCGCAGATGTAATTGGTGTATTTTTTTAACTTTGCTGCAATACATTCTAAACTAAAATTAAAGTCGAAATCGTTTACTGTTTCACCTTCCAAAATTTTCTTAACTTTCTTCAATTTCAAATACCCCGCATTTTTATTTATCACGTTTTTAAATTTATCGTATATAGAATTACCTATTGTACTCTTAACCTTCTTACATAGCATATCAAATTCGTCTACTATTTCGACTGATTCCGAGAGCGACATCCCTTGCGTTTCTAGTTTACGAATGGAACTTGAAACAAAGCTATAATTTGACTTAATATACAAAAGGTTTTGTAGCAATTCTGTTGATGTTACTATCTTTTTACAGTTTTCTAGAGCAATGCAGTCAGCAGTGATTTCAAGAATTACATTTTTTATTCCTTCAAAATTATCGGCGAAAAAAAATTGCAGCCTCTAACCGTGTACCCCATCTCGTAATAATCGGTTCAGGAGGCAACTTAACACCGAGAAGTCGCTCCTTATAAAATTGAAAACGGAAAGGTGCTTTTAAAAATACTTTTTTAACATTGCTAATTAAATCATTAATCAAAGGGAATTGATTCCTAATGTATTCGGCTACACGATTGAACCCATGAGCTAAACAAGTGGTGTGAATAATGTTACTATAAAAAAATTTTAAGTTTTATGCGGCTTTTATCATGTATGGTGCAGCGTCGGACAACATTAGTAAAAATTTTTCACAAGATATACTTTCAGGTAAAAAGAAATTTGATAAACCTTCTTGAACGAATTGGGCAATTGTCACATTATTTGTTCTTTGAAGTTCTTTACAATAAATTAAATATGATTTACCTACAATATCTTCATGAAGAATTCCTATTAATAAATGGGCAATATAACGGGCACACTTATCCGTACTTTCATCTACCATGATATAAATAAAATTATTCCCTACCAATTGTTGAATTTCTGCTATTGTTTGCTGGTAACAAGATGTGCCATAATTTTTTCGTAAGATACTTTCGTCAAGTATATGATATTGCAATATTTTTGCAGAAATGATTTCAAATTAATATTGTTTAATCTTGCTAATGGTATGTTAGACGAAATTAATGCGTTACACAGATCCGTATTATATTCTTCTTGTTCTGAGTTTCGTGGAGTTGACGCTACACATTGACGTATAGATTGCTGCACACATGCAGATCGCTTTAGTTTTTCACATTTTCCAATATGTGATGGAGTTTTAGCGTGTTGATCAATCAGGTATTTTCTATCAGAAGACACCTACAACAACAATTGTCATTTTATATCAAAAGTTAAAGAATTTAAAAACAATGTAAAGCTTTTAGTAAATATAAAACTTACAGTTTACTGCAGGCTCGAGAAAATATTTTGTCGCCATCCTTTACCAGTTTAAGATATGCTTAATCCATAAAGAAAAATTTGTTCACTATACTCATTGTATGTACGCACAGTATTTAAAAACGTACACAATCACATGCTGTTTCGCTAAAAGATATTCAATGAATGAATAGTTTATTTGGGAATTAATAATAATAAAACGTATTTACCACATCCCTTCTGCTAGGCGAAATTAAACACGTGCAGTTCTTGGAAAAACGTATTAGAGAAACCAATGTAAAAGATTTATCGTTCTGAGAATTGTCGGTTGTCGATCTACATTAGGATTACTAGGAATTTTTACTAATAGAAAGAATAAGAAAAAGCTTAAATATGCTATATATGCAACTTTTGTAAAAATATGTATAGAAATGCCTAAATATGCAATATATGCAAACACTAATTAGAGCTAATTAACTTCAATTAGTGTAATACGTCTACATATAGACTATAATTGAAGATATGCAAAAAATAAAATATATGCACTTTGCATATAATCCGGTCTCTAGTCATAACACTTCAGAAAATCAAGGGGTAATTAACTAAAAATTTTATTTTCATTTCCGAACACTCGTTTTGAACGACTGAGTTTTCACATAGTTTAAATTTAGGCTTAATAAAGTATAAATCATTCACTATAGTAGTAATAAATTTGATAAAAATGAAATGAGGACGTCTACAGCTCCAGTAGTAACAAATGAAGACATTGCAGAAGAAATACAATAAAAATGGAAAATGGAGTAAGACAAATATAATGCATTGTTAGCAATCCTAATATTCAGTGTGGTATTGAAAGGGATATAGTGATAGCGTAATCAAATTCAAATTGAACTCATTTTATTTCCACGATTTCATTCATTTCATAAAACTTTTATTCCCATATATTTTTCTAATATACAGGCTGTTCCGCGAGGTAATAACCGACAAACTTACACAATATGTTCTAGAGGTGACGCTCAATAAAAAGCGTCATGTATACGTAGTTTAGCTCAATTCATTTCCGTTGCAGCAGTAGATTCTCTGCGAAAACTTGCCGGTATTTACTGACAATAGAATGTGGGCCAAATATTAGCAAGGTGTTTAGAAAGAAGACCTAGGTTTTTAGTTTATTTCATGATTAAATGTGTCTTTTGTTGAAATCTCAAGAACGAAAATGAATTGATATATGTGATGTTTTTTGTTCATAAACACGTACCTCTAGAGTAAATTGTGATAAGTTTGTATTGTCTAGGAACAGCCTGTATATCCTGCTAAGTATTATGTAGTATTAATTTCAATGATCCACAAATGTGACATTAAAATATGTTGATTTCATAATTATTGATGACAGTTGATTAACTAAAACAATTTTATTGTGTATCACAAACAATTTAAAATTACGCTTTACTATTAACTTATAGGACCGTAATTCGTAGTCAATACGGCCCCTGGATTCATATGCTAGCAGGTGAACCATGCTCTTTAACTAAGGGCACATGAGATGCAATAAAACCATCACAGACGTTTCTTTATACTTTGAAATGTACTAATACAATTAATATTTAAACCTTTTTTTTTCATATCATCATTTAGAAACTCTACGCAAATATCCACCGTTGTCACTTCTCAGCAGAGAATGTACCAAAGATTATCGCGTACCAGACTCCGAAATCGTCCTACATAAAGGTGACATCGTCTTCATATCCGTCAAGGGTATCCATTCCGATCCCGAATATTATCCGGAACCAGAGAAATTCGACCCGACCAGATTCACCGAGGAAAATAAGAGCAAACGTCACCAATTCGCTTACATACCATTCGGAGAAGGTCCCAGGATGTGTTTGGGTAACCCAAGCAAATGTAACGTGTGTATAAATTGTCACAAAAGCTTGCTTCGTTCGTTGTTAAAATATCGTGTCGTGCTTCTTCGTATGTGTTCAGGAAGCATTTGAAAGAAACATACATTTGGCAACACTGTAGGCGCATGCTATTATGTTATTGTAAATATTGAAATCATTTCTGTACAAATTTCGATCTCCGCAAAACTTTTTAAATTCTACACATTGCGCGAGGTATGATTTGTTCTTTATTAGTTATTATCAAAACACATTTTGAAAAATACTTTAAGTGCATCAGCGTATTTTACAACAGGATTAATTCTCTGTGTGGGAGTTTATCTAATACTGAATCAGTGACACCAATACTTTAGTAATTGTTCCAATTGAAAATCATCTGTCTTTAAGCATAGTTGCAATCTATAAAGTATATCGTCTGTCATATATTGTTCGAAGGAATTATGTAAGCCTTTTGCGACAATTTATACAGGGTGTCTAAGCGATACTGTTCGTTAGAAGTTTATGAAGTTCTAGTCAATTCAAAAAATCATAATTATCTCTTAAACTATCAATTTCAAGTATGTGGGATATAAAAGAACGCCGAAGATGACTACGTAATAAAATATGGTGGACGCCATTTGAAAAAATTTAGATACGCTTCTTCAAAAGTTCGAAAAGTTAACGTGCCATAGTAAAGTAACTATACAGGGTGATTCTCAATATATGCGACAAACTTTAAGAGCTGATTCCTGGGGTTATTTTGATCATAAAAGTTCATATGAGTATATGTCCAAAACGGTTTGGTTTAAAGTTTATTGAATGTTTAATAATAATTATGAACTATGACTACACGATATAATATCACAGTTGGTTCTTCAAAAACTATTGTGTTGGAAGGGAATTGTTTATTTGTCAATAGTTGTCAGAGTATTCATTCAGTTTATTGTCAGTTTCTGTTTTCTAAAATGAATTACACGAATGCTGAGATATGTGATTTGCATTTCGTTTACGGTCTTGCCAATGGAAATTGCGTGCTGCTAGACGTCTTTATGAGAACGATACCTGAACCGTATCATCCGCATCATTTCAATATTTGCCCGTCTCACCACGTCTTAGTGAAACGGAAATTTTAAAAAAAACGACGACTGATAAGGACACTCATCTACATGAGAACTCCACAAGTTGAAGAAATGGTACTAAATGAATTTGAAGAACATCCTACTACAAGCACCAGAGAAATTACGTTTACTTTAAACATTAGTCAGGCCACAGTTTGGAGAATATTGGAAGATCAACTGTTGTATCCATATCATATTCAACGGGTGCAGGCACTTTTGCCGGCAGATTTTCCGCAAAGAGTGGCTTTTTGTCAATGAATGCAACACAAAATCGCGTAAAATCCTGATTATTTGGCTCAAATATTCTTCACCGACGAGGCTACTTTCTCTGGAAACGCGATTATTATTTTCATAATAATCACATATGGGCCGAAGAAAATCCGCACGAATAGTGAATACCGTCATCAACATCAATTCTCTATCATGTGTGGGGCCGGAATTGTTGGAGATCACTTGATAGGTGCACATTTTTTACGATGCGGTTAAATGGCGAGGTACACCGCAATTTTTTTGAAGAGAGCTACACTACTGCTGGAAGAAGTTCCGTTGCAATTAAGATTATAAATGTATTTTATGCATGACGGTGATGCAGTGCATTTTAGTTTAGTTGCTCGCGAGTTTTTGGACAATACGTATCCAGATCGATGGATAGGACGGGAAGGTCCACAACCGTGGCCTCCTCGGTCTCCAGACTTAAATTCTTTGGACTTTTTTCTCTGGCGTCACCTTAAATCATTAGTTTATACGACTCCCATTGAAAATGTCGATGAACTGAGAAATCGTATTATCGCAGCTTTTCAAACAATTCGAAATACCCCTGGTATTTTAGAACGGACTCGGCAAGTCAATACGACAGAGGATAGAAGCTTGTATTGCAGTTGGGGGCGGTCATTTTCAACAGTTAGTATAAAGTTAATTTTGTTTTACTAATTATTTTGTTAATTTATAATAAAAACATTAATTATGTTAACTTACTATTAAACATTGTACAACTTTAGAACTAAGCGATTTTGGATATATGTTCTTATGAACTTTTATGATCAAAATAACCCCAGGAATCAGCGCTTAAAGTTTGTCGCATATATTGAGAATCACCCTGTATATACACCTAGATAGTGTATATATTTTCGTAACTAATGATGATTTACTAATGTAAATAATTGACTAATAAATGAAAAAGTATAGTTTCTTGAAGGGAAAAGCATAAATTTTAAATTTTCTATAGATTATAAAACGGTGATTGTAACAAGTAACAATAATAACTAGTAATAGTTCTTGAGGGCTTACGTTTCATAGTGATCGAGATTTTATAATGATATGCATTATGTGTTTTTGCAAAATCGATATAAAGACTAGGAAAACTAATCAGCAAAATTTACAATAAGTGGGGTTGTTACACAAAATAACTATTATTACTTGGAATAAAATTGTCTCCACCTTGGCTTGACAAAAATAACATTTCTATGTGGTTGTAGAGAATTCTGTTTATTTTTTATTCTCTTATTTACTTAAGCGAATGGAATCTTCGTATATTCGTTATTTCTATTTGTTTTTTTTTTACCGCGTACGCTTGTCATTTATTTAATATCTAATTCTGAATTTTCAAATTTTTATTTTGGCTAGAACCCCATAAACTTCTAACGAAAAGTCTCACTGAGACACCCTGTATACCTATATTGCATAATTTTTTTATTAATGACGCTACTGAAATTGTAATTCCTCTATTAAAGGTCTCCGTTTTGGATTGATGCAAGCCAAAGTCGGTTTGACGCTTCTGATCAGAGATTTCCGTTTTAAGATGAACCCCCAAACTGTATATCCGGTCGTATTGGATCCGAAGTATTTTATGACGGCCGCCAAAGGCGGTTTGTGGACCGACATTGAGAGGATCGATGAATGTTGTTTTAATAAAACCAGCGACAATTCTTTAGCAAAACCACCATTTTATTAATAAAAAATTTACAAATCTTCATACACGCAAATTACAGCAAATCGACACACAATCACGACATGACGTAAGAATAAAGTGTTAAAGAGGACTAAATCACTGGACGCATTCGGAAACTGTCGAACATGAAATAATATAACATTAGGTTTATTCGCTGAAATACAACAGGGCACATTTTTCATTTTTTTTTTTTATATGTGAACCGCATTAGAAAAGTGTAAGCTGGTGTAAAAGCTGACGAACAAACTTATTCTTATATTATTAATTATATAATATTGTAATAATCATATATGTATATACAATCTGATTAATTAATCACTATAAACTACAAACAACCAGTACAAATACAACAAGTTGGAAAATTCTTTAAGAGTATTGAAAGTATTGGAAAATTTTATTATGTTTAGTAAAATAATCTATATATACAATCTCTATGGATATATAATTTTTTAATAGATTTTTTTTTATGTTAATATCAACTGTTTTATAACCTATATTCGTATTATTTACAATCCTTTATTACGTATGCATGTACTTCACTGAAGAGATGAAAAGTTGGTTGCATAACTATGACTTTTGTGCAAAAACGAATATTATTAGCACCTTTTAATTATAATTAGCGGCACTCGATTTATCCAATCTTATATCTATCCCATTTCTATTACCGGTTGAATAATAGCTGCTAAAGTGAAATTTTATTACATTATTGTTTTAACTGCTTGTTTTATAACGTAGTACACATGCAAATTGCTTTTCAATATATCCGGATAAGTTTCACATACATATACAAAATGTTCATGTAAAGTTCTAGTGCGGTAAGCTTTTACCTTTTAGATAATTTGTATTAATAATACACAGGGTGTGAAAACAAAACAAAAAGTGTAAAACGATTTTAAACAATGGGAGAGAGACTTTGTGGATTTGCAAATGTAACCTTAATATGCAGTAAATCTACAATGATTGAAACTATATTACCTACACCTATTTTAGTTTGACAAAAATACTTAAAACCGTAGCATTGATAGACACTACAGACTTTGAAAAACTTCTCCTTTCATTGATGATTTTAATAAGCACCAATTGTTCAGCTAACTTTTTTTAAGTCAACTCCTGCAAACTGGGTGTTCTTTGTGATAGGAATGTATGATGTAATTTTTTATTTTAAGTAATTAATTTGAATTGTAATGCAAAGCATAGGCCACAGAAATAATTTATGACATTTATAAAATAGTTTTTTTCATAAAAATTAGCTATTGATGAACATATGTTTATACTAACTTTCTGTCTAAATTTTCTTTACCTCCGGTTTTTTCCGGATGTCTGTCACTGTCTCGCTGCGCTAGAGAGCTAGAACGTCTGGGACTCCTCATCAAGTGGCTATGATACGACGGGACACCCTCATATCCCCAAGTCCAAAGACAGGGGCCGTAAGGATCACCTTCGTGGAGGGCTGATGATGACGTCAGAGTGCGTGAAATATATTATAACTATAATTCTTGGAGCAGCTTAAACAGCTCCTGTAACAGTTCACGTCACAGTACTTCCTGGAACAAATTAAAGAGCGTCTAGGTTATAGGAGTTGCTTAAGCTTGTTCCAGGAGCTGAGTAAGCTGTTGTAGGAATTGTTAAAACTCCAGGAACTGTTGAACTGTACCAGGAGCTGTTTAAGCTGTTCCAGGAGCAGTTTAAGCTGTTCCAACAGCTATTGAACTGTTATAGGAGCTGCTTAAGCTGTTCCAGGAACTGTGTAAGCTGTTCCAGGAACTGTTAAACTGCCCCAGGAGCTGTTTAAGCTGTTCTAGGAACTGTTCAACTATTACAGCAGTTGTTTAAGCTATCCCAGGAGTTGTTTAAGCTATTAGAGGAGCTGTTGAACTGTTAAAGGCGCTGTTTAGGCTGTTTCAGGAATTGTTGAACTGTTACAACAGCTGTTTAAGTTGTTCTAGGAACCGGGCTAGGCTGTATAAGCTGTTTAACTCTTTAATTAACCATTAAATTTCCCAAATGTTGTCAAAAAGTTGATTTTTTTTGAAGCTGTTTTTAGCACCTTGCAATTGGCGAAGTTAAACTAAGTAACAGTTATTAGTTTTTATTTGTAATTTTAGCTTCGTTTAATTTTTTTATGCTCTATAAGTTTAGTAAAAGTGCTTAAACGAGTATACTCGTGTAGACGAATTTTAGAGCAACTGGAATTTTTGGACTTTGCATTTTTGAATTTTCAGTTTATGAATTTTGATTTTTTTAATTTTCAATTTTTTTAAATTTTCACATTGGGTGGGCGCCCCATGTGGCTGCTCCTGTTTTTGTTCAAATAAAGCAGTTTGGATGAGAGGTGCTCCAGCAACTACCGTTAAAGGGTTAAGATGTTTCAGGGACTGTTGAACTGTTACCAGCAGCTGTTTAAGCTGTTCCAGTAGCAGTTTAAGCTGTTCCAGTAGCAGTTTAAGCTGTTTCAGTAGCAGTTTAAGCTGTTCCAGGGGCTGTTGAACTGTTACAAGAGTTGTTTAAGCTTAAACAGTTCTCACGTACTCTGATGAGGGTGGTCCTTACGGTACCCCGTGTTTGGAAACTTAATAAGTTTTCTCAGTTTGCTGTAAATTAGATTAGGCAAGTATTTCCAAATTAATGGGCGCTACGGTACTACGATTAATTCAAGTTGAAGGTACATATCTTTATAAAAGCATAAATATGACACAATGACGTTGGTTAGATCGATATTGAATTCAATATCATAAACTGTGGTATTTCATACAGACTCTCTGCTTCTGTTTTCAATTTTTGCAAATGTATTGAAATAGAAACAATGAAAACATAAAATTCTATTTAAGTTTAATTTTAAGATCTTCCTTTCATAAGTATTTGTTCTAAAGTAATAAACAACATTTAGGTTTTCATAATTTACTAACACCCTGTATATCTAATCTTGATTCTTCTTTTAAGCGCGTTTCTTTGTAAAAGCAACATTTTTCACAAAGAATAACTTTTCCTGCCCCAATCCATGAACATCCTGTATATTATACATAAACTGAGAGGTCAATTTTATAAGTGTGATTAAAATAAGAAACCAATTGAAATAAACAACATTAAAGATAAATCTATATACTTAATATATTATTTATAATGACTATTTTTATGCCCCACAGACAAATAAAAACAATGACCCCATATACATTTTATTTAAAAACTAATAATATTTCTTTTGTTCCCAAGGGCAATAAAGACAATATAACTATAATAATATAATACTTAATGAATAAATTGTAAGAACTAATTAAAGTGAGCAATTGTTTGTTTTTTTTTTTTAGACTTCAAACACCAATAATGTTAAGAGTTCTTCATTCACACACTTAACTAGATATTCCACTGTTCCTATTTATACGTAATATATATATTTATAATTGTTACTTATATGTACAGTCTGTTACTTCCAGAAACAGCCCTGCATATAACTACTAAGTGTAATAAATATTCTGCGCTCCTTAATATCAGGTACCCCAACCTGCAGTTTCCTGTATATTGCATTGACGGTTTCTGCTTTGCACTTAATTAATCGCAACAAGAAATAAATTTAGAACAACAGGTGACGACGGACAAGAATCAACACGAGAAGGAAAAAAAAAACAAAATAAATAAAGCTCTTGTGTAGGTGGAAAATTAGAAAATCATTTAGGATCGGTCGCTTTCTCCCAAACTGCCCTTAGACCTGAGGAGAACTTGTGAAAGAAACTATTATTTCATGCGATTCAAGACGTAATCTGCCGCGACCACGAGCCCTTTTTGGTAGGGACTCTCCGTGAAACGATTGCTCAACTTGATCGCTCTTCACAGTGCTGCTTCGCTAACAATCTGGTCTGTTCCAAGCCTCTGGATTTGTGGACCAATTCGAACGCCTTCTCCACATCCCCGGGACCTTGGAAACGCCTCATGATCATCGGATTCAATTCCGGATACTGTTGGAAAAAAAAAACAAAATCGATTAAATACAGGTTGCCGCATTGATTTATGAATAGTTTGGCAACGTTGTGTGCAGTTTGTCATTGGCGTTACGTTCGATGCTAAGCTAACGGTGAGATTCTATGCATATAATAATAATATATCTTTATTGCCCAACAGGTCAAAGCCCAATAACAGGACAAACAATAATCAAAAATATGTACACACTATAAAAAAAGAGAAATAATGAAAAATACTTAGATTAAACAGACAAAATAAATGTAATTTACAATACAAAAAAAAAGACAGCAACATTAATACAGAAAGAGAAAACTAAATCAGTCGAGATTATCCAGCATTTGGTTACCCAGTTTCGAAAGAGTATATGTTGGTAGTCGTCTTGCGTAATTCGTTCTGGTAAAAGGTACAACGAAGGTAGACTCGTACCTCGCATTCGGTCTCGGGACTAGAAAGGACATACGTTCGAGCAGGAACGGACAATCGACACGGTTCTCCAAGTTTCGTCAAGAATTTCTCACAGATCCTTGTCCTCCTCGCACTCAAAGAAAGCATTCCATATCTTGATAAAGTTCACTGAAGTTCTCGCTCTGGATATTCTCGTCCAATTGAACGAAAGATATTTCAAAAATTTCGGTGAATACGATCAGGGATAGGATGTCCGAAGCATACAAAGGATACCAAACTAAGCAGGCGTATTCCATTTGCTCATTACATAGGCAAAGTAAATGCTTTTGAGTATTGCGACGTTAGCAAAAAATTTTGAAATTCGCATTAAAAATCCCAACGCCTTACATGCATCAGAGCAAACATGTGACAGATGTGACTTGAAGGTCAGCCCAGAGTCAAATATTATACCAAGATCCTCAATCTCTGAAGCTGATCTCAACTCAGTGCCATTAATCAGATACGATGTTGCAGAAATTTGGCTTGTTCGTGAATATGTTACAATACAACACTTCTTGATGTTTAATTTAAGCTTATTTGTGTAACACCATTGATGGAGTATGTTAACGTTACGTTGTAGATTGTCCCCATCCGCAACAGAAGCAACTTCAGAAAAAAACTTGATATCATCGGCATACCTAGGATCGACATCATTGTCAGTAATAATCGTTAATGATAGCACAAATAATAGACGGGCCAAGGTTCGATCCCTGAGGTAGCGACCAGAAGTCGTCCGACACATAACCATTGTACGTCACATAACACCGTCTCTGTGATAGGAAGATCGTAGGAGGTTTAAGGGAAGAGGGAACAAATCAAAAGAAGATAATTATACAATAGGATTTCATGATCAATAGAGTCAAAAGCTTTTGAAAAGTCAGTGTATATTACGTCAACTCTCCCCTTCTATCAAGTACTTCACCCACATACTGTGCCAAGGTAGCCAAGTTTGTGACAGTTGAGCGACCAGAAATAAAACCATGTGGTTAGGTGATACGAAGGAACGAGTGTGGGTGTATATAGCTTCAATAAAATTTTTCATAAACCTTGGAAAGGTTGAGATAACAGATATAGGTCTGTAGTTGGACAGTGACGCACGATCTCTCTCTTGTGAACAGGAACTACTCTCGTCGTTTCCCAACGATCAGAAAAGTGCAAGTTTTATGGAGAGATTAATTATCGTTTGAAGCGGAAAAGCCAGGACATATCTACAGTCTCGGATGAAGAAACTAGGCATTTGATCATCCCCTGCTATATGCTTGTTGGGTAATTCAGCCATATGCTTAGTCAAAGTATCGGCAGATGTATATCCAAAACAACAAGGTAGGGAATTAAAGTCTGATTGTGAAGTCAATGTGAATGTTATCTGTCGGAGTGCATATAGTGGCGAAAGTGTTTGCGAAAGCGTTGACAATTTGAGACGGATTAGTGTACTGGTTACCACCTTCATCATATGGAGGCACATGGAGGAAGGACGTTGGGTACAGGAATTGGTACAGGACCTCCATAAGAAACCTTCCACTTCCAAAGTGAAAGTACCTCACAAGGGAGGAGCAAAACGACTGGAGCAGATTGGGGAACAGGATGGCATCCATTCCCTCTCAAATTGCGTAGTACTGTGCAACTCAAGGGCGTTGCACCTGGGAGCACGTGACATCGAAGAGAAAGACTTACCTAACCTGGAGCCTTCTGATATCCTACACTTTTTGAAAGGAATAGGATTGGAAGGCCAGCTGTAAAACAGCAAGAATAGGGGACACAATCGATCCTTTAGGTCGCAGTGTGGACATATACATACATATCTGCCTCTAACGCATCTTTTAGAATTAGCGATTTTTAGAAAATGTAAGTTTTAATTAGTATTTATTATTATTAGGCGCTGAAGTACATATACAGGGTGATTCTCAATATATGCGACAAACTTTAAGAGTTGATTCCTGGGGTTATTTTGATCATAAAAGTTCATATAAGTATATATCCAAAACAGTTTGCTTTTAAAATTATTGAATGTTTAATAAATTATGAACTTGAACTAACACGATATACATATCACAGTTGGTTCCTTCAAAAAATATTGTGTTGACAGGGAATTGTTTAATTGTCAATAGTTGTCAGAGTAATCATTTAGTTTATTGCCAGTTTCCTGTTTCTAAAATGAATTAAACAACGCTGAAATGTGTGACATGCATTTCGTTTACGTACTTGCCAATGGAATTCGCGTGCTGCTAGACGTCTTTATGAAGAACGATACCTGACCGTATCATCCCGCATCATATTCAATATTTGCCCGTCTTTCACAAACGTCTTAGTGAAACGGGAAATTTTAAAAAAAACGGACGACTGATAACGGGCACCCATCTACGAGTGAGAACTCCACAAGTTGAAGAACATGTACTAAATGAAATTGAGGAACATCCCTACTAAAAGCACCAGAAAAATTGCGTTTGCTTTAACATTAGTCAGGCCACAGTTTGGAGAATATTGAAAGATCAACTGTTGTATCCATATCACATTCAATGGGGTGCAGGCACTTTTTGCCGGCAGATTTTCCGCAAAGAGTGGCTTTTTGTCAATGGATGCAACACAAAATCGCACAAAAAAATCCTGACTATTTGGCTCAAATATCTTTCACCGACGAGGCTACTTTCTCTGGAAACCGATTATATATTTTCATAATAATCACATATGGGCCGAAGAAAAATCCGCACGAACTAGTGAATACCCGTCATCAACATCAATTCTCTGTCATTGTGGTGGCCGGAATTGTTGGAGATCACTTGATAGTCACACATTTTTTACCGATGCGGTTAAATGGCGAGGTATAACCGTAATTTTCTTGAAGAGGAGCTACACTATCTGCTGGAAGAAGTTCCGTTGCAATTAAGATTACATGTATTTTAATGCATGACGGTGCTCCAGCGCACTTTTAGTTTAGTTGCTGCTCGGGACAATACGTATCCAGATCGGTGGATAGGACGGGGAGGTCCACAACATGGCCTCCTCGGTCTCCAGACTTAAATTCTTTGGACCTTTTTTTTCTGGGGGTCACCTTAAATCATTAGTTTTACGACTCTCATTGAAATGTCGATGAACTGAGAAATCGTATTATCGCAGCTTTTCAAACAATTCGAAATAACCCCTGGTATTTAGAACGGACTCGCCAGTCAATACGACGGAGGATAGAAGCTTGTATTACAGTTGGGGGCGGTCATTTTCAACAGTTAGTATTAAGTTAATTTTGTTTTACTAATTATTTTGTTAAATTTATAATAAAAACACTTAATTTTGTTAACTTACTATTAAACCTTGTACACAACTTTAGAACTAAGCGTTTTGGACATATGTTTCTTATGAATTTTATGATCAAAATACCCAGGAATCAGCGCTTAAAGTTTGTCGCATATATTGAGAATCACCCTACATATATCATAGCGAACTGCACCCAACGTACTCACTTTATTTATGAACGAAATTAACATTGACACCAACCTTTTCGCAGGCAAACAATACCGGAGCGGTAGCCAGTCCCAATTTCAAATCTGCTGCCGTCGGCTTACCCATGGCTTCGGAAGAAGAAATGAAGTCCAACAGGTCGTCCACCAACTGGAAGGCCAAACCTAAATTCTTGCCGTATTGGAAGGCTATCTCTGTCGTCTCTTTGTCCGCGTCTGTCAGCATGGCAATCTATATTGGGAGAAAAAGAAAATGTTTAGAATTGATGTCTGATTATCGAAAAAATATAGAATGTACTAACGGCCTTCATCGCATTAGAGATTAGCGAAGCAGTCTTCCTGTAGGTTTTAGTGAGGTAGTGATTGAATCGTTCGTTTTCTGTTTCTTTGGCGCCCAGTTGCATGAATTCTCCTTGGACTAGGTCGGTTACTACCTGGAATGGCAAGAAAAAACGATTTTATTTCCAAAAAAAAAAGTAATATTCAACAGAAGTATTCAGAAAAAATCTTTCGTGAATTGGGCAAAACAATAAAAAAGGTTAGCGAACGGATTTGACTTTAAACCAATGTTGCCAACTACAGTGAAATTTTTCCAGCTAATTTAGCGAAAACACTTAAAAGAGCAGTCGATTTTGGTCAGAATTTCTAAATATCTATAAATTGAATCAAAACTTTATTGTTGATTTTAATAAGCAGCTTTAATTATTTTATAATTTTCACTATTAGTACACCTCGTTAAGAAGTTAATAGTCCGTGAATCCTAAAAAAAATACTTTTAGCAAAATAGAAACCCCTGATTAGTAAGAATCAACGTTCAAGACTATAATTAGTGATGTATAAAACTGCTTCTTTACGTTAGCAGCTATAAACCTACTTTTGGTTAGAATCGATATAAAAACTAGGAAAACTAATCAGGGAAACTTACATTGTGTGAGGTTGTTACACAAAATAACTATTATTACTTGGAATAAAATTGTCTCCACCCGGGATTCACAAAAACAATATTTCTATGTAGTTGTTAGAGAATTCTGTTTATTTTTTATTCTCTTATTTACTTAAGTGGATGCGATCTTCGTATATTCGTTATTTCTAAGGTTTTTTTTACCGCGTATGCTTTTTATTTATTTAACACACTACTAAAATATAAAAATTGTTAGAAATACCTTCTTGAGTATGTTTATTTGTTAGTTTACGTTTTTTTACGGTAAAAAACATCTACCTTGTGATTCAAAATGATTGTCGTAAGAAAAAAACTGTTTTCCGGGAAAATTTATCTATACTTAATACCAATTTAATGAGCGAAGTTAGCTACATACAAATTTCATACATTAAATGAATTTTCTTGATATTTAGCGACATTGGCGTGCGTGTTGTAGTCTCTTTCGATTATTTATCTTATAATTTTTTTCAAATCGTTTATATTTACATCTAATATCACCAACAATAGTATTTCGGAATACTGTAAGAAAATAAGGGAATTTATCTGTGGTAATAGCTCAACAAACAGGTGAAAAATCAATATTAACATTAAGTGAAATAGTTTATTACATTTTAAAATTTTATAGGCTTATCATACACTTCAGCGCAATGAGCTGTCAAAAGAAAGTTACATTTTCATCCCTATAAAGTTTCTACGGTACAGGAATTATTACCATTAGATCACGATAGGCGATTGGAATATTGTCATTGGTTTAATAACAATTTAAGGGACGATGACTTGCTAAACAAATCAGTTTTCTCGGATGAAGCCTGGTTTTATCTAACAGACTATATCAATTTACAAAACTATTGTATCTGGTCTGCAGAAAATCCACACGAATTTCGAGAAACGCAATTGCATCCCGTAAAAGTTGGAGTTCGGTTAGCTATGTCCAGGCAACGAATAATAGGGCCAATTTTCTTCGACGGGAAACTGTAACAGCCCAACGTTACCAACAGATGTTGGAATTGTTTATTGCAGAGTTACAAGAAAATGAGCTTGATGTTTTATACATCCCTACATTTTATACATGCTTTATTACTATATATACTGCTTACGAATACACATGTATGTTTCATTACATTCGCACTTGTCAACTATATCAGTAAACTGCTACAAAAAATAGCAGCTTCTGTTGATATTGAGTAGTTGTTACAAACTGCCATCTGTTGTTAGCTGTTACAAAATAGCAGTTTGCTTCGTAGCAATCCATCACTACTATAAATAGCCAATAGGGTTTGAACCACGATATTTCATTCTGATATTTCAATTACATGTCATTAATTAGGGAAATATTGAACTAAATTGCTGAAGTCCTGTGCTGCCATGAATGAATATTTACCCCAGTATGGGAAAATGCATCTAGGGGGAAAGGAACATCTGCATAGGCTATTTGCATGATTGGTAAGTAGTCAAGTAATTTTAGTTGCCTACCTCATCTAATTTATAAATTTTTAACAGTGTTCACTTCTCAAAATGTGAGAAAATAATAAAATATGTAAATAAGAGATCAATCAAAAATGCGACATACTGAAACTATTTTTAGTGTAAGTATTTAGCGTAAACGAACAGTTATAAGAAAAACGGAATGCTTCTATTCCCGGATTCCAAACAACGCACAAAAATGTCAGGGTTGTAGCGAACATCTGCGGGCTGAAATGACGTCAAGCAACTTGAATTCATACGCAAATTAGAGGCCTTTTTTAATAGCAATCGTTTTATCGAATAATCATAAATAATTTTTTTCTAAATACGTAAATAAGAAGACGTTGATACTTAGGGTGTACGTCATAGTTAGTGGGAATATATTTCTTGTTATGCAAAAACACTATAAATAACTAATATAGATTAATTAAAAAATAATGTGAAGATTCTAAAGCATTTATAATTTCTTGTTGCTTGTGTAAACAATTTTTTTCTTGTTTTTTTTTTTGGTTTTCACACAGTAATGAAATGGAAACGTACTAGGACGTTTATTTTTAAAGTACAGACATATTTCTTGTTACGCAAGTGTATTATAGATACAAACACGTTTTTAATGTTAACCACTTTTTTCTTGTTTTTTTTTTTGTCCTTTAGGTGATAAATACAACGTACAAAACTTCATTGGACTAGGTCTCACGTGGGTAATATCTGTCATGAGAAGGCCAATCAATTAGTGAAAAAAGGCAGTGTTTAGGGGGGATAGCGCGATAATTAAGTCTGAATTAATTTCGTCTAGTGTAATTAAAAAGGCGTTGAGGAATAAACTTGATAATGATTGGCAGCGTAAGAGGGATACTGCTTTAAATGTTTTAGGGAAATGAGGTAGTAATGTTATTAACGGATCACAGTAATTTTATTTCATATTTCTGTAGAACTGGGAGGGTTAATGATTCGCATTGTGAATATGGTAGGGTTGATACAGCGAAGCATGTTTTATTTGAATGTCCACTCACTGATGAGTGGCGGTCGCGTCTGGAAGTTAGGATATTAGCTAAGGGGTTAAATAACCTCCAATATTATTAGGGATAATGAGTTCGTCAGTCGAATATTGGGATTTTTTTTAGTAATGCTGTTAAGGGTGGGCAAAAAGTGGTGGGGACAATGCATTTTTCATTTCCTCAGTTTCTTGAAAAATGAGAACATTTAATTATGTTTTAAGTTATGAAATAGATCTGTATTTCACACTAATCATAACAAAGAAATAGTAAAAGGATCTGTAATCGAATAACGGCGAAGAAGAAAAAATCGGTTGAAGAGTGTCATTATGATCGTTACATTTTGTATATTATGTATGTGTAAGAAAAATTGAAAAATATTCACTTATTTGGGAGAAACTGAGGAAATCGCATTTTGTAAAACAGTGGGCCATCCTATAAAATTTATGATTTTATGCCCATCATAGAAGTGTAGCACTTTATTCGAAGATGGCGCCACAGATTTTTAAGAAAAATAATTTTATTAATGTAGATTTAATCCATTGCTGATAGCCATTTTCATTAATAACAATAATACCGAAAATTTCTGTAAATAAAATGAAAAAAACTGAAAGATAAATTCTTACATTCCAGTTATGTATTCCCTGCGTTAGTCCAAATTATTTCCTTATAAAAATCACTCACAATTGAAAGATAATTCGTTATAGAAGTATTTATTTTTCCTCATAGCTACAATTGTACTGTACAAATAAAAATAAAACTGCGTCTATACAAATATTTTATAGTAAAGAAAGTAATAATAGTGTAGTTATACATATCAGAAAAATAATAATACAGAAATTGCTAAATTTAAGAATATTTCATTACGGGCAAGCAATAATCGAGTTATTTAATGATCATCAATGGAATGATGCCTTGTCCATCATTCAATTATGTCCACCACTACCTTTTTATCAATTATCTCTTCAGTCTATGTGTTCCATCTCCTCAAGCAATTAATTTTCTAATATTTTATTTTCACCCTAACGACAAACCATAATGTCTCTCCAAAATACTAAATTGAATTTAAAAAAGTCAATGTGCAAAATACAGTACAGTTGGAGGCATGTGAGTGAACAATATTCTTCGTGATATGATTTTTTATATCTTCCCTAGAGGAAAACATCTAGATAAAATTAGGAAAAAATATGAGATGAGCTCAGCCTTTTTGGTGATCGTAGTATTGGCTATATGGATATTGAACGACTGCAGATTCACATGGAATATATATTTTTCTTTGCAGACTACATTTTCTTATTTCTTAAAAGATGCATTTTTAGGTTATGTCACTGCACAAAACACGTCAATATCACGAAAAGATTGACCTTTTCTAGCAATAATAGCTATAATAATAATTGTTGCAACTAACTTATTTTGTTGAAATAATTTAACACCTTTCCATGTATTATTTTTGACAAAAATGTATGCGTTTGTACTCGCAATAAGTGCCTTTTAGATTAGACTTACACAACAGTGCGATCCTCAGAGCGGCTGGGCTCATTTCAAGTTTTTCCTTGAATTATTCAATTTCAGTAACAGAGATAATATAACCAACATGGACATTTGCCACATATTCTCATCAACCTGTTGATTCTCATCAATATATCCTACAACAGTGCTTTTCTATAAAACAAATAAATAATCTAGTAAATAGGCAAGCACAGATAAGTCTCGAGCACTCTCAATTCTCCTTACAAAAAAAAAAAAACATTCTGATTTCATTTCACGCTCGTTTATGTTATGTTTATCTGTTTATGTTCAAAAATGACATACGAACTTCATATGCCTTGCATTTCATCGGCAATTCCCGGCGCCGCGTCGACACGAACATTTCTGCTTTTTAGGCGGCAAATACAAATTTATCAACTTTTTTAATAAATTGAAATAAGTGTACCGATACAAAAAATAAAATACAAAAAAGAAACAATAAAAATAAAGTTTTTTTTTTTTAATTTCTATTGATTCAGTAATAATAATAGTAATATTTCATGTAATAATTCCCTCTAAAACAAAACTTTTTTCCTCTAGCTACCCTCTAAAAAGGGAATTTCTCTCTCATATACACAAAAATAGCACCCGACCTCGTGATTCACTCGACTTGACCACGTGATATATCCCATGTGTTTACACAAATATACGAATGTATATATTATTTTTCGCCGAAACAATTTTGAAACAGGCCGCGCCATCTACATTTTAAAAGATTGTTAATCTCGCACCTCTTTGACAGAAATGAAATTTTTTATGTTTGTACGCCCCCTTAAAGAATTAGATAGGTTACGGCATAATAATTAGATAGTTAGTGGGGTAGCACGTATTGCAGATGAATATTTCATATTCTTTAGTGGTGGGAATTGCTGCTAAATTATTAATATATTTTGGGTGTATAAAATAAATATTTTATAAATTATTCATTAATTTTATATATTATTATTTTTTTATAAATTTAATATTTATATTAAAGTATTTATATAAATCTTTAATTTAAGAATTATTGATTGGAATAATTAAGATTAAGTTATTGTTAAATATTAGAATAGGTACTGCTGTTGTTTTATTTGTTTATTCAGTTTCATAGTTCAAGAGAATTTTTTGATAACGGAGTTATATTGGCTTTGAACGTTGGCCACCTAGATCACCCGATCTTACATCGCTTAACTTTTTTTTTATTTGGTCATCTAAAAAATAAAATTTATCGGAACCGCTTACATAATATGGATCAATTGAAAGAAGCAATAAGAAATGAAATAGAGAATATTACAAATGAGTAATGATAAATGTTTCTGAAAACATGAAGAAGAGGGCAGATGCTTGCATAAATAATGGTGGTTTTCACTTTGTACACAGCATGTAAGCAGTGCAAGTATGTTAAAGAAACATGTTCCCAATTCTTTAATTTATATTATATTTTTGTTGTAAAGCGTATGGCTATGAAAAGCATCCATCCATTATTGTCCATTCAGTACCTCGTATAAATTATGAATAATGTCTGATATAAGTTAAGATATGACATAAATGTGTATTTTTACAATATATATTGTTTAAACCTTCTATACTTTTAATTAAAACCTGGTTGTATTTGTTATCAGAAATACACTATTTTGAAAAATGTTCATTACGTTATTTTTGCGCGTGTATTAGTTGAATGACTCACACCTTAGATGCAATTTTGGTGCACTACACTTGTCGCCCGGGTTGACATTAGTGTATATTAAGTTGCATACGCACAATTAGACAAAAACCGCGCTGTGTTTTATTAAGCAACTTCATTCGAAACAGTGGATATAAATATTGATACAATCTTATAAAATCAATTATTTAGCTCTTCACAAATAAAGTAATAATACCAACCTGGCTAAGTGTAGATGTGACCTCATTATTTCTTAATCCGGCGATACACATGGACGCTACTGCCAAGACAAAGTCTCCAGCCATGGTAACCTGAAACAAACGACGAAATTATTTAAAATTCGAAAGGTAAAAAACGAATAATATTATTTGACCTTCGATTTTTTCTAATCCTAACCACCTAATTGAAATATTTTTACATCTATTTGTGATAAGACGTACGCAATCATCATCCGATAAATCATCTCATTAATTTTTTAGAATGCATAAAATAAACATAAATCTAATTTATCCGTCTGAACTTCTCTGATTTGAATTAAATAAAAAAAAAATTGTGAACCACGAATAGTTGCGGTTTTTTCCCGCGTGAAGAAGTGTATTTTTGGAATTGGATTAACATGTCGTCAACCTGCTTTGAATGTTGTGTATAAATAAGAACATTATCAAACAGGAACTAGACATGCAAAACAAAGTGCCATCGACTGAGCAAATTTATACGAAAATGTCAGGGTTGTAGCGGACACCTGCAGATGAAATAACACCAAAAAACGTTATTTAATACGCATATTTGGAAGTTTTTTTTTTTTTAAAGCAATCGTTTTTATAGAATAATCATAATTAAAAATTAAATCAAATACGCAAACGAAAAGACTTTGATACTTAGGGTGTACGTCAGAATGAGTCCAGATATATAATTTAAACACAAATATTATGTTTCTAAATCATTTATAATTTCTTGCGGTTAATGATAAGCACCTTTTTTTGCTTGTTTATCGGTAATTTGCGTAATAATAAGATGTAAATGTATAAGGACGTTTATTTTTAAAACTTTTTCAAATTACATATGTAAAGATGAAATTATAAATTATAAAAATGACATTAATTTAATGGGGAGCATGTTTGAACACCTGTTGAATTAAGTAAAACTTCATTCTGATGCTAAATTTTCACTAAAATGTCAATTTTTCATTTTTAAACTTTAAAAGAGCGTAACTTGGAAAAAAATGGTCCGATTTTCAGAAATAAAGCTTGCAATCTTTGTATATTCGCCGTCCTGCCGCCCTTTCAAGATCTGATATCGACATATATCGATTTGTCGCACAAACTTACATATTTCTCGCTAGCTCAAATGGTAGACCGTTCGTCCGGCAAGCGGGAGTATGTAGGTTTGAATCCTGCGTGAGGAGAAAATTGTTCTTGGGAAAAATCTCTTAATTATTAGTTATTGGCAGAAATACATTAATTCGTCAATTATTTCATACTGTAAAACGCTTGCAATCTTAGCATATTCGCCATACTGCCGGCCTTTCAAGATCTAATATCAAAAAGATGCATAACAGATTGCTACCAAGGGCCGCTAGACCACCCAGGCTATATGGAATACCAAAAATACATAAAGAAGGAGTGCCATTAAGACCGATTGTAAGCAACATTGGATCATCGACCTACGATTTGTCGAAATATTTAGCTAACTTACTAAAGCCATATACCGGACAAACTGCAACGTATGTGAAGAATTCGAAACATTTCGTGGATATTCTGTCTACGCTAAAGACTGAACCTACAGATATTTTAGTAAGTTTCGACATTATATTGCTATTCACTAACATACCCACGGAGGACGCACTGGCCTTACTTCCAGAACTTGGACTACAAGAAGACATCATTGAATTAGTGAAACTGTGCTTATCCACGACATACTTTTTGTATGAAGGAAAATACTACGAGCAGAAGAACGGAAGCCCTTTATCACCAGTAATAGCCAACTTGTTTATGGAAGCATTTGAAGAAGAAGCCCTAAGTTCCAGCGATATGAAACCCAAGTGTTGGCTGCGATATGTCGACGATACCTTTGTAATATGGCAACACGGAGAAGAAAAACTACAACAGTTCTTGGAACACATAAACTCACAGCACCCAGCCATCAAGTTTACCATGGAGAAAGAACAAAATGGAAATCTCCCTTTCCTGGATGTTATGGTTAAGAAAACAAAAGAGGAAATGCTACAGCACGCAGTATTTAGAAAGAACACGCACACCGATAGATATCTGCATGCAAGATCTCACCATCATCCGATGCAGAAGAAGACATTAATACAAACATTGCTATCCAGAGCCGAAACCATCAGTGACGAACAACATCTTACCAGTGAAAAGATACATTTGGAGAAAGCACTAAAGAAGAATGGTTACACTGACATCGACATAAGGAGAGCCACTAAGAAGAAGACGACACTGGAGACAACCACAGAACCACGAAGAGGGATGGCGTGTTTACCTTACATAGCAGGAGTCACCGAAAAAGTAGGCCGAATTTTGAAGAAACGTAACGTACAAGTACGCTTCGGGACTGCAACGTCGATCCAGCAGTATCTACCGACCGCAAAGGATAAGATACCCAAGGGGCGCACAGAAGGTATCTACAAGATAACATGCCAATGCGGACAGTGGCTACGTCGGACAAACAGGAAGAGCCATCGACATAAGAATAAAAGAACACGAGAGGGACGCAAGATTAAGAAGGACCGAGTAATCAGCGGTGGCAGAACACATGCACGACACCGGACACAAAATGGATTTCAAGAATGTAAAAGTAATAACTATCACCAAGAACTACGGGAAAAGACTCATCTGGGAAGCCATAGGAATAGAGAAGAATAAAACCGTTAACAGAGAAGAAGGGTACCACCTTAGCAACACGTGGAAGAGCCTACTACGAACCGTCACGGTCAATGGAGCGGAAACTACACGGTTGGATGCACCAGGGGCGTATATAAGAAGAATGTCGGACTATGGAGAATCAGTTCAGTTATCCTGAAGAAGCTGTCAGTATGAACAGCGAAACGTCGAGCGAAAGTTTTGACACACGGCGAAACACGCAGGAAGCTGTTAGTTATAGTTACACCGGCCGTAAAAGCCTACGCAGTGTTATCTAATATCAACATTTGCCGATTTGTCACACGAACCTACATATTCCTCGCAGAGCTCAAATGGTGTAAAAAGCTTGCAATCTTTGCATAATAAGATCTATTTTGGAAAATTTTTATGCAACCTTCTGAACATTAAACATGTAAAAAAACAATAGTTATAACAATAAATTTGCTGACAAGAATAATTTATCGTAATGTCAATGTCACTTAAAAATGTTAATACATTAAAAAATATATATTAAAGAGGGATCTAGGATATGTTACAGAAAATCGCTGTAGAATTCAATTTACACCCAACAATATAAAAATATACAGAGTGATTCATTTGAAATAAAAAGAAAATACCGCTTTTAAAATTCGTTGATATGTCACTAATTTTTAGACACCCTGTATAAATATACAGGCAGAACTTTGTGTGAAATGGCCTCGGTACTAATTTTATGAAATAGACCCCTTCCCCTCCCTCAATAACAAATAACAAAATTATAAATTAGGTTAGAAAAATTTTCTCAGCAAAAGAACTAATTAGTTCGTGATTGCTAATCACTAGTACTTTTTCATTTTCAATTGAAATAATAGCAACTCCACTAAGTTTTCTTGTTCCATTGTACTTCTTAAATAGTTTTTTTATTAATTATATAACTTAGAAAACGATCTTTCCGCACTTGCTGTTGTCACAGAACGAGTCAGAAACTAACTACTTCTGGAAAACTTAAAACAGTATTTTCAACAATTAATAATTTTCCCAAATTATACACAATTGAGACGGAATGTAGTTGGTACTGAACTTAGGCATGGAAAGATAGAAGCTGGGAAGAAAATGCAGACGAAATATCCTTTGCATTTAACCAAAATATCAGGTTCTTGATCAAATTTGTCATCTTTTACATGTAATGGTTTTACTGGAACTATACATTACAATTTTTCTACAGCATTTTTCATACCGTGTCTTAAGTCTATTTTTTTTTTATTTATTATAATATCCAAAGCGGCATAATAAACATCAATCTTGGAATAATGTTCAACATCTGACAGGCGCTTATTCTCATACAATAGTAATAATAATAATAATAATAATAATAAATAATAATAATAATAATAATAATAATAATAAAAATAATAATAATATCAGTCATCAAAGTGAAATAATCATAGGCGAAGTTTAGCTATTAGCTATTCTTCCACTTAACCTATGATTAATTACTAAATACATACAGTAATGTCTAACTAAATAAGAAATAAAAATAAAATTCCATAATGCATGCGTGCAGTAAATAAACAAAAAAAAAAGGTAGAAAATAAATCAATAATATTTTTTAAATAATAAAAGTACTCCACATTATAAATGAACTAATTAATAACATCATACTTAAACCTAACCCTGTGACTAAACTAGGCAGCCAGTAAAGATCTAATCTGTCTTTTAAACATATTAGCGACATCTGTTTTTGAAATTCTAAATAAATTCATTATAAATTCGTTAAAGAATTTTTTTATCTTCTTCTTTGACGTTTAAAAACAAATGATGTACTGACCTACTGACTCCACATTTAACAGTGATTATCTGTGCTTGACACTGCATTTGATTAAAATTATTTCGAAAATTTATTAATGACGTCATAGCATTTTTCAATAATTTCGCTGCATTGTCAAGCTGCATGTTCTTTTTTGAAAAAAATCTCATAATTTGTCATTAAAAACATTGCAAAGTTCGTAAGGATCTGTAAAACAATCAGGCATTTTTTTTTGTTTTAGAATTACAGTTACCATTGTTTCGTATAAGTTCCCAAACAGCCTTATTTTTATTACTCGCTGTCAATATGTGTTTGTCGTTATTTTCGTTTTTAGGAAGAGTGTAATAATGTTTTTATAAAACTTTTCGTATTAAAAAAATCAGGTTTAAAGATAGGATTTTTGGTATTGAGAGCCTTTAGGTAGAGTAGATTATCTTTAAATTCAGTAATTTCAGGTGTAATCCATTCATCATGATTATTGATTCTTAAACATCGTACAAAAGGAAAATAGATGTCCATATAATAATTAATAATGTTCAAAAAGCAACTAAAGGCCATATTAAAGGACATTTAGGTTCATACACTGATAACCAAGATTCCTTTTCTAAGTAACTACCGAACATGTTAAGAGATTACAGACAATATTTTCTTTTATAAACATACTGCTATGGACAAGTATCCGTTTTTCGCGAGTGTATTTTAAGTTGCTTAGATTTTGTCTTGTTTACTTCGTTCAGCCATTTATCCAATTTACCGAGAGAATTTTCACAAATTAAGATTTTATTTTTGTATAAATTTAGGTAAGGAGTTAATTGTTTGATTTATTTAATTAAGTGTTAAGTTTTTTTTAAATTTAATTCCTTTCATTTAGATGTCTTTTGTTTGCATGTCGAGTTAAGGCGTTTTCTGTTAGATTTTGTCGGTGATTTGTGCGTTTGCGTTGTTCGTATTGTTATACGGCTGCGTTGTAGAATTTTGTCAGGCAGTTCCTTGGTTGACTTTTACGTGAGTAGATGTATTTTTAAATTAATTCTTGAGATTTTGAGATTTAATTTCTGTGGATATTTTGTCCATCAAGGAATATGCTTTATAATAATTGTTATTATATTGATGTGTGCACATTATAGATATAAGATCATTTATTATTTTTGTGCAGGAAGAAATATTTTAGTTGTAATTCTCTCATTATAGTTTAAAGAGTTAATTTTTTCCGTTTTTCTATTTTGCCGATTCATTTTTATTTTATCAGTCACCTCGATTGGGTGAGTAGAAGCATTGTTCTTGCATTTAGTTTTCATTTTTGTAAATTTCTAGTGTTTGTCCACGAATTTATTTTATTTTAATTTGAAACCACGTGGATTGAAATGGTATATTTAGGATTATCTTCCTGGACAAACAAATCTTTTGCTTTGTATAGGAAATAGCGTTGCCCTATTTTAATTTAGAATCAAGTGCAGTTTATTTTAGGCCAGAACCTTCACTTCACGGTTTTTTTCTGCACCTTTATAATTAAACTCATTTTATAAAATAAATTTGATTGTTAATTAACGTCGTTGGGTTAAAAAAAATTCTGTTCTTTTATTTTAAATTAAACCTTTTCAATTTTTGGGGTAAGAAAGTCTGATTTCATTCACTCACAATTTTCTTTTCGTGGTTAGATTCAAGTTTTAATTCGCGTGGGTAAACCCTGAGATTAATTGTTTTTTTTTTGTTCAATTTAAATTTTTATCCGTTGAGCTACCCAATTTAATTTCCTTTTTCATTTTATAAATTCATTTTGCAATTGCAATTCAGTCAGTACATAGCAACACGAAATTTGGATTGTATTAAAACTCTGTTAAAAAGACGAATTCATATTTTTTCATTTGTTTTCGTAAAAAAAATGCTTGATTTTTTTTCTTCAGATTTTAGTTAACAAATTAATTTTTGCTAAACTTTTTAATACATCCGTATATCTGTATTTCAGTGCAACAATCAACTCATACCTATACGACCATCGCATAAGATTTAGTTTTTTTAACGTTAAATTATGAAAATGTGATAGTTCTTTTAGAATATTCAATTTCTTCAGGCTATGGCCAACAAAGTATAGTTTTTCATAGTCGTAGTAGTTTTGAAATTCATGCACAGTGGTTGGTTTGCAAACCCAACATGTTTTAGTAATTTCTTTTTCTTCTCATCCAGTTGCTACTTTTCTCTTTTAGCACCATTCTTATATATTGGTTTAGGCATGGCATCTTAAAAAAATCACTCACAAAGTAAATTTTCACTTTTCAAATTAAAACAGTATCAATATAAAAAAATGTTAATACTTGATAGTTTTAAAATCGGGAAAAAAAACGAAGTAGAGTAGCGTCAAGACAGCCTCATTCGATCTGACGCACAGTGCGTAAAGCAATGGACAAAAATGTAAACAAATTAGTTTTTTGTTTACTAGTTGAACCATTCTAGCTTGTTTGCAATTAGGTAGTGATGTTATAACTGAACCTATACATTAACATCGGAATAAAAAGGCAAGTAAAATCTATTCTATTCGAATTCAACTCTCCAGCAAAACACGTTAGATGCTTCAACAGGAATTGTTTTTTTATTATTTAAAATAGGTCCCGCTTTTTGTGGTAAGTTCTGATACTTTCTACTGTTATTAGTACTAATAAACAGCATTGCCAGTGGATTTTGAATTAATAAAAAGTATTGGAATTTTCCAAATTGTCTATTTCAAAATCCTTTAAAATTATTCGCAATTTTTTAAACTTAAAATGGCGTATCTCAAGAATGGTAAAACCGTCTGGTGGATTTAAGGCTTAAAGTGTTTATTAGAGTGTCCTCTATACGGACATGAAAAAAATCCTGCCCCAATTTGCCCTTTGTATAATAATAAATGTTTGTTTGAGAAAACTCCACTTTAATAACTATGGTTGTCTATACGAAGTGACAGACCACTTCCCCTCATGAAGAACCAAGGCATAACTACAACAGGTATAGTATACTCAGGTGTCTTACATTGCCCTGTGACGTCATCTGATCAATTGACGGCTGTATCATAGAAATACATTAGCAAAACTTGACTGCTCACAACTGTCATGATGCCCTCTGCAATTCACCTGCAAAACAGCGTTTTCCTTTCGCACATACCCGTGAATTTCTAAAGTTGACAAATGAATAATGTCAACTAGGTGACAGTTCATATGAAGTTGTGAGTCAAGTGAAATGGCGTTTTTCAGAAAAGGTAAAAAACATCATTATGAATTGTTTAATAAATAAGTGTTCTCTACAAGATTATGAAAAAAAATGTTATGGGTTATCCACACTATACAGCTGGATATGAACATTCTAATGTTTGCTGCATATTACCTACAGACTACCTTTTAAAACTTGGCAAGTCATAGGAGCGGAAAAAAGCAACTTTTTGAAAATGAGAAGAAAAGGATACAGTTAGCTTTTAAAACACAAATGGGACTAATAGTTGACCGACCCAGGCAAGGATTTGGAAGTTCGAATGATGGAAACACTGCCAGACGATTTTTCGCTAATCCTAAACTTAATGCGAAGATCACTGGGATTGACCACGAATTAATTATAAATTTTTCAAAAATTTTACGTGTGATTTTGTCGGGAAAAAATATTAATCTCGAAAAACTGAGTAAACTGACTGGTACTACATGCTCAGCAGTGTGCATAAACTTCTAATGCATGGGGTAGATATAATAGATTTCTTTGATTTGCCTATAGGACAGTTAAGTGAAGAAGCTTTAGGAGCTATGCATAAAATGTTCTAAAAGACATGTGTTAAGAAACCAAAGAAAATGTCATCCCGATATTCAACAATTTTTTAATAAGCATGAATTTGATGGTAATGGCACTGATCATGAGATTATAGATTTAGGTTTCACTATGAGTTCCGAAGAATCAGACTAATAACATTTCACTTCTTTTTTGTTACATTTGTTTCTGATTAACTATTAATTTGAAGTTATTTTATAAAGACACATTAGACATTTCGTTTAGTTCCATTTAAGTATAATATGTAATTTGATTTAAATATTTTTCTAGTTAAATATAATAGAAATATTATTTGTATACTTATACCTACAATAGTTTGATTTTATAGTACACGTATTTGTTTATATTAGGACATCTGTATGTATATTTATGTGTGAGACTTTATTTTATTTGTATTATGTCCTTTTTGCTGTGTGGAATAACTCACTTCATTCTCATGTATTAAGCTACGAGTTACTCACGACAGAATCAGTTAGCCGATGGACTCCGCTCTTTGCAGTGAATAATTTATAGCTTAACTCGCAAACGTGAAGTAAGCAATTTCAAACAACAAAGAGAACTACACCTGACCACAGAAAATTTAAAAAACATCATCTGATAATTAGTTTGATTTTTGTCCATATTTCCCATAAGCTCGACGCACTGTGTGACGGTGCAACATGCGGTATATTTCATGAAAATTTTGTAATCTAGTAAATAAGCTGGAGCTAGGAGCCTAAGAGCATATAATATGAGATCTGACTCTCACTGGAGTACCGCAAATACCATAACCTAGATATTTATGCGCTTGTGTGCAGGTATTAGCAAAAGTTATCTTTGTATATGAGAGTATAGTTTTCGTATATATGTTTACTTGTGTCTGAATAATGTCTATCGTAAATACGATACTGACTTGCTTATTTTTGTCGTAAAATTTCACGTCACTCGACTGTTTTAACTAGTGCAGTTGCATTATATTCCAATATAGTACTACATGCACCCGATTTAAGAATTGCATATAGCATTTTTGTACAGGTTTCTATATATGCGTGCACTTTCACCATCATTTCGCATCTACACTAAACATTATATCCGCGTCCATGATGTGAAGTGAGCGAATGTATCTATTGTATTTTACTAATAGCCATGAAATAAATAAAACATTAAGATAAATTTTATGTATCCAAAGGTAAGATTGTTTAATTAATAATTCGGAACTTTTCCCAAATGGTTTTTCAACGGAACGTTTCGCCATTTCGTGTTAAATATTAAGGCCAAATTTCACATTCGACGACATTCTAAAACACGCCTATAATAGTACAAAATTGTTTAATAATACTCACTTAATAAACATCCAATCAGTACGGATTTCTTCTTGTTGTGCAAAATAAAATAATCGATTTTCTTGTGAAATACTGTATGTATAATATGCACTAATATCTATACAGAATGGTTTGAATAAATCAGTAGACATTCGCGGTTTTCGAGTTATATAATCGATTTTTGTAGCCGGTGAAAGCAAGATATATACGTTTTATATCGGCTTGCGAATGAAATATACGGAGTAAAAGTAACCCATATATATTTATGTTACAATATGCTGATTTAATTAAAGTTATTGTTTAATGAATTAAAAGAAGTTGTAGTAATTTCAATCTGGTTCAACAGATTTAACTATTAAACTAACTAAAAAAACCGAATAAAAGTTATTGCAATTGTTTGAATTGTTTGCACCAACCATTTAGTAACATCTGTTGATTAGAAAACGTGGACTTTTAATTAATTCGAGCATAAATTACAATTTATACAAATTAATTGTTGTCGTAAAATCATTGTACAACAAGCAATTGCTGTACGGTTTACCATAGTAACTGTAAATGGCATTTACTACATGTCACCTTAAATGACACAATCAACATTTGGATTAAAAAGAAAGTGTTTTTGTAAATATCCATAGATTATCAAATATTCCATTGCTTTTGCCAAGCTAAACAAAAATCGATATAGCAGCAAAAGTGTAATACACATAAATTGTAAAAAGTCTTTGAAATGTAAAAAATGGCCCCTCTTAGAAGGGTATAGAACATGGTGTACTCCAAAACACTGTTCTAGGACCCATTTTCTTTATCATTTACATTATAACGATATTGACGATTTTTATTAAAAAAATTGCAAGTGTTTCACAACAAATTAATGTATTTCTGATTTTAAATACATTAATTTGTTATTTTCCTACTGTAAAAAACTTGCAATCTTTGCATCTTGTTGGTTGGAACATAAAAGTAAATTCTCTGAAAACACAATATACTCTTAGAACAAATAGTATAAATATTTGTATTGAAGTATACTTCCGCCAAATGAACATTGTTATTGTTGTAAGGAATAAATCTATGCAATCATAGTGGGAAAGTCTGTAGATTCATAGTAAAATCGCTTCTACGTTTGGTATAATGAATTACTATATAAATAATATATATTAAATGTTTTGTACTGAAAACATGAAATATCAAATTGAAATTGCCATAATATTGAAACAATTGAAACGAATTTTACTCCACCATTTATTGCACTGAAACTTATCTGTCATTGGTTCCTTATTTTTTAGGGGAGTTTAGGGTGTTTTGCTTATACATACGCTTTACTTGGCGTCACTTTTTGATTGACCAGCGAACAGTGTTATTGGTTGTGAGTGTAACTAAATCTAAATGGATATCCCAGTCGTTTCACAGCTACTTAGAGAATGGGGTGGAATGGGGCTGATGCACAGATGCTACCATTAAAATATTCGAAGTAAATACGTACATGTTATCTAATATTAAAGGATTACTGGTTTAAAAAACTTTGAAATAATACTTAGAGTTAGCTCCATTGTGTCGATAATATATGAATATGGTAGGTATATACATTAACAAACATCAGTAGGTATTTACTAGTTATTAGTTTTCAGTAGGTAATACCAGCAAATTATTTTACTGATTGAAATTATATCAGTAACCAACGCCGACTAGATACCAGGCCCAGGCATTGAGAAAACACCGATCGCAACGACGGATACGCATAACATCTATACCTCTACGCATCAATATCCCGTGCGCACTCCTGGAGTACCCCGATACGCTACCTTCTCCCAAACATTGTAAAACTATAAAGTATGACAGTAAATTTATTTAATTACTTAACATTTCTTTATTTATTAACTTTCCCCTATCGAGGTTTTTTGGTGTTACAGACACAAAATTAGTAGGTAATTATTACCCTTGAATAGTAGAAATGCTTAGATTAAGCAGGTAAGTATTATCAGTTCAATATACTTATATTTTGGAAACAAATAATGGCAATACTTCAAATAATACTTTTATATACTTCTATCAAATGTACATAAATTATTAAGGCATAAATATGATGAGTTTCCAGTTGAGGAAATCTATTTACTCAAATCAAAAATAAATATTTTTGTAGTGAAAATATTATATGTTCATAGTGATTTTAGTATATTGATTACATTTGAACTAAAAAATTGTTTCGTCTAACAAATTCACGGGTATGGAAAACTGAACAAATTTTATTCTCAATATAAATACATCATCTTCTTGCTTATATAGGAAGTTATGTTATATTCAATGTGATGCATTTATATTCAAATAGAGTAATTATTTTTTTGTGTGTGGGGTACTCAAAAGATGCGAAAAATGTCTGGAGGTTCGAGGACGGAATTTGTGAACATTTATTTATACTACGTCAACAATGCTAACTTATTTTCCTTACTGTATCACTTTTCAGTCTTGTAATGTGTATGTATATATATTCTGTTTTTGTCAAAGTTCTACTGTAATGTTTTACATCATTGAGTGCTTATATAAAATAGCCAATTTTTCTTTTATAATATTAGAGAACATGCTTAATCTTTATTTGAAATTTTGTAAAGAGTAGATATCATTTGCTTCATGTTGCGTAACACACTGAAAAATCTTTTAGGCAACGCAAAAGATAAACCTCATCTCAATGGTGAAAGATCGGGCATTTACAAAATCGATTGTAGTGATTGTGATAAGAGTTTACATTGGATAATCAAGGCGTGCGATTGGAACTAGGTTTAAGGAACACATAGCAAGTTATCAACTATGGGAGATCATATAAATGATTTTTTACCACATACAGGATTAATTTGAAAACTTTTGTATTAAGTATTATAAAATAATTGCTTTTATAAAACTCCCGGAGCTGATATAAGTTTACGCAGGTCATTACCTTTATAAAGTACAACTTTTTCAATTCGATGGCATTCGGAGGCATTTTTTATTAAGGGGAGGTTTACATATATTTCACTGGAAAACTCGATTTTTGGTTTTTTGCATTTTTTGACAGCTCCAAATATTTAAAATACATGGTTAAAGCGGTTTCGTAATATTCGCATTGTTTAAGCCGCTACAGCTTATTAAAAGAGCGGGTGTTCCGAACACAAACGGAGCATATTAGATGCAACACCATATTCGACTCGGGGCTACTCGTATCGAAATACCATACTTATTGTTTGTTAGTATGTGTATAGTTGTCTTTAATGATTATAAATGTCACTACAGTCGGAGTCACAAATAAACGACAGAGTAGCTATTTATATGACAATAATACGAAACAATTAGATCTGAAATAAAACGCACATTTGAAGAAACTAATCTAACAATATTTCTTTTACTTAAAACACACTTTCCCACGCTTTAGAAGACTGCCATGAAATGTATCAATTTATTGCAGATGCACTTGTAAGTAAGTGCAAATTTCTTAGAAAAGCCATTAAAGGTAACAAATAAATACAGTTTCATGGAACCGTATTTCCTAGAATTACTAAAGGGTTCACCATTTATGGTCGCGGCTGTATTGTCCTCTTTTGCAAAAAAAAATCAAGATGCTATTAGGCCGATTTATGAAGTTTTTTCTACACTGATTTATTGCAAAGATGCATTGGAAAAATTGTAAAAACTGAAACGACTCTTTTAATTCATGTGTGTAGAACTAGCTCCAAAAGATTTTAACTACTGCGAGTCACAAACAATTCAATCTTGCTACCCTACATTGCCGCAATTTATTCAAATGAAAGGTTACTTTTCTGTATTACGAATATGAAATGCGCTGGGAATTGCAGTAGGACTTGATGCAAAAATTTCGTCGTCAATTCTGATAGTCAGCGCATACAACGGCAGAGCAGCATATTGTCCAGCGCTGCAAACTCGTCTGTGCTGTCTAAAGCGAAGCAACAAATTTTGAAATTGCAGAAATATAGAAGAAGAAGAAGGATTAGTATATGGTGCTGGATAGCTGACTAAGTGTATGGAGAACTATTTGTAAAAATTTTTGCTGCGAAACTTTCATATTATATTAAAGTCCGGTACCGTAGCCACATTGGTTTGGCTTTTCGACTTAATTTGGTTGTAATATGTAAGTAAATAGAAGGGTGGTGTTTAACACTGCGACCTAAAAGATCTATTGTGTCCCCTATTCTTGCTGCTTTACAGCTGGCCTTCCAAACCTATTCCTTTTAAAGTGTAGGATGTCAGAGGGCCCCAGTCTAGGTAAGTCTCCCCTCTTCGATTTACACATGCCCCAGGTACAATGCCCCTCGGGTTGCCACAGTGCTACGCAGTTTGAGAGGAGGTGGATGGATGTTTCATCCTGTTCCCACAAAATCTGCATTCAGGATCTTTTTCCAATCCAAGCTTACTCCGTGTCCTTTGCAGTTTACAATGGCCTGAAAGTATTCCTGTTAATATGCGAACATTGTTCTTACTCAGGTTGATGCATTCTGTAACCTCTTCTGGTTATAAGTTCCCCAGAAAATTTTACTTTGTGCCTCATTCCCTGGAGATTTTCGCCAGTAACGGATTTTCTCTGCTTCCATTTCCATTTTTGAGTTTCTTCAGTATTGTATCTGCTACTTAAACCGCAAAAGGGTTCAGGCCTACGAAAGGCATTCAGCCCCTTTTTTGCGAGGTTTTGCGTTATTTGTTTCTTCCACCCCTGTGTGACGCCGGAACCCACAGGAGGGTTATTTATTTCTTATGCCTAGCACATTTAGTTTCCATAGGCATTCTCAGAACCATCTTGGAGACTGATTTTCATATGAGTTCAGCGCCTTGATGGGCTGCTTGACTATCAGACACAATTGATAATCTTCTGCTCCGATTTTCCTATCCATAATGAACTGAACACATCTTCCAATAGCGTGTATTTCCGCCTGAAATATACTTGGGTATTTTCCAAGCTTTCGAAATATGTAGTTCTAGGCCCATATATTCCTATTCCAGTTCCTTCTGCGCTTTTGGGAGCCATCAGTGTAATCTTTGATGGCATTTCTATTCAAGTTCAAGATGGTGTTTATGATCCCACTCGCTCCTGTTACTTTAGCTTTATGGTGATATCTTTCACAAAGCTAAATTTTTTAACATATCATCCCGGGGCATATCCAGGTTTGATCACCGTCAGGAGATTGAGGCCTATGCCTAATCATTCTTCCTTGACCATTCTTAGTGCGGTTCTTTTCGCCACACCCTCTACTACTATGTGGAGGGGGCAAGAATCCAATACTACTTCAATAGCTGCTGTTGGGCAAGTTCCTCAATAGCCCCCGTTATGCAACACTAGCTAATCTTTGCACGTTCGAGAGGTTATTCTGCGGTGGCCAGATTAGTTCTTTTGCTCCATGCTACTGACGCATAGCTGATGGTTCGTCTCACTACCGCTGTATGACTTATTTGGTTAAATTTAGGTATAACCTCCAACAAATTTAATATATTTCTAACTCTTCTTTTATTTCAATTCGGATAGTAGGGTATCTAGGGGTCTTTTGTCGTAATCTTTCTCTCTCGCGCTTATGTAAAACCCGTATGAAACAGGATATCCCTTTTAGAGCACTATTTACTTTCTCTCTATTGATAAGATAAGGATTTTTAACTATACCAGTGTCGCTCCAAAGTCGCGTGTAACAGTGTGTTCAAAAAGTATACCTAAGTTATTAATCGTTTAACGTGTTCGTGCGACGTGTGAGGACAGCGCGCTGGGCGCTGCATGTGGGTGGCTCTTGGGGGGCGGGGTCGTATTGTCGGGGGGCGGGGCGGCGGGGCGGCTGGCGGGGGGTCCTGGGCGGGGCGGGCTGGCGGGGACGGCTGCGGGGGGCGGCTGGCGGGGGCGGCTGGCGGGGGCCGGCTACCGGTGGGGAGACGGTGTAAATTTATTTAAACTGTGTCGTGCTGTAGTAAAGATTGAGAAGTGTTTGTAAACAATCGGAGGAGGATGACGCGTCGTCTCTTTCTGAATGAGCCCGTCGAAATTGCTAGACAGTATGTTTAGAAAGATATGAAACCGATATTAGAGAAACGAAATATAGATTGATAAATGAAGGCAATATCCGTTGACCAAATCCGTTGTTATAAGTCGACTGGTTTAAGCACTGTAAAGCAGGACTTCATTCCGGTGGTAAAATTGGCATTGGCAAGTAGTGGAAAGAAAAAGAAAGCAGTATGTATAACCCTAATAGATATGAATGGCAAGAGGTTTTAAAGTATCGAGATGGACATCAATAATCATATAATGACGAAAAGATGTCAGGTCGTGTAGACATTGTTATCAAGAGGCTTTACACAGGGACCATGTTACCGATTCTGCGGCGAATATTTTCAAGAATAGCATTCTCCTATTTTAACACCAACAAACGGCCGGAACCTGTAATACACATTGAATGTCGTGGAAGGAAATTAACCTTTAGACAAAAGTTGTGTTGAGAGTGTTAATGAAACTGTTAAAATGTTGGTAAATGTTAGAATTAATTAGATTTTGTACGTTATTATTAATACCGTAGTAGAATTCATTGTTAGAATAAAGAATATATGGACATCAATAAAATTGATCAGTACATAAAGGATGTGGTGTGCGGTTGCGGACAACAAGAGCAAGTCAACGGTGCTAACGATGGTATGCATGAGGAGACAATCGTGCGGAGTTCTGAATATGCCGATTGCTTCTTGGAAATAATTTGTTATCAGTTAGATAGGCTTATGAATGATTATCACAACTTTTATTTACTTAGAAATGTTTATCGCATAAATATGTATATGTATATGTATATAAAAGGAAATTAAATAAAAAAAATAAGTAGTTATGTATTTGTTTTATTCAATATATAATTATAAAGAATTTTAACATTATATTCAGAACATACACATTCACAATTTGTCACGTTCTTTTTATTATGATAAAAACAAGGAAATTTTGTATCCTTTTACCATCGGTTATGCTCATTTCTTTTGGTAAAAAGTTTGGCGTATTAAATCCTGTATATCCACGATCAAGAACGATTCACCTTTGATTTATTATTGTTCCTATGATTCATCTTCAGAACAGGCGATAGTATTTTTTTCCAAATATTTAATTCTGCGTTGAAATCGAAATCTATCTGCAGCATATCGCATCCACTCAGAACTTCGGTCTTCTTGGTCAACCCATTCGTGAACAATAACGTTATCGTTGAATCTTACTTTCTTCTCCACGTTGTTCTAAATAATCTTCTTCACAATACCAGTTAGAGCTTCGTACGACAGTATATTATACATGACAATAATAAGATAGTAAGCGTTTGTATTTGCTGGGAATGCCGCGTCCGCTTCTAATTCCAACTTAATGTCTACTGTAGCGGATTTCACGGATTCATTTTGTTTTGAGCAGTCGATTACGTAGAGGGGATAATCGTAGAAAGTGTTGTAATCCATTAGAGGCTGTGCAATCGATCGCCCATAATAACTGGATTGAAAAGCTGCATACAACCAATAGGCAGTACTGTAGCGTTTTATTTTCATCTGAAGATTTAGGCTATTATATGGATAACTATCAGAGTTCAAATGTAATTTTATCGAGAGTATTGCTATTGCATTTCTCAATCGCGCCGCGCGCCAATTTCGCTGGGACTTCCCCGAGTAAACCGGAGATTTACCGACTTTAATCTTTCGGTACAAACGCAGCCTATGTCGCGCATTTCTGTCTGGCGTGAATTAAAAGACCCAATGGGCGACACATTCATTGTAGAAATGGCTGCAAATAGAAAAATTCTCACGCTTAAACAAAAAATTGAGATTGTTGAAGTTTACAATAAAGAGAAATTAAGTGTAAAGAACTTATTTATCCAAGCGTTTTAATATTGGAAAAACACAAGCTGCAGATATAATTAAACATAAAGAAATCCTTCTAAACAAATGGATGTCGAACAGCAATTTGAATGAAAAAAGAAGCTTTTTGACGGGTGATGGTACTAAAATCGACAAATTGTGTTATGATTGGTTTACAGCAGCTCGCCATAAGGGCATTCCTTTAACAGGTATGCATATGTTTTTTTTTTGATAAGGTTTCTGTATTAATGCGTTGATTTTCTTTTCATATTAAAATTCTAATATGTTATGTAGATAAAAAGAGTGAGATTACCATAGGTTTATCGTGATAAAAACGCAAAAAATACTTATTTTTTTTAGGTCCGCAATACGATGTAAAGCAAGAGAAATAGCCGTTCTTTGGGACATTCTACATTGAGTGCTTCTTCTGGTTGGCTCAATAAATTTAGAATCCGTCACAATATAAGTTTTAAAGCGATTTCGGGAGAAGGAGCTTCGTTTAATGCTGAAGATGTTTCATCGTTTTTAAAAAAATGTCCTTCTTTGATTAAGGGATATTCACCGAGAGACATCTATAATGCCGACGAGACAGGCCTGTATTTTAGGGCTCTACCCGACAAAACGCTCACATTAAAGAAGGAAAAATGTATTGGGGGTAAATATCCCAAAGAGAGGTTTACAATTTTGCATTGTGCAAATATGGCGGGTGAAAAAGAAAACTCCTAATCATTGGTAAGGCAGCTAAACCCAGAGCTTTTAAAAACATTAACATAAATAACCTGCCTGTAATTTGGAAATACAATAAGAAAGCTTGGATGACAGGACAAATTATGAAGAGTGGTTGCAAACCTAGATTGGAAATGGCTAAAGAAAAAAGAACATTTTGTTATTTTTAGACAATGCGGATCTCATCCGAAAGACGTTCGCTTAAATAATATAAAATATTATTTTTACCCCTAATTGTACATCACTTGTCAACCACTGGACCAGGGGATTATAAAGAATTTTAAAACTTATTACCGAAGTCTAATACTCAAACATCTGCTAGTAAACATTGAAACTGCTGGTACAGCTTTTGAGTTAATAAAGAAAATTACACCACGGATGCAGTTTTATTTGCAAAAACGCTTGCTACCAAGTAACCAAAGAGACAGGTTCAAAATGCTTCCCAAGCAGGTAATCATACAAATATGCAAATGAAGACCAGTTAACTGAGTGAATATCTGGCCTAAAGATGATGATTTGCCTCTTAGTGTACTTTCATGATATCCTCAAAAATAAGATTTATTGAAATTGACGATAATGAAACCTTAATGATTTTTTGAACGTAGATGAAGATTTGTACGTTGAAGATCCAGATTCAGAACAAGAAATTACAAATCCAGTTGAAATCAAAAGACTACTTCGGAAGATTCTGATGTCGATGAGGTTCCAGTGCCAACAGAAGCTATCCCAAATTATGATAAAAGCTATTACCCTGACAAGCGCTCAAAAATTTTTGTCGAAAATCAGGAGATACAGAGTCTTTGGAGCTTCATTCCAAATTAGAAATACGATTTCAAGACGCCATTTTAAAGAAAGAAGAAGACAACAACAATATATGAATTTTTGCGTCCTTAAAGTGACTATTCATTTCACTGTTTTGTATTACATACTACATCTATGTATCTATGTACATATATATTATACTTTGTATATATCTAAAGGAAATAAACTTTTTTTCTTAAGTTAAAGTTTTCTTATTTATTTTTAAAAAAAATTCATATACATATACGATTTAAATGTCCAGTTTCTTTAATATATTAATTTTCGTTAAAACACATTTTTGGTTGTATCTACTATATATTTCTTTTCTGCGGACACCCCTCCTGAACGGACATCTTCAGTTGGTCCCGTTGGTGTCCGTTCAAGGGAGATTTCACTGTATATATGTAAACCTCCCCTTAATGATATTAAAATTTTAATTTCCCGAGATTGTTATATTGCAGCTTATCCTGCTATATGATCAATTCTCTTGTTTGGTATGCACATACCAATATATAAATAATTGCAATCGAAGCGATGTTGCTCATAATAAAAACGGATGTGTAAATTTCCAATTACTTAAGAATGTCGACGTGACCTTATGGAAGATCTATTATGTATCTTAAAAAGCGAAAGATAACCTATACACAGGTGTTCGTGCATAACTTCCTTATATATTTATACATAAAATTCGTATATAAAATCTTAATAATTATATGGGCGTAGCGTCTTGGAAAAACCGCTAATCTCTATACTAGATCGACCTCGTATATACATACATACGTGTGGTTCGCCTCCTCTTAAGAGAGAATTAGCCCGCGCGCTACCATATAATTTAAATATAAAACGCGTGCATGTCCGACAGCCGAAGAAGTTTCGTAAAACAAAAATCCATCGTCCTTCCTGATGGCCGGTCGCGCTGCGTCCACCTGGTTCATCTCCGATAATAATAATTACCGCGTGTGGCGTTGCTCAATCTCCTCAGCTTCTCCTGTTTCTGACCGGTGCCCCGGGACGGAGGCGATGAAATACGAGACGAGAGACTTATTACGTCACATCGTCGGACGCACACGCGTGTAGTAAGTAGTAATTGGACGCGTCTCGAGAGACAATGTGCGTATGGAAAAAGCGCGTCTTCCGAAGAAAGAAACAGGTTCCGAACGGGCGGAAAATATCCGTTACGCGGACAGCATGAAACGCCCATATCTATACGGACCAGAAACTTCTAAAACTGAGCGACCGTGGGAATTGTCTTTCACGTAGATCCTTTCGATTTGTACGTTGCAATAGTTTAGTGGTTATATTATAGTCTGATTTTGTTGAATTTCGATTTGTTGGGCACATAAATCATTTTTATTATGTATTTTATATAAAATGATTCAAGTTAAGTGGGCATTATATTATTACTATCTCCTATAAAGTCCGTTAAGAATGGGCAAAAATTGGTGGAGGAAATGGGTTTTTATAACTAACAGCTTCTTGCGGGTTTCGCCGTGTGTCAAAACTTTCGCTCGCTGTTCATACTGACAGCTTCTTCAAGATAACTGAACTTCTTTTATTTTCTACTATCCATCCAGCCCTATTTCTTACAATTTGATACGGCATAGTGGAAAAAAACTTTAGGGAAATTTTCTTAGTAAAAATCACATTTTTTTTTATTTTCTACTATCCATCCAGCCCTATTTCTTACAATTTGATACGGCATAGTGGAAAAAAACTTTAGGGAAATTTTCTTGGTAAAAATCACATTTTTTTTTATTTTCTACTATCCATCCAGCCCTATTTCTTACAATTTGATACGGCATAGTGGAAAAAAACTTTAGGGAAATTTTCTTGGTAAAAATCACATTTTTTTAATAATTTTGATAAATAATAAATGATGTATCTAACCTTACTTAGCACATAATTGTTTATTATATTTCTCTACTATCCATCCAGTCCTATTTCTTACAATTTGATACGGCATAGTAGAAAAAATTTTAGGGAAAAACGTAACCATAAACACAATGAACAAACAAAAATGACAAAAATCAGTAAGCTAAACTAACCAGCTTCTTGCGGGTTTCGCCGTGTGTCCAAACTTTCGCTCGACGTTTCGCTGTTCATACTGGCAGCTTCTTCAGGATAACTGAACTGATTCTCCATGGTCCGACATTCTTCTATATATACGCCCCTGGTGCTCCAACCGGTTAGTTTCGTTCCATTGATTCGTGACGGTTCGTAGTAGGCTCTCCACGTGTTGCTAAGGTGGTACCCTTCTCTCTGTTAACGGTGTTTATTCTTCTCTATTTCTATGGCTTCCCTGATGAGTCTTTTCCGTAGTTCTTGGTGGTAGTTATTACTTTTTACATTCTTGAAATCCATTTGGTGTCCGGTGTCGTGCAGTGTTCTGCCACCGCTGATTGCTCGGTCCTTCTTAATCTTGCGTCCTCTCGTGTTCTTTTATTTCTTATGTCGGTGGCTCTTCCTGTTTTGTCCGACGTAGCACTGTCCGCATTGGCATGTTACCTTGTAGATACCTTCTGTGCGCCCCTTGGGTATCTTATCCTTTGCGGTCGGTATCACGTTGCAGTCCCGAAGCGTACTTGTTACGTTACGTTTTCTTTCAAAATTCGGCCTACTTTTTCGGTGATCTCTGCTATATAAGGTAAACACGCCATCCCTCTTCGTGGTTCTGTGGTTGTCTCCAGTGTCGTCTTCTTCTTAGTGGCTCTCCTTATGTCGAGTGTCAGTGTACCATTCTTCTTTAGTGCTTTCTCCAAATGTATCTTTTCACTGGTAAGATGTTGTTCGTCACTGATGGTTTCGGCTCTGGATAGCAATGTTTGTATTAATGTCTTCTTCTGCATCGGATGATGGTGAGATCTTGCATGCAGATATCTATCGGTGTGCGCTTTCTTTCTAAATACTGCGTGCTGTAAGCATTCCTCTTTTGTTTTCTTGACCATAACATCCAGGAAAGGGAGAGATTTCCATTTTGTTCTTTCTCCATGGTAAACTTGATGGCTGAGTGCTGTGAGTTTATGTGTTCCAAGAACTGTTGTAGTTTTTCTTCTCTGTGTTGCCATATTACACCAAAAAGTTACAGTTCAGTTATCCTGAAGAAGCTGTCAGTATGAACAGCGAAACGTCGAGCGAAAGTTTTGACACACGGCGAAACCCGCAAGAAGCTGTTATTTATAGTTACACCGGCCGTGAAAGCCTACGCAGTGTTAAATGGGTTTTTAATTTCTTTGCTTTCTTGAAAACTGAAAATATTTTCTTATGTTTCGATTATGAACTGAATATCTATTTGGAAGTACCTAATATACCGGATGTCCTAAGGTGGATGGCATAGTAGAAGGATTTCTAAAATATTTTCAAAAATGCAACATTGCCACTTCTACCAATCTAGGTACCAACTTTTTTTTTTATTTAAACCGAACACCCTATATTATGTTTTTCATTATTAGGTTCCCTATGAACCTTTGTATAACTTTTCCATATACAGGGTGATTCTCAATATATGCGACAAACTTTAAGCGCTGATTCCTGGGGTTATTTTGATCATAAAAGTTCATAAGAACATATGTCAAAAATCGCTTAGTTCTAAAGTTGTACAATGTTTAATAGTAAGTTAACATAATTAATGTTTTTATTATAAATTAACAAAATAATCAGTAAAACAAAATTAATTTATATTAACTGTTGATGAATGACCGCCCCCAACTCCAATACAAGCTTCTATCCTCCGTCGTATTGACTTGGCGAGTCCGTTCTAAAATATCAGGTGTATTTCGAATTGTTTGAAAAGCTGTGATAATACGATTTCTCAGTTCAATCGACATTTTCAATGGGAGTAGTATAAACTAATGATTTGAGGTGACCCCAGAGAAAAAAGTCCAAAGAATTTAAGTCTGGAGACCGAGGAGGCCACGGTTGTGGACCTCCCCGTTCTATCCACCGATCTGGATACGTTATTTGTCCAAAAACTCGCGAGCAACTAAACTAAAATTGCGCTGGAGCGCGTCATGCATAAAATACATTTGTAATCTTGATTGCAACGGAACTTCTTCCAGCAGTAGTGGTAGCTCCTCTTCAAGAAAATTGCGGTATACCTCGCCATTTAACCGCATCGGTAAAAAATGTGAACCTATCAAGTGATCTCCAACAAATCCGGTCCACAGATTGACAGAGAATTGATGTTGATGACACGGCATTCACTAGTTCGTGCGGATTTTCTTCGGCCCATATGTGATTATTATGAAAATTAATAATCGCGCTTCTAGAGAAAGTGGCCTCGTCGGTGAAGAATATTAGAGCTAAATAGTCAGGATTTGGTTTCAATCCATTGACAAAAGCCATTCTTGCGGGAAAATCTACCGGTAAAAAGTGCCTGCACCCGTTGAATGTGATATGGATACAACAGTTGATCTTTTCAATATTTCTCCAAACGGTGGCGTGACTAATGTTTAAAGCAACGCAATTTTCTGGTGCTTGTAGTAGGATGTTCCTCAATTTCATTTAGTACCATTTCTTCTATTTGTGGAGTTCTCACTGTAGATGGGTGCTCGTTATCAGTCGTCCGTTTTTTAAAAATTTCCCGTTTCACTAAGACGTTAGTGAAGACAGGCAAATATTGAATGATACGGGATGATACGGTTCGGGTATTCGTTTTTCATAAAGACGTCTAGCAGCACGCGAATTTTCATTGGGAAGACCGTAAACGAAATGCGTATCACACATCTCAGCATTCGTGTAAATTCATTTTAGAAAACAGAAAACTGGGCAATAAACTGAATGAAATACTCTGACAACTTATTGACAAATATGAAATGACAAATAAACAATTCCCTCAACACAATAGTTTTTGAAGAAGCAACTGTGATATTATATCGTGTTAGTCATAGTTCATAATTTATTATTAAACATTCAATAACTTTAAAACTAAACCGTTTTAGACATATGAACTTTTATGATCAAAATAACCTCAGGAATCACTCTTTAAAGTTTGTCGCATATATTGAGAATCACCCTGTATTTCCCTATGCCTATCTTAAAGCGTCTTCAAGATAAAAATTAATTTCAATGTTTTTTGGGAAAATTCGACCCTTACAGAAGTACGAATATCTTTGCTGTTTATAATGACTAATAGTGCAAATTTTAAACATAGCTTAACGATGCCTTCGGCTAACTTGACATGACATCCAATTTAAGTAAAATATACAGAGCGCTCCATAAGTCACGTTTATGGGATATATATGAAAAAAATACCTTTATTTTTTTTTTTTTAATGAAACACCCTTAAGCTTGATAAACTATTGCTTTTCGCAAATGTATAGTGTTCCTGTTAGTGCTGCGGAAATCGCCAGATATTAAAAAATCGCTTAACCGATATTCCCTAAAACCGGTTAATTGGTTTTCAGTAAAAATCGGTTTCTAAAACCGGTTTTCAAAACCAATTTTAAAATCCGGTTCTGAACGAGCCCCATAATTTTTCTTGTGCATTACGTAAATGTAATAGCCGCATTGCAAATTCTAAATTTACGAAATAAAATCTAACAAAGTAAAACTTCTGCGTGAGAATGTATATTATCATACTTATTTTACATACACAATTGCACATACATGCCACATCAATTTAAATAACCCTAAGAGACAAAAGACAGACAACTTCATGCGTGAGTTCACTTACTCGTCACTGTAGACACACGTAAATTCTTACGTAATTTGAAGTACAAACACATACATATACGTACTATATATCGAATCCATTTTGGTGATTAACAAAGGTGAAAATGACCGCTTTCGATGCTAATAGTATATTCAAATAGAATCAAGGATATTTCTAATGTAATAGATGGTAATATTACGGAGAAATAGCGGTATACAAATAAGTGCTTACATTAAGCACGGAATTTCGTTTTTCCGCATTTCAAATTATGGTTTACTTTCTTCTGATATGTTTTTTTTTTCCTCTTCACATTTTGTGTTTATCCAAATAAATGTTCGCACGTTTGAGCAATAGATGGTCACCAATTTGAACACCTTATGCAGAACTAAATATATTTGAACGTTGTTTTGTTTAATAAAAGCCTTTTAACTTCAACAGCTTGTAACTTGAAAACAAAAAGCAATCGGACATTAGTGTATAGAAACTTTTTTTGTTATTTCTTGCTCCTCTATCACATGTAGCTATGCATTGTAGTTTTTTCTATGTCACCCTGTATACAGGGTGCGCCAAATTCGATGCTTTTAATAGGGAACTCATATTTCTAAAGCAATTACACAAAAACTGACCTAACCTTCTGGGGCTCTTTTTTTATAGAGAAATCGATTGATATTTTCTATATCTTCCTTAATATAAGAGATACAGAGCGTTTTTCGCGTAATATGCAATTGTTAAAAACGCATATTTGTGAAGAAGCTTGATTTATATAAGAACTTTATTAGGGCGCTTTTTGACAGAGAAATCTATGCTATAATTTTTGGTTTTTTAAAACTCATACCTTTTTGAGACATTGTCAAGACTTGTGTGTTCTTATATGGAACACCCTATATATTTTTACATTATTAAAGAGTATGTATAAGATATATTATTTAAACAGTTAAAATAAATATAAAATATTTGATTTTCTGTTTCACAGTATTTTAATATGGTATTAGTGAATAAACAAATAAAAGTTGCCAACAAGGCAGATATTTTTTTTTTAATTTTAATGTTATAAACAACAATGCCAGTAAATTAAGGCAACCATTAATAGATTACTGATACTACAGATATAATTAAGAGGATTTATTTTGTAAAAATTCATAATGTTTAAAAATTTTAAATTAATCATGGCTAGAACTAAAATACTTTGATTTCTAAAATTCGTACAAAAAAAAATACATAAACATTATAAATTATTCAGTATTCGGAAGGGGATTTCAATGTTTGTGATACCATTTTTTTGTGTCAAGCTCAATTCCATCCAAAAGCCTATATAAAAATATCAAATGTGAAATGTCAAACCACGAGTTGCACTACCAACATAAAATTTCAACACAAACAGTGTCACGAAGTGGAACAACAGTGTTACAAAGTGGAGCTCTGTGGCACTGTTTTTTCGGTAAAACAATTACATAAACTATGTACATTTTAAAAGAAATATTTGTATAATCTCTTATTGTTTATTTTAACGGAAAGAATTATCCGTAGTCCGATTATTATCCAAAGTAATTAACCAATATTCAATTAAATGTTACTAATTACTGAGATCTATTTTCACGCATACTTAATTAAATAATATTACCAATAGTCTGTGTAAGTTTAATTCTAATTTAGTGGTAATGAAGGTATTATTACCACTGTAATATTTAATTTGAAATGAATGAAGCATAAAAAAAAAATTCCGTTGCCAGATTCGAACCTAATTGGACCAAACGCTTTCGAGGGTGTATTTAGGTATACTCATGCCAGATGTAAAACTATAATGGGCTTTAAAAAATGAACGTCTGGCTATCTATGGCTAATAGTTTATAAAAGTATGTTTTTAAAACTAGGATCTAATATGAAGTGAGAAAATTTAATTAACAAATAAAACATCACATAAACAATGACAAGAGAAACGAAAAAAAAAAAAATCGGGGTATTACAATAGTGCAGTAGACGTTTAAATTTAAGAATTTTGACTTTAAACATAATAGATTGTCATTATTTATGTGATGTTTTTTGTTAATTAAATTATGTTACTTCATATTACATTAAAATTATAAATTTTAAAATTTATGACGTAGCTTTATATTTCTACTGACGTTTTTAGACACCTGAGGATGGCATTATGCCGAAACCGGTCGTAAAATATAATAAAAAAATTAAAGATATAAAACAGCGTTTTTTCTATTAATATTCCAAATTAACTCTATCAATCTAGGACCTACAATAGTTTAAAATAACAGTTTCGTTATGATTAATAATTAATTGATTTCATTTTATGAAAGAGTTATTGCTTTTGCCTGCTACAGCAATGCAGCAGCGGTTAGCATACAAATACACCTTGCACTCTAAAAAATGATGGTAAATTTACCTCACTGGTATGTGGAAAAAACATATGAAATATAAGGTAAAATTACACCAAAAAGAGGGTAAACATGAGATTACCACAAATTAGGTGTAATTTTGCCTGGTAAACCGACTTTGATGGAAAACTACTTCAATAAATGAAGTAATTTTCCCCTAGTGGGGGAAAGCTTGCTTAGTAGCAAGGAAAAATAACATTTTCGTGGAATATTACCCCTTTATGTTGGTAAAAATACAATATGGACAATACAAGGGACATGAAATTATGATTATATATATTATATATATATGCATCTGTTATTTGATTGGAACACAAAATGTTTTTTTTTTAACATTGCATTACATTGTGTCGCTTGATCAAAAATTAAACTCAGGAGAATGCATTACATAGCCGTCGACTATACAACGCGCAAGCGTTTGAGGTACGCAGTTTGAATACAAGTGAGGCATCTACACTGATGGCTTCAACGCATAAATGTAAATGGTGTGTTTTTCATTTTGTCTTGCAAATAAAGATTGAGGTGAGTTCATTTTACATTAATTATGTATTGAGATGATTACCATGTACTTATGACAGCACACATAAATAATAGACATACACTTGCGTATGGATATCTAATATGATATACTGGAAACTTAACCTCAATAGCATTTGGTGGTATTATTGCTACAAGATATGATGCATTTATTTAAAGTGTTCAACGTGCAAGTGACACGCAGGAAACTACCGTATCAAACTTTTCAATTTAAACAACAGAAAGTCTTCGTTTTGAAGGAGTCAATTTTTTTTTTCTCTTTCATTAAACATTTGGAAATATAAAACGACTAGTGTCTTGCCATTATTGGAGACTGTGTTTCCTTATTAAGAGATGATACAAATAAAGTAAGGAAAAGACTATTTTGGTTTTACTCTGGGATTTAATGACAAAATTTATGTATATACTAGATTGCGGGACTCGCCAGATATCAAAAACCGGATAATCGATTTTTAGTAAAAATCGGTTTTTAAAATCGATTTTCAAAACCAATTTCAAACTAAAAACAATACGTATTACTTTTTTAAAAGTGCTATGTATTTTAAATTCGAAAAACCTATTTAAGGCGCAATAATCTACTTTTGAAAACCGGTTTTGCCGGTTACAATTTTAAAGACGATTAATCACTGCATCCAAACCCAGGTTTCACATAAAGAGGCTTCGATTCGCAGCACTATTATCTGCATACAATATATTTTTAAATGCTAAATTTATTAAAAATTTTCAGGATAAATCTAAACTTGAAGAAATTGAGGTGAATACGCCGTTGATAATATGCTTGGAAGAAGGTATTAATAAAAATATATTTATTTCATATGTTTTTTACATTTATTTTTCTTTTCTAGGAAATGTGAAGTCGCATTCTTTAATGGTAGAAAAGACAGTTATTAGACCCAACAGATTTATTTCGTTCTGCATTGCAACAAATGATGGCGGCATATTTTAATTTTCATTTGCACTACGCAAAAGAGGCTTCTAACACATTAGAAGTTCTGCAGAGGTATTTTTTTTTAAAATATACCCTGAACATGGCAACAAAAATAAAAAAGCTCCAAATCCAAACTCAAATTGATAAGATTTTTTAATGTATTTTGTTAGTCAAAATTTATTTTTATGGGTACATTCAACTAGATCTTTGTATTATGAATACAACCAATTCTTAGTAACTATTGGCTTTTCTTATCGACCTTCTTCCCAAAATGTTTACTCTTTAAAACATTGCTTATTGAATTTAAAAATTTATTGAAATTATTGTAAACTCTCTGTAATCCAACTAATTAATATATCTTTCAGAAATTATTAAAATTAAATCTAATATTATAAATGGTATATTTTGAATATTTAAGTGGAGAATCTGCATTAAGTTCTAAATGACATAAACATGTTACTAGATAACTGAAACTTAATATTTCTGGATGATAAAACAACCTAATAATCAATTATTTCTAATTTCTTTGTTGTTACTCTAATCTATACATTAAAAAAAAAGGAGGTAGCCCAGTTGCCTCCTATTTTTGGGGTAAATTTACACCTATAGGGGATTTTTCACATACTGGTGGAATATTCCTTGAAGGTGTGGTAAATCTACCTGAAATTATTCCATTCCATTAGGGAATATTACTTTAGAGGTGTAAATTTACCAGGGAAAATTACCACACTTTCAAGGAATATTCCACAAGCATGTGAAAAATCCCCTATAGGTGTAAATTTACTTCAAAAATAGGCGGTAGCCCAGTTGCCATCTATTTTTGGGGTAATTTTACCACATTTTTTTTTAGGATGTACTAGATGGAATATATTCGGAAAGGTAATTTACAAAAAAATAGAGGTCCTAAAACACTACCCTACGGCGTCCTCATATTGACATTGAATTCCCGCGATCTAACACCCTCTCCCCCCATCTTAACAATTAGTTTTTCTTTAATGTAAAAAAAGACACTACCCCTTACACCCATGTTAAAAAGTTTTATAGATATCGATAGAATCGACTGCCTTTTGTTGTTTGATTTAAACATCGCGTACTCGCAGGTGTTCACATGTTATACAACACACAAAGCATAAGATATTTAAAAACGTCAAGACCTATTGCTATTAAAACAGCAACATAGATAAAAATTTCGAAATCCATCCATATGCACCTTGCGCCAGGCGAGAAAAGAAAAAAATTCCAAATTATAATCGTTGCACAAAAGTTGCCAAAGCGACGGACTTAGTCATCATCGACTGAGAGAACGGATTTTAAATGTTGCTCGCACGTAAAATACGGGTCAATGGTTAACGTACGACACCACACACACAGATAGAAGACCGACACTGCATTTGTATGTTAAAAGTATATAACGAGTGTTGCAAAAGAACGTGCCCACTTTATCGGGCCGCTCGCCGATACGTATGTAGAGGCGCGTTTGAGACATCTAACGACATGCCCTAGACACACTTTTTCCGATATAAACGACTTAATAACATATAGTTTTCGCTGAACCGCTGAATGGCAATCGAAAATAACGCGGCCACTCTGACATCGTTAAGTGAAATTAAAACCAATTAACTTATGGAAATATGAGTGGCAATTTGAGGAATTGCATGATCGCGTGCAATATCATCAAGGTGAACATTTTCTTTAAATATTCCGGTATTTATCTTAGAATCTCTACCAATTTAAACTGATGCAATGGATTACGTTCAGGCGTGCACGACGTTGAGCTATCTGGCTTATGGAGGAGTTACTTTGCGATCGTAGGAATTGTAGAGGATACATTTATAATTTTACGATGTATCAAGAGAAAATGTTTGAGATTTTCGGCAATGAACCCAATAATTTTCTAAACAAATCCATTCAGAGAGAAAAAAAATCATGAAAAAAAAAAACACACATGAATTCAATATTATTATCAGAGTCTATTGAGAATATTAGTCTATTATTACACAGTGATACAAAATCGAACTTTCCGAATGGGAATGGGATGAGACCAATTGCAAATGAAAGTTGACATTATCCATAACAACAAAACCTTGAAGGGTTTTTTTTTAGTTCAGTGCGAGATTTTTTTTTACACGCATTTGAAGTTGTTGATTTTGGAACGCTGTCTAACAAGGAAAGATCATTAGAAATTTGATAAAATAATGATTTTTTTTATTTTTATTATCCTGGAAAGTTGTCGTATCTTACTGTTTTTGGGGTCGAGGAATTCATTTTCGATATTTATTTTTACCTAAAACTGACGCTGTCATACACATGGTGCTATTTCTTGTAAATTTTCAATAAAAAAAAACGGTGTATTTACTGCTTCACTGCTTTAGACATAATATTTGAGTCCTTAAAGAATTTCTACAAAAAACAAGACAATAAGGCAATAAAACTCAGTAACGCACAAATTCAAAACAAGACCATAAAGATACACAAGCGCACAATTGTATTACCTGTCAATCTATATACAGGGTATTCCACGTAACTGGTTCATTAAAAGTTTATGATGTTCTATTATTTAGTTATATTTGAGATTTTGGCACCAGTATCTGTTCGGTTGGAACTATAAATGTAAAATATATTAACCAAAATATCACTTCCGGTTGACCGGAAATGGATGTCAACTTTGTTATTTTAAATAGAATGATATAATTTTTTATTCATTTTTGGATTCTACAACTATAAATACGTCAGTTTTTATTAGCTATTCCTATAGCTACATGTTGCTGTTTTTGAATTATTTAAATTTTTCTTTTTTTTTTAGTCATAATCATTGCATCATTGAGAAATTAATATCTCGGATAATACTGCAAGTAGAGACTCCAAATTTGCTATGTTATGAATGTAGATATAACTCTAAGAAACGGTATGCACACTTTACATTCTAACATACAGGGTGTTCAAAACTGAGGAACAAAGTGACATATTTTCTAATGCAGAAAACTCATTTTTTTAAACAGAACACCCTGTATTTTAATTCGGAATTAGGAAGTAAATATCATCCCCTATCGCTTTATATGAGCATTCCCTATACCTATCTTTAATAGATTTTGAGATATGAGCGACTTTTTGTTAAACAGACTATGTATTCTTTTTTTTTAATAGAACACCCTGTATTTTAATTCGGAATTAAGAAGTAAATGTCATCCCCTATCACTTTATATCAGCATTCTCTATACCTATCTTTAATAGATTTTGAGATATGAACGACTTTTTGTTAAACAGACTAAGTAGCCCTATCTTTGCGTGTTTGTAGCTGGCTCTGAATGGGATTAATGTCAAATTCATTGACTAACCAAAAGTGTTTATGTATGCCATTGTAATTACACTTTCGTACAACGCAATATTAATAGAAATGACTATTCAAACAGACATTCTTGTATGGTTATTCAAAAATAATACATGAATTTGACGTGAATCCATTTCAGAGCCAGCTACAAACATTTAAAGATAGGGCTACTTAGTCTGTTTAACAAAAAATCTTTCATATCTCAAAATTTATTAAAGATAGGTATAGGGAATGCTCATATAAAGTGATAGGGGATGATATTTACTTCCTAATTCCGAATTAAAATACAGGGTGTTCTATTTAAACAAAATTGAGTTTTCTGCATTTGAAAATATGTTACTTTGTTCCTCAGTTTTGAACACCCTGTATGTCAGAATGTAAAGTGTGCTTACCGTTTCTTAGAGTAATATCTACATTCATAACATAGCAAATTTGGAGTCTCTACTTGCAGTATTAACCGAGATATTAATTTCTCAATGATGCAATGATTATGACTAAAAAAAGAAGAAAAACTTAAATAACTCAAAAACGACAACATGTAGCTATAGGAATAGCTAATGAAAACTGACGTATTTATAGTTGCAGAATCCAAAAATGAATAAAAAATTATATCATTCTATTTAAAATAAGAAAGTTGACATCCATTTCCGGTCAACCGGAAGTGATATTTTGGTTAAGGTATTTTGCATTTATAGTTCCAATCGAACAGATACTGGTGTTAAAATCTCAAATATAAGTAAATAATAGAACATCACAAACTTTTAATGAACCACTTACGTGGAATACCCTGTATACTCACAACAACGTACCAAGACAATTTCGTAAGAAAACAACCACTGAAGATGGCGCATAGCCGGAATGAATGTTTGCAGCATTTTTGTTTACTGTAGATGGACCAGCTTTTACTACTTTACGATCTACATTTCCACAACTTAGTGCTAGCAAAGTTAAAGATATTGTATACAAATAAAATAAATGATTTTAAAAAATGAATTTATAATATTTTTTTCTAATTTTACAGGTATGTTTAATGGTCTAGACATTAGAAGATTGATGAAAAATAATGATTTTTGATAATTCTTTGGATCAAAAGCAATTAATTGCATAGAATGCAATTAAAGACGTAATCGAAAATGTTCTTGGTAAAAAAACGAGAAGCAAATAGTGCACAAAGAGTTAAACGTCTCTTGAAAGCCTTGAGGAACTTGTTATGAATATGTCATTAAAAATTCATTTTCTCCATCACCATACGGATTGGTTTGAAAACCAACTATCCACCGAATCTGATGAACGTTTTCACCAAGTAGCTTTAACCATGGAAACTAGGTACAGAGGAAAGACACTAGATTCTATGTTAGGTGATTTATGCCGGTGGTTAAAGAGAATACTGACGAAGAGCAAGAACCAGAAACATACAGAGATCCACAGCCTACTACTTCTGGAGCTTTTGCTACTTCAAACATGCAAATTGACAGTGATAGTGATGATGATTAAGCGGATCCAAAATGAGATCCAAATAAGATATATAATACTTTAAAATAAAAAAGTTATTTTTGTAAGCACCATTTGTATGACAGCGCCATCTAGCGTCAGTTTTAGGTAAAAATAAATATCGAAAATGAATTCCTCGACCCCAAAAACAGTAAGATACCACAACTTTCCAGGATAATAAAAATAAAAAAGCATTATTTTATCAAATTTTCAATGATCTTTCCTTGTTAGACAGCGTTCCAAAATCAACAACTTCAAATGCGTGTAAAAAAAATCTCGCACTGAACTAAAAAAAAAACCTTCAAGGTTTTGTTATGGATAACGTCAACTTTCATTTGCAATTGGTCTCAACCCATTCCCATTTTGGTTGTTGCACTGTGTTACCACAGCGCGGAGAGACGACAGGCCTTATAAACTGCGGATCATATCGAAAAGACAAACTTAAGCATAGTCACAAGGAGGTAGATGATGTTAGTCGACTAGACGCACTTGAATACAAGTATCTTGACTGCATGGGTATGTGTCCATATAAATCGCTAATCTTATATGAATCATTGCCGATAAAGTCTGACGCCGATCCGCTCCTTGATTATTAAATACCATTTTGACGTATATCGTAAGAGAGGTCGACAGTCTGAGAATTAATAATCGCCATCAGGGTAAAATTAAAAGAATTAACGTTTATTTTGTTGTGACATGTTCGTTGTGCAATGAAGTTAAGGAATATTTACCGCAAATGATATAAAAACGTATATGCTTCCAAGGAGTTCGTTACTGCTTGCCAAGTAAGGCTTGCTTCTGGTAGAATTGTTATAATTAGTGGTTGCTAAATAAATGGAACGATGTTTAGCTTTTTGTATATTAGAATACTTATTTTTAAAAAGGCAGAATCTCCATAATTTTTAAATTACAATCGATTTAGATTGATTAAGCTTAACCAGTAATTAGGCTATTGACTTTTCAACTTGCATACTAAACCACCATTGACTATATATGAATTAGCTTTATGTGTGGGTAACTTTGATAATTAATTCACCAGATTATATTTGGAGTGGAACGTTTAGAAAATGAATTCACTATTGTCACAGTGAAATATCCTTGGCATTTTTTTTTTGGTGCCAAGACAGATTTTAGTAAAAACTTATCCACATAAAATATTTGAACGACCAAATTTGCTGTAACATTCATTTGTAAACAAAATTATTTGCGAATAAATTCTGATGATAAATTATTTGCGAGTTGAATAAAGAAAAAATACTGTTAAAAAATAAATTATCTACAATATTTATTTGTAAATACAATTAATTACGAATAAATGGTTGTAAATTATATGGAGTTGAACAAAAAAAAATACTTTTATAGATAATTGTTTCCTATAAGAACTTGTAAATTTTCATTTTGATTTGTGGGTAATAGATGATTTTATTTAATGCCCACGAATAATAAATTACCACTTTTTATCTGTAGTCTTATTTAAATAAATTCTATCTATTTCTGTCACAATATAGCTAGCCGAAATAGTATTAAGTAAGAACAAGTTTATTTAGATAATTATTTATAGAATGAAATTATCTGTAATATTTATTTGCAAATAAAATTGTTTTTGGACAAACGTTGGTAAATGATTGGAGGAGATGACTAAAAAAAATATTATTTTGTTTATAAATAATATAGATAACTAGTATTTATCTGTAATTTTATTTAAATAAACTTTAACAAAATCTGTCTCGTTGCACTCAACTGAAATTCTATTACACAAGAACAAGTTTATCTAGATAATTATTTGTGGAACGAAATTATTTGTTTGTAAATAAAGTTATTTATGAATTAGTTTTGATTAATTTAGAAATAGATAATAAATAATAGATAATTACATTTATCAGTGGTAGATAATAGATAACTATAATATTTATCTGTAATTTTATTTAAATAAACTTTATCAAAATCTGTCTCGTTGCACTCAACTGAAATTCTATTACACAAAAACAAGTTTATCTAGATAATTATTTGTGGAACGAAATTATTTGTTTGTAAATAAAGTTATTTATGAATTAGTTTTGGTTAATTTGGTGTGGTGAATAAAAATATTTTTATTGATTTATTTATTATAAAATAACAAATATTCGTTTTGCTCTGGAATGATAGATAATGAATAATAGATAATAAATAATAGATAATTACATTTATCAGTGGTAGATAATAGATAACTATAATATTTATCTGTAATTTTATTTAAATAAACTTTATCAAAATCTGTCTCGTTGCACTCAACTGAAATTCTATTACACAAAAACAAGTTTATCTAGATAATTATTTGTGGAACGAAATTATTTGTTTGTAAATAAAGTTATTTATGAATTAGTTTTGGTTAATTTGGTGTGGTGAATAAAAATATTTTTATTGATTTATTTATTATAAAATAACAAATATTCGTTTTGCTCTGGAATAATAGATAATGAATAATAGATAATAAATAATAGATAATTACATTTATCAGTGGTAGATAATAGATAACTATAATATTTATCTGTAATTTTATTTAAATAAACTTTATCAAAATCTGTCTCGTTGTACTCAGCTTAAATTCTATTACACAAGAACAAGTTTATCTAGATAATTATTTGTGGAACGAAATTATTTCTTTGTAAATAAAGTTATTTATGAATTTGGTTTTGGTTAATTTAGTGTAGTGAATAAAAATATTTTTATAGATTTATTTATTATAAAATAACAAACATTCGTTTTGCTCTAGAATAATAGATAATGAATAATAGATAATAAATAATAGATAATTACATTTATCAGTGGTAGATAATAGATAACTATAATATTTATCTGTAATTTTATTTAAATAAACTTTATCAAAATCTGTCTCGTTGTACTCAGCTTAAATTCTATTACACAAGAACAAGTTTATCTAGATAATTATTTGTGGAACGCAATTATTTCTTTGTAAATAAAGTTATTTATGAATTTGGTTTTGGTTAATTTAGTGTAGTGAATAAAAATATTTTTATAGATTTATTTATTATAAAATAACAAACATTCGTTTTGTTCCGGATAATAGATAATTTTATTTATCGCCCACGAATAATAGATAATTACATAAGTAATTGCGAGATAAGCAATCTTTATCTATGATTTGCTTTTATTGAAATAAATTTTACCCATTTCATCATCAACAAATCTAGCCGTATTCAACAGAACAAGTTTATTTAGATAATTATTTGTATAATATATATTTGCAACATGAATAAAAAAATAATATTATAGGAACTTTCATGAAAAATGACAGATATGTTTTTTTAGGAATACTTAATAGATAATTTTATTTATCCGCCACGAAGAATAGATAATTAGATTTATTACTGAAGGATAATAGATAAATGATATTTATTATCTGTAAATTTATTTAAATAAATTTTGACCAATTCTGTCTCAATGCACCCGATTGGAACTTTATTAAACAGGAACTAGTTTATCTGGATACTTCTTTGTGGGGTGAAATTATCTGTATTTGGTTGTAAATAAAATTATTTTCGCATAAATTTTATTTATGTATGTATAGATATCCATTTTGTTTGGTGTGTATAGCTCAGTGTATAAACCAGTGACAGCAAACAGATAAACAATCCCTAACACAATCCTTCTTTACGGGCAATCTGAATTTTGTTTTTTTAAGATCATTATTATGATAAATTTTACCAATTTCTGTATGAATACGCACAGTCGAAGCTACATCGAACCGAATTGATTCGCATTTCAGAGCGAAACATACCAACGACATTTAAACAAGCAAAATAAAATAAAAAATGCATGCGCAAGATACATTCGCTACAAAAATGTAAATTAATCCAACCGCTAATACCGCATTTTCTCCTAATGACCCAATCGCGGACCATAAGCGTGCAGATATAACTACATAGTTTCTGCAAGCTGCAAAACTTGTACACGACAACGAAACGTAGTATTCTATAGTTTTCTCGCTTCCCGAGAGCTGGCTGGTAACGCGACATGCGTTCTAAATAAGCTAGTAGTAACTCACGACAAGCGTGCATTTACAAAACTGTACGTAGATATATAAATGCACCTACTAACATTATGATGCTTCCTTATTGCTAATTGCTGGCGCTGAATCCTTGAATGAAGATTACGTAAGCTGGGAATTAAATTCGATTTTTTCTAAATTTAGCCGCATACTATTGGTAGTATAGAGAAGTTTAGAGTAAACCGGATTTTGATTATAAATTCGTAAACTCAAAGTAAATATTGAAACAATATTATATAATAAACATAAAACCTGAACGAATTTTCTATACGAAATATTGTACAGATTTTCAATTAGATTGATATTATAGTGATATATACATGTATATACATTGTGTTAGATTTATTTCTGGTTATCATTCTATAGTACTATTTAGGTGCATTGGTAGTTCTTACAAAAACAATTTAAAAAAATTAACACGTTTCTTTTTATAAAGTTTCTCCAAATGCATTAATTTTTTCCAGTCTCGTCACATTACCTCTTTTTATTAGTTTCATAAATACGATAGATGGCGCTCTTTAAATTTCTCCAAATATTTCTGCTACATCGTCTATGACCCAATTAGTCTATGCCTTTTTATGCTTATTTTCATTAATAAATTGAATTCCTAAATTTTCAGAACATATTTCTCGCACACCTTGTATAATCAATTTTCCATTCTTGTTTATCTCGAAAACAGAACATCTTCAAAAGTAAATTCGTATAAACTATCTTGATCATTTTTACTCGGCCAACACCACCGAAAACAATAACTGTCAAAATAAATTCAAGTAACTCGACAAACTTTATTATTACTAATCCGTGTTAAAGCGTGCGCAACTAACTTCTATCTTGTACGAATGCCGTGATGGCATGTCCACTACTGGACTTTAAGCTTATGTAGCTCGACTGTGTACAAGAAGGAAAGGTACAAAATTTACTTTTTCCGCGACCTCGGCTAAAACTGCAATTTGTCATACATAAAAGCGGGCTAAAAGTAACCGCTATGGGATGACGCCATCTATTTTTTTAAATTTAAAATCATCCAAATATGAGTATTCTGGAAAAGTAAATAAACTGCCTATGCTATTAATTTATAGACAAAGTTTTAATGACAAAAATGTTCGAGTGCACCACTGCCAAAAAATTGTTTGTTAGTCAACGTCTACTTTTTCTTAACCCTACTTTTTGGCCTTTACAATTACACAAATAATTATTATCGAGACATGTTTCATATTCACATTAATAAAATATTTAGCCATTTTCAAAGTTGTTCAGTCTTGGTACGAATCACGCCAGTAAATTCTATTTCAAAATTTTCGGCACATATTTTTTTTTACACACTATATGATCAATTTTTCAATCTAGCTTATCTCGAAAACGGGGCATTTTTACAAGTAACTTTATATAAAGCTCTTTGATCATTTTCACTTGGAGATTCTATTCTCAAAATTTCTGCACATATTTTTCTTACACCCTATATGATTAATTTTCTATTATCGCTTATCTAAAAAAACAATGCATTTTCACAAGTAGATTTATGTGGATATTTTTGCTAATTTTCACTTGGAGATTCCATTCTTGAAATATTTGCACATATTTCCTTTACACACTGTATGACCAATTTTTCAATCTAGCTTATCTCGAAAACGGGACATTTTTACAAGTAAGTTTATATAAAGCTTTTTGTTCATTTTCACTTGGAGATTCTATTCTCAAAATTTCTGCAAATATTTTTCTTACACCCCATATGATTAATTTTCAATTATCGCTTATCCAAAAAAAAACGATGCATATTCACAAGTAGATTTATATGGATATTTTTGCTAATTTTCACTTGTAGATTCCATTCTTGAAATTTTTGCACATACAGGGTGTATCAGATATAGAGGTAAATATAATAATATGTAGCAGCTGTAATCATATACGGTCAAAAAGTCTTAATGCACAGGGGGGTCTACCTGTAAGCATTAACGAGAAAAAAAATATTTTATAAATGCCGTGGGCTAGAGCCGCACCTGTGCCCAACCTAAATGCTGTCCCGAATATATCCCCACATACCACTATCATTCAGCCACTATCGCTGTTAGTTTTGTGTGGATCGCCGCTTGGAGTGCAAGCCACTTCGAATCTACATTTATTTCTGTGTAATTCGATTCAATTCATTTTGCGTTATATGATTAAATAAATCCAAAAGAAATACCTCAGATTCATGTGGTACCGTTTATTAACAACTAATTCTCGATTCGACAAAGCAAAAGAAAAATATTTACGTTTTTTGTAACTACTGAAATCGCATATCCGGTGAAACTCGAACGTCTTATCAGGATATTAAAAATAATACTTTGTAGACTTACGTAGAATGCTCTTAACAAAAAAGGAATGTTATTTTATAAAAAGAAAGAAATTTAAAATGCCTCAGTTTTGCTATTTTTACAAGGCCTTTATTTATTCAGAATGACGTTAAATGAACTTACGGCATACCATTAAGAATAATACTAAATGAATGCAATGTATTTATACATAATACCACGTTTAGCGGGTGCTTAACGTGACGTTTCCTTGCATCAGGCCCGGACTAAAGAATTTTTGGCTCTAAATTTTACTTTTTTTTATTCTTTAATGATGAAATCCGGTTTCGGTGGGTTTGTGCTTTATATGCCGTGTAGTTAACACCCAAGCAAAATTTACTTTTTTATTTGATACACCCTGTATCCCTTGTATCCTGTATGACCAATTTTTCATTCTGGCTTATCTCAAAAACGGCGCATTTTCACTTCAAGATTCTTTTCGTAAAATATCTGCACCTATTTTTCTTACACCCTATATAATATATATATAATTTTCTTATTATCGCTTAACTCAAAAACGATGCATTTTCATAAGTAGGTTTATATGGACATTTTTGCCAATTTTCACTTCTAGATCCTATTCTTGAAATGTTTGCGTACATTTTTCTTACACACTGTATGACCAATTGTTCATTCTTGCTTATCTCAAAAACGGCGCATTTTCACAAATAGGTTTCAATGGAACTTTTTGTTCATTTTTCCTTGTAGATTTTATTCTTAATTTTTTTGCACATATTTCTCTTACATCCTGTATGACCATGGTACAACCATACAAGGTATGCTCGCAACGAGAACGTTATTCTGCTGTTCTTGCTCAGACGCGTCACAGGAACTATCAACTGTCAAAGTTTCTGTTAGGTTGTATTAGTAGTATTTGACAACTGGTAGCTTCTATGACGCGTCTGGGCAAGAACAACAGAAAAACGTTCTCGTTGCGAGCATACCTGACCTATAACCATTTTTATGTTCTTGGTTATCTCGAAAACGGCGCATTTTCACTAACAGGTTTATATGGATCTTTTTGCTTATTTTTATTTGTAGATTGTATTCCTAAAATATCTGCGTATAATTTTCTTACACCCTGTACTATTAATTTTCTATTACTGCTTAACTCAAAAACGGCGCATTTTTACAAGTAGATTTACACGAACTTTTTTATTTATTTTTGTGGGTAAATTACGGTCCCGAGAGTTTTGCATTTACTTCTCCGACACCCTGTATCATTAATTTTAATGATGATTATACCTAGGGATTTTTTGATTAATTCCATGTGCTGAATCCAATGTTAATCAAATAAATACGTTCTTCGATAGTTAACATTTTGCAACTCCAACGGAAAAAAAAAATGATAAATTTACAATTAATGACGTTTTACAGTTCAATATTATTAGACAATACAACACCCTTTGACCGCCAAGATTAATTATGATTATCTACATTAATATCCAGATAACACGTTATCTCAATTAAACTTACCGACATACAATCATAATACTCAAACTTTAGACTTAAAATTTTGTATTTTAACTAATTTTGTGTTGTTAAAGAAGTTTTTCTGTTAACAATAAACTCTAAAATGCAAAAAATAATACTCTTCTCTTGAAGCATTTTCATGTTATCTTAATTTGTGGACATTCTGTTACATTTAATCTTAGATTTTCCGATGGTTAATTTATCTACTCAACAAGGAAAATTTTTTTATAATGAATGGCTTTTTGTCGTATATAAAATCACTAATAAAGATTTTTTTCCTCTTGTCAACTCCATTCGGGGACACACGGTATAGATTTTTTGATTAATTCCATGTGCAGAATCCAATGTTAATCAAATAAATACGTTCTTCGATAGTTAACATTTTGCAACTCCAACGGAAAAAAATGACAAATCTGTACAATTAATGACGTTTTACATTTCAATATTACTAGACGATACAACAACCTTTGATCGGCAAGATTAATTATGATTATCTACATTAATTTCCAGATAACACGTTATCTCGATTAAACTTACCGACATACAATCATAATACTCAAACTTTAGACTTAAAATTTTGTATTTTAACTAATTTTGTGTTGTTAAAGTAGTTTTTCTGTTAACAATAAACTCTAAAATGCAAAAAATAATACTCTTCTCTTGAAGCATTTTCATGTTATCTTAATTTGTGGACATTCTGTTACATTTAATCTTAGATTTTCCGATGGTTAATTTATCTACTCAACAAGCAGAACTTTTTATAAAGAATAATAATAATAATAATAATAATAATAATAATAGCGATTTATTGGCTGAAAAACGGATACACTTACATACATAAATTCTCTAATAGAGAAATATACATCATCTCAGCCAAAAAGACTAATTCGCCGTTGCGTAATACACAAAGGCGCTCTTCCTATAGTCTTGTACAGTGAAAACAAAATAAATAATAATAATAATGAAATAAAGAGAAAAAAAAGAAAAAGTATTCACCCAAAATAAGTCATAAACGTGCACCTGACGTGCAAAAAGCAATAACTGTAACTGTTAAAAGTGAAACACGGACAGGACAGAACTAAAAGCACTCATTAGTATAAGTTAACATAGCAGTTTATTGTTTTTGTAGAAGGATTGGTTTAAATTTTATTTTTATCGCCTTCGCAGATAAGGAACCCACCGAAGAAAGATATTTATTAAAGACCCTGGCAATGTTATAGGAAAAACTTCTCTTATAAATCTCCAATCTGTGTTTCGGAATATTAATCAAATAAGAACCGCGAACGATACGTCGATGTACTTGATTGCGAAATTTAACTTTATTATATAAATACCGTGGTCTTTTTTTCTCTTAAGATATTATTAAATAAGGTGATGGTATGCACGGTACGTCGATTGTCCATGTTCAAGTTTGAATTAGTTTTTAACAAGTGCGAAGTTGGACATCTTCTAGGCAAACCATTCACCAATCTTACACAGCAGTTCTGTACACGCTGAATCTTCGCTACGCACCGTTTGTTAATACAAGGAGCATACACCACATCACCGTAACTAAAATAAAACAAAACCAGTGCCTCACCAGTGCCGTTCGTATACATTTAGAATGAATTTTTGTCGTATATAAAATCAATAATAAAGATTTTAGACCACACGGTATAGATTTTTTGATTAATTGCATTAATGCTGAATCCAATGTTAAAATATCAAGCCCTATTATTTTAATTACACCTTCTATAAACATATTTATAGAACATCGTAGGAGTAATCAATAAAAAAAAACGTTTAAATATCAATGTCCCAGATACCTCCTATACTTCGACGCATCGTCTAGTACATACATGCCGACACGCGACGAGATTGAGAAATCGACGCCCGCTTCGCCGCCAATTTCTGTCTTGGATCGACCGATCGTCCGCTTATGTATGTGCCGATAGAAAGCGAAAATCGCATGAATTATTTAACCGCGTTTCTTTTCTGCATACCCGCGCGACCGAGCACGCGATAGGAGCTTTTAAATATATACGTGTGTAATATAGACGACGCTCGACGCTTAAACGGAGAATATTAAATTTAATGCATACGAACGGAACACGATCCCATTTGATATGCTAGACGACAAGCGGGCGACGAGTTACAATTGGTTCCGATCTAATTAGGTAGGTGTTTAGGCTAAATTTGTCGCTTTGGCCAAAGGAAAATTCGAAGGACAAGCGCGTACGCTTGTATACAGTGCACGTTGGCGCGCAATGTTCAAGCCTAAAGACGAAAATAGCGGTGAGATTTGCATAATTAGAAATGTGTGTTGGTTCGGGGAATGCATAAAGTAATGATAAATGGAGTATATTTTTTGTTTTACACTCTATGGTCTAGAGCAGGGGTCGGCAAACTTTTTTAGGACAGGGCCAAATCGTACACTGTTGAAAATATTATCGGTGTTGGCGTTAATTTTGCGCTAGTCAAATATTTTAGTGTTGATTTTTACAAACTTTGCCAAACGAGTTGACTACGTGTGTTTAATAGAACAGAAATTACTAGAATTTGGTGTGAATTCTTTGTTCAGATATGAGGATTTACTATTTTCTCTAGACATTCAGAAGCGTCAACCAATCAGAGTTTTTCCCTAGGATAGAAATATAGAAACCCCACCTAATCTATACAGTTATTGCATTATACGCACCACCTGCATTGCACGTGTATCTGTTTTCGAGTTTGTTTCTGCGTTTACATATCCAAACAAACCACCAAATGTGACTGACCTGCAAAGTGTAACCTTGTGTTATTAAACGTTAATTCCAGTGGGGAAAAAAAAGTTTCAACATCTTAAAGATGTATTGGGAACATCTATTTACGTAATTAGTTCAGATTTGAATCAAATAGCATAAACATTCACTTAATTTTATAATGGTTCTCAAAAAATCATTTTAAAATTGGTACGTTTAGTTGAAACCAAAACTTTTGAATGAGTGGTTCTGCATATTTATAATTGAGAAAACGTCTTAAAGAGAGAATATTATAGCATTAAGAAATAGGAGTTGCATATTAAAAAGACGGTGTGCTTAGAAAACGGTGTTAAATCATCCAATAGATCGCATTCATTTAGTTAAACAGCTAGTAAATTTGTCTAGTCTAGATCAAATAAAATGTGACTAGAAGTATTTTATAATTCCACGTGTTAGTTGGACAAAATAACCCCTTAGCAATAGACAATACTTGACTATCTTTGTTCGTCAAATTTAATCTTCTATAGTTCTCGACAAAATAACACGAAAACAGTGTGGACCTCTCCTGACTATTAAATTAGTCAAAAAAGTGTTAAAATTTTCAACAGTGTAACGAAAATTAAGTTCAGCGGGCCAGGTTGTAAACTCTAACGTGTATATTTTTTATTTAGTGTTCCTATATGTTTTATTGAACGAAAAACAATGTACCAACAAGTTTCCGTCGTATCATACAGGGTGTTTAAAAATTACTGACTTGTCAAAGAATCTTAAAGTTACAAAACTTATTTTTTTTTCCAAAAACACCCTGCATATTCTTATATTTTTCTGCAACATTCGCTATAGGGTTCAGTGGTTTTATTTTAAATTATTCCTAATATTTATTAACTTTTCCAAATGGTCAAATAATTTTTACCTGGTGGATTATAAATAACACTACAATAAATTATTATTGCTAGTAAATATTATAATAATCATTGTTTTCTATATGTTAGTATCTAGAAAAGTACGCAATATATAAACCAAACAGTAAATATTAAATATTAAAAGTTTATCTTCATCTGGTGCGCATTTTGCAAAATGAGGCAAAATGCGAACAAAAAGTTAATAAAGTGTTTGTGTGATATAAGAATTTGCAGAGGATTGAAATAGCTACATAATGGAATCTTTGCAGACGATGTGGTAATAATAACAGACAGTGAAAAACAAAGAAAATTTGAACATATGGCAAGGAAACATGGAGGAAGAGGGTATGACAATAAACATAGAAAAAGCTAAAATCCTCGGAAACCAGAATGTTGAAACTAAAATTGAAATAAATGATACTAAAATAGAGCAAATGAGAAATTTAAATATTTAAGAGTAACATTGGAAGAAACAGGAAAACAAGATGCTAGAATAAACGATTGATAAAACAATCAAGTACTACGCAATAAACCAAAAATTTATTAATAAAAAAGACAAAAAAGACAAACCTATAGTAGTATTATGAAGAAAGCCAAGAAAAATAAGATTCCATTATTTTAGGGCATTTGAAAACACATCTCAGTAGTTCAATACCTGCTACTTCTGAAGATTTGGGCACCTTGAAAACATCTGACCAGAAAATTTTGAAGTAAAATAGGATCCATTTTTAGGAATTCTAATCCAATCTAAATCACAAGAAATGAATTGCGACATATTTTTTTTTGTAGTACTTCAACGAATGTTAGTATCTTTTTATTTAAAATAATTTGAAGGGACGTAAGTTCAGTTGAGAGGGCATAAGAAACAGAAGCAATAATTACTATTAATGGGCGGAACGATTGTAGAAATTCTTTCTCATTTAAAAAAATATTAATAATTTCTCTGAGTTCCAAAAATCTCAATAAAAAAAATCCACTATTGCACCATCGAACTGGCGTTGGTTAACTCGCCGAGAGCCAATAAAGGTAACCACTGCAACAACTGGTTCAATAATGCAAAATAGGTAGAGGTGTTTGATGAATTATTCAATGACCTATTGAAAGCTTTGCACAAAACAAAAATACTTGGGCAGTATCAACAATGACTGTTGACTCATCAAGAACTAACAAAAACCACTAGACATTTTTTGCCTTCTCCATTAAGAAGCGTATTCTCAATTTATCTGACAGTCGCTTGAGCTGAGAGGTCAACAGAAAAACAAACCCTCTTCTTTGGGCACACTTCTTCAGCTTTATCGCAAATCTATTCATGAATATTTCAAATTTAATTCTAAATAAGGTTAGAAATATTATTGCGAAGTACGCCGAAAGCGTTCATAGTAAATGAATTAACCGGACTTATTTACCGCGACATCAGTTGACTATCAGTCGGTGAATAGTAGATGTAGATACCTCCCGGTACAATAATTTTCGTAAACCCTTATTGTGGGTGAAAAAAACTATCGGCAATAGCTGAATTAACCGTTTGGTACTTACAGCTTGCGCGGGCCGGATTTTGCCGTAGTTTGGCGACCCCTGGTCTAGACTCTAGAGCAGCGGTCGGCAAACCGCAAAATCAAAGATATTCAACTATCTGTTAAAACAGTACAATATTGCTGTGAATGAGTCTTGTGACATGAAAGACAGCGCAAGTGGCACTATTTGTAAAATTTGTCTCACCTCAAGGTCCTAAGAAAAAATTATTAGGGTTGCTGTTGCTAGACATAATGAATGACATGAATACGATTGTTTCCATTGCAACTCATGGAGCAAAAAGGACGACTGAGATAAACAAAGGATTCATTTCAATTTTAAAAAGTAAAATTGACCATGAAATCCTTTCTTTTCAATGCGTAATTCACCAGGAAGCGTTTTGTACACAATCCTTTCCAAAAGAAATAGTTGACGTTATGAACTTGGTTATTAATATTATGAATAGCATTCTAGCTAAGGCCAGTTTAAAGAGTTATTAGATGACATAGGTAACCACTACTCTGCCTTAATTATGCATAATAACGTACGATGGCTTTCACGAGGCAATGTTTTAAAGCGTTTTCCTCATGTCTACATAAAATTATCATGTTCCTAAATAATAAAGCCATTTTGATCATCCTGCATTGAAAGAATGGCTACAAAAGTAAGTTTTAAGTTTTATAATGGCGCATAAAACATGGATAATTCTCTGCATGAGATGATAAAATTGGCTGTATTCCTATTATATGCATTCGCTCTCTTACATTTGCATTTTTAGCAACATTAAACATGTTAGGTCAACAATCGCCCATAACCAATTTCGATATCTGCAATTGTGAAACAATCCAGCGGTGTTTAATTAAGTTACGAAATTAACGAGATAAATCGAAGGTCTTTCGCAAAATTTGGCGGTAACGTCACAAGCACTTTTGCATTCGACTTACGACAGCGGCGTTAGAAAAGTGCACAGTCAAAACAAAGAAAAAAAAACTTGCTCCAATAACTTCGTAAAAACCGACCACAAGGATATGAAAAAAAATTGATAAATAACATTTTGCGTTCCGAATAAAATTAGATTTTACCTTGGATTTGTTATTCCCATGGGCAATGTTACAAATGGCGAATAATAAAAACAAAAACATGCGGCATGACCCTATAATCACCGGCCATAAATTACCGCACCTTAATCCGAAAATAGAATGTTGAAGAATTTGCTGTCCTCATCCAATCAGCCTAATAGTAATCTGACTTTGCAATTTGAAAACTTACAACGAAATCTTAGGATGTAATAAAAGACTCTTTTAGTTAATTCAAAAATTAAAAATTAATTTAAGCGATCTGTGGATTATAACCTTTTCTTATTACAAAGGCAAAACATAATTAAAAAAAAAATTACTTTATATTACATATATTTATTAATTTTCTCGGAGATCGTGCATTTTCACAAAAATATTTATATGAACTTTTTTGCAGACTTTTAACAGTAGATTACGCTCCTAAAATTACCGCACTTATTTTTTATCCACCCTGTATGACTAATTTTTCTTTTTTTATCTTAAAAATCAACCACCGTCACAAATATGTGCGTAATGACTTTTTTTTATTTACTTTGACGAAAATCCATGATGCAGGATTATCTTAAATTAAAATGTTTACATGCACTTTCTTAACACCCTGTATAGTAAATTTTTCTTCCTCGAATATCCTCAAAACAAGACATTGTTACGTGCATAATGGTTTTTTTTTTAATTATTTTGAGAAGTGGATCGTACTTTTTTTCTTATTTCCTTGACACCTACGTCATAAATTCTTCTCTTTCAATTATCTCAGAAACAATGTATATTTACAAAGTAGTTTATGAAGACATTTTTATTTAGTTTGTCGAGTATTTCGTGTCCTTAAAATGTCTGCACTTATTTTTGTGACACCTGTATCATTATTTTTTTCTCTTAAAACGTTTGCACGCACTTCGCTGACACCCTGTATCGTAAATGTTTCTCCCTCGATTATCCTCAAAACAATGCATTGTTACGTGCATAACGATTTTTTCATTTACACAGAGATTCAAAATGGTTGTCAAATCCGCTCCTATAGATAGTAACAGGGTGTAGGTATATGCCGCGTGTTTGTAATGAAGGTTTGAACTAAGTCACAAGAAAGTAAACGGATCTGTCATAAATAAGGAAAACGTAACCTATATTTGAACTCGCATTATATAAACGACTATGGATTCGTGTTTCTGCTTGTAAAAATGAAATGTAATTAATTTAACTTTACTAAATTATGATTTTACAATTCAGTACTAACTGGTGTTTAACTAAATTTATTTATTACTTTAAATTATAACATACAATTAGTATAATTATTAAGTGACAAAACTGCATCTCTCAGTTCTTCTATGGTATGCATGCGGTTTCTATAGATCCTATTTTTTAGATAGCCGAACATGAAGTAATCTAATGGGGTTAGATCAGGCGATCTTGGTGGCCATCTTTGTGCTCTAACGAACCTGGCAGCAAAAAACTGTTGAAGATATTGGCAGGTTTGTCGAACAGTATGTGCTGGAGCATTATCGTGATGCTGAAAATAAACTTCATGTTTCAAGCTCATTTTCTTGTAACTCTACAATAAACAATTCCAACATCTGTTGGTAACGTTGGGCTGTTACAGTTTCCTCGAAGAAAATTGGCCCTATTATTCGTTGCCTGGACATAGCTAACCAAACTCCAACTTTTACGGGATGCAATTGCGTTTCTCGATATTCGTGTGGATTTTCTGCAGACCAGATACAATAGTTTTGTAAATTGAGATAGTCTGTTAGATAAAACCAGGCTTCATCCGAGAAAAATGATTTGTTTAGCAAGTCATCGTCCCCTTAAATTGTTATTAAACCAATGACAATATTCCAATCGCCTATCGTGATCTAATGGTAATAATTCCTGTACCGTAGAAACTTTATAGGGATGAAAATGTAACTTTCTTTTGACAGCTCATTGCGCTGAAGTGTATGATAAACCTATAAAATCATAAAATGTAATAAACTATTTCACTTAATGTTAATATTTATTTTTTACCTGTTTGTTGAGCTATTACCACAAATAAATTCCCTTATTTTCTTACAGTATTCAGAAATACTATTGTTGGTGATATTAGATGTAAATATAAACGATTTGAAAAAAATTATAAGATAAATAATCGAAAGATACTACAACACGCACGCCAATGTCGCTAAATGTCAAGAAAATTAATTTAATGTATGAAATTTGTATGTAGCTAACATCGCTCATTAAATTGGTAATAAGTATAGATAAATTTTTCCGGAAAACAGTTTTTTTTCTTACAACAATCATTTTGAATCACATGGTACTTTGGCGAATAGATCGTACTTTTAATTTTTTTTTTTTTAATTTCTTGACACCTTACATTATAAATTCTTTTCCTTCAATTATCTCAAAACAATACATTTTTACAAGATAGTTTATGTTTTATAACATTTTTATTTAATTTGTAGAGTATTTCGTGCTCTTAAAATGTCTGTACATATTTTTGTGACACCCCTGTATCACTAATTTTTCTCTCCCAATTTTCTAAAAAATAATGCATTGTTACGTGCAGAATGACTTTGTTCTCTAAATATTAACGTCATAAATTCTTCTCTTTCAATTGTCTCAGAAACGATGCATTTTTACAATGTAGTTTATAAAGACATTTTTTTTTAGTTTGTCCTGTTTTCTGTAATCTTAAAATGTCTGCACATATTTTTGTGACACCCTGTATCATTAAATTTTCTCTCTCAAATTTCTAAAAAATAATGCATTTTTACAAATTATTTACAAGAATATGACGACATTTTTTTTTAGTAGATCAAACTCTGAAAATAGATGCATGTATTTCTGAAACACCATGTATTATTAATTCGTCTGCTTAATTATCTCGAATACGATAGATTTTTACCTATTAGTCCATATATAAAATTATTTTTATTTAGTTCGTCTCGTCGATCATGCTCTTAAAACACCTGCATGCATTTTTGTAACACCCTGTATATTATTATTTTTTTATAAAACGTAGGAGTTTAAAAATAAATAAGTATATAAAATACTAATAATTAAAAGAGAAATCAGTAGATTTGTTTTCTCAAAAAAAATAAAATACAATTTAAATACACAAATACATAAGATGTTAAAATACTAAAATAAAAATTGATTACGTGAAAGTATTATTTGCTTATAATTGCAAATTCGGATTTTATGGTACAGAATTTTATTACTCAAGATTATTCAATCAGCTTTTTATTCGCGTTCATCATAGCAGAAAATATAATCCCACACTTCATTACGACTAACGACACTCTGATAGGTAATTCCAGACGCGAAAACCAGTGGCGTTTATAATGGGGCATTTAACATGCATACCTCATCCAGACGTACGGTTAAAAATGACGTACACTTATAGGCCTTTTTTTACGCGCATAATTAATCCGATTAAACAGACAAGTCCATATACGGAGGTCACGCCAAAAATAAATGAAGTATTACGTGAGTAATAAACAAAGTTTTTGGATACTACCCAAAATTGGCAGGAACTTAATGAGTGCTGATCTGATACAAGTCAAACGGTTGATATAACCAACAATATTTAAAATGACAGTTGACTGATGTGGACTGTGCAGTATTATTTCCTGTCATAATTACTTGAAAATGATCATGGTTTAATTATGAAATCAAAACTTCATTTTTGGGAAAATAAAAGGCTTCCATTAGAAGGAAATATTGTTACATCCCCACCATTTAAAAGGAAGATGACTCCAGATTAAGCTCGGCTTCAATTCACGGTGTTATTGGTTCGAAGCTTGTTGGGCTGTTTAATGAAACTGTGTGTGTAATAGTTAAAAGTATCAAGAAGAATTAGTGGAAGATTACATTTTCTTGTCCCCTGTCAGGGCGTAATTTATTCCTGCATTAAAACGCGGCTAACTCGAAAACTATAATATATAGGCATTTAACGCCTGCTATAATTTTATTTTGGCTTTCAACATGAAAAATAACCGCATAAAAATATATACAGCAAAATATGAAGGAAAAAAAAATCATAATTTCGCAAACACCCTGTATACTTATTTAAATCAAGTCTATGTACAGTACTGAATGCCAAACAGGGTGATTATAACCGATTTCTGAAATTCGACCAAATAAGCACAACATATGTCGTTCCGTGTTTATTGTAACACCCTGTATATAAATAGCTGTATTAACCGAAAGGCTACATAAACGCTACTAGTCCTCCATTGAAACTTTTCTTCTATCTCTCACCGTTAAAAGTTATTTTGGATAGACAAAATTTTGCTCGAATTTCAAGGCCCTTTTACACCCCCTAAAATTGCAGTTCCGTGTTGTGAGTAAATATGTACACTGTGCGACAAAATTAATGTCGTCGACTATCAAAACTGTTCATCGTTTAAACAACCGCGTGTTCGGCTACCTTCAGGTTATACAGGTAGGTTTATTGGGGTGTAAACAACTTGACATTTATAAAAATCAGATAGAGAAATACAAAGATTCGCTATGGACCACGACATTAATTTTGTCAGGCAGTGTACATACGCAGGTAATATATTGCTGTGTTTCATAAGAGGGAAACCATCAACCATATTGAAATGTAATTATTGTTTTATGTTTGTAAGTCCAGTATAATTTGGATTAAATCGTATTAGTAGTCATGGAAGTTCAATATAGTTTATCGTCTGACAACTGTACGATAGCCTGGTATCCTAGGTTTCTATTTTAATTGAATGGGGTAGTGAGTCAATGTAATTCGTATAAAGAAAATGTATGAAAATCCTTGGTTACGTGTGAGTTTGTTGATAAAAAGTCTTAGAAAAAGCTGTGTCATTTCTCATCGAATATAATGAATTAAACCTTATTGTTGTGGTAAATCTGGTATCGAAGGGGATAAATTCACAAATTTGGTGTTTACTATATCTGGGTACTTGTTCTACATGGGAGTGTGCATGTGTTTGCTGTTCCGAGTCTAATCATACATCCTGAATGTAACGAAGGAGGTGAATATACGAGCGAATCTGGATTGTCACTACAAGGAAATCACATTCGGAGGTACTCTGGCGTCTGTATGAACCGATAAACGAAGTATCTGGTCAAAACATTGTTTAAATTATTATATAAATGAATGTATAACTTCTAAAATATTTTGAGGTTATTATTTCGTATGAGATTAAAATTCTGAGCTTTTATAAGTTGGCAAACGTGGTTGGTGGTTTTCTATTCTCTTACGATAGCGCGGGATATTTTAAAAGTTTCTTTTTGAATTAAAGAATCTAAATTATATTGGATAATTGATAATACTTGTTTGAATATTCCAAATAACTATACTCACCCTGAGTAAGAGTTCTCATACTATTTATATGTTTCTCATATAAACTTATTAATAAATTATACATGTTAATAATGATTACACTGTTTTATTAAAGAAAGTTATTTATTTATTTTTCTTTTCTGTAAAAAAACATTAGCCAGGAAAATCACAATAATATATTTTCAACGATGTGGATAATAGTTATGTATAAAACTGCTTATCTATAGGTTCAACTATATTTAACTTAACGATTAGGAAACTCTAAGCAGAATCTTAAATCGTTCACAAAAACATCAGAATCACCGTCCGATTAAAGATTCGTTTAGCATTATCGGATTTTTTTTTAATCCGATTAGCCCATCATTAATATTGATGCAAAAAATAATTCTGTATCACTTCTAGTTACAATATAGAGGTGTGCCCCGTTTAACAATTTACTGACAATGAGACTTTCATTCAGTCCCGACGAATCCACACAAGAAATTAATTCATTTATTCTTCTTATTTATTTTCAATAAAACCCCAATAATTCCATCGATAGCTTTCAAATCTCGACTATAAGAACCAACGGATGATAACTTTATTGTTTCAATTCACTCATGCGTTAAAATACAATCGAATATTCAAATTTTATTTTATTTTCGTTCATCATTTACTATATGGAGAATATTTTCTAAAATCATAATTATGAAAGGAAAAAAACAACGTGAATATGAAGATTATAATAAAAAAAAAACATCCAGCATTAATAAATAAAAGGACGGGTTGTGATATTTCGACAAATTAAAATATGCAAAAAGAAACAATGGTAAACTTATTGAAATGCCGTGACTTTTAATTTTGCATTGGGAGTCACATAAATGGCAGAATGAGCGTTTTGACATTTTAAAAACTAAGAATTTAGTGAAATTATATTTTATTGTTTCCCGTATTTAATATATGTATATATATATATATATATATATAAATAATTGCATCACCTGTATATACAAAAATGTTGCCATTTAAACTACTAACTCACCAACAATAGTTACTCAAGAAAAAAAAAAAAACTAACTTTCCATAATATCCGAATGCAAAACTGCAACCTTTTAATAGGTACATACACACATAAAATTAATAAATAAATTAGTGTCGGAACCTTGAATATGCGTATTGCATGTGTGTTACATACATACGATCTCCAGGGCACACCAATACTGTAATAAATAATTCTATTTAATTTGGAAGTGGCATATTAGCCTTTGCGATTTGGTAAACGATATCATTATGACCGAAACTGGTTCTCAACAATCTGAATTAACCTACTTTCGTCATTGATTCCAATTAAATTGAATTCGTCCATTTTGGTGCCGATTTTATTAGTAACAATTACTACGGCTTGTTTGACATATACAGGGCGTGCAGATATTCAAGAAACACTGTCATGTAGCGACCGTTTTTTGTTAAATTCTTATAGGCTTTTATTTTAATTGAAAAATCAGTTAAATATTGCCATCACAATTTCGTTTTTAATATTTCTTTATTAATATATTTTCATAAAAAATACGTATACTTTGAAAAAAAAAAATACTGGACGTGATATCAATAATCTATCTTCATCGACAGAACGAATGTGTCATTGTTAAGATAAAATATTGTTTACAATCCTTGATTAAGTAATAAGAAGATTCATCAGTGAAATAAATTAGTTTTCATCATTACGATATGAACACAATAAAGTATTAAATGATACCTTGTTCGTTAGTTCAATGGTTTGCAATTTTTTTGCCAGAACGATCAGATAACATACTTTAATGAAAGATGTATGGCGGTGATTGAATTACCGATTTATGGTGCGGTCGCTAATTGAGTGTGAATTTGGCGTGTGGTCCCTCTAGAGGGCGTTCACCTAAGCTCGCGACCTCTCAGAGGGATATCGAGAATAATGCTTGAGAGACATCATACTAATAAAAGTGACTTTGTTCTTGGGATAGGGATGCTGTCAAATTTAAATGTGCCACTCTTGCTATTAATGTGGGCGTGTTTTTCTGTCCATAGAAATTAATGCGTCTCTTTATTAAACTAGCGTTGATTCAATATAAATACAAAGTAAGCCGGCAGATCATCATGATGACCCGATTTTTACTTAGAATTTTGCATTTTTTGTGTTAATTTTTGTTAATAAATATCGTTGCCTGAATTAGGTAACTCCATCGACTGACCATATTGGAAATTGGCAGAACAAAATGTAAAATCTATAGGTACCTTACAGATATATCGTGTGATATCTATCCAACTTTATTAAAAGTGTTGACATAGAAAAAAAAAAACTATGAGGAGAATATGGATTTGTAAAACTTTAACAATTTCTTTAATTTACCTTTATCTCATGAAACTAAGTTACCTAGTTCTAATATATCACACGGCCGATAAAGGCAAAATATGAAAGCGCTAAAAAACAGAGAAAATAAGCCGTGCCAGCTAAACAAAACCTTTTTGTAAACATTGACAGATGTAAATGAGTTATTCGCTCAACATCTGCTATATTCTCAACTGCCCGTTTTAATGGTCTACCATTACCTAGTTTTCGAGACACAGATCCTATTTTACGGAATTTTTCCACTCATTCTCATATCATTGCAAAATTAAAGCTTATGAGTTTGAATTTAAGTAATTTATTAGTTTATGTAATAAAAAAAACAACAAAACATATTGAGAAAAGCCAGGTGCAATAAATGTTCAAAGTGAACTCTTTCATTTTCTACACATAACGCCACCCTTCGTTTCATGTTATTGAAGGCATTGTAAAATGTGCTAAGTAAAGTGTTTATTTGAAGAATCCCAGCGAAAGAAGAAGTACCGAGCGTATAAGTAATCGGATGTTTCAAGATTGCAGTTTTAAAGCACGTGGTGGGATATTTGAATTCCCCATCATTGTGATGATATCTGCGCCCGCTGGTGAAGTTAAAGTGTGGATGCCCGTCGCTAGCTGAGTGACAGTCCAAGTGCCACCAGCAGTTAGGGATACCCCGACGAAGTAGCCGTTTTCGAGGCGATCACCGGACATAACCGCCACGTACGCCGGCAGAGGATCAACTCGCCGAGACAACGCCCAGTGCAAAGAACCAACAGAAACCGCAAATTTACCGCCTAGGTATATTATTTCTTTTTGTTTGTTATTAGTTGTAACTTCAAAGCAATATTTCTCTTTGTTCTTCGTTTACATTTCAATAATTTCAATAACTAAATAACGTTTCAAGGGGGCCCCGTTTACCTTATCTTTTATTATTGCTTTGTTCATTTTTTCATTATTAAGGAATATGTTTTATGAGTCCATACGTTGTAAATTATTTAAAAAAAAAACTGTTGTTAAAGTGAAACCAATACCTTTCATTCATATCAGGTAGTCACTGTGTTTGTCCTATTATTGTTTTGTTCATTTTTTCATTATTAAGGAATATATTTTATGAATCATTACGTTGTAAATTATTTTAAAAAAAAACTGTTGTTAAAGTCAAACCAATATCTTTCATTGATATCAGGTAGTCACTGTGTTTGTCCTATACAAAATAAAACTATTACTAATAATACTGCTTTTTTTTTCTTAAGTAATAAGTATTACGTACCATCTTTAGCAAAATAAATGCGAATTTAATCTTCAATTATTAATGCAATCGAAGCTACAGCACACTGAATAGTAATTGAAAATTATTTGCAAACAATTTTGAATTACACATTGCTCGGTACGCAGTGCTTATAGTTGCGGTTGCATAAATAATCGATGATTTGTGGAACTTCTTCTTGTACTTTATCAGCTATTCACACAGAGTACACAGTAAGCTACTTAATAAATATTCACTAAACTTCCTCGTTTCCTACACTACCTATAGTTGAACAACAAATTTAAGGTAAGTATATTGTATATTTATAGCAAACCATTACCTTCTATATATCAGGTATTTAGTAAACGTATATTAATGATACTCTTTCCTTATCACAAGTAATCTAAATAGCTTGTATTAATTATGAAGGTGTGATAGCTGTTTTAGAATAGTTCACTCATAGCGATACACCTACTACTTGACAAGGGCAAATCTTTGCTTACTGCAACTACATATATTCTTTGGCTTAACTACTTATAACAGTTTAATTATCATAAGTTACCGGTATGAAGCAGACCTTAAGTAACTTAGATTGCTTCTTGTTAGTATCAGTGTTTAGGATCTCTTTTTTACTAGTACTAGTAATCTGTGCTTTTGTCTCCTATCCAGCTGAACTTTTTACTTACGATAATTGTATTTTTATTTATGATTATTAAATTTTTTTTCTCAGTGTTAAATTATGAGGTGGAATTTCCTCACAGATATTTCGAATAGCTTCAATCAGTTCTTCAATTGTGTGAGGACGATTTGTAAATTCTATATTTTTTAGGTGTGGATAAGTGAAATAATTCATAATTGTCAAATCTGGAGATCATGGTGGAAGGTCTACTATCCGATTATCAAAGAATTCATGCAATAATTCTTCAATCATTTCCATTGTCTTATGGGGATGATATTTGGAATAAATAAAATCACTGCTTGCTGGAGGGTAAACTTATTTGATCATATTGTATATCATCATTACCATTCCAAAAATCCAGATAACATTGCATTAATACAAAAAAAATATCCCAACATACTTTACGTTCACCAAATTCCGATTCCATTCAATCGGCCACTTAAAAAAAAGTCCCACAATTCAATAAACTCTTTATGATTCGGTAGTTTATTTACTATTTATAACTCATCGTTCTAACAACAACAATAACAAAAAAAAGCAGTTAACGAAACGCTGGTCATTATCCTTAATAAGACAAGGTGAAGAATCGCGTATGAAGCTACCGTTTGAGTTAATTTTCTTTTGTTATCGTTGCCTGTCTATGCACACGTTGTGTCGGCAGACGCGGACCTTGAACAATCAATTTGGTATTTTTGAAGAATCAAGCAGAAAGTAAGGTATGTATGGTAGACGAAGTGTTCAGCATTGCATAATGCATAGACTGCGACCTCGTAGAGACGTGCCCGGGTTGCTTAAAGCAGATTCTCATAGTGCGGAGGCAAAATTCCCATTAGCTTCTGACTTGTGTGCAGCGTTCGTACCCGGATTTTTTTTTTTGCTTACATTAGGCGTACGAGAAGATGTGCAATAATTGTCGTTAGAACCTTGCCGATTGACGATTATTTTGAGAGCCTCTGGCGGTGGTAATGAACAGCATTTTTTCGACTAGGAAACAATAATCAGGAAGAGGAAAAAATCGCTGCTATTAAACGTAATAGAAAAACGCTAAAGGTGAGAGGTACGAAAGCGAAGATGTTGTATGGGACCTTGAAGATGCTTGAGTACAATCATTGTTTCGTGTATGGATTACGTAAGATATTGAAGTGTGCTATATCTATCATTAATTAAGATATCCTGCGTGATTTTACGTCTTTAAAATGGTTGAGGATGATCAAAAATAACAAAACAATTTAATTTAATGACACGATCAATTATGTGAGACTTTATAGCTACTCTATATATTGCCATCAACTTATTTTAAGTATCTAGCGGATTTTCATACAACCAAATATTTGTCGTAGAGAAGCTATAACAGTTCTGGCACAATATCCAATGAGGTTCACAAAGGGAATCTGAAGTTATACTTTACCCCCTCCATTCCAACCTTTTGCATTGGTCACGCCCACTTGCTCCACTTAGCATAATTTTATTGCTTCAGGACAGTGCCAACTTCGAAGCCCAAAAATTTGAATATCTTCCGACGTCAGAAAATCCCCCACGAAGAAGAGCAGTTGTTCCAAGAGCTGTTGTATTTAAGCTGCTCCAGAAGCTGTTTATACTGTTCCAGGAACTACTTAAGCTGTTCTAAGACTTGATTTAGTTACTTTCAGAATTACTTAGGTTGTCTAAGTTGTTCCAGAAGCGATTTCAGTTGTTCCAGAAACTGCTGAAGTGGTTTATGGTGTCCTAGAAACTGTTTGAGAAGTTGCAGAAGATGCTTAATCTGTTTTAAGACCTGTTCAAGTTATGTAAAATGCTCCAGAAGATATTTGAGCTCTTCCGGCAGTTGTTTAAACTGTTTTAGGAGTTATTTAAGCTGCTCCATGAACTGTTTATGCTGTTGCAGGAACTGTTTAAGCTGTTTCAAGAGTTGATTAGGTTACTTTCAGACTTATTTAGCTGTTCCAGGAACTGTTTAAGTTGTGTAAGCTGTTCCAGAAACTGTTTAAGCGGCGCCAGGAGCTGTTTAAATTGTTCCAGAAACTGCTAAAGTAGTTTATGGTGTTCTTGAAACTGTTTGAGAAATTCCAGATTAAGCTGTTCCGAAACCTGTTTAAGTTATGTAAGCTGCTCCAGAAGCTATTAAGTTGTTCCAGCTGTTGCTTAAACTGTTTCCGGAGTTATTTAAGCGGTTTAAGTTGTTTAAACTGTTCCGAAGCTCTTTAAGTTCTTTAAGTCGTCCTAAAAGCTGTTTAAATTGTTTCGGGAGCTGCTTAATTTGTTTAAGCTGTTCCAGGAGCTATTTAAGCTGCTCAAGGAGGTGTCTATGTTGTTCCAGGAACTGTTTAAACTGTTCCAAGAGTTGATTTAGTTACTTTCAGAATTATTTAAGTTGTCTAAGCTGTTTCAAAGCTGTTTCAGTTGTTCCAGAAACTGCTGAAGTGGTTTATGGTGTCCTAGAAACTGTTTGATAAGTTATAGAAGATACTTAAGTTGTTCCAAGACCTGTTTAAGTTATGTAAAATGCTCCAGAAGATGTTTAAGCTCTTCCGGTGGTTGTTTAAACTGTTTCCGGAGTTACTTAAGCTATTTAAGCTGCTCCATAAGCTGTTTATGCTGTTTCAGGAACTATTTAAGCTGTTTCAAGAATTGTTTATGTTACTTTCAGAGTTATTTAAGCTGTTCCAGGCACTGTTTAAGTTGTGTAAGCTGTTCCAGAAACTGTTTAAGCGGCGCTAAGAGCTGTTTAACTTGTTCTAGAAACTGCTGAAGTAGTTTATGGTGTTCTAGAAACTGTTTGAGAAATTCCAGAAGCTGTTTAAGCTGTTCCGAAACCTGTTTAAGTTATGTAAGCTGCTCCAGAAGCCGTTTAACTTGTTCCAGCTGTTGTTTAAACTGTTTCCGGAGTTATTTAAGCGGTTTAAGTTGTTTAAACTGTTCCGAAGCTCTTTAAGTTCTTTAAGTCGTCCTAAAAGCTGTTTAAATTGTTTCGGGAGCTGCTTAATTTGTTTAAGCTGTTCCAGGAGCTATTTAAGCTGCTCAAGGAGGTGTCTATGTTGTTCCAGGAACTGTTTAAACTGTTCCAAGAGTTGATTTAGTTACTTTCAGAATTATTTAAGTTGTCTAAGCTGTTTCAAAGCTGTTTCAGTTGTTCCAGAAACTGCTGAAGTGGTTTATGGTGTCCTAGAAACTGTTTGATAAGTTATAGAAGATACTTAAGTTGTTCCAAGACCTGTTTAAGTTATGTAAAATGATCCAGAAGATGTTTAAGCTCTTCCGACAGTTGTTTAAACTGTTTTCGGAGTTATTTAAGCTATTTAAGCTGTTCCATGAGCTGTTTATGCTGTTTCAGGAACTGTTTAAGCTGTTTCAAGAATTGATTACGTTACTTTCAGAGTTATTTAAGTTGTTCCAGAAACTGTTTAAGTTGTGTAAGCTGCTCCAGAAACTGTTTAAGCGGCGCTAGGAGCTGTTTAACTTGTTCCAGAAACTGCTGAAGTAGTTTATGGTGTTCTAGAAACTGTTTGAGAAATTCCAGAAGCTGTTTAAGCTGTTCCGAAACCTATTTAAGTTATGTAAGCTGCTCCAGAAGCTGTTTAACTTGTTCCAGCTGTTGTTTAAACTGTTTCCTGAGTTATTTAAGCGGTTTAAGTTGTTTAAGCTGTTCCAGAAACTAATTAAACTGTTCCAAAAGCTCTTTAAGTTCTATAAGTCGTCCTAAAAGCTGTTTAAACTGTTTCGGGAGCTGCTTAATTTGTTTGAACTGTTCCAGGAGCTATTTAAGCTGTGCAAGGAGCTGTTTGTGTTGTTCCAGAAACTATTTAAGCTGTTCCAAGAGTTGATTAAGTTGCTTTTAGAGTTATTTAAGCTGTTCCAGGAGCTGTGTAAGTTGTCTAGGCTGTTGCAGAAACTGTTTAAGCGGCGCCAGGAGCTGTTTAAGTTGTTCCAGAAACTGCTGAAGCGGTTTATGGTGTTCTATAGACTATTTGAGAAATTCCAAAAGCTGTTTCAAGACCTGTTTAAGTTATGTAAGCTGCTCCAAAAGCTGTTTAAGTTGTTCCAGCAGTTATTTAAACTGTTTTCAAAGTTATTTAATCTGTCTTAAGCCGTGTAAGCTGTTCCAGAAGCTGTTCAACCTACGTTCGGAATTGTTTAAGCTATTCCAAGACCAGCATAAGTTGTTTAAACTGATCCGGGAGCTACTTAACTTATTTAATCTGTTCCAAAAGCTATTTAAGTTATTTAAGCCGTTCTAGATAGAAGCTGTTTAAACTGTTTCAGGAGCTATTTAACCTATTTTCGGAATTGTTTAAGCTGTTCCAAGAGCAGTTTAAGTTATTTAAACTAGTCCAGGGCTATTTAAGTTGTTCCAGGAGTTGTCTAAGTTGTTTGTGAGCTGTTCCAGAAGCTATTTAAGCTGTTTGAAGAGCTACCTAAGTTATTTAATCTGTTTTAGAAACTGTTTAAGATATCCCAAAAGCCATTTAAGCTGTTCTAGAAGCTGTATAAGTTGTCTTACGAGCTGTTTAATTTGTTTAAGCTATTCCAGAAACTGTTTCACCTACTTTCGGAATTGTTTAAACTGTTCCAAGGCTAGTATAAGTTGTTTAAGCTGGTCGAGGAGTTATTTATGTTATTTGCAGGAGCTGCTTAAGTTGTTTAATCTGTTCTAGAAACTGTTTAAGGTACTCTAGAAGCTGTATAAGCTATTCCAGGATCTGTTTAACTTATGTAAGCTGCTCCAGAAGTTGTTTAAGCTGGACCAGGAGCTATTTAAGTTGTTGAAGGAGTTGTTTAAGTGTTTCAAGAGCTGTCTAAATTGTTTAAGCTGCCAGAACTTTCATAGCTTATTTACTAACACGGGCCTGCATCCCAGCTTCATGGTGTTAAAATCAGATGTAATTTGCTGTGGTGCACAAGCACTATATGGCACTACTACTTTTTTTTAAAATAGCTTCTCTGGTCTCTGATGGAGAGCAAACCATCCATCGGTTTTTTCCACGAATTTTTGTCGACAAGTCGCCTGTATTTTAGCTGTCTTGTGTGTGAAAATTTCAAGCAATTTGCTGTGGTGAAACAGCTTAACACTAGGAAAACATTATAGTATTTTTTTTTTACTTCGTATTCTATTTGAGCAGAATAATTTCTCTGAGCAGCAAGGCTAAATTAGGAATTAGAGGTAATTTTTGTTCTCGTAGCAACTAATTACCAGATAATACCTGCGACATTTAATTTTTTATTATCAATTATTAGTACAGCAATTCGTCTACCTCAAGGTCAAACCAACTTGACACACATCTAGTTACACCGATTTAAATAAACATCGTCGTGTGAATCACTGTCTTAAATACACGATAAACTGACTGTGCGTATGATGTAAGCAGATGTAAGGGCAATTAATTGCGGAAATAACGTAACGATAAAAGCGTGCCATAAAAAATACCGCAAATACAATAAAGACGAGTTCCCAAAAGGGCACTGACGTGCCGCACGTGCAGCTACTCGTTCTCACAATGAAGCACGCATCAGGAATACGTATAGACGCTTTGGCATTGAAAAAACGGGAAATTCGCGCAGACTTACCTTCTTATGGTTCCAGACGACGTTGACACTGGGTTTGCCCCTGCGGAAATCCGATTGATCGATGACATCATCGTGGACTAGAGAAGCGGTGTGGATCATCTCGGATATCATGGCCACGTCGCGCTGTGATTGGAGTAATCTGCAAAAAAAAAATGAAGAAGTGTCAGCTTGCAAATTTTCCAAAAATATTTAGCTCGGTTGCCAAAAATAGAAGAACAATATTAGAAAGCCTTTGTACCGAAGAGATCCACATTTAGTCTAAAACTTTATTGCTAAAACCTAAAGTTTCTCGTCTGGGTTTAGAAGATTTTATAAAACATTTTCACTAGCTCTAATTTGATCTTTTACAATCATCGAAAGATGATGCACAGTATTTTGCTAAAATTGTCTTTAAATATTGACGAATTTCTCACCCGAATGATGCAATGATTTAGAAGATACTAAGAAGAAAAAGATTCTGAATATGCAGTATTCATCAAAAAATATAAGGCCAACCCTTGGTTTATAATAATAATATTAATATATTTAATTTCATTTTGCAAAAGATGCATAAAAAATGTCAAAAAACAGCAAAACAAGTAACAAACGAAAAGAAAAATTATGTACACTCATGTTAAAACAAAAAGAGTCAAAATGTGAATCAAAACAGCATGAGCATTTAATTAAATTGATTTGACAAGAAATCATTTATGATGTAATAGGCGTTACAAATTAGGTTTTCTTTTAATTTTTTCTTATACAAAGCATAAGGTAACGCTTTTATATTGCCTGATATATGATTATATATCCTGATGCAATAGTGTAGAGCATTCCTTTGTACTTTTGATAAATGTGTCTGAGGCGCCAGTAGATGTGAGTCACAGTACTCCTATTATTGTGAGTGTGGTGTAGCTCATACTTATGAAAAAAGTCTGCATAATTAGCTTTAACAAATAATGCACATTCTAGGATATATAAACATGGCAAGGTAAGTAAATTATTGTTTATAAAATATGATTTGCAACTGTCTCTGTTCCTTAGATTAAAAATAGCCCTAACACTTGATTTTTGTAGCTTGAATATACGTTCCATGCCGACAGAATTGCCCCAGAAAATTACACCATACGTCAAACGGGAGTTTATGTATGCATTATATGCACTAAGTGCAGCTTCAAGGCAAACACATCGCAATATGACCCGAAGACAATAACAAAAACTAACCAGTCTAGATGCGAGATATTCGATGTGACGATTCCAGGATAAACGAGAGTCCAGCTTCATCCCAAGGAAGGACACCACATCAGAAGAGGTAAGTGATTTGTTCTGGTATTTAAATTTCTATATTTTCAATATTGTTGTTAAAATTTATTATTTGTGTTTTATTAATATTCATCAGGAGGTTGTGATCAGTCATCCATTCGTTTAGTAAGTTTATAGTATTTTCTAACTCTGTTATATTTTGTTGCAAAGAGTTTGTTTTTATCACACATGAGGTATCATCCGCGTATTGCACCGTTAAACACTGAATATTCCCCGGCATGTCATTTACGTATAGTAAAAATAGAATAGGGCCCAGGATGGTACCCTGCGGTACGCCAAAGACACAATGACCCCATCCAGATCTTATTCGCTCGCCATTTTCCAAGTTCGGTTGAACGCACTGTTTCCGATTGTGTAAGCACGAACTTAACCAAGGTGATCTTACATCATAAAAGTTCTTTAACAAAAAAAAATTATAGTGTAATGGGTTGACTTTTTTAAAAGATACATTTTTTTAGAATTGTTTTATAAAAGTTCTGCGTGAAAGATCTTTTATCAAAGCTTTATTACACTGTGAATGTTTAGTGAAATATCTGCCTAAAACTCAATCTGTGAAAGGTCTCTAGTCTTCACTAATGAGAGACCACAGGCAATCTGATAATTCAGATAAAACTATGGAGACTAGAAGAGAATCATGATATAAGAACACATGTTTCTTGAAATTTCAAAGAATTGCAGATATCGAACGATCTTGATCAAAAAAAGATAAAATAAAAATTAATTGTGCGTTATAGATTGCAGCTTAATAATATTGTTTTTTGTGGTGCTAATCTCTGTCGTAGTTGATCAGAACCACAGTATCAAAGAAAGTTCTTTTTCTAAAGCCAAAAACCAAACATATCCAGACATCCCACTGCTGCTGTTAGGAACAACATTTGGGCTTAAAATTGGTTTGAAGTAATCGGAGTTGACTCTGTAAGAAGAGTCAGTATCTGCACGAGATGATAAAACAAATTGGGTTTATCACCACACAAATTCTTCTATTGAAAATTTGTGATTGATTTTCGTAAAATTTATTTGTGGGGCCTGATGATGTTAGTAAATTTTACGAAACCAATCGCAACAACAACAACAACAATTTGTGAAGTAATAGACCACTTTTGTTGATGATTTATTTTTTATAGACTGCTGTATTTAATGGTTTTTTGGAGTTGCTAAATTTGAATCTGTCATCACCCTTTGAGAGAACAAAATGGCGGATACAACATACTAGTCGGTAATTTACGGGGTATTTGGGGCGGCTAATTGCGTTTATAGAGTCAAAAACAAAATGGCGCGTTCAATATGAGAAGAAAATATTTGAAAAAAAAACGATAATTTAAGGGGTTTTAATAATAATCATATAAAAAACTGTAAAAAAAACTGTTTTCTGTGGAAATATAAAATAAAAAGGAAGGTGGAAACACGGAAAAGATCAATTTAAAAAAAAGAGGTACGAAAACTGGGAAAAAATTGCACAAAGAAGTGGGACAGAAAAAAGGAATAAGGAAAAGGGAAAGGAAACACAGAAACAAGGAACCATGGAAAAGAGAATAGGAAAAGGGAATGGGAAGAAGGAAGTTGGCAAAAGGGAATAGGGAGCAGATAATAGGGAGTAGGGAAAAGGAAACAGGCAAAAGAGAAACGGCAATAGGGAAAGGGAATAAGGAAAACAAAATTGAGAAAAAGCAACAGGGAAAGGGGAATAGAAAAAAGGAATAAAGAAAATGAAAGATGGAACAGGGAAAAGACAACAAGGGAAAGGGATGTGGGAATTGAGAGTGGGAAAAAGGGAAACACAGAGAAAAGGGAGAGAGACAGGAAAGAGGAAATGGGGAAAAGCGAAGCAGAGAAAACGGAAGAGGGAAAAGGGAACAAGGAATGGAAGTGGATTGGGGAAAACGAAAAAATAAAAAATCGAATATTAAAAATTATATTTACATAACCATCAATGAAAATGCTTCCACTTTCCAATTCAATCAAAAGAGAACAAAAGAAAAATGGACAAGAAAAAGGGAGTTGGGGATTGAGAAGGGAGAAAAGGAACAACGGAAAGAGTGTTGGAAAAAGGGGATGGGAAAAGGGAATATGAAAAGAGAAATGGGATAGGGGAAAACGAAAAAATGAAAAATTCAAAATCAAGTATTAAAAAATCATATTTGTGTAATTATCAATGAATCCACTCTCCAATTCAACCAACAAAAAAAACATTTTAGCAGCCAAAATAAACGTATTCCACATTCTATGATGACATGGTACACATTTAAGCTTACTAATCCACATTATTGACGGGACGCGTTCCAAGAGAACGCCCAATCTTATTTCCATACAATAAAAATTATTCATCCTAAAAATTTTTATTTCAGAAATGGTCCATTTTGACATTTAGACACTTTAGAAGACCAGCAATTCCCTTCCCAGCCCAATCTTCATTAAAACCTAACACGGCGTACAAAAAAAAAATAAATAAATAAAAAAAATCGTTGATTACATGCCCATAGCGGGAGACCAACAGATATTATCTCGCACTTAATCTATTATAACAGCAGTAATGATGTAATACCGATTTCAAAAGCGAAACCAATTTCACAGGTCGTACATCCAGCGGCAAGACTCTTAGAGACGGATCCCACCCGTGAGCAGTTTCCCATTCATTTTTCTCGCGGCGCGACGATTCTAGGGAACCAGAGGAACTGGAGGAACCAGTCGGCCGAGGTAGAATTGCCCCGGGGCCAGATTCAAAGCCGAAATCGCAGTCGCCGTGATTGAGTCCGATGGGCGGAGCGCGCTGGTCGACTCGATTTTCTCGGATTTTCGAATACCGTCACGTTCCTGTATCCGTCTACGATTGTGTAGAAGGAAAACAGAATAGCCGGTGCGTATTCGTCGATGCAGAACTTTCTCCGAAGTGATGACGAATTTAACGTTGTCTATCTACGTTTCTATTCGTTTGGTGCAGGTATTAGAAATATGTGTAGAGTGCTTTTGCAATAACTATATGTGAAAATATGGACACAAGTAACACGTACTGTTCCTGAATAAATAAAGAATGATTCCAAGGACTTTTTTGGAAACTTTACCTGGTGCAAATGAAGCTGTAAAATTTTATTTAAGCGGTTTTAGTCAAACATAACAAATATTTTAAATTAAAACTAGAATTTTTATTAAATGTTTGATGGTGAAGTATAATGGAAACAATTTTGGCCAAGACCAAAGCAATGTTTGCCCAGAAAACATAAGAACAGTTTTGATTGATTCCAAAAGCATATGTTAAAATCATGAAAATCCCATGTATATTATATGCATTGTAATGCCAAGGAAGTGCGTTTTCCTTTTGTAAAATGCTGGCCTCTAGTTTAGTATTATGTCACACATCAACCATCCCCAATACAATAGAAAAGGTCAAGAGAAATTATAATACAATTAAATCGATTAGCAGAAACATAAGAACAGTTTTGATTGATTCCAAAAGCATATGTTAAAATCATGAAAATCCAATGTATATTATATGCATTGTAATGCCAAGGAAGTGCGTTTTCCTTTTGCAAAATGCTGGCCTCTATTTTAGTATTACGTCACACATCAACCATCTTCAATACAATAGAAAAGGTCCAGAGAAATTATAATACAATTAAATCGATTAGCAGAAGTTTTTGACTTTTGACACCTTAAAAAGTGTAAGTTCCTTTCAGAAATCTGGCAGAATCGAAAACATCCAAAATATTCTAGATTAAACTGAGCAAAAGATTAATTAATGTTTCAAGGTAGAATATAACATAGATCATTCTGAACAAGTCCAGAGGGATTTTGGAGCATCCCAATGCAAATGCTTTAATTAGACTGGAAGCTTTGAGAACCAAAATGGTTTTATTGGGTGCGATTTTTTTTGTCGTTCAAACGAATTTAATTTCTCCTATTAAAAAAATAAACTACGTTATATTTTTTTTTAATAAAAATTAGACAAAACCAATGCAGTAAAAAAATTAAGTCCAGTTTACCCGACTTTATCAGAAAGAAAACTCAATATGTCTGGCCTTAACATAGTGGTGGACTATCAAGTTTTTAAGACAAAAATAATGGAATCAATTTTAGGAAAAGAATTATTGATAAGATACTTTGAAAAAATCTGTTAATACTGGACTTATCAAAAATTATTTTCCTAATTTGTAAATAAAGTCCAATATTCCAACTTTATTGGAAGGACAAATTAGTATATCTTCCAGGTATATTAGACATATAAACTATCAACTAGTTAGATTAATTTGAAAGAAATAATTCTTAATAAGGCCAGTATTGAAAGAACATTCTCTCGATTTCAAACCAATATAGTAAACATCTATAACCTCCAAATACAAAAAGTAAAAAACAAAGTCCAATTTTGTGGCCTTATCCGATTTTATTAAAAGCTGTATGTCAGTATGCTTTCTGGCCTTACTAGGCTAGTAGACTATCGTGCTTTTAAGACAAAAACAATGGATCGTGTTTAGAGAAAGAATTCCTGATAAGTCCAGTATCAAAAGAAAATTGCCTGTATGTGAAAATAATAAAATAAACATCTATAGCTTCCGAACAGAAAAAGCGAAAAATAAAGTCCAATTGTGCAACTACTTCTAACTTCATTAGAAGAGGCAATCAGTATGTCTTCTAGACTTTAATAAGCTGCTAGACTATCAAGTTTGGAAGATAAAAGTGGTTGAATCGATTTTCAGAAAGGAATTTTTTGAAAACATTTAAATTTCGGAGATTTTCTTGGACTTTTAAAATAAAAACTAAAAAATTATTTTCCCAAAATCGATTCAACCACTTCTGCCTACAAAACTTGATAGTCTAGTGTCTACATTTTCTGTAAATACTGGACTTATCAAGGATTCTTTTTCTAATTTTCAAATCACAAGAAAAAAACAAAAGAATAAAGGCCAATTTTCTAACTCATTCCAATTTTATTGGAAGGAAAAATTAATGTCTTCTGGTTTGGAAGGGTAGAATATCAGATTTTAAGACAAAAATTAATCCAACTAATTTTAGAAATATAATTCTTGATAAGTCCAATTTTCTAACTTATTCCAACTTTATTAGAAGGAAAAATTAATGTCTTCTGGTTTTAATGGAAAGGTAGAATATCAGATTTTAAGACAAAAATTAATCCAACTAATTTTAGAAATATAATTCTTGATAAGTCCAATTTTCTAACTCATTCCAACTTTATTGGAAGAAAAAAAATAATGTGGTCTGGTTTTAATGGAAAGGCAGAATATCAGATTTTAAGACAAAAATTAATCCAACTAATTTTAGAAATATAATTCTTAATAAGTCCAATTTTCTAACTCATTCCAACTTTATTGGAAGGAAAAATTAATGTCTTCCGGTTTTAATGGAAAGGTAGAATATGAGATTTTAAGACAAAAATTAATCCAACTAATTTTAGAAATATAATTCTTGATAAGTCCAATTTTCTAACTCATTCCAACTTTATTGAAAGGAAAAATTAATATCTCTTCTGGTCTTAATGGACAGATAGAGTAACAAATTTTAAGACAAAAATTAATCCAACTGATTTTACAAATATAATTCTTGATAAGTCTACTAGTGACAGAAAATTTTCTCGATATGAAATTAATATAATAAAAAAAAAGTCCAATTTTAGGCAACTTTTCCAACTTTATCACTCGTATACTATCATATTTTTCAGACAAAAGCAATTGGATCGGTTTTAGAGAAAGATGATTTCTTGATAAGTCCAGTATTAAAAAAAATTCCTGAATGTGAAAATATTAAAACAAAGATCTACAGCCTCCAAATAAAAAAATAGAAAAAATAATCGGATTTTGCAACTATTTCCAACATTATTGACGGAGAACATCAGTATATCTTCTGGCCTTAATAAACTGCTAGACTATCAAGGTTTTAAGACAAAAGTGATTAAATCGATTTGAGAAAAAGAATTCTTTGAAAACATTCAAATTTTGGAGATTTTCTGATTAATCTTATCAAGAATTTTTTCCTAATTTTCAAATAAAGGAAAAAGTAAACAAAAAATAAAGTCCAACTTTCTAACTCATTCCAACTTTATTGAAAGGAAAAATTAATATGTCTTCTGGGCTTAATGGACAGGTGGTGTATCAAATTTTACGACAAAAATTAATCCAACTAGTTTTAGAAATATAATTCTTGCTAAGCCCAGTATAGTGAAAGAAAATTTTCTCGATTTGAAGTTAATATAACAAACGTCTATAATCTACACCTTTTCCAACTTCTGGCCTGGATAAACTGTTGGATTATCAAGTTTCGAAGTCAAAAAGTAGTTGAATCAATGAAACGGAATGAATATTGGAATAAAAAAAAAGCAAATGCCTTTTCCCAAAAAGTTTCTTGATAAATAAATTCATTAAAATAATCCAAAGACTAGTTATTTAACTTCCCGAGTTTGTTAACAAGACACTGATAAATGAAAACCTATTTTGACGCACGTAAAAGTGCTAACGTATTCCGCAAATTTTAATGGCGTAAATGCGGTTACGATACTCCACACAAAGAAAGTTTTTTTTTTTTCTCTCGTCCGTTTCATTTTCATTCGGCGACCATCACAAATACGTTGACCTTTTACGTTTGCGAAAGAGAAACAGGTTGACTTTCTTTTTCGATGATGCATATACGTCGCGGACGCGAATCCGACCGAACGATCGCCAATAATAATAATAAAAAATCGGAAAAGTGTATCCTGACACAATTTCCCTCATCCGTCCAAAAATCTAATTCGAAGTCCGGCCTCGCTGAATAGAAAGGAATGTCTCAGCGATATCGAATTGCGAAGCACGTATTCCCGGCATCCTCAAAAAGAATAGTCGATGTAATCTCATAGTAATACATAAAACTTCCCAGCAGCTTAAAGTACGAACGCATTTGCGTCAGCAAATCGTAGCGATGGTCGATCGATTCTTTGTTATTAAAGTGATAACTTATACTTTGGGATTGTATCGGGCCGGAATGTAAAGTAGCGGACGACTAAAGCTTGAAATAGCGATGGTTCAGATGTTATAAGGTTGAATCGTCAGCCAGGAAGCAGGAAACGATCAAACAATGAATGAGCGCGGACTATGATGCAAAATAAACCTTGGCAGGAGGACAGACTACTGACAAGGACGTCGGGTTCAAAGTTGAATAACAGTACAACACTACAGCGGTAATCATACGTACACACACATGTGAAGTAGGGCGGATAAATGCGGCAAGTGGAAAGAGTGGGTGTGTTTTATTCATACTTCTAGAAATCTAGAGTATTATAATGAGTAATGTTAGTGAGAACATGTTTTATCAGAGAGAGTAAACTCAGAAAAATACCGGACTTGCATTTATTCAGTGAATTTTCATCGGACAGAACAAAAAGTGTCATTGTTATGATAAAAAATTGTTTACAATCCTTGATATTAAATAATAACGAGATTCATAGAAATTAATTTTCATTATTATAACAAATCATAGCACATTAGTCAATGATATTTGTTACGGTAACTATATTTTCAAACGTTCAATAAATAATTTTGTTAATAATATGAATATGAACGAATATATATTATGCAATTATTCACTATATGAACGCAATGAAGTATTAAATGATACCTTCTTCGTTAGTTTAATGGTTTGCAATTTATTGCAAGAACGAACAGGTAGCATACCTTAATGAAAGGTTTTTGATTCAATTTTTAAAACTATTAGACATAATAATACTTTTTCAAAATTTTTTTAGGAATACCAGTGGCTGGGGGGAGGGAGGAGGAAAGTAAATATTTTTTTTCAAATGACGAATTTTTTTTTGTTAGGTACCGTAAAAGAGGGGCACATTATTTCTTTTTAAATAAATCAATTATTTTGCACAACGAGGCAATAGATAAAGGACAGGTGAAGGAAAAAAATGATAAAAAATACTAATTAATATTTAAATTTAATTTCTTTTTAGCAACACTAGGAAGGACGCTGATTACATTTCTTTTTTAGATATAGGGTGAATATAAATTTTTTAACGATATTAAATTCTTTGTTGTAGGCAGGGGGGAAGGAGGAGGGGCATTGTTTTTTTTGTAAATAATTCAACTATTTTTTATATTATTTTAACTACATCAGAGTGGGGACAGATTAAAAGAATGATACATTTCTTTGGGAATACTGTTAAGTGCGAGAGGGGGCAGAAACGAGGGCGAATACAACATTTTTTTTTTTTAATTAAGGAAAGAATAAGTGTTTTTTTTATGTTGAAATTAACTTTTTTGTAGTTTTTTTTATCTAACAAAATTATTTATTTGCACCACGTGGAAGGATAGAAGATTCAAAACATTTCAAACGAATTATCTTTTTAACTGCATCGGGGCAGAGACGAACTAAAAAATATATATTTTTTTTTTTTTGAAACAAACGATATCAATTTTCTTTTCTACACACACAGGCGGGTACACAAATTTTCCTTTTTTAATGATTAAATTATTGCTTTTTTTAACACTGGAAAGCGGCAAAAAGAGAAGATTAAAGAAATTGATATTTTTTTTTTGAAAACTTGGTGAGTAAAGAAAGGGGCGGTAACAATGAGCAAGATCTTTTCATTGGCGTTACTCCTAACGAAAATTAATCTAAAAACTGTCGATATTTTCAATAATAGAAAACTATTGAAGATTATGGAGCATTATCTAGGGACTATTGAATATTATGACTATCGAAAACTATTAATAGCAGTATCGAAAATTATTATATATTACCGTCAATGCTGTGGAAGGCCAATCGTCAGCCTTATCGAAAATTTGCAAAGGCTATCGATAGTACTATTGAAAATCATTTAAAACTTTTGATAGCACCCTTCGAAAGCTACCGACTACTGTTGACAGCACTATTGAAAACAATTAATAAAACTACAGAATACTATCCTTAATAATACTATCGAAGATTTGTTGTTGAACTTATCGAAAGCTATCAAAGGCTGTCCATAGCACTATTGAAAACTATTGATACGCTATCGATAGCACCATCAAAAATTATTGAATACTATTTTCAATACTATGGAAAGTAATCGCCAGTTCTATCAAAAACTATCAAAGGTTGTTGAAAAGTGCTATTGAAGATTTTTAATAGCACTATGAAAAACTATCAAATACTATCGATTACGTTATTAAAAACTATTAACAGTTTATTGTTAGCACTATAAAACATTATTGAATACCATTGTCAATACCATGGAAGACTTTTAGTAACATTATGGAATACTAACGCAATACTATTGAAAACAATTATCAGAACTATCGAAAATTATTGAATACTATCGAAGACTTTTGTTAGCCCAATCTAAAGCTGCCAAAGGTTGTCCACAGCACTAATGAAAACTGTTGCTACCTTATCGATATAGCACCGTCGAAAATTACTGAATACCATTCTTAATACTATGGAAAGTAATCGTTAGTTCTATCGAAAACTATCAAAAGCTATCGATAGTACTATCGATAGTATGATTGAAGACTTTTGGTAACACTATGAAATACTATCGACAGAACTATCGAAAACTATTGAATACTATCGAAGACTTTTGTTAGCCCAATCTAAAGCTGTCAGAGGCTGTCCATAGCATTATTGAAAACTGTTGATAGTTTATCGATAGCAACATCGAAAATTATTTAATACCATTGTCAATACTATGGAAGGCAATCGTTAGTTCTATCGAAAACTATCAAAGGCTATCGATAGTGGTATTGAAAATTATTGAAGACTTTTGATAACGCTATCGAATACTATCAACAGCACTATTGAAAACAATTATCAGAACTATCTAAAACTAATGAATACTATCGAAGACTTTTGTCAGCCCAATTTAAAGCTGTAAAAGGCTGTCCATAGCACGATTGAAAACTGTTGATAGTTTATCGATAGCAACATCGAAAATTATTTAATACCATTGTCAATACCATGGAAGGTAATCGTTAGTTCTATCGAAAACTATCAAAGGCTATCGATAGTACTGCTGAAAATTATTGAAGATTTTTGGTAACACTATCGAATACTATCGACAATACTAATGAAAACATTTATCAGAACTATCGAAAACTATTGAACACTATCGAAGACTTTTGTTAGCCCAATTTAAAGCTGTAAAAGGCTGTCCATAATACTATTGAAAACTATTGATACTTTATCGATATAGCACCATCGAAAATTATTGAATACCATTCTCAATACTATGGAAAGCAATCGTTAGTTCTATCGAATACTATCAACAGCACCATTGAAAACAATTATCAGAACTATCTGAAACTATTGAATACTGTCGAAGACTTTTATTAGCCCAATTTAAAGCTGTAAAAGGCTGTCCATAGTACTTTTGAAAACTGTTGATAGTTTATCGATAGCAACATCGAAAATTATTTAATACCATTATCAATACTATGGAAGACAACCGTTATTTGAAGACTTCTGGTAGCACTATCGAAAACTTTACTGTCGAATGCTATCGATAGCACTATTTAAAACAATAGAACTAGTGAATACTATTTAATACTATATGATTAACGTTATCGAAATACTATACTATATAGTACTATTGTTGTAGCTGTCAAAAGCTGTCCATAACACCACCGAAAACTACTGATAGCCTATCGATAGCACTATCTAGAAAAATGTATTAATTATTTATTACCATGATAAGCAATGAACTGTTAAGGTTTCATCTATTCCGAAAAAGAAGATAGTTTTGAGTATCATCATTATTATCATTTCCGATAGCACTATCGAAAATTATTGATTACTATTGTCAAGACCATAGTGCCGACAATAAAAGCAATAACCTTAACAAAAATCTGTAAAGTAAACCTGATAGGTTTACATATGTACCTCTGTATATCAAAGTTCTTTCTTTTTTTCTTTCTAAGAGCAACTAACTAATAGAAATCAATTTATCACTGCCAAAAACATTATAAACTTCGAAGAAATAATTTCCTAATTCTCTAGAGGGTATTTCTTAATGTATTATAATATTTACATTACGCTCAACCACACGATAGTCTGACATTAAAATATTAAGCAATATCTCTTCGGAAATTTTCAACAGTTCCATCTTACGACACCTGTAGAGAGAACCCGAAAGCCACTACCTCTACACAAATTACGGATTTATAACCAAGACAACCTTGACCTAGACTGTTTACAGTATGTTACAAGTATATACTGCGTCTCGTTCCAGCTCTCAATTCTCTCTGTAGTCTGTATCCCCCACGAGAGGTAGAATTAGATATGTTGTATGTATGTATTTACGTCTTTCTAAGTTATTTTAACGGAACAGGAATGAACCCAAAACCATAATACTAACGCTGCGATCTGAATATGTAGTAATCTCCCATAATGACTACCGGAGGAATCTACGCATAGCTAAGAGCTTCTAGGAATCGTCCCAAGAGAAATTCTATTATCCGAGCATCTATTACGGATTGCGCAAAGCCCCACTTAGAAAGTGGTAATCGTAAAAAACGCGGTTAATAACAATGGTCATATAGTAATAACGGATATAACAATGATAATATGCTACATCTATCTACAGCATTCTAAATGGAGGGTTTTACACGGAAATGCGTGATAATTTTTTTCGGTGTTATCGAACTCACCTGTCTTCTTTGTATAGGTGATAGTTGATCGTCCTGGCCATCAGCAATGCCACCATCGGCCGTATCGCTTTACCTTGACCATCGAAATAATATGTGGCTATCTCGTACAACTCTTCTTGGTAAGTGTTTCTTCGTAACACCTGCAATTGGAACAATATCAAAAGATTGCGGGTACAATAAAAAACCCATTTATTTGATAATACAAAATTTTGTTTAAACTAACTAAATATTGAGTTAAATATGGGCAAACAAACATTTGGTTAATTCAACCAAGTTATTCATTCATTTCAACTTTTATTTATTTTAAATAATTAACTAATTTTTCATGATAAAATTTGCTTGAAATTATTTTGTTGTCCTGAACAAATTTGGTTTTCCGTGTAAGAGCGAAATAAATGAACTTTTGTTTCCTTTATCTGCAGTGAAAAACATGTTAATCAAACTACAGCACATGGTTAGTAGAAGTAACAACAATGCTGATCGCTATTAAACTCATGTATTTTCTTAAATAGGTAACAACTTGCCAACAACTGTGATTATTTGAGTTTTGCTGCCACCCCGTGATTGTTTTACTATTCCTGATTGGCTAATGCGACGGAGTAATGAAATAGTCCCCGAGACAGCTACGCGCGCAGGCGCGTGCTAGCGTCAAGTAAGAGTTACGGACGTGGGAAAAGGTCGTCGAAAAAGAGTGGCCAAGGAGTACGGCTATTGTAGGCCAGTTGGAACGCAAATATATTAAAAGTACCGAGCCTTATAAGCAATCGGATGTTTCAAGATTGCAGTTTTAAACCACGTGGTGGGATATTTGAATTCCCCATCATTGTGATGATATCTGCGCCCGCTGGTGAAGTTAAAGTGTGGATGTCGTCGCTAGCTGAGTGACAGTCCAAGTGCCACCTGCAGTTAGGGATACCCCGACGAAGTAGCCGTTTTCGAGGCGATCACCGGATATAACCGCCACGTACGCCGACAGAGGATCAACTCGCCGAGACAACGCCCAGTGCAAAGAACCAACAGAAATCGCAAGTTTACCGCCTAGGTATATTATTTCTTTGTTTGTGTTGTAACTTCAAAACCATATTTTTCTTTGTCCTTTGTTTAGATTTCAAAAATTTCAATAACAAAATAACGTTTCAAGGGGGCCCCATTTATCTTATCTTTTATTATTGCTTTGTTCATTTTTTCATGATTAAGGAATATATTTTATGAGTCATTACGTTGTAAATTGTTAAAAATAAAAAACTGTTGTTAAAGTGAAACCAATATCTTTCATTCATATCAGGTAGTCACTGTGTTTGTCCTATACAAAAATAAAACTATCACTAATAATACTGCTTTTTTTTCTTAAGTAATAACCATTATGTACCATCTTTAGCAAAATAAATGCGAATTTAATCTGCAATTTATTAATGCAATCGAAGCTACAGCACACTGAATAGTAATTAAAAATTATTTGCAAACAATTTTGTATTACGCATTGCTCGATACGCAGCACTTATAGTTGCGGTTGCATAAATAATTTGCGGAACATTTTTTTTTTACTTTATCAGTTATTCACACAGAGTACACAGTAAGCTACTTAATAAATATTCACTAAACTTCCTCGTTTCCTACACTACCTATAAGTTGAACAACTAATTTAAGGTAAGTATATTGTATATTTATAGCAAACCATTACCTTCTATATATCAGATATTTAGTGAACGTGCATTAATGATACTCTTTCCTTATCATAAATAATCTAAATAGCTTGTATTAATTATGAAGCTGTGATAGCTGTTATAGAATAGTTCACTCACAGTAATACACCTACTGCCACCAAACTGCTACAAAAAGTAGCAGCTTTTTTAAACTGCTAACGAAAAGTAGCAGAATCAGGTTGTAGCTGCTAACTTAATTAAGCAATTTTATACATCACTAGCCTGTATATATTTGACCGCTTAAAAAGATATATTAAATTGCGATTTTCATAAGTACACCTTTGCAATTAATTTCAGCATTGAGGATCAGTTAATTGAAGATGAAGAAAAACAAGTGAAAGTATTAATTACCTATACTAAAAAAAAAGGCTTTGACGAATTAACACATGCGATTTTTAGCACGATCTTACGACCTATAAAATGGATTTCACAACAAGAATCCTACTTCAACTAACAAGTCAATTTCATCGATTAATTATCGCACAAAAAAAAATGATTGTCGTCGTTCGAAAAAAAATATGTAAGCACATACATTGATATTGCCAACAATCATGATGCCTAACCTCATCATAATCAACGAGACAATAGATAATATATATATATAGAGTGTTTATGAAATTAAGCCTAGCGTCACCTATATTTCGTTAGCGTAATTATTGTAACGTTCAGTTGGTAATGCAGGTACCTGTACAATTGCCTAATATTATTTTGCGAATATAAGTTTTTGATTTATTTATTTTGTTATTAGCGTGACTGTAAAATGTAAATCTATTTCGCATTAAAAAGTTCGCGATGTAATAATTTATACTTCTTTCAAGCAATGTCACATTGAAGAAGCAATAAATTTAATTGTCAGCTGACATTTTTTAATTCATTCTGATGCGTTAAGTTTTTTGAATTCGTAAAAAAAACAAAATAACTTCAAGGCAATCAATTCAATCTGATGGTATGACGCATTTTCTAGTAATATCTAATCATATTTTTTTTCTGGCAATTTGCAATAATTAAACCAATAAGAGTCATTACATTCCACGCCTCTAGAAAATCGGTTAACATGAATATTTAAATTTTTATTTAAATACAGAAATAACTTGCGTAATCCGGCTTTGGACATTCCGGCATTAAATTTAAGAAAATTAATATTTTTCCATTAATTAATTAAATTAACATTAATTAGGATTTAGCATATTTCAATTCCATCATTATGATAAAAATAGAATTCCGTCATATCTATATTATTGTCAATTACTTGCAGAATTATTTAAGCTTTTAAAAAAAACGAATTTTAGTTGTTCGCAAGTTATGATATTGTAGTAGCGCCCTCTTACGGTTAATACAAGAACTTTCTCTTACATACCTGACGAATGTACGTGTAAACTTCTTTTAAATCGTCCTCAAGTAGCGCGTAAGGGTCCATTTGGTATTCTGGGAGCGATCCTGGCTGCTGGGTCCTCATTGTGGCGTAAGGGCGTGTCGTTTGACCGACCTCTGGCCTGCTGCAGGGATGCCAACATCCCGTATTCACCGTACTGGCACTAGTGGCTGCTGCGAACGTACTTTGATTGGCTATCTGTAAAGAAATGCGGAAAATTTTGATTAGATTTATAGTTCAAAACATATTGATGTAAAGATAGCAGTGAACAAAATACTTTGTCCAAAAGATGGCTTAAGCCGAAATCGGTAGACAGTGATTTTAAAAATAAATGATTGGAAAGAATACTTATTTATACACTCTAAAAAATGATGGTAAATTTACCTCACTGATATGTGAAAAAACATATGAAATATAAGGTAAAATTGCACCAAAAAGGGTAACATCAGAATTACCACAATTAGGTGTAATTTTGCCGGTAAATCGACTTTGATGGAAAATACTTCAATAAATGACATCTGATTTTCCCCACTTGGGGAATTTTGCTTAGGGAGCAAGAAAAATAACATATTTTCGTGGAATATTACCTTATGTTGGTAAAAAATACAATATGGACCAATACAAGGGACATGAAATTCTGATTATATATATATTATATATGCATCTGTTATTTGATTGGACACAAAATGTTTTTTTTTTTAACATTGCATTACATTGCGTCGCTTGATCAAAAATTAAACCCGTTACGAGAATGCATTACATAGGCGTCGACTATACAGCGCGCAAGCGTTTGAGGTACGCAGTTTGAATATAAGTGCGGCATCTACACTGATGGCTTCAACGCATAAATGTAAGGATGGTGTGTTTTTCATTTTGTCGTGCAAATAAAGATTGAGGTAAGTTCATTTTTACATTAATTATGTATTGAGATGATTACCATGTACTTAGCTATGACAGCACACATAAATAATAGACATAACACCTGCGTATGGATATCTAATATGATATACTGGGAATTAACCTCAATAGCATTTGGCGGTATTTGTTGCTACAAGATATGATACATTTATTTAAAGTTTTCAACGTGCAAGTGATACGCAGGAAACTACCGTATCAAACTTTTCAATTTAAACAACAGAAAGTCTTCGTTTTGAAGGAGTCAATTCTTTTTTTTTTCTTTCATTAACATTTGGAAATATAAACTACTAGTGTCTTGCCGTTATTGGGAGCTTGTTTTCGTTGTTAAGTGATGATACAAGTAAAGTAAGGAAGAGACATTTTGGTTTTACTCTAGGATTTAATGACAAAAGTAAAGTAGGTATTAAGCACTTATACATGCAAATGTGCAAGACCGCAGGACGGCAAATTTGAGTTTAATAGTTAAATCACAACATTATTTATGTACAACTAGTATTGCGGGAATCGCCAATATCAAAAACCGGTTAATCGATTTTATAGTAAAAATCGGTTTTTAAAATTCAGTTTTTTAAAATCGATTTTCAAACCATTTCAAGCTAAAACAATACGTTTTACTTTTTTAAAGTGCTATGTATTTTTAAATTCGAAAAACCTATTTAAGGCGCAATAATCTGCTTTAAAAACCGGTTTTGATTTTGAAACCGTTTTACCGGTTACAATTTATAAAGACGATTAATCACTGCATCCAAACCCGGTTTCACATAAAGAAGCTTCGATTCGCCAGCACTATTATCTATCTAAATACAATATATTTTTTAAAATGCTAACTTTATTAAAAATTTTCAGGATAATCTAAACTTGACGAAATTGAGGGTGAATACACCGTTGATAATATGCTTGGAAGAAAGGTATTAATAAAAATATATTTATTGTCATATGTTTTTTACATTTATTTTTCTTTTCTAGGAAATGTGAAGTCGCATTCTTTAATGGTAGAAAGACAGTTATTAGACCCACAGATTCATTTCGTTCTGCATTACAAAAAATGAGCCGGCATATTTTAATTTTCATTTACAGTACGCAAAAGAGGCTTCTAACACATTAGAAGTTCTGCAGAAGGTTTTTTTTTAAAATATACCCTGAACAGGGCAACAAAAATAAAAAGCTCCAAATCCAAACTCAAATTGATAAGATTTTTTAATGTATTTTGTTAGTCAAAATTTATTTTATGGTTACATTCAACTAGATCTTTGTATTATGAATACAACCAATCTTAGTAACTATGGCTTTTCTTTATCGACCTTTCTCCAAAATGTTTACACTTTAAAACATTGCTTATTGAATTTAAAATTTATTGAAATTATTGTATACTCCTGTAATCCAGCTAATTAATATATCTTTCAGAAATTATTAAAATTAAATCTAATATTACAAATGGTATTATTTTGAATATTTAAGTGGAGAATTCTGCATTAAGTTTCTAAATGACATAAACATGTTATTAGATAACTGAAACTTAATATTTCTGGATGATAAACAACCTAATAATTCAATTATTTCTAATTTCTTTGTTGTTACTCTAATCTAATACATTAAAGAAAAATGTGGTAAAATTACCAAACAATAGATGGCAACTGGGCTACCGCCTATTTTTGGGGTAAATTTACGCCTATGGGGATTTTTTCACATACTGGTGAAATATTCCTTGAAGGTGTGGTAAATCTACCTGAAATTATTCCATTCCATTTAGGGAATAGTACTTTAGAGGTGTAAATTAACCGGAAAAATTCCCACACTTTCAAGGAATATTCCACAAGCATGTGAAAAATCCCCTATAGGTGTAAATTTACCCCAAAAATAGGCGGTAGCCCAGTTGCCAATTTAATTTTGAGGGTAATTTTACCACATTTTTTTAGGGTGTATATTATTACTAATTCCAAAAATACTAAAAGCATTTTCTAATTAAATGCTTTTACAATAAACCATTGACCGACGCCAGTTTAATGGCTCACCCTGTATACACATATGAAGAGAATTAATTGACCATCAGATATGCCCACACCGATTATCTCATTTTGCAATCGTACCAATCTCCGTAACCGATTACTTCTCGCGTACAACATGGTACCATGGTTATTTTTAGTATAGATATTGACTAATATAGTACTTAATTGTAAAAGTCCAAAATAACAATAATAAAAAAAAAAGAAGTGAGACCCAGTTTCGAAACGAATCTTTCACTTCGACGCACACTTCTTTACGAATCTTTATTTCTATATATAATACGTGTGATACAATGCGCGAAATATTACGGAAAAATTACGTGAACGGTTACATCATAAATATCTTGCAATCGATTGTTACGGCAAATAAAACTTTAGTTGTTCTAACGGTAAAGTTGGGGATATTTTATAAGTCGAATGGCATTTTGAAGTGTTGGTTACGAACGGGGTTATATTATTATACAAAAGAATAATATTGAGGTTTTATACAGAGCGTCTTCCTCTTCTATAGCTTCTAGTACTAAAAAACTTTATTTTAAAACTTGCAGCACAGTCCTGGTTGACTATTATCGGGATAGAACATATCTAAACCTTCTGATTGTGTTTCCTACTCTATTCTTCTTTGCAAAGGCTCTGCTCCGATAAGCCATTGAAAGGTGCCCCTAAAGCTATCGGGCTGAAATTAAAGCAAATAAGTACTACTGTCACACATACTGTAAATAAACAAAATTAGCTCAATCGATGGCCACCCATTCGAGATATTAGCATAAGGGTGAAAAATTCAAAAATATTTTTTCTCAGGAATTACTTAAGCTATCACGTTAAAAAAATTAGTAGGTAAACCACTGATTATGGGCATTCTACAAAAAATCAAGAACTATATTCCTTCATTCAGTTCAAAGTATATTATTATTTTCCCCTTTTAAGGGTGGGTTTTTTTGAGTTTTGCTTCAAGGTGCCACTTGGCTTTTTGTTAATATTAGACCGTATGCAGTTAGCTTTATTATATGCTTTTTTCAGTTTTTCTGTGTGGTAGAACATGTAATAAAAAATAAAAATCTCTTTGAATGATTTTAGTAGGAGCAATTTCTTATTGGTTATTTTAGGGCTAAAATAATTATTCAAACGATTAATTTCAAGGATATAAATTTGCCTATTAGTTTAAAGCACGAAATATACAAAAGCAATTGTAAATAAAATATATTTAATTCCGTACACGCGCAGTTCAAAGTTATATATTATTTTCCCTTTTTGAAGGGTGATATTTTTTGAGTTGCGTTTAAGGTGCCAATTTGACTTTTATTAATATGTACATGAGTGTATAATATATATTTGGGTTTATTATATATTTCATCAAGTTCTTTTCAATGAAGTAGCAAATAAAATAAATACCTCTGATCTTAGCTGCAGCATTGAGTTTTGATTATTTTAAGGATAAAATTCAAATTATTCATCGATCGGATTAGGATTATTTTATATGTACATTTCAGCTCTAGTATCTATTAAAAGCATCGACATATAAAAGAATATTGTAAACAATAAATATATTTAATTCGCACACTCTGTTCGAAGTTATTTTCTCCTTTTGGGGGATGTTTTTTCAAGTTGATTTAACAATACAACTTGATTTTTGTTTACTCCATAATCTATGGGTTTTGGTACAATATTATGTTTATATATGATATAAATATTAACATAAATCAATAAATATTTGTTAGATATTTCTTGTTCTAGTAACAAATAATTCTAATCCACATTTGTTAGTGCAACAGTATGTATTTATAGTTGTTATGATTTCCTTAATGTTGAACAGAACGTTTTCGTATTTATTTTTGTTCTTACTTGCCAAATATACATTTATTATACATATTTCTTTAATCAATGTCTGAGACGCGCATAATTTGTTTTTAATATGAGTTATTTGATTGTGAGAGTTTGGAGCTGTTGTTTAATGTAATTTATTTATGTAGAAAAAACAGCAGTACTGTAGAAAGTTAAGTTAAAATATGTTCTCATATAATGTATTTAATCGCGGTGGTTTACTAATAAAAATATCTGGAAGGAAAAACTTACAACATAAAATAAACGATGAAGATGATAGAAATACTTATTTTGGATCTATTCATTCTTCCAGAAGTCAGTGAAGGTTGCAAATCAAGAGCACACTTCTCAGTTCATATGACATCACTTGTATAAAGAATTTATTAGGAGAAAGTATATAGCAAACCCAAATGCAGGCATTACTATACAGCAGCAAAAAGTGAAGTTGGAACCTTAAATAAAAAAACACACTCCAAGGAACTTTAACTTCATGTACGGAGCTAAATATTATTTTATATTGATTATAATACATATATGTTTAAATAAATGTCAACAGATAATATATTAATAATAATTATATTACTTATTATTATTTATTCTTACAGAATTATTTTTTCTAGCTCAGTGCTTTCATAACTATTAGGGCTGAAATGTACAACATATAAATAATTCTAAAACCGCTCGATGATTTTCTTTTTTTATTTGCATGTTCTACCACACAGAAAGAACTTAAAAAAATATAATGAACCCAAATACATACATTATTATATAGCAAAAAATCAGATTGACACATTAAACTCAATTCAAAAAAAAAAAAACCGCCCTTCAAAAAGGAAAAATAACAATAACTTTCAACTGCGTGTACGGAAATAAATATTATTTTGTTGTTATAATTTTCTTTTTGTAATTTGCTTTAATTTCAGTCCGATAGCTTTAGGGGCACTTTTCAATGGCTTATCGGAGCAGAGCCTTTGGAAGGTATGGCTTTAGAGGTGAAGTTAATGATTGGCTTCACTCATACTTAGCTGATCGTCGTTGAGAGTCGATAGCGACTTCATTAATTCAAAAATTAGCGGAGTCACGTGTGGTGTACCGCAGGACTCGATGCGGACCAACGTTATTTTTAATATTTATTATACCGGGCCCTTTAAATAATTATTATTTTAAATTTCTAATATTTGAAGAAATTGAAATGATGTTTTAAAAAAAAAAAGAATTATCACAGCAACAAAAACCGAAAGTTGCCATTATCGCCAATAATTTCATTTTTTCAGCATTATAAGGCAGAATAGAATTAACTGTAAATATAAAATAATTGTGTTAGTACAAAATATTTGAAAATTTGAATTATAAATTAGCCAGAATTAAAGAAATACTAATTAAAGTTAATACAAATAAATTAAAGAATTACCAAAATTTTTAAGGTATATTTAAATAAAGAATAAGAAGAAAGATTATGTTAACAAATAATATTTTTAAATTTTATTTACTACATCAATGCTTCAACAATTTATAATATAAAAAATTTTTATTTAAAATATTTATAAAATTAAATAAATATATTATTTAAAATTTTTATTCAAAAAAAATTATAAAAACTTTTCTCTTAAGTAAATGCACAAACTAACAGAAGCCGAAATATCTATGACATCTAGGGATCGAAATTTTGATATCCTCTCCGCAATAACAAGGAGAGACATTAATTAAGACCATCACAGTACATATATTGCACCACATTGAACATAAGGCAAGATTTGGGACAAATGTGTTGGCTAAATAGTTGCGTAACATCATATATACATTCTAAATCCCTAATTCTAAAATTTGAAAGTATAAGAACAGCTTGTTACATGTGAATTTTGGATGTAGAATTTCGATATTCTGTGACGAAAGCGAAAATCGTTTCAAATTAGGATGCAGTTTTTTTTTCTATGTATATATATATATATCGTCGAAAACATCAACGCGCATAAAAACAATTTACATATATAAAATTAAAAGAAAAAAATATCGAAATTGCAATAGTTTAACTGGCACAAACGTGTTATTTAGATTGTATACAAAACACGCTATAAGTCACTGTTCCTTTTCACAATCGAACCTTGAACTAGTAAAGCTCCAACTGTGTCCTTGCAAGTTACGTAAGGTGTAGTATTATATTTGGCAACTGAATTATATTCTTTCTCTCTGTCAGTAACACCGATGTGCGAGTATATTACATCGCGTACATATGCGAGATGGGAGTGCTCTCCATCGCGAACATCTTACAAGCGAAAAGAGATTCAAGATTGGTTAGATGATGTTTATTAGTAGCAAAAATGATCTTAATATACATCAGTGTGTCAATTTAAAAAATTGCACTATAAATATCTCAGCAATTATAAGAGATATACGAACACGATTTGGAATGTGTACACTGAAAAACCGATATATTTAAAACGAATCAAATATACACTCTAAAAAATGATGGTAAATTTACCTCACTTGAGTGTGAAAAAACATATAAAATTACACCAAAAAGAGGGTAAACATCAGATTACCACAAATTAGGTGTAATTTTGCCTGGTAAACCGACTTTGATAAAAATACTTCAATAAATGAAGTAATTTCCCCCACTTGGGAATTTGCTTAGGAGCAAGGAAAAATAACATATTTCGTGGAATATTACCCTTATGTTGGTAAAAATACAATATGGACAATACAAGAATGAAATTCTGATTATATATATTATATAATGCATCTGTTATTTGATTGAACACAAAATGTTTTTTTTACATTGGATTACATTGTGTCGCTTGACAAAAATTAAAACCGTTACGAGAATGCATTACATAACCGTCGACTATACAAGGCAAGCGTTTGAGGTACGCAGTTTGAATACAAGTACGGATCTACACTGATGGCTTCAAGGCATAATGTAAATGGTGTGTTTTTCATTTTGTCGTGCAAATAAAGATTGAGGTAAGTTCATTTTAGATTAATTATGTATTGAGATGATTACCATGTAATTAGCTATGACAGCACACATAAATAATAGAAATACACCTGCGTATGGATATCTAATATGATATACTGGGAACTCAACCTCAATAGCATTTGGTGGTATTGTTGCTACAAGATATAATACATTTGTTTAAAGTTTGCAACGTGCAAGTGACACGCAGGAAACTACCGTATCAAACTTTTCAATTTAAACAACAGAAAGTCTTCGTTTTGAAGGAGTCAATTCTTTTTTTTTCTCTTTCATTAAACATTTGGAAATATAAACGACTAGCGTCTTGCCGTTTATTGGAGCTATGTTTTCGTTGTTAAGTGATGATACAAGTAAAGTAAGGAAAAGACTATTTTGGTTTTACTCTAGCATTTAATGACAAAAGTAAAGTAGGTATTAAGCACTTATACATGCAAATTGCAAGACCGCAGGACAGCAAATTGAGTTCAATAGTTAATCACAACATTATTTATGTATATACTAGTATGCGGGAATCGCCAGATATCAAAACACGGTTAATCGATTTTTAGTAAAATCGTTTTTAAAATCAGTTTTTAAAATCGATTTTCAAACCATTTCAAACTAAAAAACAAACGTATTACTTTTTTAAAAGTGTATGTATTTTAAATTCGAAAAACTATTTAAGGCGCATAATCGCTTTAAAAAACGTTTTGATTTTGAAACCGGTTTCACCGGTTACAATTTTTGAAGACGATTAATCACTGCATCCAACCCGTTTCACATAAAGAACTTCGATTCGCAGCAATATTATCTACATACAATATATTTTTAAATGCTAAATTTCAGACAAATCTAAACTTGAAGAAATTGAGGTGAATACACCGTTGATAATATGCTTGGAAGAAGGTATTAATAAAAATATATTTATTTCATATGTTTTTGACATTTATTTTTCTTTCTAGGAAATGTGAAGTCGCATTCTTTAATGGTAGAAAGACAGTTATTAGACCAACAGATTCATTTCGTTCTGCATTACAACAAATGATGGGGCATATTTAATTTCATTTGCAGTACGCAAAAGAGGCTTCTAACACATTAGAAGTTCTGCAGAAGTATTTTTTTTTAAAATATACCCTGAAAAGGCAACAAAAAAAAAAAACTCCAAATCAAACTCAAATTGATAAGATTTTAATGTATTTTGTTAGTCAAAATTTATTTTATGGATACATTCAATAGATCTTTGTATTATGAATACAACCATTCTTAGTAACTATTGGCTTTCTTATCGACCTTTCTCCAAAATGTTATCTTTAAAAAATTGCTTATTGAATTTATTGAAATTATTGAAACTCTCTGTAATCCAACTAATTAATATCTTTTCAGAAATTATTAAAATTAAATCTAATATTATAAATGGTATATTTTGAATATTTAAGTGGAGAATCTGCATTAAGTTCTAAATGACATAAACATGTTATTAGATAACTGAAACTTAATATTTCTGGATGATAAAACAACCTAATAATCAATTATTTCTAATTCTTTGTTGTTACTCTAATCTATACATTAAAAAACAAATGTGGTAAATTACCCAAAAATAGATGGCAACTGGGCTACGCCTATTTTTGGGTAAATTTACACCTATAGGGGTTTTTCACATACTGGTGGAATATTCCTGAAGGTGTGGTAAATCTACCTGAAATATTTCCATTCCATTAGGAAAATTACTTTAGAGGTGTAAATTTACCAGGGAAAATTACTTACAGTTTCAAGAATATTCCACAAGCATGTGAAAAATCCCTATAGTGTAAATTACCCCAAAAATAGGCGGTAGCCAAGTTGCAATCTATTTTTGGGGTAATTTTACCACTTTTTTTTTAGGGTGTATATTTTGGAGACCTAGGACAACACACAATTTTGTTAAACTACAACAATTCCAAACACAATGTACACCTTTAAAACATATTTTTTTCTTGTTGTATAATTTCATAACATAATAGCATAGATTTTTTGCAACAAAAGAAACGATTTCTAGAAAGCTCGTTTTCCTATTTGCATTTATTATATTTGTACACAGAAATTTTCCATATTTTAAATAAGTAAGTAATATACCGAGGACAAAAAAAAAGACTCCTGTACATACAGCATTTTCTGCTATGAGTGTGTTATTTGTTCTGTATAGGATGATTTCAACGTTTAGAAAATGTGCTAATAGGCGAACAGTCTCAAAAGCGATTGCGTACGTTTGTGTATAACATGGGGTTTTCGATATATACGTAAAGATCTGAGTAACCAATTCGAAATGTCAGTGTTCGTATTATATTTCACAAGCATCAGGTGTGTTGCTCAAGAAATTCTTTATGTTAAAATACGGATTGTTTTAATTATTGTGTTGTAGCGATTGGGACTTTTAAATCATAAGTTGGTTGAATTGAAATATGATTAATTTAAAGGTATATAAGTATTGCAAAACCAGGTCGACGTATAAGGTGATGTTACAAGAAATAAAGGATTTGTCCTCTGTGATAAAATTCATTTATGCTATCGGAAAAGTTGTTTGAATGATAAAACTTGAATTTCGCGGTCATTTTGAAACTACAAAATTAATAAACATTGTTTATTGATTTGGGTTTATTAAAATAAGAAAAAGATATGCTGTATGGATAAGTGTTTTTATTATATTGGACAATTTTGTTTATTGACCGTTAGGTTAAAAAAGTAAGTTAGTAATAGTAATAATAACTCAAAATAAATATATGTACGTATCTATTGTGATGAATTTGATATGAGGAAAGACCTGGGCCCTTTAAAAATCCTGTAGAGTTTTGTTTTAACAAAGATGCGCAGTCTACGCCCTTGTGTAGTATTTGCAATAAACCAGCTATTGTGCGGTGTTCATGGTGCAAACAAAATCTGTGTTTTAAACACTTTTACACAGACTATCACTACTGTAATACTTACATAGCTTAATTACTGTATGTATATTAATCTTGTTCGCTATTACAATACATATATACCAATAATCGCATTACAGTATGTCATGTATTTTAACATTTATAAGCATTACAATGTTTTTCTAATTCTGTTCTATTGTTTCCGAAATGTTATAATCGTTACAAACACATTAATTATATTTATGCTCATTGAATACTTACATTGTACACCTACATTGCACGAAAAACTTGAAATAAATTAAGAAATATATATGTATGTATTATTTAATCCTTCGTCCTATGTAGCAAATTTGTTCATATATACGCACTAAAGGATTATGGTATTCTAAGAATGAATACATTTTATTAAGGAAATATATAAAACGAGTCACTAACGCAGTTGATAAAACGATTTATATTGCTACCACCGATAAAAGTTTCGTATAGTATATAGTATAAGTTAGTAGCATAGAAAGGTTGACCATAGCTTGTCGAGTAGATACAATTCTAAATTAAGAAATATTTTAGTAAGGAGAGCAGCGGAGTAACGATAACAAATAATTGTTGTTAATGTACTATATTATTATTATTACAATTATTTTTATTAGTAATCCTCCTTTATTACCATTGTTTTCTATCTAAAAGCTATCTTTTTTTGATGAATAATGAATAAACTTATTACTAAAAAAATGCGGGGGTATGGGGTACCCCGTCCCCGTTATTAGCTTTTTATGAAGATATCTACCTTGAGACATGGATATGCTGGAAATTATGTTAAGGATAAAAACTTATTTCTGTTATAGTTCATTTGATTTATATCAATAGACAAGTTTATTAATTTTGAAGCTTTATTATTTTTCTATTTTTACAATTATTAATTTTCTAAACTTTATACATCATCGTATTCTATGTAAAATCGGCCTTCTTTTGATGAATAAGAAAAAGAATAAATGTTAAAAAAATGGGGGTACGGGTACCCCGTCCCGTTATTAACTGTTGCGAATACGACGACGCCACCTTAGGCCATGCAATATGTTGCAAATTATGTTAAGAAGAAAATTTAATATCTGTTATAATTTAGGAAATATTTGCAAAAATTGAAAAATCGTCCAAACTTTGGAGGGGGTTGTACCCCAAAATCGTGCGGATACGCCGATAAGAAAAAATACGTGTCTCTTATTTTAAGGTACTCTTTCGATCTGTTAAGTTTCATCGAAATCGGAAGGGGACACCCGCCGGTGTTGCCTTGTCAGTATTAAAAATACGTGATACCTCATAGAAATAATAAAACATTTAATGAAATTAATAACATACTATTTTAAATTAACAAACTACTTAATAATTTTTTTTTTCTAATAAGTAATAAACTTTATTTTGTTAATACAATAAACTTACTTTTTTAACCTAACCGTCAATAAACAAAATTGTCCAATATAATAAAAACACTTATCCATACAGCATATCTTTTTCTTATTTTAATAAACCCAACTCAATAAACAATGTTATTAATTTTGTAGTTTCAAAATGACTGCGAAATTCAAGTTTTATCATTCAAACAGGGGGACACCCGCCGGTGTTCCCTTGTGAGTTAATTGTATTAATAAATAAAATTATAACGGTATTGATTGTTTCCAATCATTTCACTCTAACACATACTATTAGCGTATTCTTTTTACCGTCTGACTTAGCTTGTCTTATAGTTTTGTGAGTTAAGTTACGAGCTACTCCCTTGAAACGCAGTTAGTCGGCTGGTTTGGTCATTCGTAATGAGTAGTGGAAAGTGTTACCAACACAAGATATCTAATCTAATATCTAATCTAATCTAATGTGTAAGTAAAGTTCCAAGTTGCGACAGATTATTGTTAAATACGAGAGGTAAAAGTTTATTTTATTTTTCCACTGCAATGAAAAAGTTCCCAACAATTATTTATATATTACTTTTAGCACTTATATTGACAACAAATTGCATGCTATTCTATGATGGCTTTTATTTTCTGTAGTGGTAGGTTTGTCATCAAAGAAAGGCGAATATACTTGAAGAATATTTGGATCAAATAAGCATCAACCGAAGTAGCACCAAATATTTATAAAATATGGCTTCAATATTTCGCAAATATAAAAATAAATACTGCAGCATATTTTATAAATAATTGCTACTGTTAGGAAAGTGTGAAATATAAATCAATTGAGTTATAACTTACATCGCATTCACATACATTATAGTTACGCCTATGTGTTATTTACAATTTGGTAATCGTTATTAACTTATTTTAAGTTGTGTAATAAACATCACTTAAAACCCGAAATTGTCCAATTATTATTTTAATTTTATTTACGCGAATGTGAACAGGATAATTATGCAACACAATTTACTTTTTAACAATGCACAGTGTCACTAGTCACTACATATTATGACCTTGTGTGACATGCAATTTGGTGTCAATACAACTGTATTCTTGTTATCAAAACACGTAAAAATAATGTGGTTTTCAAGAAAATAACGTAACTGCAATTAATTCAATATTAAATTAATTAATTACATCGAAACAACAGAAGAATAGATAGCATATATAGATGGAAGTAAAATTTTGCAAAATATCTATGCTAACGAAAGGTGAAAATCACATTAAAAAGATACAATATACAAGGTGTTCTGCATCGTTTTGTTCAAACTTTGAGAGGGTCAAATAGATTTAATTTAATAATCAAAAATAACAAAAGTGGTAGGCAAATTTTATTTCGCTAGAAAAAAAAAATATATCTAAACTCCATCTGGAGAATTATTTGAAAATATTTTCAACTTTCTGAATGTTGTTTTTCTTACTGCCCCAAATGCTCTGTTAATTTTTTTTTAAGGATGAACCCTGCTGTGTCCCCAGGAAGGATTTTAAATTGTCAGATCCGTCATTAAAGGTTTTAAATTTTATATAATTTACAGCAGATTAAGAGTTATTTGAGGTGGCTGGTCTCAATTGAAATGCCCTATATAATTTGACTTTACAGTAGAGGTATTATTATAATTAGAGACCGGATTATATGCAAAGTGCATATATTGCATATTTAGGCATTTCTATACATATTTTTACAAAAGTTGCATATATTGCATATTTAAGCTTTTTCTTATACTTTCGATTAGTGAAAATTCCTAGTAATTCCTAATGTAGATCGACAACCGACAATTCTCAGAACGATAAATCTTTTACATTGGTTTCTCTAATACTTTTTTTCCAAGAACTGCACGTGTTTAATTTCGCCTAGCAGAAGGGATGTGGTAAATACGTTTTATTATTATTAATTCCAAATAAACTATTCATTCATTGAATATCTTTGAGCGAAACAGCATGTAATTGTGTTACGTTTTTAAATACTGTGCGTACATACAATGAGTTATAGCGAACAAAATTTCTTTATGGATTAAGCCATATCCTGAACTGGTAAAGGATGGCGACAAAATATTTTGTCGAGCCTGCAGTAAAGTGGTAAGTTTAATTTTACTAAAAGCTTTACAATTGTTTTTAAATTCTTTAACTTTTGATATGAAATGACAATTGTTGTTGTAGGTGTCTTCTGAGAGAAAATACCTGATTGATCAACACGCTAAAACTCCATTACATATTGGAAAATGTGAAAAACTAAAACGATCCGCATGTGCGCAGCAATCTATACGTCAATGTGTAGCATCAACTTCACAAAACTCAGAACAAGAAGAATATAATACGGATCTGTGTAACGCATTAATTTCGTCTAACATACCATTAACAAGATTAAACAATGTTAATTTGAAATCATTTCTGCAAAAATATTGTAAACATAATATACCTGACGGAAGTACCTTACGAAAAAATTATGTCACATCTTGTTGCCAGCAAACAATAGCAGAAATTCAACAAATTGGTAGGGAATAATTTTATTTATATCATGGTAGATGAAAGTACGGATAAGTGTGGCCGTTATATTGCCCATTTGTTAATAGGAATTCTTCATGACGATATTGCAGGTAAATCATATTTAATTTATTGTAAAGTACTTAAAAAAACAAATAATTGCCCAATTCGTTCAAGAAGGTTTATCAAATTTCTTTTTACCTGGAAGTATACCTTGAGAAAAATTTTTACTAATGTTGTCCGACACTGCACCATACATGATAAAAGCCGCGCAAAATTTAATTTTTTTTTATAGTATTTATTATTAATACCACTTGTTTAGCTTATGGGTTCAATAGTGTAGCCGAAGACATTAGAAATCAATTCCCTTTGATTAATGATTTAATTAGCAATGTCAAAAAAGTATTTTTAAAAGACCTTTACGAATCCAATTTTATAAGGAGCGACTTCCCGGTGTTAAGTTGCCTCCTGAACCGATTATTACGAGATGGGGTACATTGTTAGAGGTTCCAATTTTTTTCGCCGATAATTTTGAAGGAAGAAAAAAATTAATTCTTGAAATCACTGCTGACTGCATTGCTCTAAAAAACTGTAAAAAGATAGTAACATCAACAGAATTGCTACAAAACCTTTTGTATATTAAGTCACATTATAGCTTTGTTTCAAGTTCCATTCGTAAACTAGAACGCAAGGGATGTCGCTCTCGGAATCAGTCGAAATAGTAGACGAATTATATGTCTATGTAAGAAGGTTAAGGGTACAATAGGTAATTCTATATACGATAAATAAAAAAGTGATAAATAAAAATGCGGGGTATTTGAAATGAAGAAAGTTAAGAAAATTTTGGAGTGAAACAGTAAACGATTTCGACTTTAATTTAGTTTAAATGTTATTGCAAAGTTAAAAAATGCACCAATTACATCTGTGGATGTTGAAAGAAGCTTTTCTATTTCGAAACATATGTTGAATAGATAGAAGACAAAACTTTCTTTTACACAATTTTGAAAAACATTTAATTATAAATTGTTTTAGAAATATGTTGTGAAAAAATTTTGTGCAATAAAGTTAATGTTTAAATTTCTGCTCTTATTTATTTTATGTAAAAATTTTGCATATAGTTGCAATTTTTTTGCATATATGCTCAAGGTTTATGCATATTTTCTCAAAAATCGATGCATATATATGCGCATATATTCCAGTTTTTCTTTGCATATAATCCGGTCTCTATTTATGATAGAACTGATGAGGAGGAGTTTTCATAACCTCAAAACCGGAATTCGATTTTTATCCGTCACAAGCTAAACAGCGTAACTCGCCAACTACGATAACAACGAAGACAAAAACGATTTCGGACAATGCCGTGCGAGCATTAACAAATAATAAGAACAAAAAAAACCTGACGCAACTATACTTACATCACCTTTATTTAACTTGGTTTGAATTGTTTCGAGTTATGTAATATCGTATCATCTTTTTTTCTTTTTCATATTCAGTAGTTCGCTCTTAAAAGCGTTAACAATGTGCGGAAGATCTCGATTTATGCTTTCCTACTTCGTACATAGGTGTGTGCAAATACAGATATGTGCCCATAGGTTTTGTTTGTAATTGGATAACAGTAGAGTAAATTTGTGTTGTATAACCGCAATTTAAGAAATTGCATCCTTCCATGTTAATAATAAAAACGTCTTGGCGTGAAACTATGATATAGAATTTTATAATTTTAAGGTTATAATAAGACTATTATAATACGCAATATATATAGGTGATATTCATTTTAATTAGGCAGAAAAAAATTATATAAAAAGATAACAAGAAAGTTTTTTATGAAGAATTACACACAATTAAGGTCCTAAATAAGTATCAAGCGGTACACTTTTTTTTAAATTTTATTTATATACAGGGTATTCCACGTAACTGGTTCACTAAAAGTTTATGATGTCTATTATTTACTATTATTGAGATTTTGGCACCAGTATCTGTTCGATTGGAACTATAAATGCAAAATACCTTACCCAAAATATCAGTTCCGGTGACCGGAAATGGATGTCAACTTGTTATTTTAAATAGAAATGATATAATTTTTTATTCATTTTGGGATTCTACAACTATAAATACGTCAGTTTTATTTAGCTATTCCTATAGCTACATGTTGCCGTTTTTGAGTTATTTAAGTTTCTTTTTTTTTTTAGTCATAATCATTGCATCATTGAGAAATAATATCTCGGTTAATACTGCAAGTAGAGACTCCAAATTTGCTATGTTATGAATGTAGATATTACTCTAAGAAACGTAAGCACACTTTACGTTCTAACATACAGGGTGTTCAAAACTGAGGAACAAAGTGACATATCTTCAAATGCCAGAAAACTCAATTTTTTTAAATAGAACACCTGTATTTAATTCGAATTAGGAAGTAATTATCATCCCCTATCACTTTATATAGCATTCCCTATACCTATGTTTAATAGATTTTGAGATATGACTTTTGTTAAACAGACTAAGTAGCCCTATCTTTAAATGTTGTAGCTGGCTCTGAAATGGATTCACGACAAATTCATGTTATATTTTGAATAACCATACAAGAATGTCTGTTCGAATAGTCATTCTATTAATATTGCGTTTACGAAGTGTAATTACAATGATATACATAAACACTTTTGGTTAGTCAATGAATTTGACATTAATCCCATCAGAGCCAGCTACAAACACCAAAGATAGGCTACTTATTCTGTTTAACACAAAATCGTCATATCTCAAAATCTATTAAAGATAGGTATAGAAATGCTGATATAAAGTATAGGGGATGATATTTACTTCTTAATTCCGAATTAAAATAAAGGGTGTTATATTTAAAAAAAAGAATACTTAGTCTGTTTATCAAAAAGTTGCTCATATCTCAAAATCTGTTAAAGATAGATATAGGGGATGCTCATATAAAGCGATAGGAGATGATGTTTACTTCCTAATTCCGAAATAAAATACAGGACGTTCTATTTAAAAAAAATTAGTTTTCTGCATATGAAAATATGTCACTTTGTTCCTCAGTTTTGAACACCCTGTATGTTAGAATGTAAAGTGTGCTTACCGTTTCTTAGAGTAATATCTACATTCATAACATAGCAAATTTGGAGTCTCTACTTGCAGTATTAACGAGATATTAATTTCTCAATGATGCAATGATTATGACTAAAAAAAAAAAGAAAAACTTAAATAACTCAAAAAACGGCAACATGTAGCTATAGGAATAGCTAATGAAATCTGACGTATTTATAGTTGTAGAATCCAAAAATGAATAAAAAATTAGATCATTCTATTTAAAATAACAAAGTTGACATCCATTTCCGGTCAACTGGAAGTGATATTTTGGTTAAGGTATTTTACACTTATAGTTCCAATCGAATAGATACTGGTTCCAAAATCTCAAATATAAGTAAATAATAGAGCATCATAAACTTTTAATGAACCAGTTACGTGGAATACCCTGTATATTATATAATTTTACTACAAATATAGGTAAGTTTAGACTTGAGCATTTTCTTTTCTTATTTAGTTGTATTTAATTTCCAAACAGGAGCACGAGAAATGTGTTGTGAAAGCTGTGCGTTTATAGAAGAACATGTAATTCATTCGTTTAAAAATCAATTATTTTGTGCACACCTATAGTAAGGATTTTTTTTAAAAAATTGAAGAAATTATCAGGCCATATGTTGCTTGCGCGGCAATTGAAGTTTTGCTGCCCGCTTTCTTCGATATCCGAAGAATATGTTGTTTGAAGAAAAACTTGTTAACGAGACGTCCAACAGTACAAGTAACATATGGTGGAGGATCATCGTGAATTAACTAGACCTATATACAGGGTGAGTTTTTTATCTTGAGACAACGGAATATCTCTAAAACACTGTATCAAATCAAAAAAATATCCTAATAAGATTTGTTATAATGTAGGAGGCTCACTGAATGGTGCCGAACTCGATCCACCACCTCACCCCCTCCTCCTCCCCCCAAAGTGGGAGGGGGGAGAACTACAGATTTTTGTGAATGCGTTGGTGCTGGATTTATCACTTCTACGGTGATGTATTTAAATAACAAAACACACGAAACCCTTTTTTTGTAATTTCATATATTTACATGTAAGATATTTACGAATGTATGTCGCTTGAATGTGACAAAACTGTTTGTTACAATATAGTTTTGAACTAGTAGTCCTTTGTTACACTGACTATTTTCCATTGGTGGGGTTAGAAAAGTGATTGCGTGTGGTGTACAAAGGAACTCTAGTGGTCGTAAATTACAAAATGAAGAGGGTGTCTGACAGAATAAAGAAAGAATCGAAAAAGGGAAAGATGTCTTCACCATTAACTTCTTAGAACTGAAGGAACCTAAACCTAAATATGGGGACGTAAGAAAACTAAACTACGGAGTCGGGTTAGGACAAAACAAATGTATATAATTCTGTTCTAAACAGGGACACCTGTTCATTCGAAGCGTACACATTAATCGAAGCATCTTCGATAACAGGGGTGTCCGACAGAACAAAGAAAGAATCGAAAAAGGGAAAGATGTCTTCACCATTAACTTCTTAGAACTGAAGGAACTTAAATTTAAATATGGGGACGTAACAAAACTAAACTACGGGGTCGGGTTAGGACAAAACAAATGTATATAATTCTGTTCTAAACAGGGACACCTGTTCATTCGAAGCGTACACATTAATCGAAGCATCTTCGATAACAGGGGTGTCTGACAGAATAAAGAAAGAATCGAAAAAGGGTAAGATGTCTTCGCTATTAACTTCTTAGAACTGAAGGAACTTAAATCTAAATATGGGGACGTAACAAAACTAAACTACGGAGTCGGGTTAGGACAAAACAAATGTATATAATTCTGTTCTAAACAGGGACACCTGTTCATTCGAAGCGTACACATTAATCGAAGCATCTTCGATAACAGGGGTGTCTGACAGAATAAAGAAAGAATCGAAAAAGGGAAAGATGTCTTCACCATTAACTTCTTAGAACTGAAGGAACTTAAATCTAAATATGGGGACGTAACAAAACTAAACTACGGAATCGGGTTAGGACAAAACAAATGTATATAATTCTGTTCTAAACAACAACTTTGAAATCTTAAATGGGAATCCCCATTTTGTATTGCAGATTCGGATTCTACGCCATCAAGTATTTAGTTTTTGTTTGAAACTTTTTTTTCGATACGTAACAGATTGCGCTGTAATCGCAAAAAAAAAAACATAATTGTGAACTTCTAGAAAAATTACACAAAAACGAGAAGCAAGCAAACATGATTTTGTGTTTTTCATCATTTCAATTTTATTATCTATAAAATATTACCACTGTCATCTGCCATAACCTATAACTTCTTATCTTCCTCCTAAATCACCAATTTTAAAACAGGATTCAACAGTAATACGAAAATAATTTTAATATCACCTATACAAGCTAAGAATAAAGTACTCCTATTTTTAATTCTTTCGAAATCGCATCTTATTTAAATCCCAATTCGAAAATCATGCAACAGCATGGCAAAACATTAACGGTACCTGTTCTAACAGTAAACTTTTAAAAATAGAAAATCCATCGGTCAAGATTAAAGCAATACTTCAGGATGATTTAGGGACACGGCGTTTTTTTTTTTTTTTCTTTTAAGAATTAACTTCAGAATATTCTGTTCGTGTAGATGTTAGCGGTAGATAACACCTGCGTTCCTTATAACATTCTTAATTAATATTACGTTTTGAGAGCCCACGTGTATTTTTTAAAACTTTACTACGTTATAAAAAAACTTCTTTTATGGTGTCTAAACATCTCAGGGCTTAATGTTTGTAATTGCTGACGAATTTAATGAAAAGAACCATGAACATAAGTACCACCACAAACATATTTAAGACAATAGAAGCCGTTTGTTTATTTTAAAGGTTATTTTCTTTTGTTTTTTCTGCGGTATAATATAAGCCTTAACGATTACATGTTTAACATATAGATTCGATGCATCAGCATTGTCTACGCTTCCGTGATCATCTGTGTCATGTGCGAGCCCATCTTCATCTGACGCTACAAGAGACGTGGAGTAATTGCGGCATAGTCTTCGGGTATTCTGTCGGTCACTTTCACATTCCATTGAGTCGATCGGATGTAGGTTAGACATAATGCCGGCAACTGGTCCGGGCTTGCACACAACGGCAGGTAGTCGAAAAGATGAGGAGCAAGTTTTATTATATATTATATATATTTGGTCAAGATGTACACTAAATTGTGTCGTAATGATTTGTGATTTATTCCGTCAGTGATTGACGCAAGTTTACAGGTGCTATACTTTGGAAAATTAATCTATAGTTGCTTTAGTTATAAATATAAATACTTTTTTTTTGATAATTTATTATGTACCTTATTATTTGACATATACAGTCAATGGGTGACTTTATAAAAGAGGAAAAACTGTTAATATGCGTTATTTTCCTAAAAAAAAAGTTATTGTTTACAAAATATTCTGCTTTTCTTGAAACGTTCAAAAACATATTTGACAAACAATCACTTATAAGTGCAACACTATTGCAGGCGCGGTACTTTTATCTTTCAACTAAAGAATAATCAGTTTTTCATAAATAAACAAGTTTAAAAAAAAAAGTACCGATTCTTAACTTAAAACAGATCTAACGATCATATAATTCAATATAATTTCCTCCAACTTATAGTACACATCTTTCAACTGTTTTAATAAATGAATTGTTAAACTTTGTGCATAGCAGTGGGCATATTAATCTCATCCGCGACATCCCTTAATGCTTGTTTTAGTAATTTTTACCCGTTTTAGACAAATGAGAGTTAATGCTTCGTATCAGACGGTAGAATTAATAACGGGTAACAGTAATTTTAAATCATATTCATGTAGAATTGAGAGGGTTAATGATTCGGAATGATTCGGAATTTGAATGTGGTGGGATAGATACAGCGGGGCATGTTTTATTTGAATGCCCCCTCACTGGTAAGTGGCGGTCGCGTATGGAAGTTAGGACATTAGCCTCAGGGGTTAAATTGATAATGATATTTAGATGGTTAGAAATTTATAGGTGGCGTTACACATTTTAGGGAAATGAGAGTTAATTTATCGTATCAGGCGGTAAAATTAATAACAGATCATGATAATTTTAAATCATATTTATATATTTTTATATTATTTTTTTTTATATTTATATAGTTTTTAATTTATATAAATGATTTACCGCAGGCAATGCCAGTAGATAGATGCATTCTTTTCGCTGATGATACTACTTTATTAGTCAAGTCAGCAGAGATCGAAAGGTTTGTGGAGAGAAGTAATTTGGCAAATAATGCAGCGAGCTCTTGGTTTTCCTCAAAGAAGCTGGTTCTAAACGAAAGTAAAACAAAAACAATTGTCTTTTCCAAAAGAAACACTGAAATAAATAATCCTGATTCAATTAAATACTTTTCCTCGAGCCTAAACTGGGCTGGGAAGCGCATACTGATTACATTGCAAATAAACTTGGAAAAACATTATTCCTATTAAGAAGTTTGTCAACGTCGGTATCAGAAAGTGTCTTAAAAGCCGCTTATTTTTCTCTTTTTCACACAGTTATGTCATATGGAATTTTACTATAGGGTCATAGCTATCCGAGTCTTAGAATTTTTGGGCTGCAAAGAAAAGCTGTGCGGATTCTAAGTAATTTATCATTTCGTGCTGACTGTCGAGAAGCATTTACTAGATTAAAAATTTTAACTTTTCCACGCCAGTTTATGTTGGAATGTCTTATGTACGTTAAAAAAAATATAAATTGTTACTCTACTAATGCTGCATTTCACGGCTATAACACAAGAAACAAAAATGATTTAAGCATTAAGTATACTCGTCTCAGTTCCACACAAATGATGTCTTACCATCAAGGCATAAAGTTTTACAATGTTCTCCCACAAAATATTAGAGATCTAAGCAGAAAGTCATTCGAATGTTGAAAAAAATGAAAAAAATTAATTCATCAAGCTTTTTATACAAGTGAGGAGTATTTTCAACACTTTTTGTAGTTACACCTCCACACTTGCTGCTCACTTTGATTTTATTGTTACCGTATTTATTATATTATATATATTATTAAATAACTTAAATTAAAATTATTAAATTAGAGTTATGACTTGTGTAAATACTTTTGTATAGCCAGCACCAATAAATTATATTCATTTATTTATATAGAAGTGGGAGGGAGGACGGGAAGGGGAGGGGGAGAGGGTTAATGATTCGTTTTGTGAATATGGTGGGGTAGATACAGCGAGGCATGTCTTATTTGAATGTCCACTCACTGATGAGTGGCGGTCGCGTACGGAGGTTAGGGCACTAGCTATAGGATTAATTAGAACTAAGTTATTGTTAAGTATTAGAATCGGCACTGCTGTTGTTTTGTTTATTTTTAGGCCATTACTTCTTTCCTCCTTCAACCTCCAATATGTGAAAAAGGCTGTCCAAATTTAAGGAAACGTGAAGGCTACTTCTTCAGCACTCAGAAGGATAATAATAATTTGCAGCTATCAGTAATAAGGTCTGGGACTTCTTCCCAGATCCTCCCAGAGTGAGGTTTTTGCCATGGTTTTCCCTTATTCCTCGGCCATTGATTTTATATAAATATATTATATATAATCAATGTCCTTGGCGAATGCTGGGAGATAACGCAAGCCGCTCCATGGGCATATTTAATAACAACTGAAGACACGAGTGGATGGAGGTGTTATGTTACAAAATCAAACTTTTTCAGAAATTAAGTTTTTTTACGTAATTTTTCTCAAAAGCAGTGTAACATAACCCTTTCATACATTCACAAGACTCGAGTGTTCTTGAATTTCTGGAATTTTCGATGGTGCTATGTGAAAGATAGATACAAAACACCTTGATTCATGCAGAAACCTTCATCCACTCGCATCTTCAACTGACAGCTGACTGATTTACAGTAGACTCGCGATTATGTGAACTAATCACATTTCACCTAAAGTAATATTCATATGGTCGCGAGACTACTGTATTATATTTTTGTTATTAAGAATCATAGGGAAATTATTTAGTTAGAGTACGAACATTTCAATTGTTATGGAATCCATACAGAACTTGCAATAGGTAGCCTCGTGTGGTAATCTTTAGGTGGAGCCTGGAATTAGGATGATTTGCAATTATTTAGCTTTCCATAAATAAAGTGTATAATCTAAGACACCGTAAATAGATCCAATAAAACACAAACAGTTTCCAAAAAACCGTTACACTCCATTAACGAATATTTAAATATTCAAAGTTCACGGTTAACTAGATCTGTATTGCCAAAAAAAAGACCTCGAATCTTTTGCATTCACTTGATATATATAACTGAGAGAAATATTTCTATTCTCAGTCAAGTTGTAATGGTTTCTTCAAGCATGATTGTGTTATTGTTTTTCATCAATTTATACACCTTTATTAGAGGTGATGGTTTGGATCTACGTAAGTACAAATATGTATTTTCTTGATGGACATTCTATCTTTTGAGATGTTCGTTTCTAGCCTCCTACATACCGAAATGTGCATTAAGTGACCCAAAATTTAATGAGTGCTTCAAAGAAAACGCCAATAAGGTTATTCCAATTATTGCTAAAGGTACCACGCACATCTTTCCTCGCAAAATCTACATTTATCACCTGTTCTTTTTCAATCGCAGGTGACGAGGCACTGGGTTTCCCTTCCGTGACACCTCTTCTTCTTCCAGAAGCGCCAATTGTCGGAACTGATGTCAATTACATCGTATACGATTTCTATACTGACAATATCAAAGACATAAGGATATCCAAAGCTTCGTAAGCAATGCTACTTTGCCTGTTAACTGTTTTGTTGGTAATCCATCTTAAATAGGTTCGATTTAAAAGCGGGAAAAATGATCCTGAACGCAACATTAGAGCAATTACACATAACAGGCAAGAATTACACCATACTTTCTGGTAAAATAGCGGGAGTAGGAGCCCGTGGTCACGGCGCCTGCAGTACGACAAACGGTTAGTGAATAATTTGTGCTGGTATCTCAAGTAATGCTTCAACATTAGTGTTGGGTACGAAACTTTCATCATCATTCACGATAGATCGTCTGGTTCTTCAAGCAATCTACTTCACTCATTGCGTGAATGAAGGGCTTGTGCATGAAGTAAATCTTTCACGAGAATAAACGTGTAGCAACCGGTTTGTATGTAAACAATTTATTATTTATTTTATCAATAAGGTATTTGCCCAAAAACTAAATTGTTGCAACTGCTTGCTCCTGCCTTTTACGAAATATATCCATTCATATCGTGAAAGCAACCTTGAGCCTTCGTTTCATTCGTTATGTGGCTTCGTACTGCAATATGTTATTCATAGCTACTATATAGGCGAATGAAGCCACGTTCATTGCAACATAAATTGCAGATGGTGTGAAATTCGACTACATTGCCGATCTTCGTATCGTTAAAAAGAATAAAGAAGATTATCTAGAACTAGTGAATCCCGACTTTGATTTTGTCTCAGATCGTCTGCATTGCCATTTCGAAAATCTGCAAGGATCTGATGGAGGTATACGCCTTTACGTACTCTTTATAATGTTGGATACGTGATAGATTTTTTTTGATGTTTTCAGGTGATGTCGGTGAACTGGTTCAAAAGGATTGGGAAAAACTTTACAAACAATTGCAGCCTGCCTACAAAACTTATCTAACGACCATAGTGCATTATCCTCTGGCGGGAGCTTTCAGTAAAATACCCTTGAATAAGTGGTTCTTGCCTTAAAAAATATTGTTAAAATACGTGGTGGTGTTTATTGTTTTTATACTAAAATTGATAATAAATAATTATATCTAAAGGTCTATTCTGCTATCTATTTTTTTAAAGAGAATTGAGAATAATCGGAAAATTAAGCCGTTTTCGAAAAAATATTTATAAAAAAAAGATATTCAGGATTTAATATGGAACACAATGAGCTACTCATATACAGGTTGTTCCATTTAAAAAAAATATCTTGTTATTTCTTATATATTTTTAACTTAAGCTGTTACAACAATATATATTCCAATTACACTACGTTACAAATTAAAAAAAAATTAAGTACCCACAATTTTTCGTGTTTATTTATTTATACAAATCGCTTAATAAGAACACCTATGTACTTTTTTTCTATCACGTACTGTTTTTTGGGTACGGTAACTAATAATTATTGGTAAAAAACTTAAAAAATAAACACATTGCTTTATTTAATTATCAATAATTCGATTAAATTAACGACAAAAAATTAAAACTAACGACAAAACTGATTTTGTTTTGTTAATTAGTCCCAAGCCTGGTGAAATGCAAGGGGAAGGTGGCCGGCGCTTCGCAATACGTATCTATCATGAAAAACTGAAAAATCGCGAATATCTCCAAACCTTTGGAGATAGACACAATGACACTCGTATAAAATCGAAAGAAAATGAAATTTTACATCCATTTATGTAAAAATTGCTATACCATTCAATTTAAAAAAAATCAAGTTATCCATTTTAGTGTTCGAAAATTACAGAGCCCTATTTAATAATTCTGTAATATAAACGCAACAATTTTAAAATAAAAGACGTGTGCTGTTTCATAATTAAGCGAAAACTGAAAACCGCATCTTTCTAACTTTCGTATTTCCGAAGATATTTTCAAACACCGCAGACATTGCAAATGTCATTTTTTTTTTTTTCGAAAAAACGTCATGTAATTCGGAAACGGTACAACTTAGCCCTAATGTATGCCTAACGTATTGATATTTAAATTTAACAAGGAATCCAAAAATACAATAATATACAGGGTGTTCCGTTTAAAATAATAAAGTTAGTATCTACTTCCGGTACAACCGGAAGTCCGCCATTACTGAAACTAATTTTAAAATGTGTAGAATATGATTCGAGCCAACATTTATTTGAAACATTTTTTCAAAAAAGCAATAATAAATCTGCTATGGACTGTTGCATCTTAGGCTGGACACCCGGTATGTATATCAGGTAGAATATTTCAATATGTCCCTACGAGCACGAAATGACATGTAAATATGCATATTGTATCTATGAGGGGATAAAATGTGAACTCTACCGTCATTGAAAATCCCAAGATTTTGTGCCGGAATCGGCATAGCCTATCTAATGCCATCAGTGTATACTTTAAAAACAAGACGTGATAGAAACAATAAAACATCCAACTGCTTACATATTGTAACTAATTGAGCTAACGTTTTTTAATAAATGAACTTTGCCATATAAAAAACTCACCCTCTATATACGGCATAGTTTGGTTTTTAATATCAGATTTTGGTTACACTAAAGATTTTTATTTAAGAATTATGTCAGTTTCTTTTTATACTGTTATTTAATAAAAAAAAATTAAAGCCCGAGCAAATTTTTAACTACTCGAGCTTAATATAACAATATATATACAGGGTGTCCCACCGAAATGGGTCATTAGAATTTTTCGGACTTCCAATAGGAATTTGCAAACTTATCAAAAATGATGCAAGTAATACTCTGCACCCATTAAAATTGCACCATTCAATTTAAAATAAAAAACTTGATATTGACAGCCCAAAAGTGCTACAAGGCCAAAAATATTTTCTTTAAACAAATCATAGTCGGCCGTGACTACTCTGCAAGTTCGAAAAATTCTAATGACCCAATTCAGTGGGACACTCTCAACCCAAGAGAATCATTTTTCATTCAATAAGTACGCATTTTCCAACTTCACACAGTTAATAGAATACTATTATAACTAACTACTAACTAATTGACTATTATAACTACGAATAGAAGATATTTCAAATACTTTCATAGTTTAGTTCAATGAATGGAGACTAACAATAGCATATTAACCCTCAAAATTATGCATTTATTCAAGTTCCTTTCATTATCCCACGAATTTCAATAACATCGTAAAGCCGTAACCTACTAATCTTCCAACCATTGTAGTAGTAATTAATAATAATAATACGACAAAATACAATATTCACATATACCAAGTGCTTGCCTATACATACACATCAGAGAGGTTTAAACTACGTTCAAAATCTGACTTTCAACGAAATGAACGTCTGATGCCAACGCTGCTATTGCAAAAGAATCGTTTAAAGATTGTACAACACAACTTGTTTATGCGGTCCCGAAAGGACCTTGTCCGCTAAAAGAAGACATATTGGTACCCTATACATCGTAACACGATGTAATAATATACAATCCGTCGACTCGCGTATAAGAAATATCAGCTGACACACTTAGGAGATTTGAAATATTACCTGGCGGGTAAAACAGTAGCGTTGCTTAAGTTATTATCTAAAATGTTCAGTTTGATTGTGATATACATAGGTATTTGAAGAGTTACTTGAATAGTGTTGTTGAAAATCAGATTAGATGTCCTGCCATGGTCTCAAATACTTTTCTGATTAGAGTAGGGCTATGCTTTTGTTTAATCGTTGGTCACAGTGCAAGTACGGATTAATCACTTCGACAGTTTGTATGTTATAAAAATATGTGCAAAAAATATTTATTACAAGTTAAAAAGATAATAATTGTAAAGATGATGCTGTAATGTTGTCCATTTATTTTGAAGATACAGTCGAACTCTACGTTTCATGTTCTCAAAACCATTTACAAGGAGTTGTAGGGTTATCCAAATTGTGTTGCTTATACAAGGTGATTCTCAATATATGCGACAAACTTTAAGCGCTGATTCCTGGGGTTATTTTGATCATAAAAGTTCATAAGAACATATGTCCAAAATCGCTTAGTTCTAAAGTTGTACAATGTTTAATAGTAAGTTAACATAATTAATTTTTTATTATAAATTAACAAATAATTAGTAAAACAAAATTAACTTATACTAACTGTTGAAAATGACTGCCCCCAACTACAATACAAGCTTCTATCCTCCGTCGTATTGACTGGCGAGTCCGTTCTAAAATACCAGGGGTATTTCGAGTTGCTTGAAAAGCTACGATAATACGATTTCTAAGTTCATCGACATTTTCAATGGGAGTCGTATAAATTAATGATTTAAGGTGACTCCAGAGAAAAAAGTCCAAAGAATTTAAGTATGGAGACCGAGGAGGCCACGGTTGTGGACCTCCCCATCCTATCCACCGATCTTGTCCAAAAACTCGCGAGCAACTAAACTAAAATGCGCTGGAGCACCGTCATGCATAAAATACATTTGTAATCTTAATTGCAACGGAACTTCTTCCAGCAGTAGGGGTAGCTCCTCTTCAAGAAAATTGCGGTATACCTCGCCATTTAACCGCATCGATAAAAAATGTGGACCTATCAAGTGATCTCCAACAATTCTGGCCCACACATTGACAGAGAATTGACGTTGATGACGGGCATTCACTAGTTCGTGCGGATTTTCTTGGGCCCATATGTGATTATTATGAAAATTAATAATCGCGTTTCTAGAGAAAGTAGCCTCGTCGGTGAAGAATATTCAAGCCAAATAGTCAGGATTTTGTGCGATTTTGTGTTGCATCCATTGACAAAAAGCCACTCTTTGCGGAAAATCTGCCGGCAAAAGTGCCTGCACCCCTTGAATGTGATATGGATACAACAGTTGATCTTTCAATATTCTCTAAACTGTGACCTGACTAGTGTTTAAAGCAAACGCAATTTTTCTGGTGCTCGTAGTAGGATGTTCCTCAATTTCATTTAGTGCCATTTCTTCAACTTGTGGAGTTCTCACTGTAGATGGGTGCACGTTATCAGTCGTCCGTTTTTTAAAATTTCCCGTTTCACTAAGACGTTGGTGAAGACGGGCAAATATTGAATGATGCGGGATGATACGGTTCGGGTATCCTTCTTCATAAAGACGTCTAGCAGCACGCGAATTTCCATTGGCAAGACCGTAAACAAAATGCATATCACACATCTCAGCATTCGTGTAATTCATTTTAGAAAACAGCAACTGGCAATAAACTGAATGAATACTCTGATAACTATTGACAAATATTGAAATGACATATAAACAATTCCCTCTCAACACAATAGTTTTTGAAGAACCAACTGTGATATTATATCGTGTTAGTCATAGTTGATAATTTATTATTAAATATTCAATAACTGTAAAACCACACCATTTTGGACATATACTCATATGAACTTTTATGATCAAAATAATCTCAGGAATCAGCTCTTAAAGTTTGTCGCATATATTGAGAATCACCCTGTATAAAGGTCATGACAGGCGGATAAGCTGGTAAAATCTACTTCTGCTATTTTTTTAAAATATAGAACAACCTGGTCATTCTTTTAAGCCCGTTACAAAATATTATTTGTTTTTATTTTTTTTAAAGGAAAGCGTATATCCCTTAAAAGAAAAAGTGTACAGGGTAATGATCTTCATGAAATTCAATTTTTTCCAAATCCCGTGCGAACTCAAAGCAGTTAAAAGCACCTTCTTCTCAAATTCACTCCGTATCGATGTGCAAGGTCAACTTCGTTTCGATGTTCAGAAAACAATGCGAACAAGTGTCGCAATAATATCCACCTATTTTCCACGGTTTCCGTTGAAGAATCGACAGACGTATGTACGTATATACAACAGTGAAAATTGCGGTCGACTGTGATTTAATTTTCTATTGGACTGGCACAGTCATCGCGAACAACTTTAACGCGCGTGCTGTTAGGAAGATATACATGGTGTACAGTGAAAGTACCAGGTGAGAGTCATGCGCCAACATACTGGTATTCAGTGGTGAGGCACGCGAAAACGGTACACACTACTTACTCAATTCTTGAATAAATAAATTCAGTCACTGTTTGTGTAGGATATATAGTTTGTCTTAGTCTTTATTTAATCTAATTTAGTTGATTTAATGCTCATCTAAAAGAGCTTTAAGACAAAGAAAGTGTTATTACATGTATGTCTACAACAGTCTGCTTGCCTGGTCGCATAATCTTACTTGTCAAACAAATATGCAAACAAATTGTTGTTCTTTGATTTTGCTAATGCAAAAAATTGATTATTTCCCTCAATCTGGCGTTCCTACTTGTATATAATATTTAAGACTGCTATTGTTACCATTGAGATTGGCCTATTTTGAAAAGCAGATAAAACGGTCGACTACTTCTTGAACACTACTGCCTTAGTGGCGTCATTTAATTATTTTGCTTCTCCTATTCACATGTGTAAATTAACATTGCAGCGGAAAGATAGAATTTTAATAAAGAACTAAGAAAGATAATAAAAATTTTAAATGAAAAAGAAATAAATAAAAAGGTGAGAAGAAACAATTGATAGCAGCGAAGATCTACATTCATCAGTGCGTGCCAGATTAGTGCTGCCGCTTGTAATTTGTTTGGAAAGACTGTGTGAAAGTTTTTATGTATAGGGTTAAACCCTATATGTTCCGATATGGCATATATCTTAGTCCAAAGGGTAATAGATATTGAGATATTTTAACATTTATAAATTTTGAATTTCCAGGAAAAAAATTACGATTATATATTAATAACTTTTTTCATTTTCATGATATCACGCTAAAACCTGCTTTTTATGGAAGGTTAATATGCATCTGTCTTTAAAAAGAAGCTAGTAATTAAAGCCCGAAGTGAGTTGGAAAAGAACTATAGACCTACCAATTCTCAAGTTTGTAAAGATTTTTTTCTTTCTAATTTATTAATCAAGTCATTAATTAATCTGTCAGTACCTAATTTTTTGATACAAAAAAATATTAAAAAATTAAAATGAAACTAAAAATTATTAATAATTAATTTTTGTTACTTTATTATATTTGGTTTACTTTCGTTATATTTTTATCCTACTAGTTATTGCTAGATATATACACTGAGAGAAATATCCTTTTCATTTAAAAGGAGTTGCATTAAACCAAAAGTTTTTACGTTTTCTATATGGCCAACATGATTTGGTGTTTCCTTGTAAAGGAATAGAATTTAAATAAAGCATTTCTTCGGAAATAATATATTTTTTCGTTGAAACAGTTTATTCTTTTAAGTGAAAGATATTGACAGTTGATTCAAGTCCTCTTTATTTCGAACTTGAAAACTATGCAGATTGGCAGAAAACCGTAAGCATTTTGATTCAAGAGGTTTTTCCTTTTCTTATAACATTTATTCATTTTAGACTTAAGCGTAATCACAACAAAATGCCGTGATCATTTTTAATCGAAATGAAAATGAAAAGGGGGATTTGCCATTAGAATGTTGTCAATCCTAGTAGTAGTATTGGGGGAGTTGGTCGCAGTGACCATCCTCTAGCACTCTACACTGTAAAAAAAGTTGCCTACAATTTTACAGGTGAATTTGCTTCATAAGGTAAAATTTCTACCATCTAGTAAATTTCACATGCTGATGTATTTTTCAAAGATTGTACTGTAAAATTCGTATGTAATATTTATATGAACTGTATATTTGCCGAACGCTGACAGTTAAATAACCTAATAACCAATCACATTGCGGCGTATTCAAGTAAAAATAAATATAAAAGATCCTCAAATTTTTACCCAAATTTAAATACCCAAAAAAATTGTCAATTTTATACTTTTAAGTAAATTTTGATAGCAAACATAAAATTGTACATGTTTTTTTCCTGTATTTTCCTTTCGATTTTTTATTACATTTTAAACTTACATGAAAAAGCTATAAATTTTACCGAAATCTTTTTTTTCCATGTTAAAGTGTTAAATATCCTAGAAAAAACATGTAAAACAAAATTTACATGATTTATTGTGGTAAATTCACAACATTATTACATGTAATATTCCTAATTTACCATGGCAAAATTACTGTAATTTTTTACAGTGTAGTGTGCCGTTAAAGAAATCGTCCCTTTCAATTTTTTTTCATTTAACGCTTTTCGAAGAATACACCGATATGTTAAATGGTTTTTTGTGCCGGAATCCCCCCACTAAAAATTTGAATATCTTAAAATTTATTACACTTTGAACAAAGATAAATATGTTTAATATGGTTAAGATAATGACCACACCTTTTGTCCGTACGAAGAGTTGCATCGCTTTGCCAAACACATACATATATACAAATATTTTTTGTCGTCAATGTAATTTATTTAGATAAAAAATATATTTTTTAAAGAAACATTTTGATGATTTCATAGAAAGCAGTGACATTAATCTTAGGTTAGTATATTTAATTCAAATAAATTTTCTTTGTGTAAAATAAATGTTTTTAAAATTTCTTTGCGAGAAAGAATATTCTTCTCACTGCAGTAATAGATTTATGCTTTCTTAAAGGAAGACTGCCTTCTTTTTAATAACCAAGTCAGATAATCTCGTAACTCAAACAAATGTCTCCATCCTTTTTTATCAAACAATTTCTCCCAGGAAATTATATCTATTATGATGTCATTCTGTAACATTTTTTTTTTTTATTTTTCAACATTGTGAGATTTCATCTGTTGCCTATGCATTATTTACATTATTTTATATGTATATAAAATTGAAAGGTCTGTATTATGAAATTACATCTATAAAACTCGCGAGCAACAGAAAATAACGATTAACAGTTTATGTGTATGCATGCATTAAGGAAAACAGTTTGAGGAAATAGTGAAAAGTTGCGGCATCGTACACCTAAATATGGACTTTGTAAATAAATGGGAATCTATAAAAACCTATATACCTAGGTATATGCATAATAATAGCGTTGGTTTGTGATTCTCTTATTTTACCGCGTGTATATGTCGTACACGTGACCTCACGATCTTCTTATGTTAGAGGAAGCGGCTGTGATCTGAAGAAAGTACGATAGATATACAGAAGGATTACGTAAGGTGATTATGTCGAACTGGTATGGTTAGATAGTCGTTTGTCAAGTTTGACATGCGCTGAGAACATCTGACTATCTAGACTATGAACAGATGATTATATCCGAAGAAGCTGTGTATATACACAGAGCGAAAAAAAAAATTGAGCGTGCGTGCATGGTGCTTTATTATAACTCGTCATAGGTATTATAGGAATAAAAATTCTTTGGCAATTTGTAGGTACCTCATTATCAGGTTATAATGACAGTTGTTTTATCTTTAAGACATTTGATTGCTCTTTTCTTGTCGTCCTGGAAGAGGATTAATATACATTTCCTGCACAGACCGATTGACGCAAATTGGGTTAAATGTTACTCCTAGTTAGTACTATTGCTAACTTTGTGAATATTGCAGCTACGATGTTACGCATTTAATTTGCTAAAGATAGAACATAATACTTATTACTTAAGAAAAAAAATGTAATGTTTAAGCTTCATAATAACAACAAAGAACAAGTAAATAACCGAATAACCTGAACAGACGATTCAAAACAAGCTTTAGAAGGATAACAATTACCCCAACTGATTGAATGGAATCCTTATAGAACTTGGCGATACGCTTAAATGTTTAATACATTCTAATATATTGTTTATGATTATGAAGGGTGCATATCAAGAGATAGAAGCCCCAAGATGAAAGCAATTCATCTATTTCTAACTTCTAACACATGTATTATCGAGTATTAATAAGCAAACACCTTTATTAGCACGGAGATTTATCTGTCCATTGCGTGTACGTGATTCAACACTAGTTATGACGGTTATGCGTAAACACCGGTAAAACTATCAGTTTCCCCGAAAACACACGAGGTGCAACAAACTCAAATAATCATAGTGTGGCAAGTTGCTACTTATTATTAAATACATGAGTTTAATAGCAATTAGTATTATTGTTCTTTTACTAACAAGGAAACACCGGCGGGTGTCCCCCTCCGATTTCCATGAAACTTGACAGATCGAAAGAGTACCTTAAAATAAGAGACACGTATTTTTTTTTATCGGCGTATCCGCACGATTTTGGGGTGCAGCCTTCTCTAAAGTTTGGACGATTTTTCAATTTTTGCAAATATTTCCTAAATTATAACAAATATTCAATTTTCTTCTTAACATAATTTGCAGCATATTGCATGGTCCTAAGGGTGGCGTCGTCCGTATTCGGAAAAAGTTAATGACGGGGGACGGGCACCCCGTACCCCCCATTTTTTTTACATTTTCTTTTCCTTATTCATCAAAGAGAGCCGATTTCAGATAGAATACGATGATGTATAACAAGTTTAGAAATTAATAATTTGTAAAAATAGAAAAATAATAATAACGTTTCAAAATTAATAAACTTGTTCTATTGATATAAATCAAATAACTATAACAGAAATAATTTTTATCCTTAACATAATTTTCCACCATAACATGGTCTCAAGGTAGGTATCTTCATAAAAAGCTAATAACGGGGACGGGGTACCCCGTACCCCCGCATTTTTTTAATAATAAGTTTATTCATTATTCATCAAAAAAAGATCGCTTTTTTATAGAAAACGGTGATGTATAATAAATTTAGAAAATTAATAATAGTAATAATAACTCAAAATAAATATATGTACGTGTCTATTGTGATGAATTTGATATGCACTTATCTACGCATACGTGAGTTTAATTAATTATCAGTCACTTTAGATATAATTTGGTAATTTGCATTATAAATTAACGCCATAAGGATCTGGTGATTAATCATATTATTATATAGATAAAGATGCGCAGTCTACACCCTGGTGTAGCATATGCAATAAACCAGACTATTGTGCGGTGTGTTATGTGCAAACAAAATCTGTGTTTTACACACTTTTAGCAGACTATCACTACTGTAATACTTACATAGCTTAATTACCTGTATGTATTTAATCTATTCGCTATTGCAATACATATATACCAATTTTCGCATTACAGTATGTCATGTATTTAAACATTTATAAGCATTAGGTATAATGTTTTTCTAATTCTGTTCTATTGTTTCCGAAATGTTATAATCGTTACAAAACACATTAGTATTATTTATGCTCCATTGAATACTTTACATTTACACCTACATTGCACGAAAAACTTGAAATAAATTAAAAAATATATATGTATGTATTATTTAATCCTTCGTCCTGCAAATTCGTTCATATATACACACTAAAGGATTATGGTATTCTAAGAATGAATAACATTTTATTAAGGAAATATATAAAACGCAGTCACTAACTACAGTTGATAAAACGATTTATATTGCTACCACCGATAAAAGTTTCGTATAGTATATAGTATAAGTTAGTAAGCATAGAGAGGTTTGACCATAGCTTGTCGAGTAGATACAATTCTAAATTAAGAAATATTTAGTAAGGAAAAGCAGCGGAGTTAACGATAACAAATAATTGTTGTTATGTACTATATTAATTATTATTACAATATTTTTATTATTAATCCTCCAAATTTATTACCATTTTTCTATGTAAAAGCGATCTTTTTTTGATGATAATGAATAAACTTATTATTAAAAAAATGCGGGGGTATGGGGTACCCCGTCCCCCGTTATTAGCTTTTTATGAAGATATCTACCTTGAGACCATGTATTATACTGGAAATTATGTTAAGGATAAAAACTTATTTCTGTTATGTGTAGTTCATTTGATTTATATCATAGACAAGTTTATTAATTTTAAGCATTATTATTATTTTCTATTTTTACCATTATTAATTTTCTAAACTTGTTATACATCATCGTATTCTATTGAAATCGGCCTTCTTTTGATGATATGAGAAAAAGAAAAAATGTAAAAAAAATGGGTACGGGTACCCCGTCCCCCGTTATTAACTCTTTTGCGGAATACGGGACGACGCCACCCTTAGCGCCATGCAATATGCTGCAAATTATGTTAAGAAGAAAATTTAATATCTGTTACAATTTAGGAAATATTTGCAAAAATTAAAAAATCGTCCAAACTTTGGAGAGGGTTGTACCCCAAAATCGCGCGGATACGCCGATAAAAAAAAATACGTGTCTCTTATTTTAAGGTACTCTTTCGATCTGTTAAGTTTCATCGAAATCGGAGGGGGACACCCGCCGGTGTTCCCTTGTAAGTATATGCTGTAGTTAGATACAGTACCAATAGTCACAAGTAATACGTTACTTACCACATATCAACAGTTTGATTACGATTATTACATAAGAATTTGTCAGGTGCGCTGTTTAATAGCCGATAATAAGAGCACTATTTACAATAAGAACTTGCATTCAGGAAACTGCGTGTAGTCGCAGGTATTAATTGAGGAGAATAGTTGCAAGTAAAACTTTGTGTATTGTAAATGATTTTTTATCAAGTAAACACTTTACTTAACCCATTTTTCTTCAGTGCAATGATCTGATATTCAAAATTTATTTGATTTCAGTCAGAAGACAAGTCACTTATTGATAGATGTCAACAAAATATCAATCGATGTGACATTTATATGTCACATTATAATACAACAAACAATCGCTGATTCCAATCAAGTACGCTGATTTATTGAAAAATCATACCTTGAATTACAATTGTGAACTAATATCAGTGGTCTGTAACAAGTAAATGATCATTTGCAAACACTTTAGTTTAGTTATTATCAGATTTCGCCTGTTAGTTTACTAAAAAAATTGTGCAGCAAACATGTAACAGCAAAATGAAGGTACTCTTGCTCAGATCTCCGCCAATGAACTAATGACTAATTAGTAAAGTTTAAGATTGACCCAAATTGAAGTGCTCTAATCCCTTATTATGTTTAACAAATATCGTTAGAATATTGTTTGATATTGATTAATAAAATGAAAAGAAAATAACGCCCTGCATCTCAAAAACGAAGCGATATTCGAAAAAAAAATACCACATTTTCGTCTTAAAATTTGGTCATTTATTTTGTCAAAGAGTTTAGGAAACAGTTTATGGAAAAGTTGGCAATATGCACTTTATTTAACCTTGATTAAATTCATAAAACTTTTTGATTTATTTTATTATTATTTTAAGTCGAAATGTCGTAGATCACCAAATATCAAATCAATTAGAACATTAACTATGCAGTTATTTTCGGAAACCATCACAGCACCAAAACGATGAAGTATACAGACAAAAATGCCATGCACAGGTGCTCTGAGCCACATTCAGCTCATAAACGAAGCTGCTGGGTGCGTCTTTTACTTTCACCAAGTCGGTCAAGACGGTTTCCAGGCTGTTCACAAACTTTATTATATGGGTACGTAACATTATACAGTCTGGTGTCATAGACATCAATACATCACGTATACAATAATAATTTGATCGCTATAGTAGATCGTATATAGATATTTATGTTAAATAAGAACTAAGTACTTCCATTATATACAGGCTATTCCACGTAACTGGTTCATTAAAAGTTTATGATGTTCTATTATTTACTTATATTTGAGAATTTTGGCACCAGTATCTGTTCGATTGGAAACTATAAATGTAAAATACCTTAACCAAAATGTCACTTCCGGTTGACCGGAAATGGATGTCAACTTTGTATTTTAAATAGAATGATATAATTTTTTTATTCATTTTTGGATCTACAACTATAAATATGTCAGTTTTCATTAGCTATTCCTCTAGCCTACATGTTGCCGTTTTTGAGTTTAATTAAGTTTTCTTTTTTTTTTAGTCATTTATCATTGCATCATTGAGAAATTAATATCTCGGTAATACTGCAAGTAGAGACTCCAAATTTGCTATGTTATGAATGTAGATATTACTCTAAGAAACGGTAAGCACACTTTACATTCTAACATAACAGGGTGTTCAAAATGAGGAACAAAAGTGACATATTTTCAAATGCAAAAAACTCAATTTTTTTAAATAGAACACCCTGTATTTTAATTCGGAATTAGGAAGTAAATAGCATCCCCTATCACGTTATATGGGCATTCCCTATACCTATCTTTAATAGATTTTGAGATATGAGCGACTTTTTGTTAAACAGACTAAACTTTTAATGAACCAGTTACGTGGAATACCCTGTATACTGTGGCTATGTGGAACATATGTCAATTTTGACAGCAAAATTTGAAGAAACGCTGTGTTACTAATTTCATTACAATGATTGGATGAAAATATTGATTTGTGCATCGCGGAAAGTAGCGTACGATCAGGATAATCATCATGAGACTACAAACCATATTCTCCTTCGTAACTGTAACTTTGGCGCCTACGCATTAGAGGACTGCCCACAAACTTATTTCCTTAACTGGACATGTAATTATTCAATAATTACAATTCCTGTAATTTATTGCAGTAACATTAAATTAATTGCTCAAAGAGCAGACATATAATACAACATTTTTTGACTATTTTTTGAGCATCACATTGTTTTTTAATCTTTAACCCATCAAATCCAAATTCAAAAAGATTTTTGATAAAGTTTTGGTAAATTTTTAATATACACAGAGATTCAAAATGATTGTCAATTCCGCTCCTATAGATAGTAACAGGGTGTAGGTATATGCCGCGTGTTTGTAATGAAGGTTTGAACTAAGTCAGTGTTGGAACACAACACACTGTTACAGTTTCCTCGAAGAAAATTGGCCCTATTATTCGTTGCCTGGACATAGCTAACCAACTCCAACTTTACCGGATGCAATGCGTTTCTCGAAATTCGTGTGGATTTTCTGCAGACCAGATACAATAGTTTTGTAAATTGATATAAGTCTTCAGATAAAACCGGCTTCATCCGAGAAAAATGATTTGTTTAGCAAGTCATCGTCGCTTAAATGTTATTAAACCAATGACAATATTCCAATCGACTATCGTGATCAATGGTAATAATTCCTGTACCGTAGAAACTTTATAGGGATGAAAATGTAACTTTCTTTCGACAGCTCATTGCACTGAAGTGTATGATAAGCCTATAAAATTATAAAATGTAATAAACTATTTCACTTAATGTTAATATTGATTTTTTACCTGTTTGTTGAGCTATTACGACAGATAAATTCCTTATTTTTCTTACAGTATTCAAAATACTATTGTTGGTGATATTAGATTAAATATAAACGACTTGGAAAAATTATAAGATAAATAATCGAAAGATACTACAACACGCACGCCAATGTCGCTAAATATCAAGAAAATTTATTTAATGTATGAAATTTGTATGTAGCTAACTTCGCTCATTAAATTGGTAATAAGTATAGATAAATTTTTCCGGAAAACAGTTTTTTTCTTACGACAATCATTTTGAATCACATGGTACGAGACAAAAACATTTCATCAGTAAAAATTAAATTAAAATCCCTAAAAAATATATCAGTAATCTTCTACGCTTTGAATTATCGAAAAAGAAATGCAAAATTTAACCATTTTGTTTTATTTTAGTTAATAATAAAAATATAGCAAGAAGAACATGCCCCATTTATGCAAACATCCTAACAAAAAGTCGAATTACCTGACTATATAACTATGTAACTAGCTTCCTTCCTTCATAATATGTAAATGCACAACTAACAAGTAAAACGGTGTTTTACTCAATAACTTTCCCCAACAAAAGCTATATTTATATTATAGATTGTGAGACTGTTCAAACACTTACGAGCAATACTGTATACGCGGACACTTTTCATTAATACGGATTCGCAAAGTTGGCCGAGAGCTAAAGTGAAAACACTTTTTCGCGCTCTCTTTCAAACAGGAATTCGCACAGAACGTGTCTCAACTCCGTAACACTTTTTTTTCATTATTAATATTCTTTATTCAAATCAAACAACAATAGAAATGAATAATGCGAACATTAACGGTCCTAAATTAGTACCTTGGCGTCGGGCAATTAATTAAAAATTACATCAAAATACTACAATGAAATGCCCGCGATATATAGAGGCGAAAGTATTTATTTACTATTTTTTTTTTCCTTCTTTTTAAGTACTTAAATATTTTATATTGCCTACATTAATCAAAAATTCAAAGTCCATTTAATGACCTCTAAAAACAATCGGCGAGCATTTGAATTTGAATGCCAAAAACAAATTGACAGGATAAACAACGCAAGACTTTCACTGCTTATTTAGAATCACTAGTAGGGACTTTTTTCGTCACATACTGGAAGTTTTTAAAATTCAGGATGAATACGCAGAAGTGTCAATAGCATTTGTAATTTTTTGTTTATTAAATTTGTTCGTTAAATGTACGGAGAAACTTTAATTACATTTAAATCTAGCGCCGTTTCACTATCACTTCAATATTAAATAGATTAAGATGACGCTATCAGCTGATAATTTTAGGTTATGTTTGTTATAATTAAAATATATATTATTTTATTAAAGATTAACATCATTAATATCATGCTATGTAAATTCATAATCTGATTGCACAACAAACATTTTTTTTTTATCATTCCGACAAAAGACAAACAAAAAAAATCAACTAATACCTACTTCCAAACAACTCATCTGATTATTTTTTTAATCTTATCTAAACCAACGCGAACACGAAGTTATTGGTATCAGAACCGGATGCGAGTCAATTTCACTTATTCCGATAGATAGATCCATAGATTTTCCGAACAATACGCGTACACACACAAAGCGAAATTAGAGTTTCACGCACAACCGCACATATAGGAACTATTAAAAAATATAATTGAATTTATTTAACAAGGCGATTTATCGTGGCCTTAATGATAACTAAAGGAAAATATCGGATGCAATAGCAATTAATGTGATTATAATTCAAAACAGAAATGTACCGGAAATGGGTAAATATTTATATAGTGCAATAAGTTGTAAGGAGCCTAAAAAAATCGATGAGGTGTAACAATAATGAAATTACAAGGGGGTTTATAAAGCATGTGTATAAATAGGACAAAGTATGTAATATTTGTAAGAGTCTAGCAAATACCTGATGAAGATATGGTCAAAACAAAATCATGCATTTTCACAAACAAAAAACAAACTAAAACCTTAGCTGCCTTAGCAGAGATTAGAGGTTACGTCATCCGTTGTACATTGGCCAGTGTTACCAATAGCAAAATCGAAAAATTAAAAACAAAAAACATTATTTAGAATATTAGACTTGAGATGTTGCATTCCGATTTTTCCTATATATCAATTACATCACCGAAAAAGGTCTGATTAAATAAATTTTATTTAAGTAATTTATCATCTCTTAGGAATACATTAAACAATTATATAAAGAAATATTTACTCTCAGAAATAAATTACATAAAATTTAATTAAAAACGACTTGTAATTTCATAATTGGTATTAATAATATCACCACACACTTTACAACCATCAGTTTGTTTTGTGATTGAAAAAGACGCTTTTCTCTGTTTTATATTAGAAAAACGTACCCGTATGAACTTTGTATTTACTTTTTGTATTAGTTTTTAGTGTTTTTTTTTAACTGTTTTTAATATAACATTGTAAATTATAAATTTAAACACATTCGTACACAAAATTTAAAAGTGTGGATGTTAGACTATTCCTTCATCGAAATCTATAAATATTTCTTTTTCATTATTTTAATATTAATAATACGTACTTTGAAACTTAATGAACTTTTGATTTTACTTTGAATTAATTTTTTATTTGGTAGAATTTTGCTTAGACCGATCTGACACAGTACATTTTCTGTACAGAAAATAAGTTACGCATACATTGTTTATTAATTGCTCGCCTGATCCTGATATTTCGAGTTTGAACGATTGAAAGGTTGGCAATTTGTTAGACTTAATGTATGCTGGGCTATCACAAAATAATAAGTGAACATACACAAATATATGCTAATTGTCAAATTTAAATTTCCCGCCACAATTGTTAGTGAATTCAACGTAAAGGCATTAAAATAACTATTAATATAGTACAAAATGGTAGGCAATTTTATGTTTCAATATTGAAATTACCAAGAATAATGCGGGAAATTTAAATTTGACTATTAGAGAAATAATAAAAAAAAAAAAACAAAGATTAGTCATATGTTCGTGTTTTGAAGCTATTGAGTTGTAGAACATTTTGTTTGAATCTTCATTTTATAATTTACTGGAATCCAAATAAAGAAGTAGGGCGTGCTTTAATGCTTTAAAAAAATATTGTATGTGTATACCTAAGTTGGTGAAGAAAAGTGACCTTGAAAACTTGTGCATGAAAATGTATACGATTCTGTGACAGAAAACTGTATCACGTCAAATCGGCTTTAGCAGATTTCAAGGTTTATAAAGTACCTATTACGTTTGTATTTGCTTATATAACTTCAATTTAAATATTTCGATTAGTAATAATAGGATTTTCTTGTAGTTATAATAAATTTAAAACTTGATAATACAGATATTCTCAATCAATTACTTTAATAGCAATTTATACATCCCGGTTTACATGTTTCGACTTAAAGAGACCATCTTCAGGGCCATCTACAATATTACGCACAATAAGCTACATTCACATAATAGAATTTCCAATACTTTTCCTAGTAGCAAAATTTAAATTTCCCGCAATTATTTTTAGTAACTTCAACATTGAAACACGAAATTACCAATGATTTTGTATTAGACTACTAGTTACTTTGATGTCTTTCTGTTGAAATTAATGAAAATAATTGTGGGAAATTTAAATTTTGCTACTGGGGTTACGTCAATACAAAATTAAAATTAAATTATATGTCATAATTATAAAATGTTAAGTGAGTATGAAATAATATTATAAATTGAAATTTCATTAAATGAATATTTAAATTTAAAATTTAACACTGAGACAAAGAATTATATAACATTTTAGGGAGATATGAGACATCTTACATCGAATAAACGAATATTATAAAAATTCTTATAAAAAGGTGCAAATATATAAGTATTTATAAAATTCAGGTGTGGTAAAGAGCCGTTCATATTAAATATAACAATAAAAATATATCAAATATTTAAATCAAATAAACATTTTATTCCATAGTCAATCTTTTCAATTTAATTAATTCTAAATTGGTCATTCTTATGCAAGGTTTCAATATCAAACTCGATAAGCGATAAAATTTAACAAGGAAACTTTAAAATGCGGATGTTTTAGCAAGGATAAGCACAACTATAAAAATTATCAAAATAACAACACAAACAAATGTCAAGTACAAAACTGAGGTGCGGTAGAAAAGAAGCGCATATGAATTAAAATGAACAAAACAATGATTTAAGTGTCAAATATAAAAATAATGGTTTTCTGTTAAAATCGATCTGTTCATTAATTAATATCACATTTTAGTCAATAATATGTTTATTAATTGCATATGCCTCTAATAATTTCAATTTAAGACCTCTTTTATACACGCGTGAAGTAAATCTGTATCATTTTCATCTATATTTTTGTGTCCTGTGTTTAAATGGTGTTGATTAGATGATAGCAGTAATTTGTGTTTTTGATTCTTTTATTCTAATTTCCTGCCTGTTTTGTCTGTTGTATGTCTTGGCAATTTCTACTACATACTTTATATTTATGAAGTTTGTCAATTTTGTTTTTGTGGTTGCATAATAAAATTTTAGATTGAAGATAGGTTTTTAGTATTATATTGTGATAAAAATATCCTATTTTATTAGAACACTATTGTAAAGAGTGTCTAACTGGATTTTTTTATTTATTTATTTTATTTTCTAGCCAAATCATCCAAACAGGAAAATCTTTCAATTTAGTTATTTGTTTATGATATTATTTCAAAATTCTGTGTGATTGAGAGATAAATTATATAGAGTCTATGGAAGTAATAATTATCAATTTTTGCAATTTTGTGGGTAGTACTTATTAGGTAGAATATATGTATTATCACTATAATTTCAATACAATTTGAACAAAACCATGAAATTTAAAACAGTTTGAATGATAGAAATATGTTTTAGTTACAAACAATTCCAATCCAAGCATTATACATTATAAAATGTTATTTCAACAAGAAAAAAATCTACGATTCCATATTCTTACGAATGACATTTTTTCAAAATTTTCACCATATGCTAGGTTTTTCGAAACCCCGATGAAGCGTATCGATTTCCATTTGTCCTGTATATACAATAACAATTTATGCTGCAATTCTCATGTTACATTCGAACTTTAAACCAATTAATTGTTCCATTTTATCTGATCGAAAAACCAAAATCTATTAAACTCGGGTTGTCAAATCGCTTGATCAGCGGCAGAAGAAAGTAACTGAGTGACCCACTTCAAGAGGAGCAAGGCCACTCTCACCTCCTTCTCAAGTCAATGTCCCAACAACTTCAGACAATTTGGTATTCCAGGTGAACATAAATTAATATTAACTAATATAAATTCAGTGTGTAGATATTCAATATGGAATTCGTCAAAATAAGTCAAGCACATACAAATATATACGGGAGAGTTTAACATGAATTTTACCATCTCTAACGGTTTTAAACGTCAAAATCGCTGAATAAAAGCGAAATTTTACATGATGCTAATGAAGGAAAAGTTAACGTTATAATTCACTTCTTAAATTAATAATAAATAATATCGATAATACAAATCGTATATTTTACGGACGCTCAAAGCAACCTCGGGCCGGTCCCCGGACTTAAAACACAACAGTCGTAATTTTTATTCATAAAAGAAAGTTTACGCGGCGACAAAAATAGGAGTCGAGAAAGTTTTAAATGAATTATATACGTACAACACTCGCATATAGAATTCTTTAACGCAGGAACGTACAGCATCGAAGTCCGTATGGTAGCCTACTTTTTATCGGCAGACGATTCAATATACTGGATAATTTATTCCACTCTTCGAGTTTCTATTTTCTTTTTAAATAGAAATTGCATAATTACTTGAAATTGTATTGGTGAAAAATCGCGATTGGTTAACAATTGAATAGTTGGTTTCGCGCGATCGGCGCACATGCGCGCAATCGTGGTAAAATGCGGGAAATTTGAAATTTATACATTTTGAGCATAGTATCTTATATGATTTGAGGAAAAAAAAACATTGATTTTAAAAAATTCATGGAAATTAATCCTGACCTGGCAGTGTCGTGTAATATTCCTCACTGTTGTTAGGGGTAGAAAACCGTGTTCGACGCGCACATAAGCCGATCTACTCCGTACCGACCGTAACTGTCCCCACTGACACAGTTTCTCTTGCACCCGAGCACAGAACCTCCTGGACCCTATACAAGCCATAGTTCGGACTGTTGTGAGAAGGTAATCACCGGTCGTAAATAGGAATCGCACCTTTCCACACGGCCGTGGGGACCGCCTCTGTTTTCCCTCTACAACTCAGCTGATCGTCGTGTTACCTCGCGTCTTCGCCGGCATGGCCTCGCAACTCTTGAACAGAATCACCGTCGCGCTCCACGGTCTGGAGAGGGCTATCGCGTTCGCGTTCGGCAGAGGACCTCCACCAGGTGAGTGAACATTACATAACACCGAGGAATTCGCGGTAACCACGTTCGTTTCGCTCACGCACGTTCATACCTAACCTCCAAAATTTTTGACAGCGGGAGCTTTGTGCATCGCCGCCTTAGATATCGAAGGTAAACAAACGGGAAATTGGTCCTTAAAAGACGTATTAGGCGATGGATTCCTCTGGGCTGTTCCGAAAAGTCGACGTACGATCGAGAAACGTTTGAAGAGAAAATTCGGCAGCCCCGAATATGTAGAAAAGATAATACGACCGAAGGCAACGCTGAGAGTGTGCAATGTTTGCGGGGACGACCACGAAGTCGGGGTTTTATGTCGTAAGTCTTTCTCACCTCCTCGAATAAATCACGCATTAATACTTTTAACCAGCCACTTGCTACAAACGTGTCATCGATGAGACTAAAGCGATGCAGGATAAGATCCAGGAGGAATTAAAATTAAGCCCCGTCGAGAAGGAAGTCGTTGTGCTGTACGATGGTGAAAAAGATGAGAAACCTTCGGAATTTTGGGAAGGCAAGCGTATCGTGGAGATGCAAAAACCCAGGCCGTCTTGGTTTAGCAAGAATTTAACACAAGGAACGACACAACAGCCGGCAACGACTAGTGATGTGAAACCTTCAGATTTAGGGTAGCGCTTATATGTAATGTGTTGTATTAATAGTTATAATTCGTAATTAAATTGTTTAAAAATGTGCGAATGCTTTTAATTTTATTCATAATTCACAGATTTCCAGCTATTTTTTTAAAAATCAAAGGCAATTTTCTATCAAAATGATTACAAAACTATTAGCGTAGTATATCAAGTTAATTGATGCTATACAGCTTGGAATATTCAAGCCAAAATACCTGACTTTCAAAAGGTTTCATTAAAAAAAAATCATATAAGTATTTGTAGAACAATTCTTGGTTTTATTGCGTGACCGATAAAAAAAATAATCCGTTTTGAATCAACCGGTAAATAGAAGTAACAAATTTCGGCACATGCGCGTCACGGAAAATTGAAAATCAATTGTTGCGCGCCCGGAATGCAAACAAAAAGTCATTCACGAGACCCCTTCTTGGCGAAAAATAAAATATGGCGTTAGATTTCGCATCGACATACAAGGTGTTAGTTTTGGGCGATTCGAACGTCGGCAAAACGTGCATCGTCCATAGATTTTGCGACGAAAGATATTACGACACCTATATCTCGACAATAGGTGAGTCCGCCCCATCTTCCTGTTCACAAAGACCGCTCGATCTCAACGCTTTATATACCTTTATAGGCATAGATTTCAAACAGAAAATCATCAATTTGGACGGGGTGCCGATAAAATTGCAAATCTGGGACACCGCCGGACAGGAGCGATTTAGAACATTGACGACCGCTTATTATAGGGGAACGATGGGCATTCTTTTGATGTACGACGTGACGAATTTGGAATCGTTTAATCATTTAACGTATTGGCTGCAGAATATCGAAGAGGTGAAATGAATTTCTGTTGCGGAATTCGTGTGTTATCATAATTTTTGCAGAACGCATCACCGCACGTTACTACCGTATTGGCTGGGAATAAATGTGAGTCATCTGATAGAGTCGTTGATTCGGACAGTGGAAAAAAGGTAAGAAATTAATTTTGAAATTCAAATTTTGTAATTAGGAAGTTAGACGGTAGATGGGGTAGATGCAGCCTATAACAGTCAAAATTAAAATTGGTGAATACAAACAACCTTAGTTTATAATATGTTTATTAATAATAATTTACATTCAATTATACATGAAATATAAATGAAAATTACCTAAATTCTTTAACAGAAGCCAAATCTTTGCAGTAAGTACTTTTAAATACATCTAAATTACAATCGATTCAATGTAGTGATCATAGGTAGTGATTTAGAACAGGTTTTTCTAGAAATTTGTCGCAGATTGTTTAAAACAGCAATGGAATTTCTAGTATCACAACGAGAAATATAACACTGAAGTTGTAGTCAAAACAACGGATCACTACTAATCACTACATTGAATCAATTAAATTAACTTTTGCAGTAAAATAACGTATGGTTTGTATGATTAGATATATGATTTGAAAATTAAATCGTTTTGTAACAATAAGCATTTTTTCCCGAGATATCGTTTATAGAAACTGTTTTCAACGGTATGTAATCTATCCATTTTTTCGATGTTTTGCTAGAGCTAGTACGTATTTTTACGAGTTTATGCCTTAACATACGTGATTATTATTAACCCAGTCATTTCATACATCGAACAAGCAACAAAGACAAAGCTGTGTGATATAAATTATTGAAAAAGAACTGGCGCCAATTTCTAGTCCTTTCCGAACAATTCATAACCTAACTTTCAACTTTCAATTACCTACGTAATCTACGTATTTGTGGATATCGTTACTGGTTATAAGAGTAAATGCAAACAGATTTGTATTAATTTCCTTAAAATTCACGTAGAAATAGCAACAACACAATTAAATGAAGCTTGTAATTAGATATTTTATTAATTCCTTGTCATCACAACATGTGCAGCATTAATGATATTCGTATTAGCATAACATTTGTTTGGTAGTTCTAGTTGTAATATTAGGAAATGTTGTTTATAACCCCTTACATAAAAAAAAATAAGGAAAAACTATAGAAAAATAGCGATACATCATTAGATATTTTGTATATATAAAAAAAACACATAAATTGGTTTCAAAACAAAGTAAAGTTGTCAAACTTTCCAGATGGCGGAAAATTTCGAATTACCCTTCTTCGAAGTGTCATGTAAGAATAACATTAACATAGAAGAAGCATTCGTAACTCTAGCACGACGAATACGCGAATTAAGAGAGAATAAAGTAAGTTTTTACACTACAAAGAGACTCATCGTATGTACAAAAAGGACGTGCCATTCGTAATCACATGCCAACATTTTTTTTTTATATATAGGGAGATCCGTTTCAGGAGTTACCACGCGACGATGCCAAATCTCTAAAGGCGAAAACAGACAACCAACCGCGCGGCTGCTCTTCCTGTTATTTCATTACGGCGGGAGATTTAAAAAAAAAACTTGTAGCAATTTGTACCGATATGTTTTTATTGTACATACATAAATAATGATATTAAAAAGATGTGTACTTAATTGTAATGATAATATCACTATAGCACGGACAACTAAATAAGATTTTATTTACACACGATAAATAAATAGAGATATATTTGAATGTATTAGGGGGAAGTAAACATATGTGATGATGTAACTGTCAATGTCAAACTGTCGAAAATTTGGGTCCGTGGTTAAATAATTAGACTGATTTCATTTCATCATTTTTTTTCTTTTTTACAAAGAGAAACATGAGTCACTTATATTAATTTTACACCTAGATTTTTAATAATGACAGTAGTTGTACTAATGGTAGATTTAGCAATTTTTAATATAAACGAGGTAGAGATGAGGATATAAGTTAATTTGTATATAAATATACGTATATACAGGGTGTTCACGATATTCACTAAGGTAAATTTATATCGTAAACACTCGGTATATTGCTTGTTATAGTGTTTCATACATAGAATAGATATTATAATCACATCGTTAAGTGAATTAACGTTATTTCTTAGATGCATTCATTCATTTAAATATTTATTATAAATAAATAACTCATTATATTCATCACATATATACAGGGTACGTATGAAATAAGGGATCAGCAATATGTATTGATTATTTTTAAGCGTTTTATAAAAATAGGCGAAACGGATATTGAGCATAATGCTTATAATAAAATGAATATGATTTAAAATGCAATATCACGCGATTATTTTACATACGTAAATGAATTTATTGCTATGCATCCTGTATATATTCACCATAAACATTTTTCTCACGTTTCATCGCTCATATCTAACGGTCCTAGAATTATTACAATAATATCTGCATGTTATTCATTCATTTTTACAACAAATAAATACGAAATAAATATGATCACTTTACGTAGGGAAGATTAAAGAAATTGTAGGTTATGTGTGTATCCATTCCAGTGCGGAACTAATAAATATGGTCACAAATGTGTGCCAGCTCAATATTGTAAAAAATAAGTCTATTTAAAGTAATGAATTTGTTTATGATAACAATTTTTTTTTAAGATATATTGCCACTTTCCTAATAACCAAATTTAAATTTCCCGCAAATGTTTCAATACTAGCTTCAATAATAACCAGTATTAATGTAATATCCTTGTTTGTGTAACATTTATACACTAACAGTAAGTTATATAAACAATAATAATACAAGCCGAAGGTAATTTCATGTTATAACAATAATAATTGTTAGGAGAGCTTTAAATTTGGTTATTTTTAGGAAATTGTCAAGTTTCTGTCATGTGTGAAATTAATATACTTATAATTTGTTCCTGTATTACTCAACACATTAAAATATCATAAATTCATTATTTAAAATCATATAATGCTAAAAGTATACTCTCAAATGGCTGTGCTTCTTAAATTTCTAAACATTTTTATTTTTACTGTTATAAAATAAATTTTATATTGTATACATTTTAACACACTACCCTAATAGCCAAATTTAAATTTCCCGCCACAATTTTTAGTGAATTCAACGTAAAGGCATTAAAATAACTATTAATGCAGTACAAAATGGTAGGTAATTTTATGTTTCAACGTTGAAGTTACTTAGAATAATTGCGGGAAATTTAAATTTGGCTATTAGGGTATCTGCTGATTGTATTCGTTAAAAATAACGATTTCATCAAGGATTTAGTGTTATATCTTTTTTGATATATCTGTATAAAATGTGAAGGTATTGTTATTATTATTATTATTGTAAAATACTTTTTTGTTCGACTTTAAATATAATATGTCACTCTTGATATCTTAAATTTCAAAAGTAATGCTATTATATTAAATATGAGTTAAGTTAGTTGCTTGTATATGTTTCTTATTTCAACAAAATGAAAACAAATTAGTCAAAAACAATTACATAGTAACAAGAACTGATTGAAAAAAAGACTATTTACACGCTGCCTTGTATAGGTAAATAAACTAAAAGCGATTATTTAAAAATTAAGATTGAGATATTGAGAAAGTGTGAATATCAAATATGGAATCATTCAATCTTTCTTTACATTTCCCTACATACTTCCAAAAGTAATATAAATTGAAATAAAACGCACAAAATCTCAATGAAAACTAAAATAACGGAATTTTAGTTTTGGTACACTTTTATTAGATACCTGAAATTTATCAAAATTAATTTCAAAGGGATTTCCTAATAACTAAATTTAATTTCTCCATAAACAACATCAACATAAAGGCATTAAAATATCTAGGTAATTTCATACTTCAAAGTTGAAGTTATTAATAATAAGTGCGGGAAATTTAAATTTTGTTATTTGGGTTGTATAACCAGATATAAATGTGGGATTTTCTAGATGAATAGTATATAAGACGTACAAGTATTATTAATGATAATAACAACTAATAATCGTACTGTTTTACCAAACTATACAATATTAATATAGAAACCAAAAAAAAAAATCACTTGCTTCTCTTACAAGATCGCTTTGCTGGGACCATTTTTAATTGCGTTGATGTTGATTTAGTTCGGGGCCAGTCGGTCGCCGCACGAAACCGACCGAGCAAAAACGAAGAACGGTTCGTTTCGTGCGACGGCCCCCAGAGGGCCTAATGTGTGTGTTGTTGGAAAGGTAGATTTCTCGAAAATTGTGATAAATTCGTTTATTATAATGTCGATCTGTCGATGACGAAGTAAATTTGTAGTAAACGCAAAAATATATTTGTTGGACGTCTGAAAGGTATAGTCTAAAAAGAAATAAATATTACGAAAGTATAAAACTAGTTGGAATTTGTGAATATAGCTTTAAATATAATAAACTGTAATGATTATATATTATCGAAAACGGTGATGTGTGTAATAACATAAATGATAATTGAATAAATAAAGGTATATAATTAAAAAAAAAGCAGAATTTGTGTGTTAATTTTTTATCCCTGTTGGATTCATTCGAATATCTTTAAGATAAGACTTTAAACATTTAACGACGACATATTCTGACGAGTATTAAATAAATAACACTTAAATAGTAGTGGAGTTGAAGGTTAAACGCGATGTTAACAATTGTCTTTATTAAAACCTTTTAAGTAATGAACCCCAAATAAACAACAAAATCGATCATACAAGCTTTCTAGCTTCGTCCGAGCAAATCGAAAACGGACTATTCAAGAACTCGCGTGAACTCAAGTTAAATATCGTAGGAGGCACCTTATACCTGCGTTGCCATGGTAACCACCTTATAATACCATACACTGCCATACACACAAAATAAATTATCGATTTTGGTCGTGAACCGACTGAAATAATGCGACTAAATAACTGGTGCACGTGGTCTAATATTTTTAATGCAGCGGATCGGTTCATTTCACTACAAACCGAGGCGGCATCATGTCGTTGCTCTGCAAGAACAACCCCAACAAGAAGTTGGTCATCATGAAGGAGATCTCCTTATACGACGACCGCAAGACGATGCCGTTCTCCGAAATTAATAAACTAGTCGCCTTGAACCATCCTAATATAATCAGGTAATAGTTTAATAGAGAAAAAAAGAGAGTCACACTGTATTTATATTAAGACGCACCGAAATTGCGATGTTGCCAATTGTGTACAGCACCCGAAATTATTTTCCGCACATATAGGCACGTAATTTATAGATATTTGGGTCATTATAAAAAGGACGACTCCATAATCGTAATTATGGAGCACGCGAACGCTAGAAGCATCGATAGTCTGGTCGAATATAGAAAAAGCATCTATCAACCCATATCAGAAAAACATATCCTCGTGATTTTCTCGCAAATATCCAATGCGATCACGTATATGCATTCGAATGGGATTTTACACAGGTGGAAATGATTATAACCTAAAACGTCGATGTAAAACGTCAAAAGCGTGTTTCTTTTTAGATATTTAGCGCCGCAAAAGATATTTTTGAACAGCAACGGTACCGTGAAGATTAGTATCATTTCGAACATGATGTTTTCGTCCCAACAAGTGCCTCACTATCTTAACCCCGAAGTGGTAAGTGACAATGTCGATTATGACGTCCTAGTAACCATATTTTCCGCCATTATTTTTAGTAAATTCAACGTAAAAATATGAAATAGTTATTTTGATTTAACGTAATATAAAATAGTAGGTAATTTTGTGTTTCGAAGTTGAAGCTATTGAAAATAATTGCGGGAAATTTAAATTTAATTGGTTAATGGGGAAGTCATAAATGAGTGAAATGGAATCATTCGCTTATTAGGAGCTCAATTTTATAGTATTTGGATTATGAATAAATCATTCGATGACAGTGATAGGCATAATCAAATAGTTAACTTTACCCAAATTAAGAAAATCAACTTAAATCGAATTTTCAGTGCCTCGGTAAAGAATATAACGAAAAATCGGACGTCTGGGCAATCGGTTGCGTCCTCTACGAATTAGCCTGCTTTAAGAAACCGTTTCGAATCCGAGAATTTCCTCGAATTGATACAGCAAGTGTTGAAGGTAAGTAGACAGATTGCGTTTTCATGATTAGTTTAACGACTTAACTGACTTCGTATATGGCAGTGCAAGCCAAAACCAATACCGAAAATTTATTCAAGGAGTTTTTCGGACGCCGTTTGGGCCATCTTGCGGGAAAATCACGAAGAACGGCCCACGGCTAAATACATCTACGAGATAATGGTGCCGGATCTTTTGAGGAATTTAAAGAATACGCCGAAGAAACTGTTTTTCAGCAATTATTTTAATAAAGGGTATGTGATGATACAAAATATGTTCAAGTTTATCTCTATATTGACGTTTTAAACTGTCAAAATAGAGACTTTCACCGTAACCAACCTAAAACATTTAAACGTTTATAGGACCAAAAAATTTTCCGTCTTATTCCAATTGGGTTTAAACAAATTCTTCGATCTAACCCCTATAGAATTACCAAATAAGAAGATTATAAGTTTCGTCACTAGTAAAACGCACTACATCGCCATAACTGAAGGTCTGGGGACTTTTATTTTTCACTATAAACGTCATTTTCTCGTAAATTGATATTTTGCAGATAATTTAGCATATACTTGGGGCGATGATAGTTTCGGACAATTGGGACATGGCAACGCTCTGAGTAAAGTAAAATATCCGATATGCGTGGAGCAATTACGAGGAAAATTAATAATAAAGTCTGTTCAGCGTACAAGGTGATGCAAAAATAGCACTACTAATGAGTAATAATTACAGAGCGAGTGCTGGGGAAGGGTTTACAATATTTTTAGACATAAACGGATTACTATATAGTTGTGGTGATGGTAAATACGGATGTCTGGGGCACGGTAATTGGAACAGCATTACAAAACCAAAACTCGTAGAATCTTTAATAACCAGACATATCAAGAACGTTAAATGCGGCTCAAAACACGTCGTAGCATTAGATTCTAAAGGGGATGATCTACGCTTGGGGATCGTCCAAAGACGGCCAATTAGGTTTGGAGAATATAAAATATTGGTACACCTGTCTAAAACCCGTACATAACCTCCAAATAATAATTTCAATTTCAGTTGTTTGCCGACGCAAGTAGTCTTAATAAACGTCCAGGTGCAAAACATCTTTGCAGGCGAAGACGCAACGATTATAATCGCCGATAACGGCAACATCTTAGCGGCAGGGAATAACAATCACAACAAATTGGGTATTACCAACATAAATCCTGTGACTAAATTCACTATGGTGGCCGCAATAGCGATACGCATCAAAGATATTTGCATCGAGAAAGAGCACACAGTCATGTTAACTAGTAACGGGGATATCATTGTGATAGGATTATATTTTGATAAAGACACTGACACGAAGAAATCCAAGATATGTCCCCGCCTTGTCAACCTACCGGACGTGAGGTTTATATCTTGCGGTTCGTCTTATTTGCTAGCCATCGACGGAAAACACGAATTGCATTTCTGGGGCTCATACTATAGAAGCTTAACAGGATCACCGCAATCTATAACACATTCAAATGTCCTATTAAATCCCACGCAGGTAAGTTTGACATTTGACAGGTGACAGATGATGAAATCTACCAACATACAACTTTTAGAGCGAAAATTCCACCAAAAGCCATGTAAAGAATTATTATGTGAAAATTATATCACAACCAACGAAAATCTGCAGGTATTTCATTTATAACGTCATGATTTCACCGAATTGATATATATTGTTCTTTCTCTTCCAGTATATGTCTTAACGAAAATTTGGAGTTACAGACGAATAATTGCATTGGTGGGGTGTACGCACAGGAAAACAATATTTTCCTATTGATTCACAACTCTTAGCGTCCATTTAACAAGACTGATACTGCACAGACCAGTTTGATCGTAGTGATTTTAAAATAATGTTAGTGCCTGAATTAAAAAATATATATATTGTTATTGTATTCTACACCTTTTACACGGTTTTTTACTCTTCTGCAAATTATTCTGTTTTTGTTAGTTTGATAAATAAAGCAATTAAATATTGAAATAATCTTTGACGTTTTGAATTTCCCGCCGCATTGAATATACGAGATTTGTTTGTTGTTGCTACACTTTTTATACTGGCTTCTGATTAAAACAGCATAGATTTCACTCTTTACGTACTTGAGAAAGATAAAATATGCACTAGTGCTACCCCCACGAACAAACCTAAAATAATATGTGGAGAGATAGAAAATACACGGAATATATGTGGGGAAAAACGATAATTAAAAAAAAAGGTTGGTGTTATGCTATTGAGTTTTGACATGTCATTTAAATTTGCAGGTTATGTTCATGAATGTGTGTATAATAGAAAAACGAAAATAACTACATTTTTCAACTAATATAAATAAAATACATATATAAAAATATTTATTTAGATTATTTAGCATTTTTTCTTTGATACGGCTTCAACTTCTTTCTCTTTGGTTCATTTTTCTCGAGCGATTTACTACAATAAAATACAAAGAAATAATCAATTTTAACCTTAAAATGTCAGAACATTCCTTACCTTTTCCTCTTAACAGCTTCGCTTCCATATTTATTCATTAACAAGGGAAAAGTTTCTTTATTAGTTAATATACTTAACAACAATTCTTTCTCAGCACAATCCCCACCATCCTTCTGAACAAACTTTTCAGTTTTTAGCACATCTGTAATTAAACAATTCGCATGAATTATAAAATAAATTTCTTCTCATTAGCACCTCGAGTAATTTCACCATATTCCTTCTTATATTCATCTATCTCTTTATCTTTCCTTTCCAACAGCTGATATAATCTTTGTTGCTCCAACTCCAAGTATTGTATCGTATTGATCAAATTTAACGTAAACACTTGAAATAACTACAAAAACATGTTCATACAAATTGTAACTTGCAATTTAACAGTCATACAGCATCTGAAGATTGCACTTCCAATTCCCAATAATATTTCAGTGGAAAGCCATCAATTAAAGTTTTAATTTCAACTTTAACATTGTTATCATGCCTTGTCAAGATTAGTGTTTCATTTGAAGCATTGTTGATCAAATTCTCTAACTCTTCGGTGACATTGGCATCTACATATAAAGGATTTAAAGTCTAAAGATATTTAATGATTATAATTTGTGTGATTAGATGGGGGAAACATACTTGAAACCTCTCTTGTAGATCATTGGAATCAATATCTTCCACCCATAGTCTTTCTAAATCCGTTAAATAAAACTCATGTGTTTCTCCAAATGTGTACTTTATTAAGAATACTTCGTTGTCTTTACGGAACGTTTTCCACATTTTCAGGTTTTTTTGTTAATGACAAATTAACCAAAATATAGTATTTTTGACAGATATATCCCATGATTTAGGATTTGTGTCAAAAATTTAAATTATCCAAGTTGGTACATTGCCAATATTACAAAACCAAATTTTCTAGATTAGGAAATTATCTTTCTTAAGCTATAAATTGCATATTATTGAGGCATGAAGTAATTTTCAATGTAATTCTATGTTAGTACACATTAAAATAGTAATATTAATAGTGAGTAGCTTTATATTGTGTGAAATATGTAGGATAAATTAGACATTTTTTAATTAAACAGTTGCCGAAACTGATTATTGACAGATTGATAGTGACAGCAAAAATAATTCAAATGGTGTTGCTGAGAAGCAAATAGCTGTTTTTTAGAATAAATAATAAAACAACGGAATCTATTAAAGAAGCTTTTTATGTAGAAAAGCATAGATCCAGTTACCATGGAAATGAACTCGGATTTCATTGCGATACAAGGCTTATTAAAAAGCCTTGTTAAAACAACCGGCGATTTTACGAAAATAAAATATAAAGGAGGTAAGTAAAATGTGTTTTTTTATTTCTTTAATCGTATGTTTCTGCTCTGTAGGTAATGAAATGAAAATTAATAGCGTAATCAAAGAACTTGAAGATTATTTCACTTCGAAACAGTACATCGATAAACGTATACCAAATCCAAGGTTTCACAAAGAATTAGGTGAAATCACTTTCTTCTTAGTATTAAATTTAGATTTTAATGATAAAACAATAACTGATATTAAGGAATTTGTGCATTTAATCAATGTTATCCCAACATTATCTAAGTGTTTACTGGCTAATATTGTCATCGAGTTGGGTTTGAATGAATATTATTGTAATGCATTACATAAATTGCCCATGGAATATTCTGAGGAATTATTGAGCGAGATTATACCTTGCATTAAGAAAAGTAAAGCTGATATTTGTGTTAAATTAATGTATTTGTACATGAGAAATATAATTACGAAAGTTAGTTCAGTGGATATTACAAATAGGAAGGTATGTTTATTTTATTAAATTTCTATATGTTTGAGTGTATATTTTATGATTATTTTTCAAGATGGTCGAATATATAGATAAATTAGAAGAAGTTTCCTGTCAAATATTATTGAATTGTTCTGGAATTAATTCAGAATATATGGAAGGTTGGAAGCGGATACAGATATATGGGCATATGGGGCATACATTATTATGTTTATTAAAGTTATTGTTACATTGCCAGGTTGATAATGAGCGTTTATTTAAAATTATTGATGATTTAATCAATTCTATTTGTTCTTTGATGAATGCCGTTACTGTCGATGTGTTTTGTGCCTGGGCTGAGGTAATTCCTAATAAGAATCATGTACAGGAGTATAGGATGGCTAGATTTTCATTGAGACGCTACAAAATTAGTTAAAAAGTTATGTATTTTAGAGATGAAATATATTTGAAATAGTCTGGATGATCCAGTCGGATTCAGATCATAATTCAGGTATGAACATTTTGCATAATATGAATTTGAATCATTTAAAATAAACAAGTTTAACTTCTTCAGCTGCTTAACCTCTCAAATATTAGTTTTACATTGACAGTTATAAACTTTTTCAAACTTATTTAAACAACCCTGTTTCTGTTATTTGGCTTATAACGGTTTATTCTCAAATTCTTTTGTAGCCTATTTTGGGTCCCACAAGGTTCACACTTAGGGCCTTTGTTCTTTAATGTTTATTTAAATCGTCTGTCATTAGTGCTTTGTAAATTTGCAGCTTATGCTATCGATTTAAAGATTTATTATAAAATATCTATGGTACCAGATATCATAATTGACTTCTAAAGACCTTTGATATCGTTAAATCGTTGGTTCGATCGGAATAAAATTAACCTCAATGTGAATAAATGCGCTGTTCTCTCATATCACAATATTTTTTCCTCATATAGTTAATCGTGTTTCATATTATTAGATACACTAAGATCCATAATCCTGATGTGTTTATCAAACATATATTCATCATTTACTGAACACATTACACAAATAGCTAACTCTGACTCCAAAACTCTAAAATCTGGGGTTTCTAATATGATATACAAACATTTTACTGACATATACACATTCATTACGATTTTTTTTTGCTTTTATCAAATCTAAACTCAAATATATGCCTCAATTGCTCGGTATCCCTATGATGATTTACTTGGTAGGCATGATTTGGCCTTTCTTACACATCCAATAAAATATTGTTATTTGGTTGTTAATTATATAGTTATTGATCATGGAATTTTGTTTGACAAGCTGTCATCGTTTGGATTGAGTTCTTCGTTAATGTAATCTCTACATCTTAATTAACCCTTTCTAAATTAATTGGATAAAGCTCGTTTATAATGAACAAAAATTACTTTATACATTTTAGAATTTATTTTAATCCTTCTTCAGTTTTTTTCCCCCAACAGTCGGTTAAACAAATCCATTTAAATCAATAAGCAAAATCATTCTGAATTAATTAGTTCGCTATAATCATTTGATTTCATAACTTCTTCCGGAGTACCACGGGGATCACACTTGAGACCCCTTTTGTTTTATACCCGCCATTAGGGCTTGAAACAATGTGGCTTATCTGCTACATAATTTGGACTGTATTTGTAGTTGGTGTTTTTTATCATTATAAATGTTTGTTTGTTTCTTATACTAGGAAAAGCGTGAAACGAGATTCGTTTGGAACATTGTTCATAGTTGTAATGGATTCTCCTCATGTACTTCTATCTTTTGATTTTCCCGTATCTCGTTTATCTTCGTCTTGTACTTTCTAACTTATTCCATATATTAGATATGGTATTTCTTGATGTTATTGATAAACCACTTTAATTTATATATTTTTTTTTCTTTTTAATGTATTCTCAATTTGTACTCATCTCTATATTTGTATGTACTTTAATTTATTGCTGTATTGTGCATTGGATTGTAACTGTTGAACAAACATACCTTATTATTTTCTGAAAAAAAAGAATACCTAAAAATACTTTCTGAGATAGCAATAGCGTCCTGATAGAAATACAGCCACCTGAGATGTATACTCTATTTTTTTTACTGCAATAATAATTACAGCTCGAGCACAACAACGAAGTGTTACAATCTTTAGTGGCCGAAAACGCATACCACGTCCTCGAGAAATATCAAAAACACCAACCGGCGAGGCCTCTAATACAAATGCTCGGTTCCATCGCTAAAAGAAACCAAAATCGCTCAACGAGATGATACAAGAGGCGAACAGCGCAACCATGATCATGAGAATCGACCAGAATCCCCTAAATCGCAATAGCTGGTTTACGGCCCTGTTAAACACCCAAGTTTTCCAAACAAGGAAACGAAAGAATGCGTGAAACGTTGGGCCAACCTTTGCACGGTCGGCGATATGGAACGACTATTAAGTTTAGCGGTAAATCATAAAAACCAGGAAGACGTGGTGGAGATCATAATGCGATGTGCGTCTTTCTTTTCCGAAACTGAACTAGCGATAATAATTACGAGATATTTCCACGAGTATGGCGTGAAGAATTCCCTGAAAAGTAAAAATACCCTACCGCAGTTAACGATATTTATGAATAAATTGGAAAAATATGCTAACAGAGATGGTAGTAAAGATTTATTGCTGCTACTTTTACAAGATCCGGAATTGGTTTTAATCGAGTTGTACAAAGGATGTATTAAAAACGATTTACTATTAACATCTTTAAACGAAACGTTTGAATTGACGTCTGAAATCGTCAAAATCGAACAGCTTTTCTTGCGAGCGTTGGAAAAAGTTATCGGTATCTATAAATTCGATTCAAACAATATTCAAAACTACGTGAAGCTTGTTTAGAGTTCTGGCGGTAAATAATTATGAGAAATTATTAAACGACTTTATAATCCCGAATACGCAAATTTACTTAGACGAAGAGAGATACGAAGAGCTAAATCACATTTTTCGTCTACATAAGGTAAAGATCATAATGCTAATATTTCCAAAAGACCCTTGGGTGATTTAGAATTTTCCAGGAATTTTCAAATAAATTGACGGCTGAACATTTCGATGGAATAATTCAAACATCTGTGAATATCTTGGAGAAGTGTAGATGGAAAATTTTCGATTTCACAAATATTAAAGCTGCGTTATGCGATGAGGCTGTACGGACATTATTAAAATACAAACTTCTGAATTTTCCTTATTTATTTTCAGGTATTCAAAGTATTTTACTAATATCAGCATTATCTATCTTCACTGTTTTATAAACCTTCATGTTCTTTTCTTTATCCTTTCTTTGGCTATTGTATATTCTCTGTCCTCATTGCTTAGTTAACAAGTCCTGGATTATATTCTTTTTGCTGTTGTAAATATGCAACCAGTTTTTCTGCACATATCTTAATTTCTAGCATATTGCATCCTTAACAAGCTTATTTTTATAATTTCAACAATCTTTTTTTCTCTATTTAAAAACTACCTTCATTCATATTCATAATTTGAAATTATCTCCACAAGTAATGAATTATTGTCCCTTCTATTTTTTTAATGTCAATTATTTCTTCTATCTATCATTCCAAAATAATTAAATTTACCACATCTTCCAACTATATTAATTTATAGACCTGCGTTTTTTTTTTTGATTACGCAACTCCTGTTGGATATTGAGTACATATGATTTGAATATTTATTTAATAAATCATATTTCTCAGCGAATAAGTCGAGTACTAGTCATCCATTTGAATTTTTATTCTTAAGGTTACATTTCCCTATTTAATACCAGCTTCTTAGATTTTGACCCTACGTTGGGCGCTAAAATCTATATACAGTGTGTTCCATATCTATTCCCCCACGCATTTACTCGGAAACTAATAGAGACAAGAAGTTGCCATAAAATTCAGTGGAAATGAGACGACATTTTACATCAAATTCTGCCATTATAATACACCCTGTATAAATACAGTTTTGCCTGCCATTGTATTTCTTTTTGTTCCATCTTCTGAAATAATTATTGCAAAATTTACCGCAGCTGCCAATTACGAAGTTATAGATCTGAGTTTTCTCATTTCTTCTGCTGTTAGATATTATTCAATTCATCATTTTCATATTCATTTAAACCGCGTATCTCAGCAAATATCTTGAATACTATTGTCATCTATTTGCCTTCCCATTCTTGAGGTTCCTTTTCACTAATTATTGGTGGATTCTTGGATTTTACCCCCTCGCTGGGCGCCAAAAATCGATATATATATATATATATATATTCAACAAAGTGAGTGAAAAGATGTACCTTTGTTTGAGCCCTTTTTGGTTTCGGATTTTCAAATTTCTTATACTCGGCAAGCTCTTTGGAATATCATGTATACAATATGTAAGAAAAATAACACGAAAATAATCTTTAGTCTCATTTTAAAGAGTTAACACAAACTTAATCGATTTTTGGGTGTCTTTCGATGCAGCAATCATCTTTAATTTCCAGAAATGTTTTTATTTTCACAATTATTTTGATCAATTCGCCATTTTTACTCATTTCGCTTATGACTAATGTTTTATAACAGTTTATCCAATCGCCTATGGTTGCCAAATTTAAACTCGTCCTGATTTCCTCACTCTCTTGACTTTTCATGCTGGAACCCATGAGTAGTTTCCAACTACGAATTTATAGATCTGAGTGTTCTCATTTCTTCTGCTGTTAGATATTATTCAATACACCATTTCCATATTCATTTAAACCCGCTATCTGAGCAAATACCTTGAACACTGTTGTCATCTATTTGCTTTCCCATTCTTGAGGTTCCTTTTCACTAATTATTGGTGGATTCTTGGATTTTAGCCCCTCGCTGGGCGCCAAAAATCGATATATATATTCAAAAAAGTGAGTGAAAAGATGTACTTTTGTTTCAGACCCTAAAGAGGATTTTCAAAAGGTATTTCTTACACTCAACAAGCTCTTTCCTCTCTTATGTATATATGTAAAAAAAAAAATAACACGAATATAATCTTTAGTCTGATTTTAAAGGGTTAATAGAAACTCAATCGATTTTGAAGTGTCTTCCGATGCAGCAATCATTTATTGTTTCCAGAACTTTTGAATTATTTTGATCAATTCGTCATTTTTGCTCAATTCTCTGTGAGTAATGTTTTATAACAGTTTACCCATTCGCTTAAGGTTACCAAATTTAAATTCTTATCCTGATTTCCTCATTTTCTTGACCTATCATGCTTGAACCACGTTTTTTCCTCATTATTTGTAACTTTATCTTCTCTTTTTACATTACTTCTATTGTATTCACATGAAGGCACTGCAACTTACAAAATAATTAATTCCAGATGAAAGAATCGCTTCCTTACAACACGTACTGAATAAATATTATCTGACTTACATAAAAAGTCCACTTTTAATAAATTTCTTAGAATTCGTGTCTCCACATTTGGACGTTGAAAATCACGCACAATCAGTGGGATATTTAATAAAGGTAAGTCGCTTTTAAAGCGATTTCAAAGTGTCACTACAATTTTTCTCCACTTAGTTGCTGCCTATCTGTACCACGACCGAATGGTACAGCGTAACAAAAACCTTATTGGACAAATGCTCGAGCACGGAAACAATCGAATTGATCACTGATAGTTTGATTATAGTAACACAAGTCGTCGAAACACAAATCAAAAATAACAACTGCGTCTTGAACGGGTTAAAATTCTGCATGCAGAACTACGGTTTGATTATCAAAGTAAATATTTTTTCCGCTTTTATGAAGGGTTTAAATTTATGTTATAGTTTATTTTACAGGATATTATTACACCCTTGAACCAGCAGGAAACCAACGTTAGTGCTGCGAAAGGTATTTGCCGTTTGTTACGCGAAATGCCGAAAGAGATTGTCGGCGTCGAAGGATTGTCTTTGATAAGTCTCATTTCGGATGATACGCTGAGGGAGCTCATAAACGATGAGGGATTTTTAGCGATTTTGGTGTCGATGAAGGGTTCGGAATTGTCACGAATTATGGCGAAAAAGATGTTGGAGTTACGATCGTCAACTTGATTCTCGTAAAAAAAAAAAAAAATAAAATAAAACGTAATGTTGTGCTTAAATATATTTATTTTAGAATAAAAAATAACAGATAAAACAGAAAAAAAAATTGGTACATATTTCCCAAAATGATTTCCCGTTGCTGTGAAAAGCCGTTAGTTCTTAGCGACCGATAAAACACTGCGTATACTATAAAAGATTTTGCATTAGAATTGATTTCTTTTTTAAACCACAACACCTACCTCTTGCCTTCATGCATCAAATCGAAAACCTCGTTCAACTTCGGGAATTCCATATTCTGCGTTATAAATTCGTCTAACATCAGTTTCTTTTCCAGGTATTTTTCCACCATGTCTGGTACACTATCACGACTCTTCCAACCTAACAAAGCAGATTTGTTTTTTTCTTCTTCAATATAACATATTTATTTAATCGATGCGTCACCTCCGAAAGCTGTTCCTTTCCACACTCTTCCAGTTACCAATTGGAATGGGCGTGTGCTTATTTCCTGACCGGCCCCCGCCACCCCTACAATGGTCGAGACGCCCCAACCTTTGTGGCAAGCTTCTAAAGCTGCCCTCATGAGTTGCACGTTTCCGACACATTCGAATGTATAATCCAAACCCCCGTCAGTAAGTTCGACCAAAACTTCTTGTATCGGCTTTTCTTGTTCTTTCGGATTGACAAATTCAGTTATTCCGAACTGTTTTCCTACATGGTATATAAAGAAATGGTTGAATTCACATTTTAAAAGAAATTTTATACATTAATGTCATATTTCAATTTTGACATTGACAGCTGTCAATTTGTAATTTGTTGGGTTAGCTGGTTCTACTGTTTTCCTGCATTGGAAATCCGTTTTTCTAGATTAAACATAAAGAGAAAGATTTAACTCGTATCTAAAAGAAAATGTATGCATTATTATCGTATTTCCACTTTGACATTGACAGTTATTACTTTGTCATTTGTCGAGTTGACGAATTTTGTTATTACAAACTGTTTTTCTGCATTGGAAATAAAGAAAAACATTTAAATTATAATAAAATTAATTAAAATACGACAATAAAGGCGCGGGGCCACTGCACGCGAAGCGAAGCTAAGCTCAGCGAAACTAATTTCCTTGAAAATTAGCTCCTATGTAATCTTACGCGGACGCGGCAACTAAAGCTAAGCGAAGCGAAGTTAGGCTAGCGAAGATGCGCGTATAATTACATGGGAACTATTTTCAAGAAAATTAGTTTCGCTGAGCTTAGCTTCTCTTCGCGCGCAGTGGCCCCGCGCCTTAATACATTATCGTCATATTTCTACATTAAAAACTGTCATTTTTTTTTAATCTTTCGAGTTAACAAATCCGGTTAACACAAATCGTTTTTCTAGATTAAACATAAAGATAAAAAATTAACTCGTATCTAAAAGAAAATGTATGCATTATTATCATATTTCCACTTTGACATTGACAGCTAACACTTTGTAATTTGCCGGTCTGACGAATTTTGTTATTACAAACTGTTTTCCTGCATTGGAAATAAAGAAAAACATAAAACATTAAATTATAATAAAATTAATTAAAATACGACAATAATACATTATTGTCATATTTCTACATTAAAAACTGTCATTTTTTTTAATCTTTCTGTATCCGGTTAATACAAATCGTTTTTCTAGATTAAACATAAAGAGAAAAAATTAACGTATCTAAAAGAAAATGTATGCATTATTATCATATTTCCACTTTGACATTGACAGCTATCACTTTGTCATTTGTCGAGTTGATGAATTTTGTTATTACAAACTGTTTTCTTGTATTGGAAATAAAGAAAAACATTTAATTTATAATAAAATTAATTAAAATACGACAATAATACATTATCGTCATATTTCTACATTAAAAACTGTCATTTTTTTTTAATCTTTCGAGTTAACAAATCCGGTTAATACAAATCGTTTTTCTAGATTAAACATAAAGATAAAAAATTAACTCGTATCTAAAAGAAAATGTATGCATTATTATCATATTCCCACTTTGACATTGACAGCTATCACTTTGTCATTTGTCGAGTTGACGAATTTTGTTATTACAAACTGTTTTCCTGCATTGGAAATAAAGAAAAACATTTAAATCATAATAAAATTAATTAAAATACGACAATAATACATTATCGTCATATTTCTACATTAAAAACTGTCATTTTTTTTTTAATCTTTCGAGTTAACAAATCCGGTTAATACAAATCGTTTTTCTAGATTAAACATAAAGAGAAAAAATTAACTCGTATCTAAAAGAAAATGTATGCATTATTATCATATTTCCACTTTGACAATGACAGCTATCACTTTGTCATTTGTCGAGTTGACGAATTTTTTTATTACAAACTGTTTTCCTGCATTGGAAATAAAGAAAAACATTTAAATCATAATTAAAATACGACAATAATACATTATCGTCATATTTCTACATTAAAAACTGTCATTTTTTTTAATCTTTCTAGTTAACAAATCCGGTTAACACAAATCGTTTTTCTAGATTAAACATAAAGAGAAAAAATTAACTCGTATCTAAAAGAAAATGTATGCATTATTATCATATTCCCACTTTGACATTGACAGCTATCACTTTGTAATTTGTCGAGTTGACGAATTTTGTTATTACAAACTGTTTTCCTGCATTGGAAATAAAGAAAAACATTTAAATTATAATTAAATTAATTAAAATACGACAATAATACATTATCGTCATATTTCTACATTAAAAACTGTCATATTTTTTTAATCTTTCGAGTTAACAAATCCGGTTAACACAAATCGTTTTTCTAGATTAAACATAAAGAGAAAAAATTAACTCGTATCTAAAAGAAAATGTATGCATTATTATCATTTTTCCACTTTGACATTGACAGCTATCACTTTGTCATTTGTCGAGTTGACGAATTTTGTTATTATAAACTGTTTTCCTGCATTGGAAATAAAGAAAAACATTTAAATCATAATAAAATTAATTAAAATACGACAATAATACATTATCGTCATATTTCTACATTAAAAACTGTCATTTTTTTTTAATCTATCGAGTTAACAAATCCGGTTAACACAAATCGTTTTTCTAGATTAAACATAAAGAGAAAAATTAACTCGTATCTAAAAGAAAATGTATGCATTATTATCATTTTTCCACTTTGACATTGACAGCTATCACTTTGTCATTTGTCGAGTTGACGAATTTTGTTATTACAAACTGTTTTCCTGCATTGGAAATAAAGAAAAACATTTAATTCATAATAAAATTAATTAAAATACGACAATAATACAGTAGTGTCATATTTCTACATTAAAACCTGTCATTTTTTTTAATCTTTCGAGTTAACAAATCCGGTTAACACAAATCGTTTTTCTAGATTAAACATAAAGAGAAAAATTTAACTCGTATCTAAAAGAAAATGTATGCATCGTTATCATACTTCCACTTTGACATTGACAGCTATCACTTTATAATTTGTCAGGGTTGACGAATTTTGTTACAAACCGTTTTCCTGCATTGGAAATAAAGAAAAACATTTAATTCATAATAAAACTAATTAAAATACGACAATAATACATTATTGTCGTATTTCTACATTAAAAACTGTAATTTTTTTTTAAGCTTTCGAGTTAACAAATCCGGTTAACACAAATCGTTTTTCTAGATTAAACATAAAGAGAAAAATTTAACTCGTATCTAAAAGAAAATGTATGCATCGTTATCATACTTCCACTTTGACATTGACAGCTATCACTTTATAATTTGTCAGGGTTGACGAATTTTGTTACAAACCGTTTTCCTGCATTGGAAATAAAGAAAAACATTTAATTTATATTAAAAAAAAAAACAATACATTATTGTCATATTTCAATTTCTACAATTCTACATTAACAGCTGCCATTTTTTTTAATCTTTCAGCTTAACAGATCTGGTTATTATAAATCATTTTTCTAACTCAAACATAAGGACAAAAATTTAATTCATATCTAAGAGAAGATTTATGCATTATTATCATATTTCCACCTTGACGTTGACAGCTATCAATTTGTAATTATACCTACCACCTTGGCAACATCGCGGTATTTATGAATATGACAATATACTATCATGGAATAGGATAAAAATAAAATATCAACTAACCAACTTCGAATTTGGCGGGATTTATGTCGACTCCAATAATTCTCGATGCTCCTGCAGCGCGGCAGCCCATGGCGACGGCTAATCCAACAGCTCCCAAACCGAAAATAGCGCAGGTACTTCCCTTCTCGACTTTAGCCGTATTCAAAGCGGCTCCATATCCAGTAGGTACCCCACACCCTAATAAGCATACCTTATCCAAAGGTGCGGCCTCATTTACTTTCGCTATCGAAATATCGCACACGACTGTATATTCGCTGAACGTAGAGCAACCCATGAAATGGGCTACCGATTTTCCCTTGCACGTAAATCTTGAAGTGCCGTCGGGCATGACGCCTTTGCCTTGAGTGATGCGAATCTTTTGGCACAAGTTCGTTTTCGGAGATTTGCAAAATTTGCATTCGCCGCATTGTGGAATGTATAAGGGTATGACATGGTCGCCTGTGATAAAATGTTTATATTTAAGAAATTTGACATTTTTAAATGACAGGTGACAAGTGACAGATCAAATAAATAAAGACTATTACTTATACAAAATAAATAAGAAATATCTTTACATTTAACATGCTATTTAAAATCTACATTTTAGAAAATATAATTACAATTTTGAATTAAAAAATATTCTCCATTACACGTCTATTCAATACTTTTACACCACATTGTATACACGTTTTATTTTATTTTTATCATGGTACTATATATCAGCTGTTTTTATTTTATCTCTGCTGAAATGTAGTAACTCCATCACTTCAGAATTAGTTAGCCTGGTCTTTTCAAACTGAAGTGATCTAATTTAACTTTCATTTAACCTCAAATTTGATTTTATTCATGTATGTTTAGGTTATATTTTGTCGACAAAAATATTGTAATTCAAAAGATATTATCACTTATTTTGAATATAAACATTAAAAAAAAAAAAAACTAGTATTAGTCGTAAGAAACCCATGTGTATAAAAATAAATTTAATAATGCATAATAGAAATTAAAATCTTAACCTCAAATTTATGCTGTGAGTTATAAACACAAATAAATTTTAGCAGTCGAAACCACTTCACAATAACAACTGAAGTGTAAACAGACTGTAGATGTAAAACAAAAAGGTGAATTACTATAATTAGAATAGAATTCCAATCAATACAATGTCAGTTAATTCCTAATAATTCTAATAATCGTTGAAAACTAAAAAATAAATTAAACTTACCTGGCTTTACATTAGTTACTCCTTCACCCACACTTTCTACAATACCAGCGCCCTCATGTCCCAAAATTACAGGGAAAGTGCCTTCAGGGTCTTGCCCGCTTAAGGTGTAAGCATCTGTATGACAAACTGCAGTGTATAAAATTTTAACACGGACTTCGCCAGCTTTCGGGGGTGCTACTTCAACTTCTTCGAATGTCAGGGGTTGTTTAGGGCCCCACGCAACAGCAGCTTTGCATTTTATTACCTACATATTGAAAAAAATAAATTTAAGTGCTTGTAAGTGTTTTTTAACTCCAGGGTAAAAGAAATATATTAAATAAACCGCTTATTCACTTGTTTGCAGTTTACACAGTGTTAAAGTGTGCAAAAAATCGCAAAATTTCATCACATGTTTTGATATAAGTTCAAGGAGTTATAAAAAAATAAACTCATTCAGTGGATTCATTATTCTTGCACCCGGTAAAAATTAAAGCAACTGACCTGGCCTTGAGTACTCATTTTTTAAGATTCTTTCGCCCTAAAACGGAAGACGTGACACTATGAATAGCAACGATGATAAAAAATTACCAGGATAAATGCACAGAATAGACGGGAGACGATATAAATCAACGACGATTAATGATTTAAAAGATTTAAAACTTTATAAATGCTTCCCAACGCTCGACGATTCTTTATCATGTCAAGCCGGCTTCGGAACGAGCCGTGTGCAAATATACTGTGTGTTCCCTCATTACTTTTTCAAATCGTTAATTGAATTATTTCTATCGTCCTTGATAAAATGTGAAAAATTCCATTCTCTATAATGGTTGATATCTTTGTTGTTTGCATAAAATGTTTGAAATACCAGCATTTTAGTATGTTTATTGTAATTTTAAACAACTGGATTATTCTTAAACATTCTGTATACAAGAAACATGCATTATGATTACTATTATTGTCTATCCTTTTTGCGCGAATGTAATTTATGTGTGTGATTTTTAAAAAGCATTCAAACAATTGTAGGTACATTATTTTTAGCATCATGTGGTACAAAAATATTTTATTATCACATAATATTTTGTATTATTTCGATTAAACATGTAATTTATTTGATGTTTGTAATTGTAATTATTATCGAATAATGACGCAATAATACGTGATAACACACAGATACATGTCGTAAGGTTTGTTCCAACCGGTTGATGAAAATGTAATTTACGGTATTTGCTGATTGTGAGCGTAAGAACATCTACGGTCGATGTTTAAAATTCTGCTATTGCGTTTATAAAATGAGTTATATTATGAAATGAGAATTATTTAGTTAATCAACATCTTTATCCATTTATTCACGCAAACGTAACAAATTTTGAATTTAATTCCAACGTTGTGCCTTTCTTATGCACGCGAAACATTTTCAAGGTTCAAGAGAAATTTGTAATAACGTTACAAAACGAAATAAACAAATTTGCGTTGACGTCACTAAAAATAGTGGCGGGAAACTTAAATTTGGCTATAAAGGGAATCGTTCGAACAATCTTTTCTTCAGCTGTATGTAATACCACCTATGCATGCATGTAAATTACATCATCATAATTATTATTACACTGTACCTAAACTTTAACGACTAAATTTCCTCTATTTATATGAATTGCGTATAATTATACATATTCTAAGTATTTATAACAGAGAAATAGCATTTTAGTGGGAAGAGATTTAACGACAAAACTGAATTGTCTGTTAATTGTCTAATTTAAATATTGTTTAATTAAACGATTATTGTTCATCCTGTATCTATGAACTCCTTTTCTAACTTTTATTTAACTTCCAAAACTAATTTACTGCTTTATTCATTTTTATCTTTGCATTTTTTTATTGTATTGTTTGTAGTTGTAACAATTCAGTAAATTCTTATATCATACAAAAATTGATAGTTGGAACAAACCCTTTATATAGTGGTAATTCATAATAAAACGTATATCACTTTTATTATATTATGTGATATGAATCTTTTATTCTTAATTAGCTTTAATGAGAATAATATGTAATCATAATGTATAAGAAATAAAGTGGAATATTCGTAATTTGAGTGAAAGCACCAGTGCAGTCTTTCATAAGATGCCGTCAGTTTCTTGTCGTCTTTCTTACGCAGCATAACCTCAGATATTTCTTTCTCTTTGTTTATGTGTCTGTTTAAATTCGACATTCGACCAATTCCCTCCCTCCCAGAAACCTGTCATATTATCCGTTTTAACTTGCAACAAACGTACGCACGGCATGGGTGTAACTGATATTTTCTGATACAAATTCTGAAATTAGTGATTATGGATGTGCAGAATAGTATTTCGTTAATATTTTTGTTACTCTTACAATATACCAGAAGCGGTGAGTATCTCAAAATTTCATCATAAATTCGAAATATATCCGTATAATTTCACCAAACGTTAACCAAGCCCAACATGTCAGATGTATGGTATAAACAAATCTTATCATTTTGACAATATTTTTCTTGCAAATCCGTGTATGAAGAGACATTTTACAATTGAAAATCTCCCTTTTCCGACAGCATCTTGCAAAATATTATTGATAACTAAAGAAAAGAGCTTTAGATTCTTTTGCAATGAGTCATTTTTTTCTCAAATGATTTATATTACATTCTCTAATTATTGCAGAAATCTATGGATATTATGAGTGTAACGACGCGTTGATGAGTCAAGCTAAAGTAACTGCTACCTCGCAATTAAGTAATAGAGGACCAGAAAATGCAATTTTATATGGTAAGTGCCTAAAAGCTTTATTGTTTTATCTTAAGTTTTATCAAATATTTATGGAAGATTGTACTTGAATGTTAACGAATATAATATCGTATGAGTTTTATAGCAGAATTTTCTTAATTCTTAGGTACCCACTAATTGAGACAGTGATCAGTGTCGTGGGGTTATAATATAGTAGTGATAATTATATGTAAATTTTTTGTGTAATGCGTATAGTGAAAATGTCGCAGTTAAATGTTGTGCGTTGGGCTTTTAATTTCACAAAATGGACTCCGTCAGAATCTAACGTTTTACTGGCGGCTTCGTGTGTGCAAGAAGAAGAAAAAGAACGTCTTGCGAAATTCGTATTTAAAAAAGACTTTAAAGCATCTTTAATCGGTCGGTTGATGATGAGAAAGTTTGTGTATGATACAACACATTTCCTACAAAGACATTCGATTTAAACGGGACGATAAAGGAAAACCTTTCCTTGATATGACGAATCAACATGATTTAGTTTTCAATGTCAGTCACCAAGGGGATTATGCAGTTTTAGCCGGCGAATCCAGTAATAGACGTTTAGGAGTGGATGTGATGAAATTAGATTATGCTGGTGGTAGAGATTTGAATGAATTCTTCCGAATAATGACACGACAATTCTCTCCAGACGAATGGAGAACTATCAAGTCTTGCACAGACAGGAAGAAACAAATCGGCATGTTCTGCAGACATTGGGCTCTGAAAGAGGCTACGTTAAAGCCATCGGTGTGGGAATTACTGTTAATTTACAAGATATAAGTTTTAAAATTAATACCATGGTACTTAAACGGGATTCTTTAGTTACTGATACGGAATTATATCTGAGAGGGGTGAAACAAGATTGGGTTTTCGAGGAGATGCTGATTGATGATGACATTGTGTTGCAGTAGCTTTAGAGGGATGCCTTATGGGTCAAAGTGGGATTTTATTTAGAGAGATTGAGTTTGTATCGTTAATGGAGAATGCTCAATCGTTATTCGAGAAAGATGTGGAGTACGCTAGAGATTTCTTTATGAAAATGTAAAATTTGTGTTTAATAAAACCATTCTAATTGCAAATGACTCGATACATTCATTGCACCGATAAAAATTGTATCGTTCCATTTAAAATAAGAAAGTTGATATCAACACCCTGTATACCGAAAGTGCTATAAAGTTAAAAATATTTTCCTTAAATAGACCACAGTGGGCCATAACTACACTGCAAGTTTCAAAATCAAATTCCTACTGGAAGTTCAAAAAAATCTAATGACCCGGTGGGTCACCCTGTATATGCCCCAAGCCAGGTTTCAAAGGTTTATTATCAGGATACCGCACACCAAGTTCCAAATATTTTTTTTGTATAGCCTCACATTTGTTGCCACAAGTGATATCGTGATTGTCTTAATTTATTTTATTTTTTATTTATCAAACTATATATTTAATATTGTATATTAAAATGCTTATATTATTAGTATGCCCCACGTTGGGTGCCAGAAATAAAACTTTGCGTTTTTATATGGCCCCACATTGGAAGTAAAAATAATATATTGATTCTATAGCCTCCAGTTTTGTTCACTTTTTATTTATCAAATTATTTAATGCTGTCCTACCAATATGCCCCACGTTGGGTACCAAAAGTAAAGTTTTGTATTTTCTATATCACCTGACGTTAGACACCTAAAATATATAATAAATAAACAAAAATAAAAACAAATAAATAAAAATACTTATTTCCAAAGGAATATTCACAGAAAATAGAACTTTTAGAGTAACTGTTTTTCCGATAATATTCCATAGCTTCACCAGTCAGGAAAGTTATTCATTTCGGCTTGTCTTCACTGCGATACAATTCCCTGCCCTATATACATATATAGATACAACTAGCATGCTCGCTTTAATATTTCAACCGACACGAAGAGAACTCTAACAAAAAGGAGCAGAGAAACTGGGAAGGTACTTATTAAAACTTTTAATTAATTCCATTTCATGCAAAATAGTCATATGAATTATTCATGCTACTTTATTGTTTAGAATGAAATGCATATATCAAGTAGAATCTTCCATAAATCTTTAATTTTAATTATTTTTTTCCAAGTGTGTACACTACATTTCAGTTAAAAGTTGGCAATTTTTTATATTTCAATATAAATGAGCATTTTTTTTTATTTATTTCTAAAATGTTAACTTCTAAATCTAATTTAGTGTACATTTAGGTACAACAAAAGAAACAAAAGAATTATCACAGTTGCTATGGGCATTATATAGCACATATTTCAATACTCTTACAGAAGAACTTTGTACCATCCACACAATGGCACAAATTGTTTGTATAGACAAAGTTTCCGTTTCATTTTACATAATTATATTAGTCTATTGCATGTTTTACGTGTCTGCTAGATTAAAGGTAGAATTTATGATTACTGTTGAATTGCATGATAACTCTTTTTATTTTATTGATTTCAATAAATGCTTGTTCTGTTTTATGCCTTATATTCGTTTAGTTTAGCGTCAATTAATTCGAAAGACGTAAGAATATATATTTATACAGAAAAAAAATGAATAAAAATAAGTATTTGTTACATATTGCATCAATAAAAATTATAGATCATTCAGGCCTCAGAACAAACACACCACTTTTTGGCGATTATTTTTTTTTATAGGGAATTTAGATTTGTGGTGTTGCATTTCCACATATTTGACACTTTGACAGCTGTAAAAGTTATTGCGGGAAATTTGAATTTTGTTTAGTACAGTGTTATAAAACTGATATAAAGTTATAATTGCAATTTCAAATTTTTGAATAACATTTAACTGATAAAAAGTAAATAAACTAAAATATTGTTTATAGTTGTGATTTTAAATTCAGGGCATTAGAACTAAATACATTACTAACGCATTTTGAAAAAGAAATATGAAAACATCGCAGACAATAGGAATGGTATGCATTTATAAGTTCAGCAAACTTAAAATAATTATATAAAATATTGCTCATAAGTATCTTACTTGAAAAAGGGCTGTGGAATGACTATTTAAAAGAATTAATTCAATGTTCTAACAATTTTTTTCCAACACAAAAAATACCATAGTATCTGTTAATCGTTTTCTAATTGATTTATAAGGAAAAAAGGCCTGGACAGCCGCTGAAACCGACTTAGACCAACATCTGATTATCGATCTGGGTCAGGTAATGAACATAACTCGAATATGGACCCAGGGACGTATGCATACAGATCACTATGTCATGGAGTACATAATCAGCTATGGTACTGACAATTTAGATTATTTTTTATAAGGAACCAGGCGGTAGTGTTAGGGTGAGCTTTAAAAACTTTTTATCCTATCCTTTATCAAGTTTTACTGAGATGTTGATCGATTAAAATTAAATTAAAATCCATATAGGTTTTAAAAACTTGCAAAAAAGTTTCTGATATACGTATTTAAATTGAATATCTCTAAGATTATTTGCATTAAAAACAAGCCTATTAAAATTACTTAGAAATATCGATTTTTTTTTTTTTTAATATACAGAATGTCCCACTTAAAACTCCCAAGTCAAATATCTCGAAAATGACGAATGAAGATATTTGAATTTTGATCAATAAAATCCTGTTTGAATGGGGTTATTTGAAAACGATAATAGAATAATTAATAAAAACGTAAATGTCCTTTCCATTCAAGTTTAATTTTAATAAATTACACATATTTGAATTTTAGAGAAAGTAGTTGCTGAAGATTGCGATTGACTCCTGTTTTGCTATTACAATTTTATTTTATTACGTGAAAATAAAGATGGCGCTATGGCCAAAAGAATTTTTGATCGCTAGCTTCTTTAATTGCTTTTGTATTTGAAAGAGCATTAAACAAATTAAAGCAAAATTTATTATTTGTGTTAGTGGATATTTGTGTTTAAAGAAAGTAAGACAAATGTCAGTTTTTGCGTTATTATTTTGCAAATATTTAATTGTAAGAATAAAAGAACCAATGAACATATTCAATTCTTGACATTACACGCAGTTTTTATACAATTTAAGTTTTATAATTCTTTTTTTTTTAAGAAAAATGTTTAGCAACGTAGGTAAAAAGCATTATTCATGTCTGATATTTGAGATGACATTTGCTTGATTGCTTATTGTTACCACAGACATTTCATTCCAATATTTATTTAAAATATGGTTTTATGCACAAACGAAGCTAGTTTTAATATGACCCTAATTGAAGGAGAATCCGTAATAATGCATCTGAAGCAGTGCGATTATATATTTGACCTGGGAGTTTTAAATGACACACTGTGTATACATACACTACTGGCCATTGAAATTAGGACAACTAGTATAATTTTAAAAAAAAAAACATTTTTGTTTAATATTTAATACTTTTTAATATTATTGTAAAAATGTATACAATAATGTAAGCATAATAACAAAACATTTAAGATGGAAATCATCATTAGAATAAGCCTATTAAAGAGAAAATTAAGTTCACCCAATAGCAGGTAATAAAACCATTACAAACGATATTTAAAGGAACGCCGACAAACATGTTTACAACAGAGGGATGGGTCGACAGGGTGGTAAAAATTTCACGTGATGTCTCCTAAAGGTCTCCCACTATAGCAGGGAATAATTGATAGAGTACTTGTTGTGAATTATTCTATTAGTAAACCAGTTACGATACGGTTATTCAATTATGGTGTTTGTGAAAATAGTATTTAGAAAAATGCCGAAAGGAAGGCCAATAAGTGTAGAAAAGAGATCTCTATTGTCACATTACACGAAAAAGGACATTCTGTGGGTATGATAGCAAAAAAAATTAGAATGACAAAATCTATTCGTCGCTACCGAAACACCGGAACATTCGAAGGACCACAATAAAACACGGTGGTGATTCAATCATGGTTTGGGGTGGTTTTAGCGATGCAGGAACCAGAGATCTCGTAAAAATTGACGACATTATGCGCATAAAGAAATTTATAGACGCATATCGGGAGAAAATGCAGTAACGTCAGAATTGCGGTTGATTGGGGAGAACTTTGTGTTTGTGCATGATAACGACCCCAAACACACAGTCTGCAAAGATTACGTCGCGTTTCAAGTAGAGGATAATGTTTTGGAGATCATCGCCCAGGAGCCTGTTGCATAAAAATACAATTACAATTTACAGGTGATATTTTTTTTACATCTGTCAAAATTTGACTTACAGGCGTTGCAGAAAAAATATATATATATTGTCAAATTTTGACAAATTGTAAAAAAAAATCACCTGTAAATTATAATATTGTACTTTTATGCAACAGGTCTCTTGCCTCCACAGAGTTCGGATTTGAACCCCATTTAATTACTGTGGGATGAGCTGAACAGGCGAGCAAGAAAAGCCTGCCCAACTTCGAAAGAGTACCTGTGGCGATTTCTCCAAGCTGAATGGTACAATATTTCTAAGGAAACTCCGACAAAACTAACAGAACGCATATCACGAATGGTCCACGCCTTACTGAAAGCCAAAGAAGGATTCTTCGACGAGAATAAAGTATATTTTAATGAGAATGTTTTGTTTTATTTTTTATTTTTTCTTGTTATTTGTTTCTGGGAATACATTTTTATTTTCTATCGAATTCCGTCGTTTTTATTTTTTAGTTAGCAATAATTTACTAGTTGTCCTAACTTCAATAGCCGGTAGTGTACATAATTTCGCTTTTTAATTAAACCTGTTTTGTTGTGTCATTGTTTGTTTGTTTGTTTGTTTTTTTTATCGTAATCGTAAAGCAAACCTTTATTTTATTGTTTATTTTTTATGTATATATTTAGAATTTAGCATGCTTTTTTTATTATTTACTGTTAGTTGTATAATAATCTGTTTCCGTCCCTAAATTGTTGTATATATTAGCTTACAAATTGTTTGCTGATAAATAGAGCTTTAAATGTATGCGATATTATAAAATCATTTATCCTACTCATGTATTCATCTGTTTAATCAATAGAAGTTTATATTTTATCAAACAAACTCATTATTCAACATCGTTGGATGACTAATACAACTGATGTAGACTCGTTTGTAATACAATACGTAGTTTTTTGTTGCTTTTATTTCTTGTTTGTATTTCATCGTAGGAGCTTTGATTGTACTAACTCTTATGTAGTTTCTATTATTAATTGAATCTTAATTTGATTTTATTTACTCAAAAACCTTATTTAAAGACTAGTTTTCCCTAATTATGTGGTGAAAGTTCTTCAATACTTTTTAAGGGGTGCACACAATTCCCAATTTGGTTTTGGTATGTGAAAAAAAAAATAATTATTCGTGAATGACTAATTTAAAAGCTTTTAATCATAGTAAATATCCAAAACAATATATTTTCTTGAGGTCAGTCAGCAACCGTTTATGCACTAGACTATGTAACCACATTTACATAATTTAAAACTTTTAAGTGACTACATACAGTCTGAGCTAAAAGTAAACAAATTCCAAGAAATATAAATAACAGAAAAAGTGTAACTGCAAGAACTCGTTGGATGATTCTCTATGTTAAAGTGATGATATAAATATTATTTTGACAGTTTAAGAAAATTATTATTTATTTTATTATTATTATGATATTATATAAAAATTGACGTTTTTTTTTGGAGCAAAATGTATAAGATACTTTTTTTATTGTTAGACCTCCATCCTAATTTCTTATCTGAAACATCCAAAAATCTGTCAAAATTAAAATAAATTTCTTTCGAATGATACTAACAACCGCATTCTAACCTAATCTCCTTTTGTTTCATCGATTCTTCTGTAGGGGACTCTGCTTGGTCGCCTAATATCAACTCCTACAATCAATTTCTAACACTAGATTTGGGGTATCGCTTTAGAATATTGGCCATCGCAACCCAAGGTAGACCTAACAGTATGGAATACGTATTAGAGTACATCGTCCAATTCTCTGACAACGGGCACAGTTGGAGAAGCTTCACAGACGCACGCGGTGAGAACGAGGTGCGCCCTTAGGAACTTTACTCTTTCTTATATTAAAAAAATCAAAAAAAAAGTTAATGTATTTCCCATGTAAAAACGGTATGATAAAGGTTTGATTTACGTTGGAATTCGTTGAACAGTAAACGAGTATCTGACGATGTTGACGTGTTTTTGCAGATGTTTAAAGGTAATAGTGATGGGGATAGCATAAAAAAGAATGAGTTCGAAGTGCCGATAATAGCGCAATGGATCAGGATTAATCCCACTAGATGGCGTAATCGTATTTCGATGCGTGTCGAGTTGTACGGTTGCGAATATGGTCAGTATTCGATTTTATGTATGAGATCAAATTTGATTGATTTGTTTCGCAGAATCTGAAACGTTGCATTTCAACGGCACCTCTTTAGTAAAGAAAGACTTGCAATTCGATCCAGTGTCGGCATTCCGAGAGACCATACGATTCAGATTCAAAACCTCGATGGCAGATCGGGGTGATGGTTTACAGCAGGGGCACGCAAAAGGATTACTTTGCGTTGCAATTGAAGAAACATCGCATGCTGCTGAATATCGATTTAGGTATACTCTAGTTTAAAATTTCAAGTGAAAATATTCTTCGATGTTGCCATTTCAAAGGTTCGGGAACTGTCACCAGTTTAACCGTCGGCAGCTTATTGGACAACAACATCTGGCACGATGTGGTCATCTCTCGGAACAGGAGGAATATTCTATTTTCTGTGGATCGTGTCGTGATCGAAGGGAAGATTCAGGGCGAATTCACTAAACTCGATTTGAATCGAGCTGTAAGTAAATATCGATGATCATTTAAAATCATTTTAAATTCTTTTTTTTAACAGCTATATATCGGTGGAGTCCCTTACATGCAGGACGGAATAAAAGTGATGCAAAACTTCACCGGATGCATCGAGAATTTCTATTTGAATTCAACAAATCTGTTTCGGGATATTCGAAAAGCAATTGAATATGGGCAAGCGTTACAATACCAATTATTTAACACACATCGATCATGCGCTGTAAATTCCCACATCTAGTAACTTTTACCACTTTAAGAATTCTCATTTTAATGCAGGAAAGTCCGATTGTGCCTCTGACGTTTACCACATCTGAAGCCCACATACGTTATGCTGGATACAGCAACATAAACGTCTTTCATATATATTTCCAGTTCAGGACTTACGAGAAAAATGGCGTCATGTTGTACCATCACTTTAATTTAGAACGTGCTTATGTTGCGGTAAGTATTTCTTTTAACCTTCGAGAGGGCGCGCGGCGGCATTTACACCGCCCCATGTAAAACGATCGAATAGAGCGTATATATGGTTTTTTCCAAAGCGGCGGTGTAAATGCCGCCAACGCGATCGCTCGAAGGTTAAGCGTATCTGCTTTTACGCATCGTTTTGAGTGATTTATTTTATTTTTTTAGGTGTATTTGGAGAACGGTAAGATAAAGGTAGATTTGGTGTCGCTGCAATTCGATCGACTGACTTTGGATAATTATCAAATGAGTTACAATGACGGGCTTTGGCATACTGTGGAAATGAGTATCCGTACTAATGAGTTGATTTTGACCGTCGATAAAATTCCGATGAAGACGACAAGATTATTGCAAGTTAAAACTGGCCTTTACTATTATATAGCTGGTACGTTTTTTGTTTTTGTTTTTTTTGTTTTTGCTTTTTTTTGTTTTTGTTTTTTTTTTTTTTGTTTTATGTTGTATTTAAGGGGATATTATGGTATGATGGTATTATTTCGTTATTTATATTTTTTTTTGTTTGGAAAGTCGATAAATATGCACTTTCTTATTTAATATTTAAACTAAAAAAAAATAATTTTAAGAAATAAAAAAAAAATGGTTTTATCTCGCAATACTTTTTGATGTGAAATCAGTAGCTTCATTTGTTTTGAATTCGCTCTGTACCAGGCATTTTAATTTTAAACATTGACGTTCGTCTTGCCAATAGCCAAATTTACGCGTTAATGAAATTCTTTTTTTTTTTCATATTCCAGTATTATGAAATATCGAGACTTAGCCATGGCACATAAAAAAAAACAATTTAATAAATTAAAAAAACTCGTATATCTGTTTGGGTTTATTATTTATATTCCATATATGTATATATTCCATTCAGATTTATTAATATCTATAATAGATACATGTTTCGACCGAACTTGGACATCTTCAGGTACTTATATCGCCAAGTAAAAAAAAATAAATTAAAATGTTTGTCATTGATTAAAAATAAAAAATAAACTAAAGTGAAATGTGTGATCTAAATATAAAATTGTTCGAGGAATAGATGCCTCATCTATTCCTCTAACAGCCCAAGCAACCAAATTTAAATTTCCCACAATTATTTTTAGTAACTTCAACCTTGAATCATGAAACTACCTATAATTTTGCATTACATTAATGGTTATTTTAATATCTTTAAGTTGAAGTTACTAAAAATAATTGTGGGAAATTTGAATTTGCTTGCCCGGGAGTTGAAATTGATACACTATTTTATATTTACGTGACACATTTCTCTCTAGTTTATTTTTTATTATATTCTTATTGGCAAATCAAAAGAATCGACGTACTTCACTGTTGATGATAAAATACAATGTCGGTTTAAAATTTTGTATGGGGGTGAGGGGGTGTTGCTAAACAATATTATGATATTTCCTAACAATTAAAAAAAATGGCTAATACATACATATATCTTTCTAAAAGAAAAAAGGCTCATTTTTAATTATATCGACGAACGCCACTGGTCAAAATCCCATTTCCTTGTTGCCATTTAATCACATGATGGATAAGTATCCCCAACCATGGTGGTAAGAGACGAGTCTATCAGTTTGTTGTGGACGAGCCCAGCAGCAGGTTTTTGACAAAATTACAAATATACAGTGACCGCAGTAAAGCCGCAGCATATGAAAGTTTTTGTCTTGTGAATTAGTAAATCTCTTTGCTTACAAATTACCTCTGCATGTCTTGAAATTAAAATAACACTCATCACATCTTTCGAAAATTTAATAATTTACGAGGGAAGGTCAAAAATATAAAACTACTAGAGTAAAGTACGTCAGCTTTTGGGTTTAGAAGATTCTTTTATTAATAGCTGTTGTTACAAATTCAATGCTATATCCAAATATGAAGTTTCGCTTAATTTTAGCAAAAAATGAGATTTAATCATTTTTTCGGAATTACCCTGTATACAAAATTAATCGAGATCATAAAATTGTCATATCGTATTCTCTGTATACTTTCTCAGAGAAAATCATGCAAACTATGTCAAAATTAGTTAATTTAAAAAAAATTTATAGCCTTGAAAAGGAAAACTTCAAAATGCGAAATATTTTTGCTGCACAACTTTTGTTTTAAAATAAAACAAAATAATTACTTACAACGTGGGCCAAATTTCCAATGTTTTTTGCTCCAAAATTACCAAATGCTTCCTTCTTTTTCTCTTCGAAGTTGTTGAAAAAATTCCTGATCTCCAAGATCGCCAGACCTATCCCCAATGGATTTCTTTCATTTGAAAACATTGTGCAGCAAAAATAATACCCATTTTGAAGTTTTCGCTTTCAAGGCTATAAAAATGTTTAAATTAACTAATTCTGAGATAGTATGCATGACTTTTTCTCAGAAAGTATACTCAGAATAGGATATGACAGCTGTATGATCTCGATTGATTTTGTATACAGGGTAATTCCGGAAAAATGATTAAATCTCATTTTTTGCTAAAATTAAGCGAAACTTCATATTTGGATATAGAGTTGAATTTGAAACAACATTTATTAATAAAAGAATCTTCTAAACCCAAAAACTGAAGTACTTTACTCTTAGGATGGTTTTATATTTTTGATATCCTTCCCTCGTATATAATTAATTTTTCGACAGATTTGATGAGTGTCACTTTAGTTTCACGACATGCAGAGGTAATTTGTAAGAAAAAAAAATGGCCAAATTCAAAGACAAAAGAATTTCCCATATGCTGCGCACTTTCTGCCGGTCACTGTATATCTCAAAAACGGTTAGCTTTGGGCTCTAGGACACATTGATACAAACTCATCACAAATGATGACACCCTCTGTACTAAAAGTGCTATAAAGTTGAAACTATTTTCCTTACATAGATCACAGTTGTACATGACTATACTACAAGTTTCAAAATCAAATTCGTACTAGAAGTTTCTAGAAATTCTAATTACCAGAAAAAATTAGCTAACAGAGCAATAAAATTAACAAGTCCAGTTTTTCGATCAGATACTATTAACAAAGCAAAAAATATTCTAGAACAAAATAATTATCCAAATTCTCTTATATACAAAATATTCAAACAAAGAATTTTTCTTTTTTATAATAAATCAATAAAAAAATATAAATAATCGTCAAACAATAAATTACAAAATTCATAAAAATTCCTTATGTTAAACATTTATCCGGAAAAAATAAATCAAATTTTCAAACCATATAAATAATTACAAAATTGCCTATCAAAAACAAACAAATACAAAACCAATCTATTCAAAATTAAAATCAAAAATTGAAAAAAGTAAACATCACACATAGTTTATAAAATAGACTGTCAAAATTGTAATGTGGTGTATATATAGGTGAAACCATGCAATATTTGGAAAATAGAATAAAAGGACACAAATATAATAAAAATCTTACAGCTTTAAAAAAAAACATGAAATAACTCAAAATCATACCTTTGATTTCAACAACGTAACAATTTTAAACAAAGAACAAAATTTAAAAACACGTAATATACTTGAAATAATTCAAATTTATAAACATAAAAATGCAGTCAATGATAAAACCGATATACAATATTTCACAAAATTATATAATTTAATTTTATAACTAAATACAGTATTTTTAAAAGAACTATTTAATTACAAAAGTCAAAAACAAATAATAAAAACATCCTATTTTAAAACGCAATCTTTAAATAAAACACAATAATATATTCAAAATCATAGTAAATAAAACAATTTGTCATTTATTAAACAAAAACATTTTCTTTATAATTTACACTTTTTATTACATTTATTTATATACTTGAAAAAGCTTTTTTCAATAAAGCGAAACGTCGTACTCATTCATGTTTTTAATATTGACGACCCAAAAACCAAGAAAAAAAGAAATTAAATAAAATATTTTTTTGACTAAAAATTTTCTAAACAGGAGGCATCGACACTCAAATCGGTAGAGAATCCGACAAGAAGATCCCAAGTTTCATCGGCTGCATGCGTTCGATAACGATCGACGGCAACATCATCCAAAACACCAACTTCACCCTGCAAAACTGCAAGACCGATTGCAAAGAGGAAGTGGTCCAGGGCATGTGCAAAGATGGACGATCGTTGCAGCCCCAATCCGTGCGAACACAACGGCATCTGCACCCAGAACTCCAAGACGTTCGAATGCGAATGCCCCAACGACTACGGCGGCTCCGTCTGTCACATCTCCTTGAATCCCCTCTCCTGCGAAGCCTTCAAGAACGTCCAAGCGGTCGGCCAGAGGGCCGAACTCAACATAGATATAGACGGGAGCGGAACTCTGGATCCTTTCCCCGTGACTTGCGAGTTCTATTCGGACGGACGTATAGCCACAGTACTCCATCACGAGAATCAGGGGAAAGTATCGGTGGACGGTTTCCAGGATCCCGGTTCTTCATCCAGGATATACAATACGACGCGAACGATGAACAGATCGAGGCTCTGGTGAACCGTCGATCGCTTGCCACCAGAGCATCCAGATACGATTGTAAGAATTCGAGGTTGTTCGATTCGCCTTCGGAGGAGGGGAATTACGCCCCGTTTTCTTGGTGGGTGTCGCGGCACAACCAGAAGATGGATTATTGGGGCGGCGCTTTGGCCGGATCGAGGAAATGCCAGTGCGGAGTGTTGGGGAAGTGTATCGATCCGTCGAAATGGTGTAATTGCGACGCTGGATTGTACGATTGGACTTCTGATTCAGGTAACGTTAACTATTTATAATTAAGGGTAAAAAAAAACTTATTTAGTGTCTAAATCTTCATTCATCAGCGCTAAAAACAATAAGGGCCTCAACACTCCACCCTGTCTAACATCAGTTTTTGCTAGGAATTCTTCAGATGATTGTTCTTACTAACTGCATTCCTGGTGTACTCTGGATATTTTTCTCCAATGTTTTTCACATCCTGCTCAGTGCTGAATCAAAGGCTTTCTTTTTTAATATTCCTAGTAGCAAAATTTGAATTTTCAGCAATTATTTTTAGTAACTTCAACATTGAAACATGAAATTACCAAATGATTTTGTATTAAATTACTAGTTACTTTGGTGTCATTCTGTTGGAGTTACAAAGAATAATTATAGGACACTTAAATGTTGCTTCTAGGGGTAAATGAATCCTATAAACATTTTCCAGTAATTTTTTTAATGATTTCCACTTTCCTTACCATATAAAAGCCTTTGCATTTCCATTTACACAGTTGGCAAATTTCCAAAACTTTCTTTGAAAAAAAATGTTTATAAAATCGGCAGTTCCCATACCAAATGTTGTGGAGATTGTTTGAAAAACGATTTCTGAAATGTGGATATGTATTTTTAATGTTTATAATTTTAAAAACCGTAATGCCAAATAATTAAGGAGAAAGTAAAGTTAGGCGACGTGATATGCAAAAAAAAAAAGTTACTTGAAAAAGTTGCTGATCGATGATTATCGAAATCATTCGATTATGCGCTACAATTTTAGTTTGATAACCCCTTCCCCCAAGTTTGTCCTCGCCGAACACTTATAGAAGGTCGCAACTCTACTGTAGACCCATAATTCCATAGATTTTTTTAAAAATATTTGCCTTTATTGAGAACGTAAACATTATTAGCAAACATCTTAAAGATTTTAATCATACCTTTAACATTGATAATAACATTTCACACTTAAAGAAAGCTTATTCGTAGCGATTGTCAATTCAATAGCATTCTTAGCAGGTAAAGATTTAGAAACTAGGAGCAAAGGAAACGTAAGAAGTTCGAAACCCAATTCAAGTTGTGAATAATTATCATCTGTCAAACAGCTTTTATGTTTTACATATTGCGAATAATGGTTACATTCTGAATACTCTAGAATCTGACTGGCCTGATAATTAAATTGCAAAAATTGTCGAGGTATCGTCGGCAGATTGGTGCAATTCTACCTCACTAACATTTAGGTGAACAAATTCTACGAAAAGTAAGGGGCCCAAAATTGATCCTTGCGGGACCCCTATATCAGTTATTTTATCCCCCGAAAAAGAAATGGTATTATGGAATCGATAATAAAAACTTTATGATTTATGGCAACGTTTTTGAGTGTCGATAAACCAATACAGTGCGCATGACAGATGTATTTTATTCGTCACTACCAAGGAACATGTAACCAAGAACGGACGCTTAGCAAATTTTGTTATTGCGGAACCTCCATCTTTTTTAAGTATAGTGAACACCCACAATGAGAAGTACATATGTTGTCATTGTAATGTCGACGTAGAATAGAGGAACTAAAGTCATTAGTGATGGGGGTGATTTTATTTAGGATAGAAATTACATTACATACTTCTGTCAAAGTGGCAGGAACACCCCTATAGCTAGTATAATAGACTCTTCCGACGATTTCAGCGCTCACAACGGATATGACGACATATGTACTTCTCATTTTGGACACAGTATAAACCTTATCCAGTAGTTTCACTAAGTGTCGGTGCCTTTGATGTTTTGTCTATCAATTTAAGGAAATTCGCGATGGCGTTTGGCGGCTATATGTGCAACTAATAATTGCAAAGTGGGTACGAAAATAATCTATATACTCAAACAGACTGGCAATTGACAGAAAATCGCACAACATCAATGTCACTCCTATAACAAAATGACAGAATGGAATGGCTTTGTAGTTAGATTTTTGCTTTAAAGCAAATTCAAATAGTTTTATTAAATTTCACCCACATATGCGACACCGCGAATTTCCTGGGGCGCCAATGTTTGAAACCATGTTACCGGCGATGTGAAACTACTCGATATACATATATGCTGTGTTTTGGGTGTTCACTTATACTTCCTTAGCCAACAGAAATTTAAATTCTCCCAAGCTCGGCTCTTGTCAAAACAGTTCTTGAGAGAACGTCATTTGACGGTTTGTTTGAGGTTATCACGCACATACAAACAAATTAACAGCTGATGAGGCGCATATCAACCTGACAGTAGTAAATTTTGAATGTGCGCGCGGAATCGCCATCTTTTTTTTGAGTACTTTCTAGCATTTAGCCCACGACCTGCTTGATAACTTAGACAGTTTGCTTTATACGGCCTGTCGAATCATTCAAATTTACATTGAATTAAATGTTACACCAGATTCCGGTAAGTAGCGACATCTACATGACGTTTGAGAACATGAGAACTATTTCCTTGACATGTGAAAATGATAGTAAGGGAGGACGACACAGCTGATTACAACCTGGTTTATATCAAAACTAAATAGTACAAAATTATTAACCAAATAATTATACAACTGAAATAACGAATAAGATGTGAAATACAACTTTATAAACCTTAAGTCTGGCTGGTAGTTGAGTGGCTTGCACGCTTGGCTATCAGTGCGGAGTCCGGGGTTCAAATCTCGCTCTGATCAAAAATATTTTTTTTTTTTTCGAAGTCGTAATGTTGTTTAGGAGGGAGATTTGGATGACAAGCTAAAAATATAGCTTAGGCGTTACCACCCCTTTTAAAAAAAATGGGTCGGTTTTTAACGAAGCAAAAAAGCTTCTTTAGAATAATTTTGAGTGTTTTAACTTTGGTACTTGTTAATGTGACATTCATTTAAATTAGATTGACATTTTACTGTCACAATCCTGCAATCAAAAGTAAAGCAATTTCCCAAAAAAAAATCGGTAAGTGACGCCAGCGGTGAACTTAATAGTTATTCAACCGATTGAAGTACTTTTGGGTGTCTCGTAGATGGCGCGCGACGTAAATGGGATTTTACATTGGCGAAGAGCGCCATCTAACAAACAACCAATGGTACTTCCAATCGGTTGAATAACTATTAAGATATATAACTCATGCAACTCATGATTCGACAGGCCGTATAAAGCAGTCATGAAGCAGGTCGTGATTTAGCCAATAGAAGTAAATTAGCGGACTGAAGCTAGCGAATTTCTCCCCCGGGTGAATGTCCGTTTTTGTTGAGATGTTCTTTGTGACTATCAACATGATATTTTGCATAAATAACATCATGGCTTGCTAGAGGGTAAATTGAATCGATCATGTTAAATTTCCAGGTGAAATAACGGAAAAACAAAATCTACCCGTACGGCAACTCCGCTTCGGCGATACCGGGAACGCGTTGGACGGTAAAGAAGGTCGCTACATCCTAGGCCCGTTGGTATGCGAAGGCGACGATTTATTCACGAACGTCGTCACTTTCCGCATAAGAGACGCCACCATAGACCTACCGCCCTTCGATATGGGCCACAGCGGCGACATCTATTTCGAATTCAAGACGACCATAGGCGACGCCGTCATATTCGAATCGCGCGGGCCCACCGATATGATCAAATTGAACATAATCAACGGCCGACAGTTACAATTGGAATACCGAACCGGGGAGAACAAATTGGTAGTGACCAGCGAGACGACTTATTATTTAACCGACAACAATTGGCATTCGGTGCTGGTGGAGAGGAATCGCAAGTCCGGGATGATCATCATAGATGGCAGCATCAAAGCGGAGGTGTCGGAGTTCGACGGCCCGATTCGTGCGTTGCATTTACCCAATAAATTCGTCTTGGGGCGTCGGTGGATTATATCGACGGATTCACGGGGTGCATCAGAGCGTTTCAATTGAACGGGAAATTAGTGGATTTGCGGGCGTACGCTAGGAACGGCCTTTATGGAGTGTCCGAAGGTTGCATCGGGAAATGCCAGAGCGCGCCGTGTTTGAACAACGGAACCTGCTTGGAGATGTACAACGGGTAAGTAAGAATTTATTTCTGCAGACTACAAAGTATAGAAACATGTCAAACAAAAAAGTAAACAAAAATTATATATTAATGAAAAGCAAAACATTTTAATTAATTAAAGGAAATAATATTAATAGCATTGTTTAAATATATCTAGTTAGTCAACGTAATGCATTTTCGGAAAAATAAAGTATTGCTCAGGGAAGTGGTGCACTCTATCGGTGAATGTAAATTGATTTGAAAACGCGATAAATATAACAGGTATCTCGGTCAGAGTGAGAGACAGATTTCTGTGTTTTATCCATCTGCGGAAACGACGGAATCCGTATCGGTGATTTACTGGCATTGCCGAATTGTGTGGCCTGGGGAAAAGGGAGGGTGGATGCATGTGACGCTGTGATGACGCACCTCCCGATAATTCTCGTGTTTGTTTACATTAGAAGATTAGAATTCTGAGGTATTCTGTTTAAAATATAAAGAAATTTAAAGCATATTGCAAGGCACATTCTTGTTGACAAAATATTAATTAAACAATTTTCCAAATTGAGGTTTTTTCTTTTAAGAATAAAATATTTAAACTTAAAACAAAAATCACTGAAAAGAGAAAAGTTGAATCTAAAAGGACGAAAATTTGCCGAGAAAAAAAAAACCAATCTACTTCTCAATTTTTATTTTCTTAGTTTTTAGATTAATAAGTTGTTTTGTTAACTTGATTTACTTATATTTATGATTATATAATAATCAGAAAATGTTCGTTTTATTAAGAAGAATAAGTATTTAGTTTGATAATATATAATCTGTAGTTCGATGGCCTTTTTATATTTAAAATTTTAATAAAACGCGGGCTTTTCGTTCGAACGTATATACGAAAACCTTCTCCTCCTCCTCCTCTCTCCTATTGCTATCTTCGCTTCTCCCGTGTATAGCGGTACTGTCGCTAACTTCAACTGGTGTAAAGGCGGGAAATTTATATAGTTTTTCTTATATTTACAAAACATTTTTTACTTGATTTACTTATGTTTACTATTACATAATAATAGAAATTCGTTTTTTATATAATGATAAAAATATGTAGTTTGGGGGTACAAATCGCCATTTATTTTTACATATATGCACCACTTTACTTATTAAAAGCATCATACATGATGAGACATTCGCGCTCTTTCTCTTGACCGGCTGAAAAGCTACGACGTAACTTTTGGGGGCTACATCCGTATATACAAGGTTACATCGTAACTTTTCAGCCAATCAAGAGAAAGAGCGCGAACGCGTCATCATGTATGCTGTTTTTAATAGCTTTGTTTGTCTGTGTGCTTGGAGCAGTATCTATTGACGTCATCAGAGTAACTTGAGAGCGTCTCATTTTATACGTCTACATTGAAAAAATTCTTATAAAACTAAACGTTAAACAGTCTTTGTAATCCAAGTAATGGCTTCAGCAAATTTATTTCAAATAATTATACAAGAACACATTTCAAGTATTTGTAAATTATACCATCTAAATACCCGTCAATAATCGATGGCTAATATAAGCAACAAAGGAGAGGTATATACGCTGACAATCATTCCGAAAGCTAATCCCCTAGATGTTATGCAACAAAGGTGCCGCAAATTTTTCGGCTGGTGATTTATATTCGTAGAATTTTACTTTATAGTTTCCGCGGAATAATTCAATATTAAAAATTCTTAGAATCTACGCACGCGCAATCGCTGGTAGATTAAAGCAGTTGTATCTTTCCTTGTTTCCTAATGGCTTATCTCCGTATGTCATCTTTTTGAGAGTCGATCATACAATCTAAAACGTCTAATATTACTATACCTCCTTCAATAATTCCGAAATGTGTAAATTAATATATTGTATGTATGTTAACTTTTTTCGGTAACAAAAACACCGTGCAAAGCAGTCGTTCTTCGTTCTTGCTTGGTGTTTACTTGGTTCCGTATCTAGTTGGGTGCATATGAAAACTACGGAAACTACGTAACATGACAATGATACTTGATATACCTCAATAATAATTTATTACTTTACGCCCTTGATACTTAAATAATTATTTTCATTATATATTTCACAAAATAATACAATTCTTCTTATTAAATTAAAAACAAAAAAAATCTATCACCCGCATTGCCATCTCTTGAGTAAGTGCCAAAGGTTTCGAGAGCGTTTCCAGGCGTTTCTGCTTTTCTCCAAACCATGTTGCAACTTCACACCGGTTGAGTATGGTTAAATATAGCTTTTCGGAAAACTAATAAATTGTTTACAATTTGCTTGAAATTGCTATGATGTACGAATTTAGGCTGTCCATGTGCTGGGTTGGGTTTAATTTTTTACAGTTTTTTCTCTTACACAACAAAATTATTTAATATGAATACCAGCAAATGATGCACCTATTAATTTCTAATCGTTTGATCTTTTATTCTTTATTAATTAACTTTTCTGAACGACAAAAGCTATTCCCAAACGAAATCACCTTCCCCCACCACAAATAGTTCAGCCTTAAAAACTCATCTAGTCTATTTAAGAAGCAATATTCAAATATTTTTGAAAAGGATGATGTTAAGGCAATAGGTCGGTAATTTTCTGGACAAAATTTACAGGTACAAATGTGATTGCCGTTTCACCTCGTTCAAGGGGCCGATTTGCGCGGACGAAATAGGCGTCAAACCTGCGCAAGACCTCGATGATAAAATACAAATTCGAAGGCTCCTTCAGGTCCACCCTAGCGGAACGGATACGCGTCGGATTCACTACGGTTCATCCGAACGGATTCCTCTTGGGATTCTCGTCGACTAAGTCGAAGGAGTACCTGACCATCATGATCTCAAATTCTGGTCATCTGCGCGTGGTCTTCGATTTTGGTTTCGAGCGGCAGGAGGTGATCTACCCGGATAAGATATTCATGTACGGCCAGTTCCACGATCTGCGATTGTCGAGGAAGAATAGCGGATCGACGCTCGTACTGAAGATGGACGATTACGATCCGGTGGAGTATAATTTCACGGTTAAAACGTCGGCCGACGCTCAGTTCAATAATATCGAGTATATGTATATCGGGAGGAATGAGAGTATGAGTGAAGGATTCGTGGGATGTGTCGCCAGGGTGGAATTCGACGATATTTACCCGTTGAAGTTTCTGTATCAACAGAGCAAGCCGGCTAACATCATCACGGAAGGACGTAAGTAGAAATTTTGTTTTGTTTTATTTATTTAATGTATAATTGAGAAAAAAACTAGTCCTTTCTGTTCGTTTGCATATTTAAAATATTTTACGACGATGTGTTTCGACATATGGTGCCATCTTCAGGCCTTTAAAACGTCGCGAGAAACTTAAACAAGAAAATAAGTCGTATGAAAAATTATGAAATTAATAGTGTAACGTTTTTGCGGTTTAAATAATCACGGCGATATATTTGCTAAAAAGTATTTATTTCACCACTTAAGGTCTATGTAACTGAAATTACACTATTAAAACACTAATAATAAATAACTAAGCACTACTAAAAACGCTTATAATAATAATAATAACATTTATTTCTAAAGCAAATACAAATCAATACAGAAGCACATACCAGAAATAAGTCAAAAAAGGAAAACTGGTAACTGAGACCTAAATCAAATATTCAGAAAATCATTTATGTTATAACAACTAATTCCTAATAAATAGAGCTTAAGATGCTTTTTATAAAAATTAGAGATATTTTTTAGATCACTAGGAAGCTTATTAAATAGTTTACAACCCATATAAAAATGGCTTTTTTGATAGATTGCTTTCCTATGGACAGGAGGAAGAAGGTAATGATTAATACGGGTGGAATAATCATGGGAGTAATTGTAAAATGAAGATTCCTCTTTGTGTTTAAAAACGTAACATAATGTTTCGTAAATATATAAATCATAAAAAGTGAAAAGCGAATTGCTCTTAAAAATATTTCTACACGAGTCTTTATAATTTAAATTAAACATAATTCTAATAGCTCGTTTTTGCATTAAAAAAACTCTAATTGAATTAGGTGACATTCTCCAATGTATTATGCCATAGCGCATGCACGCTATGAAATTGGAATAACAAAATGTTTTTGGTGTTTCTAAATTGCAGCTTCGTTGCAATTGCCTTAAAATGAAACACGTTTTGGATAACGTCTTACATAAGCTTTCGATGTGAAGAGTCCAATTTATGTTGTCAGAACTATAACCTAAAATTTTGACGGAAGAATTTATGGTATGTCGGTTATTATTAAGTTCAATTTCTTTAATTGGTTCTATCTTGCTGCGAAAGTATAGAAGTTTAGTTTTTTCGTCATTTATAACTAAATGATTATATGTCATCCACCTAATAATTTCATTATACGTTATTTCAGCCTTGTTTAACATACTGGACATGTCCGTACTATTTATAATGATGTTAATATCATCAGCATACAAAATAGCTTGCTGAGCCTGTGTTAAATTATGCGGTAAATCATTAATATATAAAGGATATACTCCGATATGGACATCTAGAAAAGTGGATTGAATATTATCTATTCAAACACTTTGTTTCCTACCCGGTAAGATAAGACTGAAACCATTTTAGAGCAATTCCCTTCACTCCATATCTTTCAAGCTTGTGAAGGAGAATATTATGGTTTACTAAATCAAACGCCTTGGATAGGTCAATAAATATACCCAAGCAATATTCGCTATTGTCCAAACTTCTATAGATATCTTTAAAGGAACTGAAAAGAGCCGTATTTGTGGATTTATTTGGGCAAAATATCAAAATATTATAGGGTCGGGTCCTTCAACAATTTATACAGGAAACGACTTACTGTACTACATTTTTGTGTTATACGATGAAGAATGCCTAAAACAATTCAACATCTGGATTTCATATTTGTGAGTAAGCAGAATAGCTATGAGAATTCTGGCGCAAAATCCCATAAGGTTTACATAGGGGGTCCCAATTCACATTTTATCTCCTCCACTCCTAGAGTTCCCGGCTCAGCTTAAGCAGTTCCTGAAACAACTTCAACAACTCCTGGAACGGCTTAAACAGCTGCAGGAACAGCTTCAACAGTTCCCGGAATAGCTTAAATAGCTCTTGGAACGGCTTAAACAGCTCCTGGAACAGCTTAAACAGTTCCTGGAACAGTTTAAGCTGTTCCGGGAACTGTAGACGCTGTTCCTGGAGCTATTTAAGCCGTTTCAAGAGCTGTTTAAGCTGTTTCGGGAACTGCTTAAGCTGAGCCAGGAGCTGTTTAAGCTGTTCTAATAGCTGTTCAAGCTATACCAAGAGCTGTGTAAGCTGTTTCGGGAACTGTAGGAGTGGAGGGGATAAAATGTTAATTGGGACCCCCTATGTAAACCGCCAGAACTCTCATAGCTATTCTACTTGAGTAAAATCAATTCCAAAAATGATAAATTTCAAATTATGTCCTAGAACGTCATGACTGTTCTGGCCAATGAAAAAACTGACGATTTTGCGTTCGCCCAGTATCGCATATGTCAGGTATCATCCAATGGCTTTTGGTTAATGTTTAAGTGACTTTAGTACCCTTATTCAATAATATCAGACACGATCTCAATTTGTAAAATGTACCACAGGGATCCGTTTCTTGGACCATGTCTGTTTTTAATTTACATCAATGACCTAGAGCAGGGGTCGGCAACCTTTTTCGGACGGCGGGCCATTTTCAAAATATTTTTTTTATGCGGGCCGCACATTCAAATGTAACTTAAATAGTGCTTTTATATCATATACGAGTATAAATATTATTAAAAATAAATATAGAAAAAAAATATTTTTTATTGACATGTTATAATAACAATAATATCAGAAAACAAAAATTTTACAATTCAAATTATATTGGTGCTTTGGCGGGCCGCGAAAAAGTTGCAAAGGGCCGCATGCGGGCCGCGGGCAGCAGGTTGCCGACCCCTGACCTAGAGCATTGTGATATTAACACCGATTTTTTTTCTATTTGCTGATGATATCACAGCTATTAACTCCGACTTCTCAGAAGTGGGTCTCAGTGCCAGTACTGAGAACATGGATACTGCTATAAATAATTGGTTTTTGCCGCATGTTTATTAAACACTCTGTATCGAGAACTTGATAAGAAGTAGAGTATGTTTATTACTCGTATTTTCCGCAATACATCTAAATTTTAAACAGCCTTCATGTTAGTTAAACCAGTGAAAAGGTAAGGAAAGAAGGATCATATTGTTATAATAAGATATAAAATACGATTTAAACGTAATTATTGTATTAGTATTACTGCATGGGTCACCTCTTCACCGAACCTGCCAAAAAAAAAATCAACTAGATGTCGGTTTAAAGTTTAAACTGCGACCATATTCAAGAAAGTCTTACCTTGGCAGTCCTTTAAGTACCTCATCAATTCCATTTAATGTAACTACCTCCTTTTTACTTTTTTAGCGAAAACGGCACTTCTTTCTTGTTTTTTGATATTAAGCATATATTTTTGATAACACCCTTGCACTCCTTCTAAAACTTAAAATGCGGAGAACTATTGTAATTGCTGTTTATAATATTTTACCACTTTTTGCATAAAAACAACAAATCAAAGCAAATAAGTTGTCAAAGAATGTTGTAACTATTGCTGTTTCAGCAGCTTCCAAGCTCAATTTCGTTCCATCTGTAAAATCCAAGAGTTAAATAATAACTCCATGAAATACCAAAAACATCACCTTAGGACAAATGAAAAGCAACAGTATGTGACTTAGAACTTATGATGCACAATGCACAAAACATTACTGCTTATGTTTACAATAGATATCTGTGTAATAAAGGTTCGCAATACCATCTAGATGTGTTTTCATACTATTGTTGATATGCTCTATCTTTGTCAAAACGCCTTCTATTAGTGCTATCAGAAGTCCAAAGCCATTGTCATGTGGACTCGCTGAAAACGGCAAATAACTTAATTGTCTTATCTTTTCACTGGTTAAATTGTCGAAAGCAGTTAGTATTACGCAATTGACTAATTTATTATTGAAGTTTAAAGTATTATAAGTTAAAAAATATAATTACCTTGTGGCAGAAAGTAGTTGGAGCTTAATGATTTGTAAAGAAATGTATTTAGCCCAGCTCTAGTTATCCAATAAACATCCTAACATTCTTTAACAATCATTGTGGAGTTAAAAATTAATTCTTGTTGTCAACATAATATTTTTTTTCTGTATTCTGCAGCGACAGCAGAAGATTATTGCGGCGTAGAACCTATAACACACCCACCTCCCATTGTCGAAACCAGACCTCCACTCATTTTAGACGAAGACAAATTGAGAGCAGCTTACAATCAAACTGATTCGGCTATCCTAGGCAGTAAGTTTTTTTAATTTTCGTGTGCCTTATCTTTTTTTTCTGTAACACATCTTTACAGGTGTTTTAGCCATCCTATTCTTAGCTCTGGTAATCTTGGCAGTTTTAATCGGCCGTTACTTACACCGTCATAAAGGAGAATATTTAACGCAAGAAGATTTAGGCGCCGACAATGCAGATGACCCCGACACGGCTGTCGTTTTGGGAACGACAGGACATCACGTGGAAAAAAAGAAAGAGTACTACATATAGTGAATACCAAAATTAAGACTGATAAGGAAGGTCTTTATTATATTGAATTCGAGCAGTTAGGGGCCTAGCAGTACAATTTTAGTTTGTCGTTATCGAATTTTTATTATTTCGAAATTGTTCGGTATTCGAAGAATCTCATTTTTAATAATGTACATAAATAATTTTAATATCATCAATAGTTTTTTCTAACAAGTTTAATATTTTCACTGTAAATAACGAATTTTATTAGTAAGTATTAATAATTATTTGATCATTATTATTAAGGATATGTGAATATTCACATAAAAAAAGGTGAATTTATATATTCTTTGACTCTAAAATATGTTTTTTTATTTCTATTCTTTTATTTAGAAAAAAAAAAATTAGTAGTATTATGTTTCCGTCCATTTTAATTTTTTTTATATTATTTATTTTATAATATATATATATTTTTTTAAAAAGAAACAGCACTTATTAGTAGATAATAGATTCACTAGTTTTTCGTATGATTTATTTCTCCAATCGTTTTGTACATTCCGCTTTCGGCAGTCAAAAAAACAAAAAAATAACGTTACACAATACGGTTCTTCCAAAAACTAATTCGACCTTGTATCGTATAAAATTTAGCTGTACGAAGTGCCTTCTTAGGGCATCTGAGTTGTGTTTGAAACCGTTTGTCTACTACGATATAATAGGGATATTTACAAGATTTTTCGGAATATTAGAGAACTGTAATTTGCTAACGAGATTTTAATAAACAATCGTGGAGAAAATCTAGAAATCGTACATCGGGTGATTGATTACATGAGATGTACTTTTTTTATAAATAAAAATTTATATTATCACTCGTTTTTTTTTTTTCTATTTTTTTCCATATTCAGGTAAATCGAAATTACAAAATGTAATGGACTCAACATAGCTCCCTGAAGCACACTTGTTCTCTCTTAGAAGGAGATGGCAAAATTTTGTATACGAACTACAGTCTATATTAGTGTGACCAAATAGATTTAAGACCCGGAAAATATGCGTACTATTTTGTCAACCTCTTTACTCCACTCACTTTTTTCATGTTTGACAGCCAAGTACAATCCCGGAGTCCCGTTTAGTTTCACGCTATTTATCTGTTATATATATATCATTTTTCTTCATTTTAACCTCTTTTTCCGTTTTTATATATTAAATTAACAACTTTTGTGAAAGCTATCACGGTCAATCAACGATAATGTGGCGGTGAGAAATGTATAACCTTACTTTTTACATATGTGCTCAATATATAAATTTCAGCTATACCACCATGGCCATATCACCCTTCCATATTGAAATGTGAACTGCTAGAAATAGTGAAACGAAAAAAAGTTCTGAAAGTGAACTTTAGTTTTTTGTAGAAATTGTGAGCGGATCTATTTTATTTTTGGGTAATATCAAGAATAGCCCGGCCGCTCGGAGGATCGAAATGTTGGACTGAATGAGTGTAAAATGACTCCAGAATCACGATTGAGCGTTTACTTTTCTACGCTGACCATGTCTTTTACACTTTTTTCTTAAAAAAAGATGTGATTTTCAGGTTATGTCACCACGCAAAATACGTAATCTTGAAAAAAAAAAACCGCATTTATCAAGCGATAACTGTTATAACCGAGTACTAAAATGTTTCAACTACCTTATTTTCATGAAATAACACCTTTTCCTGTAATATTTTTGCCAAGAAAAGAATACATTTCAATTCGCAATAAGTGCCTTTTAGTCTAGTATTTTTTTTTTATATTGGTACGTTTGTCAATGGTTTGTCATCACAAGGTGTCAGAGGATCATAGTTGTTGTCTGTAACTGGGCCTTGATAACGCAAGTATTATATGCCGATTATGGTATTAGTTTAAATGTAAAAATTAAAAAAAAGATCAACAGAAGTGGTACTGCAACAACATTATTCTCTCGTCCGACCACTGAAAGTCCAACAGTATCGAGCGCAATTACCCTTAAATGAGTTCCCACTCAGAAACACGGGGTGTTTTATCAAGGCACAGTTACAGACAACAACCGTGATATCCGTGATCCTGTGACACCTTTGTGATGACCAACCTGCCAACACAGAAAAACCCTAATCTAAGGGCATGGAATTCAGAATCTCATAGCTGTTGGGAGCAAACGCCCATATTTTATAGCGAAATTTTTGTTGTGCTATTTACGCTACACTTCTAGGAGCGGTGCAAACAGCAGAAGTGCGATACGTTCCCAACTGTTGACGATGTAGCGGTTGCGGAGCAAAGTCTTCTGCTGAATACGACCAATGTGTATATTATTCGCCGTTTCGTGTTCCTGTCATTTCTCAATTTCGAATATCTTTCTGTGTCACTTGCATTGATCCCACTTTTTTTCTCGAAGATCAATATAGTTTTTAATTAAAATAAAAAGTATTAATATTGTTTGTGTTTTGTTGGTTTTAAGGGAAATCTTGTAATTTAAAATGAATTAAAACTATTTTTTCTACTGAAATTATAATTAAAATTCAAACAAGTAAACAAAATGCAGCACAAATTCAAAGAAAAATCAATTTATAAAGTTTCAAATATTGAAATCATTTACATTTAGTTAATTAAAAAAGAAACTCAAGAAAATATATTTTTAAGTTAATCTTAATCTTCAATAAAATACTATTAAAATTTCATTTTTTTTTTAATACTGAATGCAAAATTTCCACTAAAAACCAAGAAAATACAAACAATATAAGGATAAACCTAATGGAAAAGAAAATAAATCGAAAAAATATTAATTATCAATTTTTTTTATTTATTATACTTTATAAGGTTATATTTAATACATATTGCAAATTTGGCACTATATAAAGAATAAATTATATATTATGTATATAAAAATAACAAGCATTACTTTAAACTAAAATTAATATTCCTCTTAAATTTCAAAACCTTCAATTAAAAAAAAAAACACTTTATCACTTATGATTTATAACACGCCGGAACTGCTATAGGCGCTACTGCTATCAGATTCGTGCATTTTCAAATTCTCCTTACCATCCGAACACTCGTCTTCCTCATCTGCAACGAAAGAAATTTCTAAACGTGGGCGAACATTAAATTAGAAGCGATTTTTAACGATTTATACAAATCGTAACGAACCTGTTTCATCGAAATCTGAATGCTCGCGCGGTGATAATTTACATCCTCGGCCAGAGATGGATTTTAACTTATCTTTCGACGCTAAAATCAACCCCATGAAAGGTGGAGACGGTGCCATGGGCCTGGATAGATATTCGGGATGGAATTGCACTGCTACATAGTACGGATGATTATCTAGTTCGAAAATCTCCATACGTTCAGCGTCCTTATCGACACCTAAATTTTTATCGAAACATTATTTGGTTAAATGATTGTTATTTTTTAACTGGTTGTAATTTAATATGTAATTTCTCTTGATTATTTGGGCATATCATAATACGTATAGTAGGTAAAATAGCACAAAACTGCTGTTCCATTTAATCAATCCTTTAATTGTAAAATTAAATATAATATTACTTAGATAACCCAAAAAATAATTATAAATAAAAAGTATAGCTTCTTATCGTCTAACAAGGAGAACCCGCCAAATGTTAAGCTCAGATTTGCTGCCAGTTTTGTCGGTTAATTGTGGGAATTACTTGGAGTACTTTTGTAATATTTTTTTTTTAATTAGGTATAAGAAAAAGTAAATATCAGTAATTAATAACATTTATTTTTTTATTGACTGCATTGGAAAATAATCGAATTACCGTTAATTCATTCCGTTGAGGCAAGCAACAAGAGATTATACAAGTATTGCCACGTAAACTAGGATGTAAGTTCAGGATGTGATTAGTTATCTGCGCTCTTTCATAGGGAAGAAATACTTATAATTTTGAGTAATGCTTATTGTGGTGAATTTTCGACTTTCCTATCGTGTGAGAATGATAATTGTCATCCACACTTATGCAATGCCGAAAATTAATAATTAAAATAAATTAATTATAATTCTACTATTATCTTTGCAATTAACAAAAATACATTTAAATTACCCATATTTACTTAAAAAAATTATAATCTCTTATTGTTTACCTGTTTATACCTAATTTGGAGATTCAATACAAAAAGTTTTAGTGGAAAAAAAGTACGACAAGGAGGTATACGAAACCCATTACTGTTTATAATTGGCAGAGAGAATGAAATCTTTTGAGAACACATATTTATTGTTTACCTAAGCAGAAAAAATTAATGGTAATTCGATTATTATTTAATGTAATCAACCAAAATAAATTAAATGTTACTAGTTACTAATATTTACTTTCACATAATATACCTATTAAATAATATTACAGCAATTTGCCGAGTTTTCTTTATAAGTGCAGAAATTTCATAAATACCGACTTTGCATGAGAAATCGTATAAATGTATGCCAAACTACGAACGTTTTATTGTCTATTATGAACTTATGATGACACTTAGACCCTTCAAAAGTTAATACTAATTCAATTGTAATTTAATTCTTACAAGCTGTGAATAAGAGAATACGTTATTTTGAAAAAGGGAACAAAAATGAATTCAGAAACGCAAATTATTTATTTTTATTGTTTACGTTTTAACGGCTGCCTCTACAAATTATTTAAAAAAAAAAAGTATTAAAACTAATTACTACTTCTGTTACTACCCTAATAGCGAAATTTAAATTTCCCGCCACTATTTTTAGTAACCCCAACGTAAAGACATTAAAATAACTAACGCTTAATAGTAGTAGTAATACTTGTAAGTAACTTTTCAACTGTAAATTATGCGGACGATACTACTTTTTTAATCACTGGTAGTACACTAGATGAAGTTATCGATCTAGGCAGCACTTATCTAAATACAATTGAGGAGTGGTTAACTATCAACCAGCTCAAAATTAACCACGATAAATCAAATGCCATCTTCTTCAAATGTAACAAATTTCAAACTCTTCCAAAAGCTGTGAATATTAATAACTGCGAATATCCCGTCCGCACTTGTGTTAAGCTGCTGGGTCTTACAGTCGACGAAACCTTAAAATGGAAAGATCACGTCAATGTACTTTGTAAAAAACTATGTAGCTATTGCTTTGCGATTCGTCGACTTAGAGATATAGTAAGTTGGCATGTGCTTCGTATTATGTATTATGGATGCTCCTACTCAAAACATAAAATATGGAATCGTTGTTTGGGGTGGTGGTAGTGACTTGAACAGAGTTTTTTTGATACAGAAAAAGATTTTACGTGTGATTAATAAACTCGAGTACTCTCAGTTTTGCAGAGGATTCTTCAAACAAACTAACATTTTAACTGTATATGGTATTTACATTTTTGAATTGCTAATCTTCTTATTTAAAAACAAATATTTATTCGAGGATAATGAATTACAACATGAGTATTCTACAAAATTTAAAAACGATTATCGCCACCCCAAGCATCGACTCACACTAAGTGAGAACAATTTAGAATATAATTGCCTGAGGTTCTATAATAAATTGCCATCGCATATTAAAACTGTAAAAAAATTGTCAACATTTAAAAATTATGTATACAAATTATTATTAGAAATAGAGCCATACAATATAGAGGAATTTCTAACCTTAAATATACATTTATAAATATTTGTTCTCGACCTGACGTTTGCATTGTTCCTTTTGTATTGAAACACTGCGATAATAAAGCTATTCTATTCTATTCTAGTCGTCAATATGACGTAATAGACGTAGTAACTACGTCCATTAAACGTCATTTTACGTCACTTTGCTAACTGGATATGAATGTAGTACAAAATACTAGGTAATTTTATGTCTGAACGTTAAAGTTACTAAGAATAATTGCGGGAAATTTAAATTTAGCTATGTGGGTAACTTTATATTATGCCGTTTAAACACCACCCGTTGTACGATAAAAACTTTTTTTTTTCTTCTTTACTTATTATTTAATTATTTACATATTATACACATTACGATAAAATGTAAACTAAAAAATGTTTGTAATAAGCACAATATGATGTTTAAACTTTAAACGTCATAATGTAATGTGAGTAAAAAGACAATTTATAAAAAAAAAAAAAACAGAAAAAAGTAAGTAATTTAAAATAAAATTGTAGGAATTACTACGTTTGAAAAATGAAATAATAAAATTCTAAAACGCAACATGTTTGAGTGCAGCCGAAAAAAAAATTAAGCACTATAAAAGAGAAATAAAAATCTATAACTATAGATAATACAACGTTCCTTTCAGTTTAAACTTACCAATGAATTTTAAACCGCCATCTTCTAAATCTTTAATATATTTCGGGTTCACCTCGTACCTATGGCGGTGTCGCTCGTCAATTGTATTCCTCTTCCCGTACAAACGTCCTAAATTAGACGGATCTTATTTAAATGTAAACTATCGAAAGCATTATTTAATGACTTACGTATTTTGCTCAGAGCAGCCGATTCTTTGAATACGGTCGTTCGTTTCCCTAGACGCATCGTACCACCTAGTTGTCCGGGATTATGTTCGGGCATGTCGATGATGACCGGATGATCCACCATCTCATCGCATTCGGCCGAATTGGCGTTCTCCAGGCGCAGAACGTTACGGGCGAATTCTATCACAGCCGTTTGGAATCCCAAGCAAATGCCTAGGAACGGTTTGTTATTCTCACGGCACCATTGGCACGCCGCTATCTTCCCTTCTACACCTCTGCGTCCGAATCCTCCAGGGACAATAACACCGCTAGATGATTCGATTGATTAATAATAAAATTGAGAAATTCGTAGAATGCAAAAGAAATTGTATTTATGTGCGAATGGCTTTCGAGAAGCCTTTAATGCCTAACTTGGAGATTTAATACGAAAAGTTTTAGTGGAAAAAAAAGCACGACAAGGGGGTACACGGAGCCCGTTACTGTTTATAATTGGCAGAGAGAATGAAATCTTTTGAGAACACAGGTTATATTATCAATAGACATATTACTCTATGTGACACTGCGGTACTAATATATTTTCATATTTATAAAAATGATATGAACATAAAACATAAAATACTCAAATTCGCAACTAAGAAACTTAGAATTTATAATAGGATCGGGAATCAACTTTTTTTTTATTATTATTCAAGAGAAAAGTTTCAAATTACTACGAATTTACAAGTTTTTGGTTTACGATACTACTATTTTGAAGTATTTTAAAGTTTGAATATGTATGTGCTCTTATAACTAATAGACTAAGACGAAGAGAACTAAAAAAGAGGACATTACCACCATATTTATACAAACATGATGGATAGCTATCTCGAGAGGAGAAAGCTAATTATCGGGGAACGAAGCGAGCTGGAAATCACATGTGGTGTACCACAAGGCTCCGTCCTGAGCCCAACATTGTGGAACGTCTATTACGACGATGTGCTTGAGCTGCCAGTGTTTCATCAGGTGTGCATTTAGTGGGCTATGCGGACGATCTGGGCGTGCTGGTGATAGCGAGAAACGCGGAAATGCTACAATTGAAGGCTGAGCAGACGGTGGAAAATAAAAAATTTGTTTGGCATTCGCCGATATACTATAACACGACAATAGTAGTCTAGGTCTCCATTTTCGCTATCACTTAGTGTGTCAAATTTTCAATTGACATTGTGTTTAATTGGAATTACGTTTATATGTTGTTTTTAGAAAAATATGCTCATCCCTAAAATCTAGATTTGTTGGAAAAATCTTCTATAATCATAACGTCATCAATAGGGGGGTTAATTTTGGTCAGTAACTATTTCAAATTCAAGACCTAATGTAAGTTGTCTGCGCAAAATGACTTCTTTGATTTGTATAAATCCTATAACAACAATGGCCTTGATAATTGCCCAATGTATTGTAATATCACGCCATTGTTTTAATAATCATATTAAATATCACTTAAACACTAAGCAAAAACCATTAAAACAATCATGAAATGAACCAAAAACTTAATTTAACAATTCAATTTACAATGGAGGATATTTAAATTAGGGGAATCCATTATAGAAACAAGTAATTTATTGTAAGTGGAAACCCCTTTTTTTTTTAACATAGACAATTTTTACAAACAAAAGTATTATAAAAATGAATATTCCTATTTAAAATTCATGTCGAATATCTTTTGTATTAAAGAGTTAGTAACGAATTAGTGATAGAACGAAAAATCGAATATAAAATGATGATTGTTTCGTTTAAGATGTGAATAAAAGCAAACTTAAATGATTTTGAAAGTTTTATTAAGGCTAATCTGATTCTATTAAATCTTCTAAATTCTATTAGAAATTATATTATGTTTATACACGTTATTCTGCCTCACAGATAATTAAGGAATATTTTTAATTTAATTTTTATTTTTTTGAGAAATAAAACAAAAAAAAACAACATTTGCAATTTAAATTTTTCAAACAAATTCGGCAAGAAAACAATATCTTGTACGAGATTCAGAGAATGCAAATTGTTTCTTTTTTTTAATTGTTACGCGTCTATTTTTAAAATTAAAATTCCCAACTGCACCACTAGATGGCGCTACCTATATAGAGCGAAGATCATCGTAAATGATTAAACCGCACACAGAGGGCGTTGTCGTATGTTTCATTGATGCGCAATCGAATTTCTAGTGCGAATTAGAAACTAGAACTTCAGGAAAGATGTAAACCAGAGGCGCGAAATATAAACAAGCACACGAATGAGAACAGGACAATGCTATCGGAGGATTGCATTGTAAAAGCTGATAAGTGACAACCCACATGCGAACTAAGTAAACGGTGCAAATAAACAATGCGTGTAAATGAAGCGAAATTTAGTTTATTATATCTTAGTCATGTCCCAGTTATCTAATACCAGTGTTTAGAGGCGTCTTATTTTATCTTAATTAGACTTAAATGTAAAAATAAGTACTCTTTATTTAATATATCGCCGGTGTGAACTATTTGAACGCAATATATTCATCAAGATTTGTCTTATGACTATGAAAGCAGAACAAGTAAATGGCCAGCTCCTCGAAAGCCCCTGCCTACCTCTTGGGCCAATATTCACAATAATTCCCAAACATTTAAGCTAGCTAGAAATAATAGAAAATTGTTACTAATATTAGGAATCTCAAGATTAATTTATTATTTGAAATAATAAATAAAAAACGTGTGAAACACTCGGTTGATATTAGCATACATATGTTTCACTTTACCAAGGATCTTCAGTGGTCAACCTAATGTATTATACGAAGAAAGTCGTATATAAGATCGACAATTTAGCAAATATCTTCACATTACTAATGAGATTTCCATCTGAAATTCTCATTCAATTTTCTGCCAATAATAATTTGGTTTTACTCAATGCAACGTTTTCGGGGTTCAAACATATAACAAATAAACTAAATAAGAAGTATTTTTACATTTAAACAATGATAATGAATAACTAGAACGCTCAAATAAACTAAATTTACTTGAACACCACTTATTTATATTCACAATTTATTTCCAAATACGATTAATACTTCTCCAATGCCTGCAAAAAAAAACACTGTCTGTCCTCATTCGCCGGCGTATTTATGTTTTCCACCTCTACTTCCAGAGCGGTCCTTATATTTCCGATCGTTCTAGCACAATCGCACTAGAAGCTTCGATTGCATATCGATAAAACGTACTCAAACACCCTCTTATGAGCGGTTTAACTATCTAAGACCGTATCTGCTATACACTTTATTTATGAAAACTAAATTATTACAAATCATCCCAACCCCGTGCTCCACCTAAAAAGGTACTACACGAGGCTACCTATTCTAAGTACTATATGGGTTCCATAACAATTGAAAATGATCCTACTCTAACTAAATAACTTCCCTATGATTCTTAATAACAAAAATATAATACAGTAGCCTCGCGACCATATGAATACTGCTTTTGAGAAATGATAAAATATGTGAAATGTGATTAGTTCACATAATCGTATCTGCTATACAGGTAGCGCCATCTGTTAGCGGAATTGGAGATTTAATTCAAACAGGCGCGCGTAACACTAAATCTTTTAAGCAAGATCCCATTAGTATCTCAAACCACTCGCGAATGTTAAAAATGACGGCGTGTATTAGTTGCTACAAATTTTCAGGATCTGAAGCATATCACGTTTAAAAGATGTATCGTCAATGAAAAAAAATTATTATATCGGACACAGACCATGTTAATTTCTAATTAGCGGCGATCGATCAAACATAAGCCTTTAACAACAAAAGAAGTACTTGCAAAATTAAAAGTTGAGCAATGTATAAATGCAGCATCGATTGAAAACGAAGTTAAAAAGAACGATGAATACATGCCGAGGACATCTAGCGTGAGAACAAAGAATGAATACCGACTTAAAACAAGATTCTAACAATGTTTAACGACTAGGGAATAAAAATTATCAACAGATTATTTCGCTCCGCAAAATTTCCGTTGGTAAGCAATAGATAAACAAGAAATGCCACAGAAATAAATAAAACTTACTCCGTCTTGCATAACTCGTGCCAAGCTTCGTGATACAAAACGGGGTCTTCGCTCAACATCCCTTTTTCCAATTTCGAAGAATCTATGAACTTGATATTTACTTTATAGCCGAGAGAATTCGCAGCGTGTTGGAGGGCCTTCGTAATCGAAGTGTACGAATCTTCCAATCTCGTATATTTCCCGATCAGAGCGATATTCACCTCGTTCCTTAAATTCTCTATCTTATCCGACAATTCTATCCACTGTTTCATGAATTTTCTGGCCGGTGGCATGGGGCTGATGCCCAATTTTAATCTATCGTTTAAGTATTCGACGATGCCGTGTGTTTCCATGAAAATTGGACTTTGTAAATGGAGGACAAGTCCGGAATGCATATCACCTATAATTTAAGGAATCAAAATCAATGAAAAAGTAACGGAAGATTCCTCTCACGTTGTTTACACATAGTTACTATTACGCACGTTACGACAAAAAAAAAATGTTTTCGTAACATTTGCATGTGATGTTTATTATTGTTAAGACCTATCAGGGTCATAAAATAAACAGCGTAAGTGTAAATAAATTAACTTCTGTTTTGTAACAGTGCAATATGTAAACATTGTATGTAACACAAAAAAAAATAGAAAAATTCTATTCAAACAAAGATAAAATGCATATAAAGCACATACCTGGTCTGGTGCAACATGGCAAAAATTTGAGATCTTATCTTTGACGCTCTGATCTATGGGTTTCTCAGAACGACAAACTATTATATCTGGAGATAATCCTAAACCACGTAGCTCTCGAACTGAGGACTGTGTCGGCTTAGTTTTGTGTTCACCAGTTGAACGTGGCTAAAGAGAAACACTGAATTAGTGTAAAGCGTCAATATGGACAATATATGATGTTGAAAACATTAATTCTGAAATTAAATTGAATTGTTGTGAATTACAATAAATATTAAGCAATTAAATGAGCTTAACATGGGTAATATTAAAGCAAAGAAACTAATACAAAATCTTTTCGTCTATTGGAAAGAATGAGAAATATCCTATTTATAATTATTGCAGAAAAATTACACAATAACATAAAAATCATAACTTATTAGAACCTACCTGGGGAATTAAAGAAACATGTGCGACACAAAAATTCTCCCTCTTCACCCTAAACTGGAACTGTCGAAACGCTTCAACGAATGCCATACTTTCAATATCACCAATAGTACCTCCCAATTCTATGATACACACTTCAGGGACTTTCCCAGTCGCCGAAACCGGAATCTGTGCCACTTTCTCAACCCATTCCTGTATCGCATCCGTAACGTGTGGAACAACTGATAAGTGAGGAGCAATTTTTTAATAATTTCCACGAATTAAAGTAATCGACACGATTACCTTGCACGGTTTTCCCTAAATAATCACCCCGACGTTCCCGGTCGATGACCATCTGGTATATTTTACCGGTCGTTATATTGTTGTCGCGGTGCAAAGTGATGTCTAAGAATCTTTCATAATTGCCCAAATCTAGGTCTACTTCGCCCCCGTCGTCCAAAACGTACACTTCGCCTGAAATTCAAATTTACCGGGCTAAAACAGGGTGAAAATGTCATCTTAAATGTTGGCAGTGTGCGCGAAACCACGCGGTTTGAAGTATTGATGATTTCTTTTATCGCGGAAATAATTTCATATTACACCTACCGTGTTCGTATGGTGAGAATGTGCCAGCATCCAAATTGATATAGGGGTCGATTTTAATTGATGTCACCTCGATTCCGCAGCATTTCAATATCGTACCGAAAGAACTGGATATAACGCCTTTTCCGACGCCACTAATAACGCCACCGGTTACTAAGATGTATTTCATGTTGTACTTAACGACAAAGAAAATTACACTTGCTGAGTTTCCGCCTAAAACATCGATTCTTCAAACGTGTTTCGTCACCAACTACGCAGAGATTTTTCCGCGGTCCTCTCTCAAAAACGTTGTGGCAAACGAATGATTTTATACCGGACGCGTTTCTACGAGGTCGGGATGTGCGCATGCTCAACACTGGAAATGTTTCAGCGGCAATATTTAAAATATCTACGCTTTCACGATGTAGCATAGGATTATTTGCTCAAACTGCGCAAACACGTTTCACTGTTCTCAGAAATTCTATCTGGAAACAAGGCGAAATAAAGTAAACATCAGACAATGTTTAGATAATGTGAATATTACATCCAGATGACGAATGCGCGTGGATTTATTTATAAAGGTTCATGTGAACGTAGTTGAAATATTTTTCCTGTTTATATGTAAAAAAAAAATTGGAATCTACTATGATTGTGCTTATAATTGGATACATTGCTTTGGCACCCAATGTGATGTGATAATATTGTATATTATGTAAGGGCCGTTTTACACCTAGCTATTTATTGTGCAATTTATTGGCCAATTTAAAATTTTACGTATATAACACGGATTAAATAGGTGTTATACACGTAAAATTTTAAATTGGCCAATAAATTGCGCAATAAATAGCTAGGTGTAAAACGGCTTTTATGTTAAGATTGAACGGTATTCAATCCTAACTGATTTAAATGCATAATTAAACTTTAACTTTTTATTGTTTATTAAAACGCAACTTTAATAAACAATAAAAAGGGCACAAAGCCGTTGAGAATCTGTCGAAATTTTGAATTTCGCGCTTATAACTACAAAAACGTCATTCCAGCGCTGCCAATCGACTAATTATTAATATCCCTAACAATTTACCCGCTATATTTGACGCATGCCCAGTTCAGAAAGACCGGAAAGTCCTCTTCATCTGACCCCCGCTTCGAATTCTTCCTCTTCGGTGTCCTTGGCGTGTGAAAAGAGTAGCGACCGAATCGTTATCAAAATATCAAAGTATCAAGCCACGTGTGTGTGGGTTGAATGAGGGCGATCGCGGTAGATTGTGCGCGCAACAACGGGTGGGAATCGGGAGTGAACCGGATGAAATGAATAACATGACCAGGCTATTGAAATGCCAGATAGGACCGTCTGTTTTGAACGCTGATTTATCGCAACTTCTTGCCGAATCTCAGAGACTGCTGGATAATGGTGCTGACTATCTTCATTTGGACGTCATGGACGGGCACTTCGTACCTAACCTCTCTTTCGGACATCCCGTCGTCAAGTGTTTGAGGAGTAAATTGCCTCACAGTTTCTTGGAAACGCACATGATGGTGCAGAATCCGATACAAGTACAGTGAGATTTATATGTATTTTAATCGTAATAAAAAGTGTTTTTATGTATATTTTTACTTTTTGATTAATATTTGTATAAAAATGTGTTTTGTATTACAAATTACAACCAGTTATACCATCCAATCAAGGAACTATTATATATCAGTTCTTATAATGATGAAATTTGCAGTGGATCGAACCAATGTCCGATGCAGGGGTGAATCTCTATACATTCCACATAGAACCAGTAGCACATGATATATTAAAAGTATGTAGGAAAGTTAGAGAGGCCGGCATGAAAGTGGGGCTTGCTTTGAAGCCTGGAACAGGGATTGAAGCCGTTCGACAATTTATCGATTCAGCTGACGTTATTTTAATAATGACTGTTGAACCAGGATTTGGCGGGCAAAAATTCATGAACGAAATGATGCCCAAAGTCCAATGGTTGCGGAAGAATTATCCACTCCTGGATATAGAAGTTGATGGGGGAGTGGGCTTGAATACCATAAACGCTTGTGCAGAGGTACTTACGAAATTGTAATCCTGCAGTGTTACTAATTTATTCACATTTCTCATTTAAATTTGTTGTGTGCAAGAATCTAATCTTTAAAATTAAGGTAAATACAAGAATAATGTAGCAACTTGATTTTCATAATCTGTGGAAATATGGTGATATGATCCAAAAATTTCAATGGTATTTTTTTTTTCATTTTTATGATAAGAGTTCTGTATATGGAAGGGTCATATTTTGTTGAGTCAAAAATATCTGTTCTTTTTTGTGAAAAATGAATAGCAATTGAGAAAATTTAGTGTAAAAAGTGTTATTTTAAGGTTATGTATGATTTGACTACGATTTGACGTTTCTAATGGTTGGTAGTAGCGGTGTAGCAGTAAAATTACTAAAAACAAGCCATAATTTAAGCAAAACAGGCGCTAAATTCAAAATCGTATAGGATTTTCGTTTTGTAAACATCATAACTTACTGCTCATAAATGTAAGTGATCTTTTATTTGGCAACATTATTCAATACATTTTTATCAAATTGCGACTTAAAAGAATTTCCTTAGTATCAGCAGTTATCAGTACTGCAATTATGACAATTATTAATGTTAGAATCACTGATATTGTAAACTTCCATTTTGTTGTATTTTTATGTGGAGATTTTTAGTTAGTATCCCAAAAATGTTGAACTTTAGCAGAAGAAAGTACAACTGTTGATATGGTGTTAAAAGCAATTGATCTAAGAATTTTAAGGCATGCACTTTATCTTTCAATATTTACAAAAATCGAAGGTGCTGTGTTATTCTCGTATTTACCAATAAATTACTTATATTATTAAGAGGTGAATAACTGATATTTCTTTATAGGCAGGTGCAAATATGATCGTCTCAGGAACAGCAATAATAAACGCTCTAGATCAAAAGTCTGTGATTGCAAACTTACGAGAATCCGTTGAGAGATCCATTCATAAATGTAATGTCTAACGTACAAATTTTAACAGACTGTCCTTTTAACAATGATTTGTTTAGTGATATATTCGCATTTAATTTGGATATGTCGTTTTATCGGTGATGTTCCATAGGTAGTAAAACAAAAGAAGGAAAACAAACAAAAAACATGCATAATATACATATTATAATCTCAAAAATAAAACTGCTACGTAACATAATAGTATAAAGAAAATATATATAGACTCATATAACTGTTTCTCAGCACCTTAAGTGATATTAAAAGAACAAATTCAAAGGTTGTGTAATTTACCGTAATTAATATTTGTGATTCATTATTAGGAAACTGTTGGTTTTCATCTAAAATTTACATATTTCGCATTTTTTTGCTAATACTTAAACTATATTATCATAAATACAGTAAAAAAATAACTCTAGAAAAGAATACAGCAGTTTATTTTTGTACTATTCGAGCTATTTTTTTCATTGAAGAAGAGAACGAAGACTTAACTGATATTTGTTAAGTTTTAATGGTATCATTGTTAAACGAATTTATGTAGCTGTAGTAGGTATTAAAGTTAAATAAATATCATGACGAATTCCAATAATATTTTCTTTGTATATCCTTTATTTTATTTTGTACAAAACGGTTTTAAATAAATATTTTAAAAATATAAAGTTACGTTTGATTGATCCTTTTAATTTTCTGCCTCAAAGTAGCTAAAGTAATTAAGATAGCTTCTTCAGTCCGAATAGTCCTCGAACCTTGCTCAGGTAAAGTATTCAAGTAATAATCGAACAGCAATTTTGGATCGTCTATGTTTAAAACATCATCGTTCTCGACAGCGGCTTCTAGTCCGTTCAAGCCTCCAAATGCAATTAAAAGATGTTTATGTGCTGAACATTCAAATTCATCCACTGGTGTTCCCTTATCCGATGTACCGATTAACAAATCATATCTAAAAAAAAACATTCAAATGAAATGTAAGTATTGCCAAAGTAAAATAAGTTTTACAAACCCATTTTCATACGGGCATTGTGAGAATACTTCTGATAATGTACTTGCCAGACGGACATTGTACCCCCAATAAACTCCAGTTTCTATTCTAGGTGTAGTTGACGTTACTACAACGCCTTTTACTTTTTTAGATCCCTCTTCTTGTGGCAGTAATTTAACAGTGCATCTTACACCAGGATTAAGTAATTTATCAACGTGAACGTCTTGTAATAAACCTACATTAACTTGTGATCCCTTTCCAGGTTTAACTGGCTTATTTGTCACTACGCCTTCCCTATGGAAATTCATTATAGATTGGCCGGTTTTTATAATTTTTAGACAGGTGGTGTAGAACAATAACAAATTTACAATGGTTACACTTTTCTTTACAACTGAAAGGATATCTTATGTACTTTTCTAAAAAAAAAAGTTTTTTTTAGTTATGTCACCATGATACAAAACACCGAAATTTAAAAAAAATCACTTTTATCAACTAATAACAGTTAAAAACGTGCCATGTGACTGCCACTCTCTTTAATCATTACTAGAAAAAGTGAAAATTCTCAAGATTTATGCGTTCTTATGTGGTGACATAACCTAAAAAATTGTATCTTGAAAAGATTTTATTGTAGAAAAAAAGACTGTACCATTGTAATGTATATATTTTTTTACAATAACAAACCTGTATATGAATGTATTATCTTGTCGTAAATGATGAGGGCATCTAATGGATTTAATATCCCCGCAAACTTCAAATCGTTATGTATCGGAAAGAAAAATTTACGTAAATACTGTGGACATTCCAGATATTGTAGAATCCGCCCGAATTGCACGCAAGAATGTCGCAAAGTCTTCAGACCGGTTGCATCTTCGATTGAGGATTTCTTAGCGCTCGCCTCGTTGCCAAAATCGTCGAAAATCACCACTTCATCGACTTGGAAGATGCAAGCGGCTCGGGCGATTTGTCCCGCTAAGTATGAACGTATTCTGGGAATTGTGCGTTCTCTAAAATCGATCCCGGTACGGCGATGCTGATTGTAGGATATTCCTTCTTAATGTCGTTTGTTTCTTTAGTTTTAGGATTGGCATCAGCTGTTTGTTTCGCTTCTTTTAATTTCTGCTTTTTGATCTTGGTTAGTAGATTCTTTTCTTTCCACTTTTTACGTTCTTGTTTGTGCGCCTTTAATTCTTTTAACGTTACCTTTTCTGGTTTTGTGGGGCTCATATTGTTAAGCAGATTTTTAAATTTTATGTGTGCAAGATAAATAACATAACCTATATCCACAATCTCATGTAGTTTGACGTTTGAATATACGAAAATAAAAGTTCCTAAATTAAAAAAAATGCGTTCAGAAACTCGTACAAATTTATTTTTTCTTGTTACAAATTGGGAGTTTTCCTAAAGAAAAACCAAGAATGCACGTCAATTAAAACAAAAACTACTGTTATTACACCGGCATATATCAACTCTTTTCATTAAGATAAGCTTTTTTTTATTATAATTTAATCTGAACGCAGGCTCTGTAGAAATTAGACGCCCAATCACGCAGAATGAAAAATTTCCCAAGTTTATTACTAACAATCTGAATATTGAAGCATGAATTACTAAAATGTTGTTACAAGTTTGTAGATATAATTGCGGGAAATTTAATTTTCTTTCTACATTGCAAATTTATATTTATTCTATTTAAATTAAGCTTAAAATGAAACACCTCTTTTTACATAAAATAGGAATAAAGGAAAATACCAGAAGTTATTTTTTAAATTCTTTATTTTTGATTTTCATCATCTCCATCATCATAATACCAAAATAAGGCTTTTGCGCAAAAAGGAAAATGTACAGATTTCTCACTGGATTCTCAATATGAAATTTTGATTAAATTATAATTAAACCGGTTTATTCATTGCATTAGTATTTACATTATCGAAACTAATTCAAATTGATAATGTAAAAATAGAAGGACATTAAATACAATTATGTACACATTATACAATAACACCGTTTTGTCTCCTTTGAATTAAATCAAATTTATTTATATATTATATATATATATATATGCATATCTTATTAAATAAGACGTCTTAAATACTAGATTTAAATATGCATTTATTTCTTTGTTCATTTAAACAGGGGAAGAACCTAAAAATCGCTCTTCAATTAGTACAGATTAATTTCTGGAATACATAAGTAAATATTCGTGTGTATCATTTTTTATTGATTTTCAAACGGAAACAGACATAAAATTAATATGAAGCAAAGCATATTTCCGCTTTATTGTAATTAAATTAAACGTTGCTATCATTTCACTAGCTAATAGTAGTTAACAGTCTCTCGATAATAATAATAAATATTAATAATAGTAATGATAATTAAAAGAAGAACAACAATGGTCAAAGTTTAAATAATGAAGGTCTTTCACATTGAAGTGATGCTCCCGTACAGATCAGATGCAACATCGAACGGATTCATGAAAGTGCTTATCTTCTTGCGAGAACGCTAGTAAATTTCATGTATATTTTTTTTTTTTGGTTTTTAATCGACAGGAATATATTAAATATTATTAGGTACCTTTTCCCTCGAATACATCGATTTTCACAGAGGATAAAACAAATTCCTAATAAAAGCGAGCGTATTTTATGTGCCTGTGATATTCTATAAATTATAAATAATAATGATAGCCTACATTGCTGAATCGCTACTATAACTAGAACTGGAACTACTCGAAGCCGAGGTGTCTGAGGATCCGCTTGTACTCGAACCGCTTGAATTCTGTACCACTTGAAATAACTGTTGCAAGGTTAAATTACCTAAATAATAAAGACGTGCGATAAATTTTCATTAAAATCCCCAACGGATCGGACAAAAAAAAAAAAAAATCTTACCTGGAGAAGATTGGTTTAAATCGGAAGTATTCTGTTGCTCTCCCGTAACTAAATTTTGCCTGCAGATCGGACACGTTCCGTGCAACTCCAACCAAGGACGTATACACGGCTCGTGATAGACATGTTGGCACGGCAATTGTCGAACTTTTCTCTTCAAACTGAAATCTTCCCAACAGACCGAACATTGTAATTTGGAATTCACTTGCGGTTCAGTTACTTCGACTATTGGTAAAGCGTCTATCACATCTTTCGACAATGGTGGAGGCCCTGTATGATTAAAGATAACAAAAAATCGTCATACATCGTAAAAATCCTCAATATACTTACCTGAGGTATCCATTTGATTCAACAATTGAGTAACTATGGCATCTAATCCCTCCCTACCCCAAGCGTAGTCGCCGGGATTCCCTAAGAACACTTGCATATTGCCTGGTCCGCCCCAGTTGACACCCACACCGAGATTAACTATGAATTCCTGTATTAGGTTTTCGAATGGAGGATGTTGTCTCAAATGTGTCGATGCCAATCTGGTTAAAGTTCTGGAAAACATTATGGAAAGCGATGAGAGAGTGGGATTTGTCGAATCGCATTAAATAAGGCTCCGAAACTACTAGTCGTTTGAAATAATATGAACATTCTAATTTATCGCCGAAGTAAAATGGAAAAATAATGATATCTATAATGAAAATCATGCATGATTAATTTGATATAACTTACGGCATGTAGTAAGTTTACGATATCAATGAAAATTGCATTAAACTATTGAATTTACATGTTTTATAATATGTAATAATTGTGCAGTAGAGATTTTCGATTGTAGCATTATTTATTCTATGGGAAAAAAGTTTCTTAATAAAAAGCTTTGTGAAATAATACTTTGTAATTGTATAATATGTATTGTAATGTAATAAAAAAAAGTAATTTAATCTATTTATGTTTTTCCGTTTTTCTTGAGTTAGCGGCTTATTTTTATAATGAATTATTTTTTTTTTTAATCAATTAAACTGTTATTAAAAACTACAAAAACTAAACTACATGTTCTTACTAATTACAAACAATGTAATTTGTCAAATCCAAACTAACTGTGCAATGAAAACATATTGAATTTAAAGTGCCGAAGTTTACATTTAAAACATAATTAGTAAGAACATGTAAATTTTAAAGTAACTTTTAAAATGCCCTTGTGTTGTCATTAAATGTATAAAAAATTGAATTATAAAAAAATGTTCTGAAGGAGACAAGAATAAATAGATTTATTAGAATAATATATAATTAGAATAGTTTTAATTGATTTAAAACAATTTAATTCATTATAAAAATAAACTCAAGAAAAACGGAAAAACATAAAATTGCATTAACGGCTAAGAACAAAATCCCATCAAACATTAATCTATTTATGGTATTCATAATGACTCAAAATATTCAGAAAATTTTTAAATGAGTTTTATTACAATAAGTGCAATTATTTTATTAAGATAATTTTGAGAAACTTCAATAAAACAACTATATTTCTAATTATTGCCAAACAAAAGATTACAAAAACAAAATCAGACAAGAACACTGAAAAACTGATTTATTTGATAATACCAAATTTTGTTTACTTGTTAACTAAATATTGAGTTAAATATGGGCCAACAAATATTTGGTTAATTCAACCAAAATAATTTGGTTCATTTAATCATTTATTTATTTAAAATAAGGAAATGTTTTGTTGAATTTACCTGATTTTCATGATGAAATCTGTTTGAAATTATTTTGTTGTCATGAACAAATTGGTTTTCTGTGTAGGTACTATACTTTTTTAAGTGAATTTTTAAGAAGTGATGTTATTACAATTTTATAAAACTCAATAACAACAAAAAATACCATATTATGTGCACTTTTCAACACATTCATTATTTTCTCTATTATTTTTTTCACTTTCTTTGTCTCATTGACTATTCCTTGCCCATTAATCATACCCGTCATTTTTATATCAGCTTCTAGAGATCACCTTTTAAGTTAATTTCTAAGAAGTGATGTTATTACAATTTTATAAAACTCAATAACAACAAAATCACCATATTGTGTGCATTTTCCAACACATTATTATTTTCTCTATTATTTTTTTCACTTTCTGTCTCATTGATATTCCTTGCAAATTAATTATACCCGTCATTTTTATATCAGCTTCTAGCGATCACCTTTCTTTTCTCTTTCTATTCTCACCTCACAAAGCTTTTTTTAAACAATTGTTTGTGTCTTCTAATTTTTTTGGGAAATCGTTATCCTCAGATATTCAAACTGAATAACTCTTTCAAATTCATAAACTTTTTCCCTAATTTTGTACCTGGCATTCTGATCTGTTATTTTTCTTTCTCAATACACTGTACTTTACAATAGCAAATGCTACCTGTTATTTATACATATTTCTTATTTATTTCATCATTTTTAATATCATATCAAACAGGTTTTGTCAAAAGGAGCTTGCCTTAAGTCTTTTTCAACCCTGAATTGTCACTATATTAACATTATATTTCTATTACCAATCCTTTTTTGAAATTTGCTAATTTTCCATGAGTGTCACACGTTTCTTTGAAATCTCAGTCATATCCTTATCTAATGTCAATAAAGAGCATGATGATTATGATGATTAATTTAGTTTAATGTAAAAACCCAGTTTAGAACCAATCCCTTTTGTCTAAAACCTTGATATTTCCTTAGCTTTTTCTATATTATCTTGGAAACGATTTTAAATGCTACGTCTCAAATAGCAATTCTTTCACAATTTTCGCATTATATTTTTTTTATTTTTCACAAAAATTTAACAAATAAGAACACTGTCCTATTTATTGGGCTTCTTTTGTTCTTTCCATATTCTTTATACAAAGTGTTTCAAATTATTTTGAATTTGTTCTTGTTTTTATATTGCTGTTGTAATTTCACTTTCTCTTGTGTTTTGCCATTGTTTTTTTTTCTTTTATAACTTTTTGCATTTTCTTTTTCTGTTCTATCTCTTCTTCATCATTTCCAGTTACTAGTTCTGAAAGTATTTATACACTTTGATGCTCTTCTGCTTCTTATGATCAAGTAGTTATTTTACCTTGATCATATGCACAATTTTTCTTTAGAGCTCTTCCTAGTTTGGGCAATAAATTATTTTGACATTTTACTCCCTAATAATTCTTTTTAAATTTCTATTCTTCTATTTTTCATTTTTTTTCTCTACGATTCTCTTGATCATCTTCTTCTTTTGTTTATATTGTTGTATTTATTTCAATCATTTTATATTTATTGGAATTAAAGCGTTCTTGCACTTTTTTATTAAAAAATCCTTCTTTCCATGTATTCTTTTGTTTTTTTATTGAGTAAACTTTAATTGCTTCTTTTTACTGTCCCTTTTTTAACAATCTTTAATTGTTACAGTATGTTCCTGTTCTAATAGAGAGTGCAATTTTAATAGTTGACATTTAAATAAAATTTTATACAATAAAACCTTTTTCTAACAGAAAATAATGCCTCAACCAAAAACCACCCATCAACATAAATATATAATTTCTGCATAAAACTGCACAATTTCAGATAAACCCGTTCTACAAAAGTAATAAAACCTACAACTCGAGGGAAGTAATGTTAAAGTAAGACATTTTAAATTGGGCATAAACATTTTGAAATAAAATCGTATCTCCCCAACCTTCCGACATTGAATTGTCGCTCGATAAAGGTTCATCATGCAAAGTAATCATCAATTTTGAATTTCGTTTACTCGAACCTTGGTCTAATCCGGGAGCGAGGATGAACAGAACTGTACCTTCTCCGACGAGACGGATCTAAAGTGTATCGCGTACGACTAACGTTCCTATCTTCCGGAGGCATGGAAAACCAATCTAAGGGTCCAAAATTGTGCACCTAAAACACGACGCCCTATTAATGATTTCACTCGAGACCGCCATACTCCCTGATTCTGTACTTGGATGGTCTCGTCGTCCGAGTCAGTCACATCAACGATGTCGTCAGAATTGTCGCCGCTCGAGTCCAATTCCTCGATGAAACCTTTCGAACAATGCGGACACGTATAGTTCTAAAAGAGGCACCGGTGTAAGGATTAAATATACCCATCGTACACGCATTTTTTTTTTGACATACAGCTGACGCATTTTCAAACTGAACATTACATAAATGACAGTAAAACTTGGATGCTGGTCGATCTTCCACGGCGGCTTCGGCCATTTTTTAAATACTTAAAACTACTTCCAATTTGTTTAATAGTGCGGGGAAATACTTGACACCTATATTAATCTGAACGCCATTACATGCTCTGACCTGGATGTTTTTTCTTTACAAGAGAATTTTGCGATATTCTACAGCCAACTGTAACTATTTAACGTTACAACGTAAAGTTCGGTGGGATTCTCACATACGTGGCCGTAAAAATAACGAATATACTGGCGAATTGCGCGATTTCTGAAACGTAGGATTACAAATTACAATTACTATCTGGAAAAAAGATTAATAACGAATGCGAAAATGTAAGTGGTGGTGGCGCTACGGTAGTAATTCAATACTCTTCTCAAATGTCAATTTCGTAATATTTTTCCTAAAATCCAATCAAACGCGACAAACAAAAGCATAAAAATCCATATAATGCTTATATTCATTTAAAAAAATTGATAGATATCCAGAAAACATTTAATATTTTAATTCAAGAAAGAATTGTATTTGAAAACCCTAAACTCACCAAATCGAAAATCCCCTAACAAATTAATCGCATGTCAAACTGGCAAATTGAAAACATGCACGTGTTTTTATTACAAAATATTACGCATTAAACGTAGTTGTGACAAATAAATAAAATATGCGTATAGAAACGTGTTACTTCTGCTCCTCCAGGATATTACCGGACACGGAATACAGTTCGTAAGAAACGACTGTAAGGTAATTTCCTTTCCCTCACATTTTCGAGGTTAGAAATTGCGAATATTTGATTTTTTTAGATTTTTAAATTCTGCCGATCTAAATGCCACGCCGCCTTTAAGAAGAAGAAGAACCCGCGCAAAACGAAATGGACCAAAGCGTACAGGAAGACGGTGGGAAAAGAATTGGCGATCGACCCATCATTTGAGTTTGAGAAACGCAGAAACGTTGCTGTCAAATACGACAGGGAAACCTGGTCGAAGGCGATAGAGGCCATGAAGAAGGTCGAGACGATCAAAACGAAACGGCAGAACGCTTACATCATGCAGAGGCTACGGAAGGGCAGGGAGTTGGAGAATGAGAGGGACGTGAAAGAAGTGCAGAGAGATATATCTCTTATTCGCTCACCTGCGGCCGGTTTGAAGGAGAGGAAATTGGCGGAAGAAGAGATGGAGGATGTGCGGGATAGCGAGGAGGAAATGGAAGGTGTTGTCGAAGACGGTGGTGAAGTTGTTTTGTAAAATATGTGTATTTTAAGTTATAATTTAAGGTAAATATATTTGATTTTTCTTAATAATGGCTGATTTTATTAATTATATATCTTTTATTGATTTAAATATGTAGTGTTTATAGCAAAATATATGTCACGAGAGGTATACAAAGAAACATGCAAAAATATGCAACCTTTAGCCTACTTATTGATTTGTCAGCTGTCCATTCTTGTTTATATGTTCTTTGCTAAACCTAAACTAAAAATTGCATCCTTTAAAAAATATATTTAAGAAGTGATTTTCGTGAAAATACAAACTAACAACTTCTGTAATAAGTAATAATTCTATATCACATATCTAAAAATTACAAAAGTCGGAACTGTACTTGGGTAATCTTGTAGTTAACCGAACTGTAAAAGCAATGAATGAACATAACCTCATAAGCATGAAGAGAACTTTAACTGTCAAACATTTTGGTGAAACAAAATAATAATTTAGGGTTACCAACATAATTTTATTAAAACAACGTTGGAGATACGTTTTTATGTTTGTAAGATTTCAGAATAATGAAAATTAAGTTTCCCACCCTGGCGATAAATTTCTGGCGCGAAATACGAATTTATAGATAACTATTTTGACATTATTTATTACTACAATAAAGACAAGCTGAAAAAATATATTTTATTTAAAAAAAAACCAACAATATTTACAAATATGTTCGTCAATATTTCACATTTATGATAATTAAGCAGCTGTAACGAAAATATATAAAGTATTAATTACGTGTAGTATTAGAAACAGAAAATAAGAAATACTTACGCAGGCATTTAGCCAATATGCTCATCGCAGCAAAACCTATACTAACTGCAATAAATTGTACTATACCAGCACTCTTCTTATTGTCAACTTGATGCCACTGCGCCCTTTCACGTGGTAGCACTTCTGATACCGTTACGTACAGCAAAGTACCTCCTGCTAAACCCTGCAAATACGCAATATAGTTTGTTTTATTTAAATAATAAGAAATAATACAATAAATGTAGGTATACTTTTTACCATTTTTTTGAAACACACTGTATATTAAGCAGATTCATTTTTTCAATTTTCTAATTCAATCCTTTACTTTTAACTATATACAGCCTAGAAGCAATTCAATCAATTCAAAATCACTTATTTTAGATTTATTTATTGTTAATCTTTTATTATTATTTGTTTAAAATAATTATTGTCGATTATTAACATTAATCCTGTCACCACATAATATTTATCATTATTTAGGTTGGTAATATGCTTTGATCAAATGTATTTCAAGGTTTCAATCAATTACTATTAATTAAAAAAAAAAACAAAAAAGACTAATGTACCTGTAATATGGGTGCTACCAATTGGGGCAGCCGCTTATTGAAATCAGTAACGCCCAAACCCAACCCAATACCCAATACTGAACCAAAAGAAAACATCGATATTGAGGTAAAGTATTTACAAGCTGTTGTTTCTTCAGAAGACGATAATTCTGCACCCAAACAGAATCCCACAACCAATTTATGCGACGCTATCGCAGCAAGCATTAACAACACCTAGAATAGGAACACAAAATGCTGTAATGAAATAAATATAGGCAACTTACATTAACCAACAAAATTCAAATTTCCCACACTTATTTTCAACAACCTTAAAGATAGTAATACGAAATTACCCTAGAAATTTTCGCGGGAAATTTGAATTTTATATTAAAATTCTCCGTACTTGTGAAGTTGAATCTTCTAATCCCACAGCTAAACCTTCTAATATAGCATGCACAGTCAAAGCTATAATTAAACTAATCGAAGCGGTGTTAGGCCTCTGACAAGGTTCCTGGTGCCCGATGTGGCATATTGCGAAGGATTGAATTGCCTTAACTCCTGGCCACAAGAATGTGATGATGAAGTAGACGGTGTGGGTTCTCCCAGCAGGTTATTTTCGCTATTTCTGTAATTAGGATTATACGGTGGTTGATGTAATAAGCCGGTTTCGATTTTTGTTGCGCCATAAACGCCACCTGTAGAATGTCGTCTGGAATTCCGTAAAATCGGTCTGATTTCATTACTGCTATGTCCGTGGTGGTGTTCTCCGCTCTTACAAAAATGTACGATCTCGTCGATGCAATATAAAATGAAGAAACCTCCGCAAAATATAACTTCCGCATATTGGGAATATTTTCCGAGAGATTCTCTCACCTCCGGCAGTAAATGCACCATGGATGTCGCTAGGAGTACCCCAGCTCCGAAACAGAGCAGTGTCGATAAGAACAATGGATATTTATTCCTGCTGAATCGTGTGAAAAGGACCGGTAGTAGCCCCATGGAGAGGCTGCCTAGTCCCAGTGAAATCATAGCGGTTACCTTGGCCTCGATCAGATTCATTTCGATATCTTCAATCTTACCACAGAACACAACACTTGATATGTTTTGGTTACTATTATCTAATGAACACACAAAACTAGTTCGAAAACACACGAGTTACATTATAACCTTTGATAAGAAATATCACTTTGTGTGGTTAATTAGAATGATATTCATTTACACAGCAAACTTCTTTGTCGTTTTAATAATATGGTTTTAATTACATATCTTAACATTAATATTATAGTTACTCACTTGTTTCGCTTTTGTTTAACTTTGGTTAAGACTAGTTTTTTCCCTTTATATCTACAGCAATGACTCAGATAATTGCATAAAAATTATCACAGAAATAGTAATCATATCCGTATTGAACGTAGATTATATTGTTTATGGATTTTATTGCTTTTACATGCCAGTTCAAAAATTGAAATACATATTGCGAAATGTGGGGATAAATAATTTGATAATTTAGATATTTAGTGCTGCCATCTCTATGCATTCTTTATTAACTGAAATATAAAGCAACCTGTAATACGAATTACCCTAAACTATATTCCAGTGTTGCCATGTTTTTCCCACTCTTTCCAAATGTTTTGATTTCACTAAATTCAAACTATAACCAAATGGCAATGACAAAATTTGCATTTAGAGTAAACAAGTAATCTTTCAGATGAATTAATAATCTTTAACACCTAACTTTCAATGTATAAAAACATGCATTTCAACCATCTTCTAATCTTCGATTAGAAAATTTGATACAATAGACTGAATAGACAATTACATACATTAAACCTCGATATCATTTACATTTTTGGATAGCACTTTAATTAGATATTTTAAATGTATCTAGGTATTGAAGAGATCACAAATAAGTGAATAGAGAAATTATATATAGAACGTTCAGACAATATTGTTCTATAACTTTTTGTATTTTATTGCATCTGGAAAGCCTTTTTCAATGAAGCAGTAAACTTTTTAGAGATTATGTTATTAAAAACCTGTACATTTTATCTCACTTTGCAACTGTTACTGATATTAGCCTAGTTGCTTGAATACTTCGACGAATTTTTGGAAGGACCTGTTGAAAAATAACATTTTTTTGAAATATTGATAATCACTTCAAGGTACCGATATATAGAATAAGTATAATCTAGAGTCATTATATTTTTTTAGGTCATTTAAACTTGTTATGCAATTAAGTAGTTGATTAAAAAGATAAAGTGTTTTATTCACTCCAAGATGAATGTCATAGTGGCCAATATTTCGACCTTCAACGACTATTTAAAATGATTGGGGAAAATTTGGCAACAATGAAGGATGTGGATTATATTTTGTGGCAGTACACATTACAGGTCGCTTCTGATTTTAATAAGCAAAAAGTGTGTAGAGATGGCAGCACCCAAGACGGTCCAAAGTACAAAATTTATGCTTGTATACAAGGTGGTCTAAAGGTTTTTACCAGCCATACATCTTTTTATTGGAAATTTAAATAAATCGATTTATCAATATAAATTATATATAAAGTTTTCTTCATTAATCTTATGTACATATAAAATTATGAATCAGGTGAAAGTGTTGTAGATAATTTTTCCTATTTTTGCGAATATTTGAAAAAATTAAAGTTCAAAGAAAATCGTGGGAATTATTTAAAAAGATATAACATCACAACTCAAAGGATTAAAATAAATAATTATTTAATTTAGAATAAATTATATTTATTTTTATCTTGTTTACATAAATACTGGGCTTTCATAAACTGTTGGTAGGGCTCTTTTTGTGTTGAAGTAGCCGGAAAATAATGCCCTCCAGCATGTGTCACTGTGACAGGATCATCGAAACAATCCTTGACCATAGCACTCATTTCTAAAATAAAATTTTTATCCTAAATATCGAATAAAGTCAACTACTTACCTGTTGGTATTATGTTATCATTCACTCCGAATATATGCAAGCTTGGTATGTACAATAAATCTTCATAATACTTCTGATGTGGTAAACTTCCCGATTTAAATCCCGAGACTATAATGACGAAATTAAAACTGAAATTAAGTACTGAAATAAAAAAAAAAGTTACATCAGCCACTTTTATTATATATAATAATGATATATCATTACAATTCCTCTGTTGTAAGTCACACAATAATGCTGTAAAACAACCGCCCTGCGAGAATCCTAAAATTCCATCGAATGGCCCATGTAATTTGAATGCCTCCTCGACACATTGCACACTCTCTTCGAATCCAATTGCCGGTCCTTCTTTCCGAATACCGCGAAACGTATGGTCGTCCTTGTTAAAAAACCAACCATATTGATCTGGCGGCACAAATTCTTACAATTAACACGATCAATACCCAAACAACCATACTAAACCTGTATCGACTGTCTGTTCTGCGACAATCTCATCCGTTTCCAAATCGTAGACGTGCAATACCTTGTGTGGAGCCGTTATGAACGTGAATTCGGCCCATTTGTGCACCATCTTCCTGAAGGCGCCCGTCTTCGATTTGAAGACCTCCGCATTTTGTCGGTAGCCGTGGAGGCAGAGGATCTTTAATTTATCGCTTGAAACGTTGTTTGCCGACATGTCTTAATTTAATTCTCTTTCTAATTGGATTATTTATTATGGAATTTAATGTCAGGGATGTTTAAGGTTACGTGTTGTGAATCAATAAATTCTTGCTTTTACGGATAGTTTTTGACGTGTAAAATCCCTAGAATTTGGTGATTATTGGTATTTAGACGTTGTAGGTATTGTTTTATTTATTATCACGGGGCTATCACGAGAAAATGATTTTAAACTGAAATTAATTTTACTGTTAATGTTTACTTATGTACAAATCCTTGACGTCGAAAATTATCAGTTGTAAATAGTAAACAATTATAAGAATTATGTATTGTAAGAGCCGTTTTACACGTACGAGAATTCTTACGCAAATTATAGCAAAATTTAACTCGAAAGTTACCAAAGGGTTAAAAAGAAGTGATTTGTTCTGAATATTTATTATTTCATTAAATGTATGAAATAACGCTAATTCTACCTTTACAACAACCCCATGCATGGCTCCAAATTTAAATTTTTAGTCAAATTTTCTGCATGGGTTCATCATACATTTCCTTTTCGCGTTGTATTTAACATATTTATAATTTTCAATTACAAATGTATCGTTTCGCTTTGTATATTCTTGAGAAGTTTGGGTATGGCTTCATCTTCCAGAAAAAGACTCCTGTATTCCAATGTTGCCAGATGAAATTATTTTGTAGCTATAGAACGTATGTATGCTGAAGAATCACGGGTTACAAAATAATACTGGTATATGCTCGTTTTGCAATTCTCGCAAATTCGTCAAGCCCGGTCAGATGACATCGAGCGTATCGAAAACAATAAAATACATGTATGGTAAATAGCAAAATGTTAAAATCCAAATTATTCACAACTACCAATTAATGTAATTCAAATGCAGCTTTGCTTTAAAAAAGCTCGTTTTTGGTTGAAATTTACTTAATCTATCTTGTCGCATCTAGTAGCGCCTCGTGTTTATTTCCACAATGTAGCAATTTCGTGTGTGTTTATTAAAGTGTTTTCGTGTTTTTTCAGAAAATTGAATCTTGAAAACACCTTAACGCTTTTAAAATATGTTCCGTAATCTCATCCGGATATTCTAAACTTACCTTTCGCATTAACAAAACCCTCACGGTCGAAATCGATTTTAATACAATAATAATTATATGTGGCGCCATTTATGCTCCTATCTGACGTAACTTTCATATGCGCGTAGGCATACCGTATTATTTGTACCGTGATTTTTAGTAATTTTCTGCATGGGTTGATCATATACTCGAATGAGCTCAGTTTGTTTTTCGGGTTAGGTAAATGGTGGATGATTGAAGAAAATGCAAGAAGGTGTTTGAATATACAAACAAGGGCATTTGTGATGCTAATTTTGGTACCTACGAATTTACCCAAAGTTAAATATATTCAGAAGATTGGGATCTATAAATATTAATGGGAATTTCTGTAGGGATTTAAATGATAAATATGTATAGATTGCGTTACACAAAAGTCTTAATATATTTTTTTTGTATTTATTACTGAAAAATATTAATACATACTATTTCCTTTTCGCGTTGTATTTAACATATTTATAATTTTCAATTACAAATGTATCGTTTCGCTTCGTGTATGGCTTCATCTTACAGAAAAAGACTCCTGTATTCCAATGTTGCCAGATGAAATTATTTTGTAGCAATGGAACGTATCCCAGTAAACCAAATTCAAATTTCCCGCAATTATTTTCAATAACTTCAACTTAAAAGTATTCAAATAACTACTAATGTCATATAAAATCGAAGGTAATTTCGAGCTTTAATGTTGAAGTTACTGCAAATAATTGAGGGAAATTTGAATTTGGTTTACTGGGATCGTATGTATGTAAAATGACGTAGATATCGAGACTAGAGCGGAAGACGTGATTGCCTAAAAACTGTTAAAGAAGCACATAAAAGCTATGCTTGATTTAATGTTTTTTTTTACCTTATAACAAAAAAAAATCGCGTTTTGTTTTCTGTCATTTTATGGCTGAACATAAAAATTCATACATTATTGGCACTTATATAGTAACATCACCAAAAAATCAAAGAGCGATAGATTTTAGACTGATGGAAATGGAAGATTGAAAACGGTTGAAATATCGTTTTAGCGGTATATCTGGCAACACTGCTGTATTCTGAAAATAACTTGAACAAAGTAAGCGTTATTATTTTGGCGCGACAGTTTCTAGTTTTCTAACATCCTCTTTAAAAGTGTGTTTCGAACAGATTTTAACAATTTTGATTAAGTTGTAGGGAGTGGGACACGACGCTACCCTAATTGCCAAATTTAAATGCCCCGCCAATTTTTTTAGTGATTTCAACGTAAAGGTATTAAAATAACTATTGATGTAATACAAAATGCTGGGAAATTTATGTTTTACAAGTGAAGTTACCCAAGAATTAATGCCGAATTTAGGAATTTGCTATTAGGGTAGATGCCCTGAAGGATTTCTCAAGAAAACCTATCAGTGTATATATCAATTATGTAGATTTATTAGCATAATCTTGTCGTAAATATAAAGCAATACCTTTCTCAGAGATTCTCTTAAAACTAAATTAAATACATTATAACAAAATATTAATAATAATAATAATAATTACAAAATAACAGTCGTTTGTATCGATACAAAAAAAAATGTAAAACTATAAAATTTCAAGATGGCGAACGCGACCAAGACTTCCTCTTACCGTCCTTATTGGAAGTACTCGGCATGGACCACGATCTCGACCTCTGATTCCTCTTCAGTCTATTCGGCGAGATAAATTTCGAACTGTCGACCGAATCCTTGCTGCCAGACCTGGATTTCCTTCTGCTCTTCGACCTGCTGCGTGACCTGGATTTATTCCTATCGCGATGAGAGGATCTAGTACGACGTGAACTGGACGATCGCCTGGACTTTCTGCCTCGATCTAGATCTGCTGCGGCTATACGATCTCCTAGAACGACTTCTACTAGACCTGCTGTACGATCTGCGTCGGGATCTCGATCTATATTCGATCTGGAACGGCTGCGGGATCTACTATAACTGCGTGCGTCTCTGTCGTCGTGATCTTGCAGGAATTTCCGGAAATAGCGGTAATATTCCGCCTGCAATTCCGGTGGGTTATACGAGAGGCTTTTGTTGAAGTTTCGGTTGTAGTTGCCGCGACCTCTTCGGTAACCTGAAGGGAGACATTTTGGTTTTAGAATAGATTATACAGGGTATATTCCACGTAACTTTTTCATTAAAAGTTTATGATGTTCTATTATTTACTTATATTTGAGATTTTGACACCAGTATCTGTTCGATTGGAACTATAAATGCGAAATACCTTAACCAAAATATCACTTGCGGTTGACCGGAAATGGATGTCAACTTTGTTATTTTAAATAGAATGATATAATTTTTTATTCATTTTTGGATTCTACAACTATAAATACGTCAGGTTTCATTGGCTATTCCTATAGCTACATGTTGCCGTTTTGAGTTATTTAAGTTTTTCTTTTTTTTTTTAGTCATAATCATTGCAATCATTGAGAAATTAATATCTCGGTAATACACAAGTAGAGACTCAAATTTGCTATGTAATGATGTAGATATAACTCTAAGAAACGGTAAGCACACTTTACATTCTAACATACAGGGTGTCAAAACTGAGGACAAAGTGACATATTTTCAAATGCAGAAAACTCTTTTTTTTTTAAATAGAACACCCTGTATTTTAATTCGGAATTAGGAAGTAAATATCATCCCCTATCGCTTATATATGAGCATTCCTATACCTATCTTAATAGATTTTGAGATATGAGCGACTTTTTGTTAAACAGACTAAGTAGCCCTATCTTAATGTTTGTAGCTGGCTTTGTAATGGATTCACGTCAAATTCATGTATTATTTTTGAATAACCATACAAGAATGTCTGTCTCGAATAGTCCATTTCTATTAATATTGCGTTGTACGAAAGTGTAATTACAATGATATACATAACACTTTTTGGTTAAGTCAATGAAATTTTACATTAATCCCATTCAGAGCCAGCTACAACACGCAAAGAATAGAGCTACTTATGCCGGTAACATAAAGCGTGTCTAACCAAGTGATTAGTCTAATCATTTTGTTAGCACTAACAAATTGTTAAGTAAAAGTGCGTAACATAAACTTAACCATTTGTTAAATGTCGAGTAATTAGTTAACAACTGATTGTCTGTTGTAAACTAGTTAACTGTAAATTTACTAAAATTGATAGTTCATTTTGGTTCCGATAGAGAGCCAACTTGAAACTTTGACGTTTTCACCTAGAAGTTCAGTAATTGAGGTTTGCTTCTGGCTTATGTCAAGTTTTTATATAACGATTATAAACCAAAACGATATATGGAATGATTAATCATCGTCCTTCAATGAAGAACTATTCGATATACTAGACAGCATATATAATAGACGTCATAGACCACGACTGCTCAGAGAAGAATCATGAAAATATAAGAAAAAAAGGCAAATAAAACAATGATTTGATCGTGTTGATTGTTCTTTTTCATAAAGTTGTATAATGAAAATAACTGCTCTTTCATCCTTAACCCAGTAGTACTATGACAATTAAATTCAGATGTAATTTCTGCTCATACTTCGTTTTTTTTTTGTTTAATAGATACTTCACCCGTTTTTTTTTTTATTTTCAACTACTCCTTCATAATTTTCAATGATCGCTAGCAATCTGTGTTTCTCTTGTACCGTAAAATTTCTGGCTCTTCTCACGGCATCCTGCATTTTCCTACTCATTATGAAAGCATAGTAATCAAATTTAGTGAGCTAATAATTGTCAGAAATCAAACCTGTGAAATTACACTACCTAGCCTCTTATAATTATAAAAATGTAATGTAATAATCACTAAACGTATTGTAACGAGGCGCAACTTTGAAACTGGTGCGATGTCCGATAGGCGTTCCTAAGATGGCGCTAGCATAGCGGAAGGAAACAGCTACCTACGAGGAATGACAGAGGCAGCACCGGGTCGAAGATTCGAGAATATTCTGGAAGAAATCTGGAAGGAACGTTCTAGAAAGGGTCTCGAACAATCTGAAAGTTCGCGCCAGCTAATTATTAGGGTGTCGGGTAGGCCAGGAGGAGTCAGTCGATAACGAGTTGGATAGTGCGGACCTGCGAGGAATTAGTACGTGAATATAATATCGGTGCAAATAAATCGTTACATAAATAAAGACATTAGGTGGTTAAGTGATTTTAATTCATAAGCATTTTTAATAGATTTTAAATACCGTTAATTGTGTTTAATAGAATAAGTGAATTTAAATATTATCGCCTGTGTGTTTTTCTAAACCCCGACAACGTTTAAAAACATAGAAAAACGTTACAATTATATATTTTAAAACTTACTGCTGCTATTCTTATTCCAAATTAATTGATCAGTGGTCAAATTGAATCAAAATAAAAATTCTGTCAAAATGCCAAATAGATTTTCCGTCTAAGTTCACAGTTCCGCCTCTATTGATGCAATTATGTACGGCAATTTTCGTTGGACAATCGGCACATTTCGTGCTTTGGTAAAATTCTTAACAAATGTGTAACTACCGGAAATAGCGCGGTGTTAAGTTAACAACTGATTTAACAAATGATTATCTCCTAACAAACCTTTATGTTAATGATTTTTGCTGTTATCCATTGATTAACTTTGACAAAATTGGTAACTATTGTTATGTTACCGGGCATAGTACCTGTCTTTGCGTGTTTGTCGTGCTGAATGGGATTCATGTCAAATTCATTGACTAACCAAAAGTGTTTATGTATATCATTGTAATTACACTTTCGTACAACGCAATATTAAATAGATTACTATTCGAACAGACATTATTGTATGGTTATTCAAAAAATAATACATGAATTTGACGTGAATCCATTTCAGAGCCAGCTACAAACATTTAAAGATAGGGCTACTTAGTCTGTTTAACAAAAAGTCGCTCATATCTCAAAATCTATTAAAGATAGGTATAGAGAATGCTCATATAAAGCGATAGGGGATGATATTTACTTCTAATTTCCGAATTAAAATACAGGGTGTTCTATTTAAAAAAAAATGAGTTTTCTGCATTTGAAAATATGTCACTTTGTTCCTCAATTTTGAACACCCTGTATATTAGAATGCGATGTGTGCGTACCGTTTCTTATTGTTATATCTACATTCATAACCTAGCAAATTTGGAGTCTTTACTTGCAGTTATTAACGAGATATTTAATTTCCTCAATGATGCAATGATTATGACTAAAAAAAAAAGAAAAACTTAAATAACCCAAAAACGGCCAACATATAGCTATAGGAATAGCTAATGAAAACTGACGTTATTTATAGTTGTAGAATCCAAGAATGAATAAAATTTATCTCATTCTATTTAAAATAACAAAGTTGACATCAATTTCCGGTCAACCGGAAGTGATATTTTGGTTAAGGTATTTTGCATTTATAGTTCCAATCGAACAGATACTGGTGCCAAAATCTCAAATATAAGTATCTAATAATAGAACATCATAAACTTTTAATGAACCAATTACGTGGAATACCCTGTATTGCGTCGGTAAAATCGACAATTATAACCTCTTGAAGGTCCGGGGCCTCGGTAGAAACCTCTACCTCTCGGCGGGTAAGAAAAATACGGTTGTTCCCTCACTGGAAGCCCCACCGGGGTGAAATACGGATACATGGAATTTTCTATCTGCGGATATTGATACAGCAATGGATATTCTTTCGGAATTACCTCGGACACTTTTTTATCTAAGGAAAAGTATATTTATTTTTTTTTTCTTATATCTTTAATCGTATGGATAGAAAACGGCAGCTATGGAGCTTGAATTTTGACGGATACTTTAGTCTTTCTCGATCCACTAGAACAGGGGTGGGCACATATGAGGCCAATCAGAGCCGCAATCTGATTTTTAGTATTTTGCAAAGAGCCCTGCATAGAATCAAAAGTGTTTGTTTAATGTAATTGCATATTTTCACAAAACACAAATAGAAATATAATTATCAAAAAGAAAGTAATTATTTAAACATTTTAGTATTAAAATTCAAATATGTACACTAGAATTTCTATAGATCTCGATTTTTTCGATAAACTATGGAGATTCGACAGTATAACAAAAACAAAGGATTCTGGGAAAAAAAGAAACCTTAAATTTTAATGGGAGTCGCACTTAAGGCAATGAAGAGTCGCATGCGGCTCTTGGAGCCGCATTTGCCCACCGTTGCACTAGAATATAAAAACCAGCAAAAACGATTATTACAAAATTACCTACTCAGAATAATTTACAAAAATACGTATTAAAATTTAAAATTAAGAATATCTAACGCCGACGATTAACAATGTAAAAATGTAAAAACAAAATTTTGGAGAAAGAATATTAGATGGTGGGGCCAATCTTTTCCCCTCCTCTCCCCCATTTTATTAATTTACAAAGTTTTGAATCAGTTTACAGCTACCAGTAATTTATTATCTCGGTTATTGCTAACTAAAACAATACAGACACAAAAAATTTAATGTAGGCAAATTTAGAAGCCAGTTTAGAATGAAAAATATATACACAATTCTTATCTGGAATATTTATCTACCTAAATATAAATATTAAAGCTCGTCTGACACGATCAATTTAAATGTACATTTTTTTTGTAATTTTTTTTAAGTAATTGAACGTGTCCTACAGAAAAAATGATCATTTTTTGTTTGAATTATTATGTACATAAAATAATAGGAAATGTTCTATTTTTTTGTCATTTTTCTGCGCACAAGTCTAACGCGCATGTAGTAATATGCTGATGCTCCAAGTATTGCGTTTGTTTCCATTACACTTTTTTTTCTGAATAGAATCACAATAGCTGCTTACGCCGCAGCAATACTAGCTAATAGTAAACATTTCATATCAATTTTTTAAAACTTTCATATATCGTCATCTTGGAGGTGAAAAGAGCTAAGCCACTTTTCGGGATAAACTGAGTTAACTACACCACATGGAATTAGAAAACTATGAAAAATACAGTGGTGAAGAAATCTAAGTGATTCTTAAACTGTTAACCTTAAATTCGGGCAAACTGTGAAAGAAGCTAAATGAAAATTAATGTATTTTACGTCAGTGGTGAAACATGTTAAGCGGCATAGATTTCTTCCCCAATTCCATCAACCAAACTACTAGTATACAATTTCTTTAGTGGTGAAACAGAGCTAAACCGCAAAGCAATTGGTTATGATGACATCTAACGACCATCTCTCGTGATGCGCCTGCGCTATATTTATAAATTATACAGCACTCTGTCTGTTGTCAGTTGCGAAATTTAATGCATTAAGTATGTGAGTTTGCTTTGTCAATAATTGTGTGAGTTTGTTTACCAATAATTATTATTGCTGCTTAAAGTTAGTTGCTTTTATGATAAAGACATTGTATAGTTCTGAAATAGTGAAAAATTAGTTGTTCAGTTTTTACCATGGCACACAATTCACGTGGCAAATTGCTGGTTTGCACTATGTTTAAAAACGGTGTTACTAATAACGAAAATGGAAATAAACAAGACGTTGAAGAGATGGAGCGTATCACTCCTAGAACAGCAAAGAACGTTAAACAGAGCAACGAGGAGGAATCTTTAGTACCTCAAAAAAAAATCACTTGGTAGTTATGTATGATAATTGTTATTTCAATTGTAAAACTAACTCAATGTTTTAACGGATGATTTAACGCACCTTTTTCTGTGAATCAAACCAACAGCCTAACTGCTCTGTGGTCTGCTTGTTGAAACTACATGTTATAATTATTTTATCAGATGATTACAACTGAAGAAGATCCCTTTGCTGATTCGGACTCAGAAGATCCAGACTACATTGAGACCACTGTACTTCCGATTCTTCGGAACGCGAAGATTCAGAACCTCAAAGAAAAAGAAAAGCACCAATGCACAATTCACTGAACAAGAAATTATACCAGTAGATGAAAGGATACCGAATGATGAAGAATTTGCACCTAATCAACAGAAACAGCTAACAAGAAAACGAAAACGGGTACCAGAGACTTGGAAAAGAATAAACAACGACAGCTTAGGCTTGCAGGCAAAGAACACTTATCTCAAAGGGAAATATTGTTCGAGGGAAAACTGTTACAAGTAGTGTCGTGTAAATGTCATTATAACTGCAATAAGAAGTTTAGCATTCAGGAAAGGGAACAAAATTTCAACATTATTTATCTCTTCGCGATGAAAGATCTAGATGGGAGCTTTATTAGCAAATGTGTCTCAAGGAAAGTACCAAAAAGACGGTATGCAGTGGGTGATCAAGGAAATACTTCTTCAAGAAGGCAACATACATTAGTATACAGCTTGACATCTACAAGTGGGACGCACCAAGTTTGCAAACACTTTTTTCTAGGAACTTTAGATATTTCGGGTAAGAAAATCGAAACAGTGATGAAGAAGACTTTGGTTACTGGAATTGTAGAGAGATAAGAGAGGTTTAAATCCTTCTCCCAATAAAATTTCAGAAAGATCGTAAAGACATTGTACGAAGTCATATAAATTCAATTCAGTAGTTCAATCACATTATTGTAGGACTTACTTCGAAGAGGATGTACCTCCCAACTGGCTTATCTGAAAATCGCTTGTATCAAGATTACCTGATATATTGCGAAGAGCGCCAGTGACCCCTGTTACTTCTTCTTTTTACAAGCACATTTTACTAATGAATATAATTATGGTTTTCACCGACCTAAAAAAGATCAATTGCGATTATTGCGCTCAGTTTACAAATAAATCAGAAGATGAAAATTAAAGTGTCAATCAGACTTCGATTTGCACATGTTTAAGAAACAAGAAGCACGAGAAACACAAAAAAGAAGATAAAGAAGGGGCTCGTAATGATTCAAGTTTTAGGTCATACACCATGATTTGGAAAAAATCTTACTCACACCTCAACTTGGAATTGGACAAGTGTACTTCATGAAAAAATTGAAATCCTACAATTTTACAGTATATACTCTTGCTGATAAAAGTGTCATTAATTATATGTGGCATGAAACTGATGGGACTAAGGAGCATCAGAAGTAGCCACATGCTTTGGCAGTTACTTTCCGGCTTACCTCTAGAAGTGTCTGAAGTGACATTTTATTCAGACACTGCTTCTGGGCAAAACAGAAATACGATTTTGTCTGCTATGTTTTTAAGAGCTTTGTCTATCAGATCACTTAAAAATTATCAATCAAAAGTTTATGGAGTCTGGACATTCCGAAATGGAATGTGACAGTGTCCATTCAACTATTGAGAAAGAGGGAGAAAAATAAATATATTTGTTCCCGACCAGTGGTACACAGTGGCACGGACTGCAAAATTGAGCAATCCACCTTATATAGTAAACAGAATGGATCACACTCAGTTTCAAGATTTTAAACATATAGCCAAAAATTAATAAAAAATAGAAATAAAGATGTAGATGGCAATGTTATGAGGTGGTTAGATGTTAAATGGTTGCAGTTCAGAAAAGAGTCACCATTGCTCATTTACTATAAAAATAAGTTGAGCGACAATGAATTCAAACAATTGTGCATCAGAAGGCTGCCCGTAAGGCAAATAGTACGGTGGATAGTGTTGATCAACTCTATCAATCCCGTCTTCCAATTGATGAAAAAAATTAAAGATTTACTGTATTTATGTAGAACACTTAAAATACCAAACCGCTTATCATCAATTTTACGAAAACTTTACACTCTACTGAGAGTATTAACTCTGATGATTCTGAGTAGACTTAGATAGATTTTATTATATTGTAAAGACAGTTTTAGGTAGTAAGATTTGTTTTGTAATAATATAATAACAATGTATTATTATCAATCGCTTAGCTCTTTTCATCTTTAAATGACATATGTATGTGGTTGTACGTATTAAGGTGTGTGAAATGAGCTAAGTGGTAATTATGTAATTATCGCTTAAATGATACAACGTTTTTTCAACTTTTTTGTATTCCAATCTCAAAATAAAGGGCCTTATTACGTCTGTACCAACTTTCATTATATTTAGTAAATAAACAACGTAGATTCAATTAAAACATTTGCTTTAACATAAAATTAAAAACTTTATTGCTCTTTTTCTCAAAATAGTAAGTGTGTGGCTTAGCTCCTTTCTCCTCCAAGACGACGATATGTAGCAGACAAATCCATACAAATATAACCTTCAAAAACAAAATTCTGCGCTTGCGTCGAAAGAAAAATGACGAAAAAATTGAAGGGCTCTGCATACAGAAAAAATCTAGCTTCAATGTTTCTGCACAAGTTACTTTCAATTTTTTATTACATGAAAAAATTATAAAAAAATATACATTTAAATTGATCGTGTCAGACGGGCTTAACGTATTTCCTTGGAAAATTTTTTGGCTGCACGTGTACAGGCCACTTGTTTACATTTCCCCACGCAACTAACGCAAAACAATTCAGGTGTTTTTCTTTGTGATTTTACATAGGCGAAAACATAGTACAATACATAGCACATAAGCTATTTAAGCGTAAATCGTCGAGTAGAACGTAATGGATATTCTAAGCGGACGTAGACTTGAAGAAAATAATAACCGAACGATTCAAGCCTGAGCAGCAAGTAAGAGAGAAAATATCGGCTCCTTGTTATAAAAGTGACCCGATATCTCATTCGCTTCCGCTCTCATCATTCGGATACTTTTTTCTTCAAGTGTATTTCTTACGAAGAAAGGGAAATAAAATTTTTGTTTGTATGTTTACTTAAGCAAATGGCTTGTTTTTTTTTTTAAATTAAAACGCTCTTATGATGTATTTTTCAGGAATAACTCCCTTATTATATCTATTAATTCATTTTCATAATTTTTACCGTAAGAAAGATCTGAATGGTGTAAATCCTGGAATAATATCACACTTTGTTACTATAATCAATAAATATTAAATATTCTTATGGGTACATAGGTATTTTCACGCTTCAACGTTGAAGAAATGATGCGGGAAATTCAAATTTAGTTATTAGAATTAAAAGTAAATACAAAAATAGACTAATTATTGCTCAATAACTGCCGTTGCTATCGATACAATCTAAAGAAAGATATTAAAATGATGTATTTGATCGAGAAAAACCTTCAATTTCATTATATATATATACCATTTTCAGTCTCGTCTAACGACAAAGATGTATCGGAACTAGAAGAATCCCGTCTACTTTTTTGATTTCCCGACAGAATCGTTTTTAAAAGCACACGTCCAGCAATACTGTGATGTAAATTATTCTGTCGGCTGTTGAATTCCTTCTCAGATGACTTCTTGTATTTCGATAACTGCGTTAGAAGCATTTTGTTTATATATATATAAGAAATTTGAAACAGAAATGTTACCTCATCGCTCGATATGGAGTTTGTAATCGGCCCACCCGAATTCTCCTGCTTATTCTGAAAAAAAAAAATAAATAAATAAAGAAAAGTGATTTCTAAAACGACGCAATTTATTAAAACTTTCATTACTTTAACTCGTCTGAATAGTTCTTCGATCAAACGAATCGCTTCGAGTTTCCGTTGAGCTTTTAACAATTTCTTCTCTTCCTTGGCGATCTTATCGTTGATTTCATCCGCGTCTTTTATCTTTAACTGCGCTAAAATCCTAGTTTTCCTGTTTTCTTCTCGTTCCTGCCTTCTTTTCTCTTTTTCTTGTTTCAAATCCAATTCTTTTGCCTATAAGTTTTGCAAATCCAACCGGATTGAGCTCAAAATAGCGATACAATGTAAAGATGCAATATTTTTAAAATAACATTAAATAATTTACTTTTATAGTATACAGGGTGTCCCACCGAACTGGCTCATTAGATTTTTTTGAACTTCTAGCAGGAATTTGATTTTGAAACTTGCAGTGTAGTCATGGCCCACTGTGGTCTATTTAAGGAAAATATTTTCAACTTTATAGCGCTTTTGATATACAAGGTGTTGATATTAACTTTCTTATTTTAATGGAATGGTACAATTTTATCGGTTACAATGAATGTATCGAGTCATTTGCAATTAGTTTACGTGAGGTTCCTATCCCTGAACTCAACCGTTTTTGAGATATTTGCAATTTTGTTGATTTTTTGACGTTTGCACTGTTTCAAGTGAAACTAAATAGCTGATGAGGTATCAAATATTTAGTGGTTCTACTAATGTCGATGTAAGTACAAAGACGTAGGTAGAAAGTGTTATGGCAATAATGACCGAATCCCATACAGGGTGTTCGAAAACCCACCTCCATTGTGGATACCTTTAAACCAACAAAACTTTTTTATTTCAAATGGAACATGGTATTTTTTACTACAGCATTGAATGCAGCGTGAAATTCTACATCGATTGACATTAGGGTTTGGTATACCTATTTTTGATAGTTTTTGAGATATTAGCATTTATTGCCTAAAATATGACTAATTTCCAAGTTTCGAGTAATTAAAATATTTTTTTTGCTAAAAACACTCTGTATATTATTTTTTAGAATGATGCGTTATCCGTTTCTGCATTGTTTGGTTTCCATACCTGAGATATTTATTATTGGAAGTTTTCCAATTATTAGCAAATTTTATGTAATTGTAATTATAAAATATTAATAAGCCATAATTATTACGCGATAGCAAATTAAATGTTAATATTTTTGCCTGCTTATTAAATACATCGAAAATAAATCAAATTAAAAAAAAAAACTAAGAAACTATTATTCTGAAAGAACATTTATATTGGACATTTTCAAAGACTTTTAATAGTTTGTTCCTGATTTATGTTATCTGTCTGTATCGCTTAATACCTAGTTTAATACAAAAAGCCAAGAGGCTGCAATGTTTTCGGAGACTCCATGTGAGACGGCTCCCCTACAAATAAAATGCCTGGTCTAGTGAGTGAACAATATTTGAAATATTGTGGGTGTATTTAGTATATCTGCTTTAATTTCCCTTTGTATTTTATTTTTTTGAGGTTTTTATTCATTACAAATAAGTGTGGGTATCTAAACATCGTTACATTCTTCATAAATGTAGAATAAGTCTAAAATGTTATTTGTATATGTAACTTTCAATGTTTTTCTTATTTCTTTCGATTTACAATATTTTACTTGTTAGAAGAAAATGTGTAAAGGAGTTGACAGCATTAGAATTTATTATAAAAGATATGACTTGTTAATACTTCATAGGTTTATCACTGCGCAGTTTGGTAAATTACTAACAATGGATATCACTTGTTTGTTATCACATCTCATGGCCTACTAATATCTAATAATTAATGTACGTTCTCTATGACTAAAAGACTATAAAAGATATCTGAAACATAAATATTTAGATAGGATAGGCAAATAATGTACAGAGTGTTTTGTAGGAAAAAATTCATTTTATTTGTTTGAAACTTGGAATTTAGGCATATTTTCAGCAATTTTTTGCAAGAATTGCTAATACTTCAAAAACTATTAAGAATAGGTATACCAAACCCTGATATCAATCGATGTAGAATTTTGCGCTGCATTCAATGCTGTAGTAAAAAATACCATGTTCCATTTGAAAGAAAAAAGTTTTGTCAGCTTAAAGGTATCCACATTGGAGGCACGTTTTTGAACACCCTGTATGTGATTCAGTGATTATTGCTATAACATCGTATAGCTACGTCCTTGTTTTTACATCGACTTTCCTAGAACCATTAAATATCTGCTATCTCATGAAATATTTGATTTTGTTTGAAAGAGTGCAAATGTCAAAAAATCAACGAAAATGAAAATATCTCAAAAACGATCGAGTTTAGGGATAGAGAACCTTCATATAAACTAGTTGCAAATGACTCGCCAAATTCATTAGACCGATAAAAATTATACCGTTCCATTTAAAATAAGAAAGTTGATATCAACACCCTGTATACCGAAAGTGCTATAAAGTTGAAAATATTTTCCTTACATAGACCACAGTGGGCCATGATTATACTGCAAGTTTCAAAATCAAATTTCTACTAGAAATTCGAAAAAATCTAATGTCCCAGTTCGGTGGGACACCCTGTATATATATATTTTTGCCTATAAGTTCTGCAAATCCAACTAAATTGAGCTCAAAATAACGACACAATACACATAATAAGAAAATAATTGCAATTTTATAAGCAAGAAGTGCATTGGTTAACATATTTATTTAAACAGAAGATATTGCATTGAATTTTCCTTATACTTAACTTGATTACTCAAATTTAAAAAGATAAAAACGTAAAACACTTCCAACCTTTCAGTTTCCAACTTTTTCCTCAACTCTTCTTGTTGTATTTGGTCCTTCTCCTCCTGCTGCCTCTGTTTACGTATCAGTCGTTCCCTGACGATCTCTCGCCGTCTTAGCGAGCCCTCGCTCATATGTTTCGTCCTGTCGAAATCGATTTTAATATTGACCGTATAATTCTCATTGTGATCTTGATCTTTGTGCAGCAGTTTCATCCCTCGGAAAGCGTCCATCGCCTTGGAGAATCCGACGTAGTCCTTAAATTGCACATAACCCTCGAAAAAATCCTTCTCGTCGAAGGAAAACGTTTGCAAACCCGATATTTGCGACTTCATCTTCTTCCGGTACGGATCGCAAATCGGTATGTCTACATGACGGATCCTCCCGAATTTCTCGAAAATGCGATAGAATATCTTCTCAGATGGTTTTAAGTCTTCTTCCCCAGCTATATGATGAGGCACGAACCAACGTATGGGAAGATTGGAAATGTGTATGGTGTCAGGCCGTTCGCCTGGTTTCATTTCATTCATATCTTTTGCTTCTCTAAAGAAGGAGTCCCAAATATGTTTGTTGGGGAAATCCAGTCTAGCTTCACTGGCACGAACTTTGAAATGTCGTGAAACTCCTTCAATTTTATCAACTTATTATCAACCTTATTTACAACTTTATGCAATTTCTTCTTATCGTCCAATTCCGCGTGGAATCTGATTAGTTCGATCGTGTTCTTCGACACTTTCAGTACTGAGAATTCGTCAGGTGTAATCAAAGATCTTAACCTCTCCATGAGTTCCCAGTTTGAGATGGATTTTCCTACCAATTTGGTAGGCAGGTGTACGGTGATCGTAATTTGCGCGATTGGCTTCAAATATAATCGCTGCGGAAGATATAATGGAACGGCGTCGCCGGTGAATGAACATTTCTGAAAAGTATTCATGATTTGTTACACAAACTTTGCTTTCTATCACACCTCTCATGGATTTTGATAATAAAAGCAAAGTTAGTGTATCAAAACTGTTTCTAAATTGAAGCTACTAGCGTTTGAAATATATTAAAAACTATAACTTTTTAAAATCATAAATTTATGCCCAAACAAAATTTATTTCTTTTTTTGACATTTTCACACGTAGAAAATGACGTTTGATGTTTGTGAGGTGTAATTCTGCTAGGAATTATTTGTTCTAGTAACCTTAAAATCTAAATTTATATAAAATATTTGTATATTTTGAAAGTATATATTTAAATTCAACTAAATATTTCAATAAATAGATATTTATGCAATATTAACAATTTTATATTTTGAAATTAATAATTTCGGTTTAAAAATGTTTGTCCTAATTGTCAAGGGAATTAGTTCAGTTGGACATTTAGTTCCCGCCAAAACGAAATTTGGTTATAAACAATTTTATTTAGCTCTTGATCGAGCCGAATTTTTGAATATAATCCTAATTTAATCATAAAAGCTTGGTAAAAATGCTCGAAAATCAAGACGTGGATCAACGTTTACGTGATATACAACGAGAATATTTGGACTTTCTCGATGATGAGGTGAAAATTACTTTATTTAGTGTTCTAAACTAATTTTTCGAATGATTATGTACTTATAGGAAGACCAAGGCAAATATGCCCAATTAGTAAAGAACATGATCGCCGAAAGAGTTGCCGATTACTAGTCAATGTGAACGATTTACGTAGGAAAAATCCTAACCGTGCGGCACAATTACTGGAGCACGCATTCGAAGAGCAACTGGCTTTTCATAAAGCTCTCAGAGAATATATATTCACGGTAGCTCCGGATTATGGCAAGACACATGATGAATTCTTTGTAGCATTTGAGGGGAGCTTTGGAAATAAGCATGTAACGCCAAGGAGTTTGCATTCACGATATTTAGGAATTTGATTTGCATCGAAGGAATTGTGACAAAATGTAAGTCTTTTTTACAATGAATTAAAGATATTTATGTAATCTATGTGTATTTTAGGCTCTTTGGTGCATCCAAAAGTCGTCAGAAGTGTTCATTATTGTCCGGCTACTAGAAAAGTGATGGAAAGGAAATATACAGACTTAACATCGTTAGAAGCATTCCCAACGAGTGCTGTATACCCCACCAAGGTAAGTAGTAAAGTAAACTTATTTCTAAAGATCAAAAAATAGTGGCACTTAGGAAATTAGAAAAAGAACAGCAAGGTTAAAGTATCATAATTTCACAATCAAACCAAATAGTGGTCGGAATAAAAATGTTTTTGTCGTATCTAAGATATAGTGTGTGTAGAGAGTTTGGTTTGATAGTGGAATGATATCTGAATTCTGTTGTGTAACTGCTGGGATTCCTTAGGGTTCCATTCTTGGGCCAATACTTTTTATTATTTTTCTAAATGATTTCAGTTATATAATTGTAAGATACTATTTATCAGCGTCTATGAGTTTGATAGGATCTTTCTTGTTCTTTTTTTCTTCTCTTTTGTGAAATTCATTTTTCAGGATGAAGATGGTAACACTTTAGAGACAGAATTCGGCTTGTCACTATACAAAGACCACCAAACGATCTCTATACAGGAAATGCCGGAGAAGGCGCCTGCCGGGCAATTGCCACGTTCTGTCGATATAATTTGCGATAATGATTTAGTCGATTGTTGCAAACCGGGGGATCGCATACAAGTTGTCGGAAATTTCAGGTGCCTGCCGAATAAGCAAGGTAGTTTTACAGCAGGCACTTTCAGGTAAGTCCTATTCGTTGTTAATTTACGAAGTATAAATCTATAAAAATATCTAAGTTTAGGCCATAATGATGATAAGGAAGGAGATTTGACTTTGCTTAAGCACCTAATTGTTGAAGCTTCAGCTACTCTGTAAAAAAAAAAATAAATTATGTAGGTCTCGAAAAGCTTATTTGGTATTTACCTGTTTTTATTTTATTTTTAATTTAATTAATTGCTTTTAAATATTCTTGAATTTGGGTCATACATATCGTACCATTCAAATCTTGTTTTCCTGTGTGGAGAAACCATTCTCTTTATTTATATTATTTTTAATTTTAATTGGAATCATATGCGATTGTTTTATTATTTATTAACATTCTTCTTCCTATTATATTTTAAAGTAAGTTTGTCATTTTTACTTATTGTATTCTTATAACTAGCGCTTTTATAGAATATGCCAAATAATAATTTTTACACTACCGTGTTTTTTAATTATAATTATCTATTTGCCTATGGTATTTAGAATTGTCAGATAATTTATTTAGTTTTTATATTTGACAAGGTAGTTTGGAAAGCGTTGTAGTAATTCGAGAGTACAATAGAGTTTTTTCCTGAAAAAATAATAAATAATAAGCAATATAGGTGTTCCACAAGGGTCAGTGTTGGGCCCATCGGTTTTTCTAATATTTTTCAAAGGATCTTCATGTAAATTTTAGTGGAGGGGTATTTGTTTAAACTAAAGCTGACTTTAGTTTGATTAAAAGTTTGAATAAAATCCTAACGTAGTATGTACCATCTTTAACAAATTAAATGCGAATTGAAGTTCCACAAATCTTCGATTGTTTATGCAACCGAAACTACGAGTACTGCGTGCGTATAGTGAACCCAAAATGAGAAGTACATATGTCGTCATAACCGTTTTGAGCGCTGGAATCGTCGGAAGAGTCATTACATTACGATGACGACATATATACTTCTCATTTTGGGTTCACTCTACTAGGGTTTAACCATGGTAAAAGGATAATAGGTATGCTCGTAACAAGGTGCGCATAGCGTGGCTGGCCCAAGTGACGTCACGTCTGTCATTTATTTGTTGTGATTTATGATTGTGGTTATGTTAACTGTCGGTTTTCTGAGCAGATTGTGAGGTTTATATATTTATAATGTACATATTTATTTATAAAAGGCATTTCTTCAATTTTTTTTTTTATTTGGCATTTTGTGGTAATCAACAATTATTTTGTTAACTACGTACTAATTGATTTATATCAAAAAAAGTAATCACTCAATTATATTACTTCTATTTTAAAAGTTGTTTTACTTATTTTCCCAAAAAAACTACACATTTTTCCTTTCTAATTATTTATGCACGACTTTATTGACTGCTTGCACTATCGCTGAATATCATGAATTGCACGATTTATTGAAGAGATTGCACTGGGCCCAAGTGACGTCATTTACGATGTGCGCAAGAGCATATCTATTATCCTTTTACCATGGGTTTAACGGATGAAGCAGAGGCCTCGGGAATATCGCGATACAACGCAAGGGGCAGTATATCGAACGAGCTAGCTCGGGATTCCTGAGATAAATATGTGTGCGATATTGAAAGTTTAGCGTTATCTAACTCACGAGCCGAGAGTTTAGCATATGCTCCCGCTTAGTCATCGAGGCCACGCTTAGATATCACGGACGAAGCGCCGGCTACCGAAGTGAATCCTTTTTTGCCATAATTTGTTTTTGAATGGCAGGTAGATAGATTATTTTCGCAGGAACGAGTTAGTACGAATAAAACAAATTTCTTAAAACAAATCATTTCAATAATTTTATGCTCTTGAGGATACCGAGCAGCAAAGGTATCACATGTTCTTATCACTTTATTGCAGTCTCCATAAATAATAAACAAATTTAAATAATCTTCGTTTATATAATTTAACCGTGGCGGCATTGTTTATAATTGAAAACTAAGTGACATTTCATCAATGCTGGATTGTTTGCCGAATGGTCATGACTTACTTAGATATACCAAAGCAGGATGACATTTTAAAAAACTACATAAGCTGTCTTCTTACACCATACATACATATTTTACTAATTATCTTAAAAAGTATCCATTTTAGATAGGTAATGAATATGACTTTTTTTTTGTATTTTTATAAGGACAGTTTGATGAGAAAGAGATTCATCTGGAGTGCTCCAGGGCTCCAACTTAGGACCCCATCTTTTTAATTTATATATTAATGACGTCTTGCACAGATTGGATTGCAAAGTGTTGGCTTATGCAGATGACCTTGAGATCTATAGTCGTATAACATCTATAACTGATTGCTTAGTTTTGCAGAGGAATTTAGACATCATTGAGGACTGGTGTAATACTAACAGCATATGCTTAAATATTAGCAAGTGTGGGATACTTTCCTTCACCAAAAGTATGAACCCCTTCATTTTCAGATACTCTCAGATGCTCACCAGTTAGAGATACCTAGGGTTACGCAATTTAAAGATCTTGGTGTAATTTTCGATCAATACTTAACTTTCTCCCCTCACATCACTTCATTGTGTTCGTCTGCTTCTGCCTCTCTAGGTTTCATTATACGGTCTTGTAGAGATTTCTCTAACATTTTAACAATCAAAGTGTTATTTTATGCATTTGTGCTGTCCAAGTTAGAGTATAGCTCTATTGTTTGGTATCCGCACTATCTTTACCAACAGCTGCTCATCGAGCGAGTTCAGGAACGATTTCTAAAATACTTATCGTTTAAACTTGATGGCATTTATCCCGCTCGTGGGATAGATTACACCCTCTTGCTGCATAGACATGACCTCCGTCCTCTTTCTCAGAGGAGAGATGAAGCCAGCGCCAAATTTCTTTTAAAATTTATAAATGGTAGTGTTGATTCACCTTCGCTTCTAAGTCAAATATCTTTCCTTGTCCCTAACTATAGTTCTAGATCATGCGCTACATTTCCCACTATTAGAGCTCGCACTAATATTCTTTACAAGGCCCTGCTAAGCCATATGTACAGAAACGCCAACTTATTATATAGTGACCCGTCCCATTCAAGTATTTAATATTTAAGTGTACAATAATTACTTTTTTTTTAATATTTCATACGCTATAATTTTGTTTCTTTCAGTTTTTGATGTATTCATTTGTGATTTATTTATAGTTTGTTATGTAGTATTAGTTGGCTTTTTGTTTTTGTTTTGAATTATTGGCCTTTTATTTTTGTAATTTTTTTTGTTGTTTCAAATGTATTATTGCATGCACACTAATGTTATTTTATTTTTGTTATTTTGTCCTATTATTGGAATCTGGTTCTGTTGGACAATAAACGCTATTATTATTATCAAATGTATTTCTTCAATTTCAGGACCGTCGTCATTGCAAGCAGCATAACGCAATTGAGTAAAGAAGCCAATCCAGCCATATCCCGCGAAGACATATCCCGATGCAAACAGTTGGCGAAGAATAACAAAAACGTCTTCAATCTACTGGCGAAATCTCTGGCGCCTTCCATCCACGGCCACGAGTACATCAAACGCGCCATCCTCTGCCTATTACTGGGAGGCGTGGAAAAGGTCTTACCGAACGGCACTCGATTGCGAGGAGATATTAACGTTTTACTGATCGGAGATCCGAGCGTCGCCAAGTCCCAATTATTACGATACGTTCTGTGCACCGCTCCCAGAGCCATCCCTACCACGGGTAGGGGATCTTCGGGTGTCGGTTTAACGGCAGCCGTCACTACGGATCAAGAAACTGGGGAGAGACGTTTGGAAGCGGGTCGCCATGGTGTTGGCCGATCGTGGCGTGGTTTGCATCGACGAGTTCGACAAGATGTCCGACATGGACAGGACGGCGATACACGAAGTGATGGAGCAGGGACGTGTTACTATAGCTAAAGCGGGAATTCATGCCAGTTTGAACGCCAGGTGTTCGGTGTTGGCCGCTGCAAATCCGGTGTATGGAAAAGTATGTTTTGAGTTTTTTGTGATTTGAGATTAGCTATTCTTTCTTGTTGATGAAAACAAATTTTATTTTATTTTTAATCAAATTAGTGTTATATTTTTCACTACATGTTTCGTTCTGAGACCATCCTCAACCTCAAGTCAGTGGAAATGTGTCGAAACACGATAAAAAGTACAGTATAGAGATATATAATTAATAATAATAAGTAATTTCGATTTATTTTCTTTTCCTTATATAATTTGTTTTCTATTGGTTATTGGCGGAAATCCTTTTATTGAGTATTCAACAAAAAATAAAACGTTTAATAGTGTTTTATTGACGTTTCGCTTTGGTGTACAAAGCTTCATAATTATAAAATGCAGAAGCTATTGAAACACTATTAATATTAATAATAATTTTTATTTTGTTATAAGATACACATGTGTATTTAACAAGTCAAAAAAAATACCTAAAGTATTTTTTTTGACTTGTTAAATACACATCAATCATTCTTGAATTCAACAAAAAGAAAAAAAAAGATAATATGTACTACCCAAAATGCAAAAAAAAACAAGAAAGAAACAATAAATTGAACAAAAGAAAAATAAATGAAGAATAATTCTAGTATTATTATAGGTGTAAGCATGGAAATACCGAGGCTGGATCAATTATAGGAAGCATGAAATTTGAAGCGATATTATTTACTGTTCGTGACAGAAAAATTCATCTAAATTATAAAAACTATGCCAAAGGAGAAATTTCTGCAAAGCATTGCGGAAGGTCGAAAAAGTTTTATCAATACAATTTCTCGAGGTAGATGATTGTGTACTTTAACCCCTATACTTTTCACCCCTAAGCTGGTGATGTTTAGAGTGCAACCTGGAGTATGCATGTAATCTCTTGCTCTAGTCTGATAATCATGGTACTGCATTCAATGTAAAAGTGTCTTTATTTTTATAAACATAGCAAGCTAGTTCTAGTATATAAATACAGATTAGAGGCAGCAAATTTAATTTTTTAGTATAGGTCTGCAAGATTGGGTGAAGTGAGCACCAACAATGGATCTTACAATGGCTTTTTGTGCTAAAAACACTCTTGGATGCTGCCGATATACCCCAGAGCAAAATTCCATACTGAATACAATGTCGACATACATTCCAGTGTAACCTGGGATCCCAAACAATGAAAAACATAACATTTACTTGTAATTTTGCAGTTAAATTTTGACCATGCTCATTCCATAACAGATTAGACTCAAATGTAACGCCAAGGAATTTTACAGATTTAGCCTCCGGTAGATTTGTGTCCTTCCAAGAGATATTTGTGATATCTGTTCGCTTATGTCTTATATGAAAAATCATATATTTCGTTTTCTCTAAACTTAACGACAGCTTGTTTGTTGCGAACCATTCCGTTAGAGTATGAAGCAGTGTATTTGTAATAAATTCTCGCTCATAATTCGTTGTTAATATGGAGATATCATCGGCATACATGGTTAGGTAAATGTCTGATAAAAAAAACACAATGTCATTAATATACAAGTTAAACAACAAGTTAAATATTCATTATTTGTTGAATATTCAATAAAAGGATTTCCGCCAATAACCAATGAAACACGAACAATATAGAGTGAATCCCCAGATGGACTGAACAAGAGGGAAACATTTTTTATTTGGTACTTAATGCAAAAATGTTATTCTTTTTAACTTTTTTTTTGTTTGTTTCAAAACCACCAATTTTGAAACAAAAATCTAAGTATTCTTTTTTTAACAGCTGAGAAAATTACAACAAACACACTTGAACTAAAGAAGAAACATTTTATCTTTATTATATATATTTATATACATTGATAAATATGGTACCGGTTGTTGGTGGGTGACCATTCGGACAGCACTTCTCAGTGGCTGCGTGTGTTCCAACACAATCAAGGGCCTTCGAGGCCTGTAGTGCTTGAGTTATTATTTGACAAATTTATTTTACATGAGGATAAGCGAAACGCGTAGTGAAAGATATAATTCCAATTACATAGATTTGACAGAACTTTTTTTCATATTATTTTCATCAATAATACAATTAAACACAGGATAATTAATATTGTTGTTTTTCTTATGTTATTTTTTATTATTATTATTTTTAGTATGATCAATATAAAACTCCCATGGAAAATATTGGGTTACAAGATTCTCTATTATCTCGTTTTGATTTATTATTCGTTGTTTTGGATAGCGTTGATGAAGATCACGATCTGATGATATCGGATCACGTTGTACGCATGCATCGATATAGGTAAGATAATCGCTTCGTAAAACGTCGATATAAACAGTTTGGAGTCAAAACAGAACCTCGGAGAATACCGCACTTGCACTATTAAATAATGCGTATACGGGGTTGTACATTTCTTGTCGAATTGAAGCGGCTCAAATTGTATTTTTCGTACTCAAATCGACATTTTTCTTAACTCTATAAATTGTTGTTCTTTCGCTTTTTGACGATTTTTTTTAATATTATTCGGACGGGCACAATGGGAAATGAGAATAACGCAACACGATTCCAGATTGAATTCCCAAAGCAACTATCGATTTGGGCTGTGTACAAAGTACATGTGATTAGTACAACTTTTAATTTCATTGTATGTTGAAATCCATTGAATGTGGCTAGTGAAAGTGTATATAAACTAAAACATTCATAAATGGTGTTTAATATATTTCAAGATAACATGTTTCGGCTATGGCACACCATCATCAGGTCTTAAAAACGTCAAAATGGAATTTCAAAATTAAAAAGTCAAATACAAACATTCAAAAAAGTAAAACATAATCGATAAAATGTGACTAACAAAACAAAACAACAAATTAAAATTGTGAGACATAATTCCAACATATATAGAACCAAAAAAAAAGATGTTAAGCAATTTTTTTTATATCGCTTGATTTTCAGCAACTTTCCTACATTAACTTTGGTTTTCTTGAAACTGTTAATTATTACACAAAGTTGTCATAAACTTGATAAAACTCCTTAATAAACTAATAGAAAATTTAAGTTGAAGTTTGTAAATTGAGAAAAATATTTAAAATTAAAAGTTGACAAAACAAAATAGCATTGAAAACTTTGTTTTTTTTTTTTTTTAATGTTATTTTGTCTTTTCAACTCTGTTTTTCAAATTTATTTCAACTTTTAATTCGTTTTGAATTTTTTATTACTTTAAGATAATTTTTTTATTTACTGTGAAGTTTTATCATTTTTTCTTTTCAATTTTAACAATTAACGGCTTCAAGAAGAATAAAGTTGTTAGAAGTTTAATAAAATAATAGAAAATTTGAAGTGAATTATAAAAGTTGAAGTATGTAATTTGAGAAAAATATCTAAAAGTAAAGTTGACAAAACAAAATACCATCGAATCCTTTCTAGTAATATTATTATTCATTGTTATTTTGTTTTCTCAACTTTATTTTTCAAATTTAGTTCAACTTTTATTCCCTTCAATTTTTTATTAGTTAATAAGATAAAAAAAAATCTATTTAATATTGAACTTTATCAATGTTTTATAAGAGTTAATAGACTAAGGGTGAGTTTATCAATGTAAGGATAAAAGTGCAAGGTAAGCAACTGACAGATATCGCAAAACTGACAGGTAAAGTTTTGTATCTGTTTATCATTATATTTTTAACTGTAAGTTTAGTATCTAGAAGATTATTAATAGTTGGTAATAGCAGAAAATAGATTGATGCCTCGTTTGACATTTGCAGCAGTTACAGCAACTATTAAATTCTTTTTCTATAATCTACCAGCATCCTCTTTAGCTCTCTAAGTTTACCCTTCTTTTTTTTTTTGTTTTCAATAACATGCTATACTTATTAGCAATTTTTATTAAGATGTTTCTTTCAACGGATGTGAAATTAGATTAGCTCCATTGTTACGAACTTTATGAATGCTATGTAATGTTTCCAAATATTCATCTTGTAATTGCTTAACTGCTTACGTTTGTAGGTTATGATCACTGTTATGATCATGTGATCATCAAACATCTGATGGATATCTACATTATCTTTCAAATAAAAGTGCTGGATAAATTTAGCTTCCATATAACCGTTATCTAGCAGGTAATTGCACATGATAAACGGTTTAGATTATTTATTTTATCTGTAAGTTAAGTTATTTATCCTTGCATTGATAAACCCACCGTAAAGAACAAAGTTGAGGTCGAAACGTCAAATTAAATAATTTATTAAATTAAATGAATTTTGTTTATGATAGTCACTTCTCTGTTTCACCAAAATTAACTTTATTATTATTATTCGACTATTCCCTCCATAGAAATCCTCTCGAACAAGATGGCGAAGTCTTACCGATGGGTTCCTCGGTCGACCTCTTAACCACTCACCGTCCGGATCTGGACGATACAGAAAAAGAGACACCGATGTATGAGAAGTACGATCCACTCTTACATGGTGGCAGTCGAAGGAGGACCGACAAAATCTTGAGTGTCGATTTCATGCGAAAGTACATCCACTTCGTTAAGATCCTCAAACCAACTTTGACAGAGGAAGCTTGCAACTTAATAGCTGAGGAGTACTCCAATCTACGTTCGGAGGATGTGCTGGAGTCCGATGTGGCTAGGACACAGCCGGTCACAGCGAGAACTTTAGAAACGATGATACGTCTGGCCACGGCTCATGCGAAAGCCAGGATGTCGAGGGAAATAACTAAGGCGGATGCCGAAGCAGCTATCGAGTTGGTACACTACGCTTACTTTAAGAGGGTGTTGGAGAAGGAGAAGAAGAAAAGGAGACGGGATTCTGTAGACGGTGAAGGATCGACTAGACAGAAGAGGAAACGAACTACGGTAAGTTGATTTTTATATGTATAATATTTTATTCTTTCTGGCGTTTAACAAAGAATTTCCTATTCAATAAACATTTACATTCAAAGCAAACGGGCGAAGATGCTGAAACTGAAGATGATGCCGTCGAAGAGGACGAAACAGAGGAGGTGACCGTTCGAACCTCCCAAAACGGCATCAGTACTCAGGAATCCGTCACAGAAGTGGTAGCTCCTTCCGATGAGATGGAGGTAGATTCATCTCCTCCTACAATATCTAATGAAAGGTACAGTCCGAAATGATATATAAAGCGAAAAGCACATCTTTATGCCCTTTCTAGGTTAACGCAATTCAAGAGGGGCTTGCAAAAAGCTTTTCGCGAAAATAGGGCTCAATCTTTGAGCTTACCTAAGGTGCAGGAAAGCGTTAATAGGGACATGCCCGAACCGTTCACACAAGACGAGATAATAGCCGCTATCAATGTGATGACGGAGGATAATCAAGTTATGATGGCCGATGGAACTGTAATGTTAATTTGAGCAGCAGTTTTGAATTGTTATATTTTAGATTTTAAATCACCTACTTTAAAGTATTTTATATTACTCTTTGTTTGATATACAAGTCTTACAGCAAAATAAAAATGATTGTTTATACACTACAATATTGTTTTTAAAAGTAATAAAGATTTTACATACCTTTTTGTTTTTTATTAATTTATATTCTGTTGTTTCTAGCTGAAGTTGTACATTTATTCAAATATAAAAATTCATCTAAATGATTATTTAAATAAGGAAATTATCTATAACATTTATTTGTAAATAAAATTATTTATAACGACTTTTACTTGTCATGTATTGATTTACTCGTGTAAATAAGTGACTCAATAACAAATACAGTCGTGAGCAAATGTTATAGGCATCTTTGACAAAATTAATGGTGTAAGAATTCGAAATTCCATCCTGTATAATGCGAGAATTTAAATTCATTTTATTAATACGTAGTCGATAGGTACCGTGGCATTTGCTGAGTAGCGTCTTCTTAACAGGAAATAATAGTCGTATTTTCGTTTAAAGACTCGCGTAATTAAAATAATATGGTATTACTTTGTATGTTATCTGCTTCTTTGTTTATTGTATGTTACATTTGCTGTTCAGCAGTTCGCACGGTCCTCTCAAGTAGGACGTCTGAAAGTCAGAAAAATAACGTCTTCGGTCATACTTGCGCCCTCCTGTAAAGAGAAGCGAGACTAGTTATCGGTGCGAAATGACGTCACAATCAAAGTTTATAAAAACCCTTTACATTGCTGTTTTAATTTAATTAATTTCGTGGTCTTCGTTACAGCTAAAGTAAAAAGCACGCGTCTCTAATTTCGTATCGGGCGTTTCTAAAACTTAAAATTAAAACTTCTCTTTCTAGAATTTGTAGTCAAAATACGCTTAAAAAAAAATTCGAGAACAGAAGCAAAAGCTTTCCTCGAGAGGTGTTTAGTGATGTTGTGTTAAACACGTTTAAATTTCCCCTTTTCTTGGCTTAAATTTTTGTGAGTGTTGTGTAAAGTGTTGTGCCCTAAAATTTGGATTACAAGAAGAATTATTATTATTTTTTTTCCCACATCGGCCGGTAAGATGTTCAAAATTTCTGCTTAAAACTAACCAAAGCAATTTCGTGAAAACCGTAACTCGTTCGCTCTCTCTCTTTCTCCCTCAATAAATTATTATTGTGGAAGTAAAAAAAAATTACTCCTGCTTATGTTAAACGACAATATAGTATGTTAAATATTCATTAAGATAATTGTGATTTTGTTTTTTTTTGTTCACTAGTTATTTTATTTAATTATGTAGTTTGTTAGTTTTTCTTTCAATGATTATTATTATTTCGCCATTTAAAAGAAGTACCGTTTAACCCCTAGTAAAGACCTGGAGAGGAAGTTACTTTGTAAAGAGAAAGCCGACGAGGTGGGTAAATCAGCAATCTTTAGGCTAACTAACGGCCCTGCTCGACGGACGGTGAAAAATACAGTTGGGAAACATCTTTGGCTAAAATTACTAAAACCATTCGCTACCGAAGAAAAAGTTTGTTTCCCAGCAGTGGCTCGCCGGTCAAAAGGGCAGGAGGGGTTATCTGTAAACGGGGCTAGGTCATGCTCGATTGAATTTGGGCTGACCATCCCCCAAAAGTTTCCAAGTAAGAAAACCCGTTCCGTTACAATGGGTTTCATGTTTCTTGCATTTTTTTTTGTGACAGATATTTCAACGTTTATATAATCGTCTTTATGGTTACAATAGTCTTTATAGATAGCTTTTGTAAATGTATTATTTTTTTTTATATATTTTCAAGTCTTCGAGATGTCACTTTCCCCTGCCAGCTAAAAAGTATTATAGCTGTACTAAAAACACTCTAATATGCAACAAATTAATAAGATCCCTTAAAATACTACATATTTATAATGTATTACCTACAAGTTTTTATTTTCTCATTTTTTACTGTGATATTCGCTCAAAATTTAGGGTGGCTATAGCATTTGCTCGCGACTGTATATGTATTAATGTTACTTTTTTGCTTTTAGCATTTATTATTTGTTGAGGCAAATGCAAATTTTTCTTAACCAATTTTAGTAAGTAGAGTCCTCGCCAAATCGAATGGAACCAGCGCAGAATAGAGTCGAATAAAAATAGTACAGTGAAAAGAAAGTAAAAAAGCGCTATGATTAGCCCGTTCAACAAATACAGAGTTGCGCCATCTTGTTTGTTTACATTTTTCGTCTTTTGCGCTGTTAATTATTTTTGTGATTCGTGTTTTTCGTAATTTACATTAAAAGTTTGTTCTTTTTAGCGGTAAAATTACAAATATCTAAATATTCATATTTATTTACGAATTTATTCATAGCTCACAAATAATCCATAATGTAAATATTTTATTCATTGTACGAACTAATAAACATAAAATTACCAAGATGTTTTGTATGACGCTAATAGATATTTTAACATTCTTAACTTAACCTACAAATTTATTTAAATTATTTCGATGAAATTAGAAATTGCCACAATTATTCACGAATTTACTCACGAGTAATAGACAATATCAATATTTTATTTATCACTTATGTATTTATTACACTCATAGATATTTTTAAGCTACTAACAACCAATATATACTTTTATCTATTAGTTACGAACCATTGGCAATAAACATGAAGTTATTTAATTCTCTATGTTCACAAATTTGTCGTTTATAGATAATCTTTGCTTTTATTTATGGTCTATGAATAATACAGAGCTTTACTTTCCAAATTTTTTTTAATCTTTATCTATTATTTTTCCCCATTTCCAGTATAAGTCACAAAACAAGATCAATTTAAACAAACCGATTAGTTATTTTTTAAAAGAATTAATTTATTTAATATTTCATGAGCTATTTACAATTTTTACGAGAATTTTGTACACAAAATAATGCATAATTTCTTCGTAATTTTTAAGGTCAAGATGTATAGTAAAAAAAAACAACATACCTAAACTAGTATAAAATACAACATAGATACAATAATAAAATTAAATCAATCTTTTGATTTCTTTCTCTTTTACGCACGTCAGTACCTTCTGTAATGCGAATTCGTGTGATTCGATCTCGACTCGTAATCATAACGATTATTTCTATTACGGTATACTTGCCCATACGGTTTGTCGTTTCTCCTATCGTAGCTATGATTGTAATTCCTATCCCTGCGAGATACCGGCGAATTACTATCGTAACGCTTGTTATTGTGGGGGCTCAAGTTATTTATCTGCGCCTGCCCGCCCAAGATCATCTCGTTCAAGTTAGTGGGTTTGGGTAATTTGGGCGTGTACAATCTCGAATTCTCCTGTACCATATTTTGTTGGGATCCATTTCTAGGTTTGAGATTTAGCTTTTTTTGATATAATTCGATGCCGTTCAGCAGTTGCAGTACGTAGGGAACGGAAATCGTATGTTTGAAAGTGATAAAAGCGTAGCTGGCGGGCCTACCTTCCTTGTCAAGGGGTATCTTTACTCGTTCCAGGGGAGCCGCTTGTAAAAATAGCTCGTACAACAGTTCTTCAGTTACTTTCGTAGAGAGATTGCCGCAGAATATTGTCCTGTCCGAGTCGTCCATAATATTCCAATGGTTTTGTAAATAAAAACAGAAGGAAAACACTTAAACTGATTGTTTACTGTTGTGACTTTATCCTTTATCGGCCATTGATTTTATCGGCGCATGATGACAAGATGGGAGCGATTGGAGCCACCTATCTGTGAATAGCGCTATCTTTCATCATTGACGTTACGTCGTTTTATTGTTCGATTATTAAAATACTATTCGTTCTGGTATTAATAGAGTTTAAAGAGATTTAGATGATATTGTTTTATAAATATAGGTATTTTAATTTATCATTATTATTTTACAATAAATATTTATGAGTATCGATCACTTATATAACATCTATGGCATCTATGTTCCAGTAGGTAAACTTTTATTATAGGAATCTGTTTTCGCCCGTAAAGGAATGAATTACAAAAGAAAAAATGATTATTTTGGCTTTCATATTTATTTATTTTAAAATATAATTGAAATTATATAAAAATAATTAATATAAATTTGGCAAGTAATCAAATATTGTATAAATATAGGTAACCGAATGTTACGTCATCTCCTGGGCAGGGGTAAAAGCTTTTGTTGTATACATTCATTTATGTCAGTCAATATTGAAAAATCCATCGATTGTAAACTTATTTTGATGACATAATAAACAAAAATATTAACAAAATAGGTAGAAATCGACTTTACTTTAGCGATATTAATATTAAACAACATATTAGGCGTTTTTTCGCGGTGCAGCGCTACGAAAGCGCTGTGTACTACTTCAAAATATGTCATTTTAGCGTCAAGTAGCGACGCCAAAATTGAAACTGTTTCAAGGGCTTTTGAACCAGAGTATACAGGATCGCTTCAAAATACGTTTCTGAGTGATGATAAGTTTGAAATGACAAGATAAGATCGAAAAAGGTACAATTGCAAATAAAGCAAGAGGTGGATAAGTTATGTCATTAAACAATCTCAATTCAAGACTACTTCAAGTCTGCACATAACTCATTTACATGTAAAAATACGCTTGTTTCCTTTTGCTGTTTACCCCTTCAAATTGTTTCCCAGATAACAATTTAAGGTTAATACAAGCCTTTTTAAACGTTGTTCCGACAAGGGAAAAACGTTGTCAGCAAGCTTGTTATGGCAAGGGTGTAAGCTTACTGCAAGGTTATGACAAGCTTGCTAGTTGACACAGACAAGGTTTTTCCCAAGTAAGGTTACAGGTTAAGCTTGTCTGTAAAAGCATGTGATAAGGTTACCATGGCAAGGTTCCATAAGCTTGTCTGTAAAACATATGACAAGGTTGGAATGATAATGTTGAGCAAGCTTTAGAGAAAGCCTGTACAAACTTGATAAAAGTTTGTAACAATCAAAACAAATAGGAATTGGATATTAATTTCTTCTTTTTCTTGGTTTTAGGTCATAAAAATATAAATGTACATTAAGGACGTTTCGTTTTAATTTCAAGAGCTTTTTCAAGATATATGTAAAATATAATTATAATGGTATAACATTTTTTTTATTTAATAAACAAAACTTGTTTACTATGAATTTTGAATTATGATTTTATCATTTATTAAACAATTTACTTATAAGTTACACCATTTACAATTTATATTTTTATATGTATACTTGAAAAAGCTTTGAAATCAAAGTGAAACGTCCTTATTATTGTACATTTCATATTTTTGACCTAAAAACCAAGAAAATGAAGAAATTAAACCCAATTCCTATTTTGTTTTGATTGTTGTAAGCTTTTATCAGGTTTGTATAAGCTTTCTCTAAAGCTTGGCTATAGTCAAGGAAAGGAGTTGGGTATATGACTCTTCTTCATGTGACTTTGAAAATTACTAAATATTTTAAGGAAAGATATAACCAGCAAGCTGAAACCAAAATAAATTTCGTACAAATAAACTTTTGTAACTTCAAGTGTTTCCAAAAATGTTTTTTACAAATTATTGCTAACAAAATCAGAGAGAATTAAGTAAGTAAGTAAGTAAATTAGATATAATTTGCGTTCTTTTTATTATTTTCGGATGCCGTCCATCGTCTCCTAAAATATTTTATTGTTTTCAAAATCACATCTGTTTGCTCAAGTAAAATTCATTCAAATAAAATTAGAATTTCAGTATTTAATAATAAAAAAAAAACTTCTACATATTTTTATATACATATTTAGATTGCGTTTTTATTTTATATAGAAACAACACTATAATCTATTTCCGTTGCCATCGTGTTGCCGGATCTCTGTAATAAAAAAACGACAACTATTAAAAATTAAACAATACCAGAGATGGGAAGACAAGGGAAACAGCTATCAGTTTTCCAAGAGTCGACAAGTCGTCGTGGATATTATGAAAAGTAACTGTTTCTCGTTACTACAAAATACAACTATCTTATTTTTACTATACTTAGTGGTTATTAAATAAAATACTCACAAAAAATAATTTAAGCATTTCAGTCTTCTGGAAAGGGTTTTTTAAGCTTTTCCCTGTTAGAGAATGATTTGCCGCAATATTGTCCTCTAGTGGCTTTTTTAGATGTTTGATGTCAAACTCTTAACGTTCTTCATGGTTGATATCAAATATCGAATCTGTAAATTTTTTGTTGGAATTAATTCAATAAAAGAACATGGTTTCGGACTTAAAAAAACAGGTAATATTTTAAATATCAATTACTCACCAATTTTTTTCTCCAAGAAGAGTTTTCAACTATTTGATGGTTTACTAATGTTCATAGAAGCTTCTATATTCGCTGAAAAAGAATTTCATAAGTTATGAAATGATTTCCTCTTAATCCTTATTAGTTACCATATAATGCCTGTTGTATTGTGGCAGTCTGTTGGGCCAACCTTAAACCGTGTCCATTTTAGTTTCTAAACACTCTGCTATGAAAGAAAATCTTCGAAGACCTTCCACATTACGCTGGGTTTAATTTAATTTGGTGACGCTCATTACTGTAATCGGTTCCTAAAAATATTTGATAACATTAGAATGATTTCTTGAAATAAGAGATACAAATACATATATATAATATTCTTATTAATATAAACTAATTTATATGTGTATTTTGAATTTATTTAAATTCTATTACACTGTCATTAAAACTGAAAAACCTCAAACATTTAATTATTCATAATTCTGAATTATATAAAATCAAATTATACTACAAGCTATCTAGTTAGCAAATATAAACTATACTTTTTAAACTAGTGCATTGGCTTATGCGCTATGGTGTAGAAAATTAGGTTAGAATTATATGCAATAGTTGGGGCAATTGGGCAGACACAGTTCAATTCATCGGTTGAATTATAAACTATTGATTTCTTGAAGCAACAACGCATATCTAGTAAAAGATATAAAATTAGGTAATACTTACTTTTGCATGAATGATGTTTTAAACTATTATACACTGAAACAGCTCAAACGCGTACAACACAACTGAACACAACAAATAATGGCGGTCGATGACAGAATAGCGGAATGGCGGTTAAACCAAAAAATAATCAATACTCGATAAACGATTGACGCCGAATCACTCGGAAATACACGAAGTCACGTACCTTGATATAATAATTTGTCGCAACCTTGCATTAACCCTAGCATTAACCTTTTACTGTTAAGTTTGTCTGGACAAGGTAAAGTTAAGCAAGTGGCAAGCTTATCGTAAGCTTACGTGTTATCTGGGTTTAGTTCCAGGTAGCAGAGTAACGTAAAATGACGTGCAATAGACGGCAATATGACGTAATATCTATGTCCATTAAACGTCATTTTACGTCACTCTGCTACCTGAGAGGTTATCCCGCTGTGTATATCTCGGTTCCTTTATTACAGATAATTAACACTTCAAAAAAATATTTCAAAGGGATACATTTTAGCGAACGTAAATTTGATGACGTATAACACGAAACTGCTTCAAAAACATGTTTTAAGTCGCGAAAAAACGCCTATTGTCTAATTTTCAACAATTCAAATTCGTAAAACCTCAAAGGCATTCCAGCTTCGTCCCACACCCAAAGCCCGGCGTATGGTTTGTTAGGCGGAATAACCTTGCCAATTTTTGTCCTGCCGTGATGGTTTACCTTTCCGATGTATAAAACGACTTGGATATCCTCTTGAAAACCGCCCCGGACCGCATTCATTAGACGCCGCCCTCCGGGTGTCAGTGAGAAGTTCACTCTTTCCCAGTAAAATTTCTCGGAAATTCGTGCATAAAATCTGCAAAACGGAAGCTAGGTTGAAACGATCTCGAGCAATTCGCGGCGTTAAATCCTACACTTGTGTCGGTACGGTACTGTCGCATGGTATTCAACACTGTGGTGGCGACATTCGTGATAGAATCTATCGTGGCGACCAGGTTACCTCTTTCCGTACGAACTTTGCCGATATAGAGAAATGGGGCCACTTCATATGCATCTGCGGGGAGAGGTGGCCAATTTCTCCATTCGAAATTTCTATTCCGGGAAACTAAAATTTCAAATTTACAAGCCAACTCACAGAATAAATTGAAAGAAATATACCACGAATAAACAAGCAGAATATTAGCTATTGTTGTGGATGTTTGTTTAGTATTATGAGTTCTTTTTGTTTTTAAAAGTTGGTAGTTGCATGTTTGGCTATGTGGTTTGCCTAACCTAACTACCTAACCTACAAGTGTAAGAAGTCACCATTTTATTTTGACGTATGATCGCTCAAATAGGCCAGCTGTTTATAGTTGTTCTTGCTATATTGCTATATGGTATCTTGAAAGATTTATAAGGTCAAAATTCTATTTTTAACGTTAAACTCGGTAGGTAGAAAATATTATATCGGAATTATTTGAATTGTTTTGGTAAGTGTTGTGGCTATTGTGAAGTTGGATTAATTTTTTAGCGGTAAAGTGGTAATATTCATTCTTTTGGACTGTATTTTCATATTGTAACATTAACCTGAATTTGCTGAGTACTGAGTAGGCTCGACTGTGTCTGAATGATGCTTATCTTGCGAAAAGGCTAGCAACACGATATTTGGTTATCTGTCATTTATAGAAGAAAGCAGTTGTATCAGCTACAGCAAACAGTTTGAAATGAAACATTGTTTTTAGTAAGTAGTAATGCAGCATGTGTAGTGCGTTTATGCCACAAAATGTAACGCTAAATCCATATCACCTTCTTTTCTTCAGTAGACAAATTTATATTGTTAGGTTAGGAAACCCCATGCAACAGTAAATGGAAATTAAGCCTGTTTCTTGCATTGCTTACTAATTGTCATTTGTATATATAAATTATTTTGACGGCTTATTTGATAAAACAGTTTGGAAATTAAAAGATAAAAATTGCTGTACCTAATTTATTTATTTGCAAAAATAAACTATGTCGTGAGCTATATTGTTAGAATCTTTGTAGAAAATGTTTTTTTTTTATGAATTCATGACCAACCATGATTTCTACTAAAGAAACTACACAATTTTTGTAATATCTTTAAAAAAGAATGATAGCTTAAATGTTTAAAAGTGAATATTATATATATATGTATATAATTAATAAAATGAAATAAATTCGATTAGCCACATAACTAAATGCACTCAACGTCAGTCAGTAGAAAATATAAATTCAGGTTAAAGTAGAACTGAATTAGTCAATATCCTATTTAGCTAATATATTATATGTTTATGTTCGCTGGTATAATAGACTTTTCTAAACACTGTTCATCATAATGATGAACAAATCCATCCATGTTTAATTCAAACTTATTGGGTGGATTTACTGAAGGTAATTATTTCTTACCACAATAATTTAGGGTAAGAACAAAATAAAATCCTATTTGTTGTTATTTATCACGATCGCAACAAACATGGATGTAGTATACTTAAAACACATATAACCTTTAGGAATTGACACATTCATCTTTTCTAGTGATTTTTTTTTATTAATTTGTACTTACTGCGGACGGAAGCTAATGGTGAAACAATTATTAAAAAGCAAACAGTTAGTGTCTTTAACCACATTTTTTTTTATTTAGCACCGCAAGAGTTGCTATGTATGTTTTACTACAATGTATGCATACTATTTTTACTACTCTTTATAATGCCAAATTAATTGTTTTTAAACAAAGGATTGCAAATGGTGATATTTACGCCGTTGGTTTGTTTACATCTGGGAGAATACACACCGTATGAGCTTGAATAAAAGTCATTTACGTTAGCAGGCCAGATTAGCGTCTTCATATTTAATATTTACTAGATTTAACTGCTAACAATTAAGGTTATGTTTTGCGTTTTCGCTTTTTATTGGCAGCATTGTTTGACTGTTAGACAGACCAATAATTTGTTTACATTTTGACAATCAGGAAACTGACAATTCGTTCGTGACGTCATAGCATCCTAACAATATAGCACTTTCGGTCTATTAACCTAAATAATCTATAATACTATGATCACTGACAACAATGAAAATGTTTGAAGTTTGTATCGAAAGGTTTCCAGATTACTTGTTAGCTGGTTCATATTTACTTTTTTTACGTGGATTGGCTACACTGTTTGTCATCCGCTGTCGGGCCATCTGTCATTCGTGCCGTGCTATTTGATCCACGTCAAGCATTAAACAAATTAAATTATCCAAGCTTAGGTGAGAAGAATCAGGAAATTTTAAACGCATTGAGAGTTTACAGTGCTATTTATATAATTTTATTTAACTTGATGAAATTTCGTGTATTGTATGTAAAGTTGTAAACTTGGAGTAGGTATTTTAGGAATTATGAATTAGTAGTGCAGCTCATCTGTATTTTCCCCATATATTAAATCATATGTAAAGTGAAGAATTGGGAGGGTTAATGATTCGGATTGTAAATGTGGTGGGGTAAATGCAGAGGGGAATGTTTTATTTGAATCTTCACGCATTGATGAGCGATGGTCGCGTACGGAAGTTAGCCTGCTTAACAATTTCAATGGACCGTTTCCTGAGGTGCTCTACACTTATTATTCTATTATTTTGTATATTTAAAAACACATCAGCCACATTGAAAAATGATTATATATTCAGAAACTTTAAAAATACACGCGAAGAATGATTTTTGTATTTACAAGTCAAAATTGGTTGCCACGATTAATTAATGTTGTTGTTTTTTTTGTTTCACAGCATGTTAGACTATATGCATTAAAGATGACCGTCCAAACACATGGTCTATTGCAGGAATCCATATTAGCAAGAGCAATGAAAGAGGAATAACACTAGGAACGCACCCGGGCGTCATCAGCGCTCCTCCGAGTGTATAAACCCACTTTCATCGCTAATCACATCTCAAACTTTATGTACAAGCACCTATTAGATTGAAAAGAGTTCAGTTTGTGCGCCCCTTAGGAGCCAACTCTGGCAAACTCTCACCCACAAGCAACCGTAGCATAAAGCTGGCAGTGCAGTCATTGAACTAGCTCGGATAGCTCATGGACTATCAATCCACGGGCCCAAACATAATAATGATTATGATTATTAATTGTCGCAGAAAAATTATTTAATTAGTGTAGGAACATTTCAATTGTTATGGAATCTATGTAGTAGTTAGAGTAGGTGGCCTCGTGTAGTACCTTTAGGTGGAGCACGGGGTTGGGGATCAATTGTAATTATTTAGCTTCTGATAAATAAAATGTATTTTTCTCAAATCAGTTTTTTAAAATGTACTAAAATTACAGTGGAATGTATTTTGTTTTGTTTATAATGTTATGATATGACGTGTTGCTAATTAAAGTGGAGAGTTGCTGATTGAAAACTAATCATTTAGTTTGGTTGGTTTTCAACAATTCGAATTTAGTAAGATGTATAGGTTTCTCGTCCTGCCATATCCACAATCCGGCTCCCTTCTTCTTTGGGGCTATAACCTTTCCCACCTTGTATAAATTAGGCTGTTTAGCTCTACCCACGTACAAATAACTCGAGATATCCTTTTGGAAACCGGCCACCAGCGCGTTGTTCAAAACACCATCTGGTAACTTCTGCCAGTCTACGGATTGCCAATAAAATTTCTCCTTTTGTTTAGTGCATAACACCTGCAATCGGTCAAATCGTGAGTGAATATCGTAAAATAATGGTTTATGGACGCGTACTTCTATCCCCCTGGAAAATACTTCCTTTTTCTGTAGGATGGCGACCGCTACGTTTCTCTTAGTACCGATCATGGCGCTGATTTGGCCGTTGAACGTGTTAACTCTTGCGACATACCTACCTTTACCACCTAGAATGGCGCATTTCGGTATATCGTCTTTACCTGGTTTCCATTCCTTCCATTGGTGCAGCGGTTTAGAGGAATCTAACATGTTTATTGTTAGTATGAAGTGGACTGCATGAAAAAACTTATACGAGGGTGTATTTGTATCTAGTTAGCCCATACCCACTTGGCAGGTAATGTTGCAGATATCCCAGTAATATTACATTATTTACTAGACAGCGATGTTAAACAAAAACATGTTACTGAAATTTTGCAGCAACATTAAATAATGATAGAAATATTGCAGGCCATTACAGTAACAGTTCAATGTAATCAGGAAAAAAATATTTTATAACAATGTTGCAAAAACAAAGACTTTGTTGTCAGAAATGTTGAGATAATATTTAGTTGTAACATTGCCATATTTACAAGGTGAATCATTACAAGGAATGTTACAACATTTGCGCTTATAACATTAACATATTTACATTTTATAAAGTGTAAGATAGGTACTGCTATGGTATGTCTCCCCGGTTGTTTGAACTCTATGATATTAATTTTCCAAGATCAAGTTTTGGCATTGCCGCGCGCAAATTCTCAATTAGATGTAATTGTAAGAAAGGATTTAATAGTTTTGTTTGAGTATTTTATTGTTCAGTTGTGTATAGTTAATTTCAGAAGATGTAAATTTCATATATATGCGAGTGTTACCTTAGAGGCCGGACAGTTACCAGATAGACGAGCGCGTGTATATTCTTGTTTAGTTCTTGGTTACCGTTTCTGGTAATTCCTTTTTCATTTTAAGATGTAGTTCGTTGGTTTGAAATTTTTAAAATCGTCCATCTAGTAATTCGTTTATTAATTAGTGTTATATCGTTGTGCACAATTTACATGTAAGGCTCTTTAATAATATTCGTTTTAGAAGTAATCGCGTTTAGAGTTTAAATTTTCCGTTTTTTTTGTAGTTTTCAAATTAATTTTATTTTAATCACCTCGGGATAGGTGAAGTGAAGCTGTGAGCTTGATTTAAATTTCATTTTTAATTTTGGTTGTTTCTCTACGTTATTTGAATTAATTTGTAGTTTGCTTTGAATTTTTGAAACCACGTGGATTTTTTGTGGTATAAGAAATTCCTTCTAGAACGAATCCACCATTTTGTTTGCTAAAGGATTTGCATTGTCCTTTTTTAAATTGTAGAGTCGTATGCAGGTTTGTTTTTTTGCCAGAATCTTATATTCATGGTTTTAATTTTTCCTGTAATTTGTATTAAATGTTTTTTTTTTTCTTTTTACAATAAAAGTTAATGATTTTAAATATCATCTTAAATAGTTCTTTTATTTTTGAATCAGCCATTTCAATTTTTGGGGATTTTAAAGAAAGTCAAATTTGCAAACGCCCACTATTACTTTTTAAGATAGTTACTCTGAGATGTAAGAATCTCTGGCGCCCTTTTAAATTCATTTTTGCTGAGCTAGCTAAATTAATTTTGTCATTTTTAATTTCTTTAAACTTGTATGCTTGGACAATCAGTTCACAGCAGTACGTATGTTTCTGCAAATTTAGAATTTTGAAAACAAAACTAATGGAGCAAATTTTCTCTATAAAGTAAATAATGGTGATGAAATAATCATGTTAATGGGGTTGTGGTTGTGCACTGCGCACTTTTAAAAGTTAGTATCGCTTGCCATCACAAGTTTTTTCGTACCGCGCATACACGAGTTGGCGTGAACCTGTGAACTCCCTCTTCCACAATATACGGTAATCGTGACTGGACAGGGCGTGGATAGGACCATCTTGGGATTGTGCGTCGCAATTGTTTTGATGAGAAAAAAATTCCCGGCAATAATGAATCAATATTATCAGGTAAGTTTTATTTATAATGCTAAAGTAGGTATGTCGATCCTTTCAAATTCATCGAAGATCTTTAAGACAGATATGTATTATGTATATCATAACCTATATATGTTATAGTAAAACCTACCTGTTGTGCTATAAGGTTGAGCAATGTCACGTAATGTCATTCTTAGAATTCATAGTAATTCTTGATCAAATATAAATTTTACAATAATTATAAACAGTGTTATATATAAAATATGCAGCTTATCCTCAATTTTTATATAAATAAAATAGCTTTTCTCTGATCTCTATTTTTGACGGTGTCTTTTTTTTAATTTCAGAGAGAATTAGAAGAAATATTGTACTCACAGATACAGAATACGAAATAACTGTCATGGAATGGTTTCGTTATGCAAAACAAAGATTTGATAGAAAACAGCAAAATGTTCAAAGGAATAAAATGCATTCGGGGCGTTTTTCTTATGTGTTGTGAGTTTTTGTTTAGATTCTATTCATGTTAATTTATGTGCCCCATAATCTGTTTCCAATACTGAAGTTTATTAAAATGGAATTTAATATACTTTTTTTAAATCAATAAATGCCTTTATTGTCTTCTGTAAGCAGCATTTTACTTTTTAAAGTATTTATTAATGTATTTCGTTTACTTAAATAGCTATTTGTAATATTATTCATACTATTACTATTTAGTTTTTACATAGAACTATATGATATATGATTGACCATTTTAATGTATCTGCAAAAATAACTACAAAAAAAGACTTATAATGTTATATTATAAATATGTCTTATCCATTATATTTTTGTGGCATTAATGTTTAATGTTAATATTGTAATTTTAGTAAGTGAAGATAAATTCGTATAAACAGAGGGGCCCGATCTATCGAGGGTAACATGAAATTATAATATTAACATTGAATTTCAATAAGACTGATTGAGATTCCGTTCTATATTAATTAATATAACTTCTCGATAAACCTCAACATCATGTTTCTTGTATAATGCAGCAAGAACTTTTGGAGTAAATAAAAGATCCTAATAGAAACATTAGTGTAGATATATTTATAGAAACATTTAATTGCCACACTGTATCAATATTTCTCTTTAACATATGAGAAATGTTACGGAACAGCTATACTTCAACATTAATCGTCATGTTAAAGTAATGTTACTCGAAGACTTCGTATTAACATTACTGGGAAATATTGTTTCGTAACATCGCTTAGGTGGACATTAAACAGTTGTAGAAATGTTACTGCATGTGGTACATTGTATATATTTTTGTAACACTTCGCGTTACAAGATAACATTTAGACGACGTTATAGTTATGTTATTTTGCCAAGTGGGTACCGACACCATAGCAACGAAAAATAACATATTAGTACGTAAAGTTTCACGTCAAATAGTCCAACCAATGTTGCGCAATAAAATTGGATGTCGACCCAAAATGGTGAAAATCGAAGAACTGGAGTATCGAGCCATAGTCAAGTGTTTAAGAGGCAAGCAGATTTACGAAGATATGTTTAATACAGCGTCCTTCGTATACGGCCGTGAAAAATTGTATTGCGAGCTTCAAAAGAGGTAAATTTTTCATTGAAGCTGAACACCGGTTGACAAGGCCAGCTTCTGTAGTTCTGCAGTTCATGACATGATTTTGTCAGACTGTCGAATTGGCACTGAGTATTTCACATGAACGCATCTATCATATAGTTTCACGTCGATTTGAATATGAGAAAAATTTTGTGCAAAATGGATCCTCAAACGTTCGAATATTGACCAGAAGCGTGCAAGTGTGGAAACATCTATAGGAAATTGTATATGAAATATGTCTACAACTTTCTAAAGAATCCAAAAATTGAATAATATACAGGGTGTACCATTTAAATTAAAAAAGTTGATATTGGCCACAGTTACATGACACACCATTTATTTATTATCGAATTTATACCATTGGCTGATACACAGTGTATATTCAATGACTTTTTTAATATGATCATTGGCTTTTGAATTTACTCATTGAACAAAACAACCCTTTAACTCACCTGCGTTTGTGATAAATCCCAGGAGCGGAAAAATTATATACGGTGTCACTATTGAATCCATTGTAGACGCTCTCGATGCAATTCGATAAGAAAAGAATAATCCATGCCATTTTATAATTTACGATCCATAGTTACCGGACATAACATCCTTTTAATAACTAGCGGCTTTAGTGGCACGCAATATAATTGAGATAAGCTCTAATTGGTTTAAATTTGAGTATTTCCTGTTTAGTTTATGATACAAGGTAATGTATTTGGAAACTATGGCTTAATTAAAACTTCAAAATTATGATACAAAACGTTTCGGTATTTAATACGGTCTTTTTCAATTGTGTAAGTTATTATACTTAATTTATGCGGCAACTATGAATGAAAGCATTTATTATAGGATATTTTATTTTGCTGTAAAATAATGTGATACAGATTCGAAGATAGGTTTATAAAAGACTTTTATGGGAATATTGCAAGTTGAAGAAGGTTGCACAGCACTAGTATAAACCCACTTTCATCGCTAATCACATCTCAAGCTTTATGTACACTTCTCACAGGAAAAATCGGGACACCAACAATTCAGAATTTTAAAATTTCTTGATTGTAAATGCAACTTCCGGAGGACGTATTCACTTATCATAGCTATAAATCACTTAATTATGTATATGTATGTATAAGGTAACGACTAGAAATTTAAACAGAAAAATAAATATATAGAGAGAAAAAGGTTTATGTATAGAATAAACAAATCCGAGTTTCGGTGGCGGCGTTTCCTTTAGAAATACCAATGAAAAAAAAATACATAATAACAAAAAGAACTCTTGAATAGGCGGCTTCATTTAGAAATATATATGTATTTAACTTATTTGATGTTATGTAGAGATAATTCTTTTTTAAGAAAACATGTGGTGATGGGATTTTATTATTTAATATTATGTTACTTGTTAGTGCTGCTTTGATATTAGTTACTTACTTCGATTTATGCTCGCGAGTATTAGTTTAGCAATAGACAATATGTCAGTCAGTCTCCTCAGTTTTGGGATAATGTGAGTTTCACAGATTTATTGACTACACTATTATTGATGTATTAATTACTATTGTTGTTTAATATTCTTAAATATTGTATTACTATAAAGTTTCCTTCTATCTATAAAAAATTACCAAAACCAGGTTCAAGATTATTTATAAAATTCTTAAATAAAGCAATTAAGTTCGCAAAGAAATTATTTATATTATGAACCCTCCGTTTATAGTATTTTCAGGAAATATATTTTAGCTATCGCCTGTGTAATCTGACGTCGTTGATCTATTTTCTTGACATATGGCCAACACTGGGTCTTTTTACAAACTGTCTTTATGTAGCACAGGTTTATTAACAATTATTTAAAATATTATTGGATTTATAATACATAACAAACATTTTAAGAAAGCATATTGTTCGTCAATCTCAGTTAGTGCTAAAATATTTATTGTTGAATTTGATACATTTAATACTTTTTCGTTGCTACTGCCTGAAGCTGTGTTACAGACAAAGTGGTAGCTATATTTCAATAAAGTAGAACGACATTGGATTACACAGGCGATAGTTAAGATACATTTCTTGAAAATACAATAAACGGAGGGTTAATAAAATAAATAATTTCTTTGCGAAATTAATTGCTGTAAAAAAGTTGTAAATAATCTTAAACTGTTTTTGGTAATTTTTTAAAACAGAAAAATACTTTGTAGTCATACAATATTTAAGAATACTAAACAACAACAATAGTAATTAATACATCAATAATAGTGTGTGTAATTAATCAATGTGAAAATCACGTTGTTCAAAACTCAGGAGGCTGATTGACATATGGTCTAGTGCTAAAGCAATACTCGCGAGCATAAATCAAACTAAGTAACTAATATCGTAGTAATAGGTAATACAATTTTAAAATCCCATCGCCATATGTTTTCTTAAAAAAAGAATTATCCCTACATAACATCAAACAAGTTAAATACATATATGTGTATTTCTAAATGGTGCCGTCTACTCAAGAGGCCTTTTATTTGTTATGTATTTTTTTTGCACTAATATTTCCGTATTCGGTATTTCTAAGGAAACACCGCCACCGAAATTCCAATGTGTTTATTTAATGTATAAACCTTTTTCTCTTTATTTATATTTCTGTTTAAAATTTTTAGTCTTTACCTTTGATCGCGATAATACACACAAAAAAGTGATTTATGGCTTTGATAAGTGCTTATATCCTCTGAAAGCTGCATTTACACCCAAGAAATTTTAAAATTCACGATTGCTGGTGTCCCGATTTTTCCTGTGAGAAGTGTACAAGCACCTATTAGGTTGAAAAGAGTTCAGTTTGTGCGCCCCCTAGGAGCCACGTGCCAAACTCTCACTCTCAAGCGATCATAGCATAAAGCTGGCAATGCAGTCATTGAACTAATTCGGATAGTTCATAGACTATCAGTCCCGCTATATGGCTCGTATAAAGGACAATCAGACTGCGCATGATTATGATTCCAAGAACGGCTCACCATGACGTAATAAAATATCAAAGAAAAAATGAATGAATGAAGATATTTTTCTTCGATAAATGTTTGGTGTTATTTGGGATATCCTCGTACTTATCTGGTCGGGAAGGAGACGATTGACAAATATGAATAAGGTATTTCAATTCTTTATACAGGGTTTTGCTCTAAAAATGTCAACGATCTATATATGAAAAATTATGCACAAGAAAAATCTGAAAATTTTAGTATATACTAATGTGGAAAAAAGTGTCTAGCACTTTCGGTTAAACAGGGTGTTGACATTAAGTTTCTTATTTTAAATGCAACACTCTGTATATTTTTATATTTTTGAATTGCCCTTAAAATTTTAGTTAAAATTTTTGTAGGGGATCCCTATACCTAAATTCATTTGTTTTTGAGATATTTCCATTCTTTGCAGAAAAATGACATTTGCAACTCTCTTAAAAAATCGTTAGTATCTCATATGCGCTTCCGGTTTTCTTCAATCCATTTGGCATACTTATAGACTGAAGACGAATGCATCAAAGATAAATTTGACGTGCATCAGTTCATGTGTTATACTTCTGGACAAAACCATAAAAATTGGAATTGAGGCTAAAGGAAGAGCACCTTTAGGATGATTTAGTCCTTTTGGCATTTATGTTCACAATATGAATGTACTGAAGTGATGCCAATAAATTGATATGATTATGATTATGAATATGGGACATGATAAAAATCACTGCACCTTATACAGGGCGTCCATGAAAATTGTTAAAACATTAATTCCGAAAAATGCAAAAAAATTCAACATTTTGAATGGAATAACCTATTTTTTCTATCGAAAATCCTTGCATGATAAGAATAGGGAATTTACTGGAATAAGAGAGTAATTCAAAAACATAAAAATATACAGGGGGTTGCGTTTAAAAATAAGAAAGTTAATTTCAACACTATCACCTAAAGTGCTAGAGACTTTTTTACCCCAAATCAATATTGTATATACTCAAATTTTCAGATTCTTCTCTCGAATAATTTTTCAGACTTAGATCGCTAAAATTCGTCGTGCAACACTCTGTATATAGACGTTATTTATTTTAATAATGCACAAAGAAACATTTCAATACATATAATAGGTGAAAAGTGTACAATGTTGTAGCAGATACAGTGTATCTTAATCCTTATGATGATGTTTAAGTTTTCTAAATATTCTTAATTTGTAGTAACTATAACTTTCAAATTAAAATAAAAGGTGGCGTTGTATTTAAATGTTTCGATCGTGTGATGAATACAGACCTAGAATGATTTAGTCAGGGTTTCACGAATAAAACCATGACGATTATCTCTCATCTTTTTTCATCATCAACAATTCGAATTTAGTGAAGTGTAAAAGCTTTTCGTACTGCCATATCCACAATCCAGTTCCGTTCCTCTTTGGACCTATCACCTTCCCTACCTTGTATAAATTAGGCTGCCTAACTCTACCTATGTACAGGCGACTCCGAATATCTTTTTGGAAACCGCTAATGACAGCGTCCTTCAACATGCCCTTAGGTAAGTTTTCAAAGTCGACAGGCTCCCAATATAATTTCTCTGGATTTGTAGAGCATAGTATCTGTAATCAATCGTAGCTAACCTAATTAAAGTAACCTTGGCAGCTTATGACAGTGGCGGCTAGTGACAATATTGAATAGTGGGGCCAATTACGGGCTTCCCCCTCCCTTGCCCCTTCCATTTTATTAATTTTACAAAGGTTTTGTATCAGTTTAGCTGAGCTAATTTATTAGAGTCCTCTCGCCAAATCGGATGGAACCAGCGCAGAACGTGACACTAACACCGAATAACGTTATTAAATAAAGATAGTGTAATGAAAAGACAGTAACGGCTGTTTGCACCGTTTGTGATTATAAAATATGTTTTAATATTACTCAATTACTATTTTATAGTTTGACAAGCAATTCTAAAAACAATGAAAAGTCATAATTTACAAAAAAGTGGATCTAGACAGCACGGAAAACCGAAATGAGCTCTTAATTTGATGTTTGACGGTTTGTTACAAGGTAAGGGTGATTCACAGTGTGATAAACGTCATGTGATAACAAACATATGATAGAAAATCGAGCATTTAAAAGCAGATGGAAATCTTTTTATTAAAAATCATGTACAATGTCTAACTTTTGATTTTCCCTGAATTAACCCTTTCTGTGCTATGTTTTTTTGGTTGGATAGTATAGTTTATGACGTAACACTTTTGCGCAGCTTAAGGTCCATCATTGAATGGTGCCAAACTCGTTCGGACAATGTGTAAATATTCACAGCTTATCAAGTACTGAATAAAGTACGGTTTTGTATCGTTGAATAGCATTGCAATTGCGAATAAATAAATGTATCGAAGTGAAGGGGCACAGTTTCGAACACATGGCTTTTTGAAATGTTAGCTTATGTTAAAATAAAAAAAAACACAAAATCATGTTTGCTTTCTTCTGTTTTTTGTGAATTTTTTTCTAGACGTTCACAATCGTTTGTTTGTTTTTTATTTAGAAATTTAAAGTCAATTTTAACGCGTCAGCAGATGATTGGTGTGCATTACGCTTATGTTTTTAGCAGACTTTCTTATGGAATTATATTTTGGGGAAACTCAACTATGGCTAAAGATATTTTCATCAGCCAGAAACGTATTGTCCGTTGCATAACCGGCCTAAAAGCTACTGAGTCTTGCAGACCAGTTTTTATCAGTTATAAATTATTAACTCTTATTCTTGAGCTTGCTCTTTATGCTTATGACAATGTTTATAAGTTCCAACTTAATAAAGATAAACATGATTATAACACCAGGCATAGAAGTGACATAGCCACACCTAGGTCTAGATTAACCTTAGATCAGCAGTCCCCACAGGTTCTTGCTATTAAAATATATAATAAAATTCCTAATCATTGGAAAGATCTGAACCGTTGGCGTTTTAAACGGTTTATGCGTGATCTATTAGTAGTGAATGCCTTTTATTCTCTACAGGAATTCTTAAATTTCAGAATTACTTAAGTGCTTTTTAATTTAAGGTTTTTCTTATTTCACTATTTATAATTTTGTTTGAATGCTCTTGATAGAATTATTATTATTGTCATTATTAATATCATTACCATTACTGTTATTATCATTATTATTGTTATCATCATCATTATCATTATTGTTATCACATTTATAAGTATTACATTTCACTATTTGCATTAAGTTTGTAGTTCCTAAATACAATGGGGTTAGCTTTCTTTTTTTCAATTATTAAATTAGATTTTCAACTATTCTATTGTATTTTTTTATTATTTATTTAATTATTTAGGAAAACACTTAAAGATTTATTGCTGTCTCACTTATTTTACAATTTTGAAAAATTCTTTTTAGTTGCCAATTAGTTGTACTTTTTAATTTTTTTCAGATTTTAAGTAGTATTTAGCTTTTAATTTTCTTTTTTATTGCGGTTCATTTGATTTACTACTATTTTATGTCTTTTTTTTATTACTCATGCACATTTGTTTTTTGATTTATTTAAGTTAGTTTCAATTTACGTTGAATCAGCTTTTAGTTAGGTATCTAGTTGAGTTTAATTTTAATTTACCTTTATTTCCAATATTATTTGTTTTATTTTATTCAGAGTAGGTATGTTATTTTAGAATATTTTCGTTTCATTATTTTGTGGCTTTTGTTGACTTATTATACACATTTATTGTCTACATAATCAATAAACTATCATTATTATTATTAAATCATGTTTTTTGCGATTACAGCGCAATCTGTTACGAATCGAAAAAAAAAGTTTCAAACAAAAACTACATACTTGATGGCGTAGAATCCGAATCTGCACTACAAAATGGGGGTTCCCGTTTACGATTTCAAAGTTGTCCCCCTCCAACTCTGTGGGGGCTGAGGTGGGGGATTGAGTTCGGCACCATTCAGTGAACTTCCTACATTATAACAAATCTTGTTAAGATCTTTTTTTGATTTGATGCAGTGTTTTAGAGATATTCCGTTGTCGCAAGATAAAAAAAACTTACCCAGTATATTGAGTTTTAAAACTGCACGTACAGCTGCTCTCACAAAAAGGTTAACAATCTGAATCGCGATTTTATTAATATATTTTTAGGTTGAACTTGATTTATCAGCAGAGTATCCTCGCTTCATTTCGGACGACCACATACGAGGGAAGCAAGTTTCTCACTTGATGAAGGTGTAGTATATTTATCGGTATTTTTACAGAAAAGGAAAGCTCTTTAACGTTTAATTTGTAATTTCCAATGGTAGGGCCATGGCTCCCTAGCTCTTTAGGAGAAGTCGCCACTGTCTTATGATGGGCTTACCTCTATTTGTTTCGTATATATGATCCTTTTCTCGTTAATGGCGACCGCAACGTTTCTCTTTGTACCGATCATGGCGGTGAGTTGACCATTGAATGTGTTAACTCTTCCGACGTATCTACCCTTGCCTCCTACCACGGCCTGCTTAGGTATCTTCGACGCCGGCTTCCATTCCTTCCAGTAGAAGATTTTAGCGGAATCTAACGTAATTATTGTCGATATGAAACGTATTATATGTAAAACTTATGTAGGGTGCTCATTAGACAACTTTCCACCCTAAATTTCTGGAAATCTGCCTAGACAATAGCCAGGTAGAGAATATTCCTAGAATATTCTTTATGTTCCTCGATGCATATGAAAATTTTAATGGCTAAAAGTTTACTTTAAACAGCTTTAAGGTCTTACCGAACATAACTTTTAAATTCCTTGTTAAATAAAGAATGAACAATTTCAATATAATTTAATGTTCTAGGTCCAGGAAGTATGTGCCTTTCTTGTGCAATTTGAATTATACTTAACAATTTCTTGTCACTCCAACTTTCTTCTGCATCCAGCAATTCAACTTCAACGTTGAAACATCAAATTACCAACTATTTTGTACTACATTAATAGTTATTTTAATGCCTTTACGTTGAAGTTACTAAAAATAGTGGCGGGAAATTTAAATTTGACTATTAGGGTAGTACCTTATATATTATTATTATATTATTATAAAGTAATATTATTTTTCTACGTAGAATTTAAAAATGGAATAATATATAGGTGTTCCATTTAAAATAACAGAGTGAGTATGGGTTTTCTTATTTTTTGGAACACCTTGTATAGTCAAAAATATTTATTATGTAAATTTTAAAATTATGTAAAACCTTTGTATAAAAGACTTTTTTCTAAAATCCAAAATAGTAGTCGATGGAACATCCGTACAGTGGATACTACTTCAACATTCTAGTATTTGTTATGTCAAGATTTTTGTACTCATCGACAAAAAGAAACTCTAATCCAAGCTCTTATTCTTAAACTTACCTACGTTTGTGGTAAATCCCATTAGCGAAAGAATTAAATAAGCTGTCACTGAATCCATCGTCTATGCTTTACTTTATGTTTCCGATGTAAGAACAAAAGAATTGCTGGTATACGTATATAATTTCCTCATTTACGACCAACAGTTATGACCATAACGCTTTTGATAACATCTAAACATTGTAATCGAAGATAAGAGCTATAATTGGTTTGAATAATTTCTGGCAAATAGTAATTTTATTTAGCACGCTCCAATCGATGAGAATCCAGAGAAACGTAAAAAAAAACGAGCATTTAATAGTATCCTTTTATTAAACCTTATAATGTCGCTAAACAATAGATTCTGAAAAATTACATTCGTATAATTTTCGTAAATAGCTTGTGTTGTATACATTTTATTTTATTACAGTCACCAATTCCTGTTCCTGTGATTATAGGATGAAAAAGTCACAGAGTGATTTTATCACAGTTTCACAGATAAAGTCATACCACAATATCACAATTACGGTTTTCGACAATTATTCGACTGAGGTCCCGATTGATCACTTCGTGTTGTTGGATCTCAACAATTGGAATTTAGTAACATGTACGGGTTTGTCGCCCTGCCAAATCCATAATCCAGAACCCTCTTTTTTTGGGGCTACGACCTTGCCGATCTTATACATACGGGGTCGCTTAACTCTACCTACGTACAAATAACCGCCAATGTCTTTTTGAAAACCCGCAAGAAATGCGTTGTCCAAAACGCCGTGAGGTAATTCTTTCCAGTTTACAGGCGTCCAATATAAATTCTTTGGATTGTTAGAACATAGTATCTGCAATCAGTTAGCATATAGTGAGGACGTAATACTACTAAGTAGTCATTTCAATCTCCATATGCATTAGTGGTGGGCATAAAGTACTTATTCGTTACAAAATATCCGCTACTTGATGTCAATACTCAGAATAACGAGTAATGGATGATTATAATGAACAGTTACGTTATGGCGACCTAATCGTTACTTTTATAGGATATAATAATAGTTATTAAGTCACAACGTGGCGGTTGGTAGCTGTTACGTAGCTGGAACGTTCCGAAAAAGTATTTTTTACTTTATCTGGCATTGCAATTCATTGTTACTGTCTTGTTTATACCTTTTTATAACCTATCCATTCTAACTGTTGTTAGAATGAATAATATAATGGTCCATGTGTACACAGAGATTCAAAAATGATTGTCAATTCCGCTCCTATAGATAGTAACAGGGTGTATGTATATGCCGCGTGTTTGTAATGAAGGTTTGAACTAAGTCAGTGTTGGAACATAAGAAAGTAAACGGATCTGTCATAAATAAAGAAAACGTAACTTATATTTGAACTCGCATTATATAAACGACTATGGATTGGTGTTTCTGATTGTAAAAATGAAATGTAATTAATTTAACTTTACTAAATTATGATTTTAGAATTCAGTACTAACTGGTGTTTAACTAAATTTATTTATTACTTTAAATTATAACATACAATTAATATAATTATTAAGTGACAAAACTGCATCTCTCAGTTCTTCTATGGTATGCATGCAGTTTCTATAGATCCTATTTTTTAGATAGCCAAACATGAAGTAATCTAATGGGGTTAGAGCAGGCGATCCTGGTGGCCATCCTTGTGCTCTAACGAACCTGTCAGCAAAAAACTGTTGAAGATATTGGCAGGTTTGTCGAGCAGTATGTGCTGGAGCATTATCGTGCTGAAAATAACCTGCTTCAAGCTCATTTTCTTATAACTCTGCAATAAACAATTCCAACATCTGTTGGTAACGTTGGGCTGTTACAGTTTCCTCGAAGAAAATTGGCCCTATTATTCGTTGCCTGGACATAGCTAACCAAACTCCAACTGTTACGGGATGCAATTGCGTTTCTCGAAATTCGTGTGGATTTTCTGCAGACCAGATACCATAGTTTTGTAAATTGATATAGTCTGTTAGATAAAACCAGGCTTCATCCGAGAAAAATGATTTGTTTAGCAAGTCATCGTCCCTTAAATTGTTATTAAACCAATGACAATATTCCAATCGCCTATCGTGATCTAATGGCAATAATTCCTGTACCGTAGAAACTTTATAGGGATGAAAATGTAACTTTCTTTTGACAGCTCATTGCGCTGAAGTGTTGATAAGCCTATAAAATTATAAAAAGTAATAAACTATTTCACTTAATGTTAATATTGATTTTTTACCTGTTTGTTGAGCTAATTACCACAGATAAATTCCCTTATTTTCTTACAGTATTCAGAAATACTATTGTTGGTGATATTAGATGTAAATATAAACGATTTGAAAAAAATTATAAGATAAATAATCGAAAGATACTACAACACGCACGCCAATGTCGCTAAATGTCAAGAAAATTCATTTAATGTATGAAATTTATATGTAGCTAACTTCGCTCATTAAATTGGTAATAAGTATAGATAAATTTTTCCGGAAAACAGTTTTTTTCTTACGACAATCATTTTGAATCACATGGTACATACGAAGGTTGAAACGATCTTTTAATGTATTTCTAATGCAATCTTAATCGGCAGTTTATGATGGCCTTACCTCTATTCCCTCCGTATAAACTACCTTCCTATCGTGAATAGCGACTGCGACTTTGCTCTTTTCACTGATCATGGCGGTGATCTGTCCATTGAATGTGTTCAACCCTTCCGATATATCTATGCTTGTCACCTGCAACGGCGTCCTGCGGCACGTCTGACCCTGGTCTCCAAGGCTTCCAGTAGTCTCTATTAGCGGCAGAATCTAACACATTTATTGGATGGTGTGAAACCAACTATACGAGATTTTGTACAGGGTGATTAACTCGAACAAATTTGCAAAAATTGCAAGCTTTTTACAGTAAAAAATTAACAAATTTAAGAATTACAACTTGCAACATTAATATTTTCCTTCCATAATCTACCATGATTCTGCTGATGACACAGGTAATCATAAAAATATATTCTGCCGCGCTGTTAAACTCACTCATCAAAGAGAATTGCTAAGCTAAATTCTTCTTAAACTTACCTACGTCTCTGGTAAATACCATACATGAAATAATAATTAAATAAGCGGTCACTGAATCCATGGCCGATATATTCGATACAAATTTATAAGAACAAATGAACTGATATTATAGGTAGGTATGCGATTTCATTATTTATGATCAATATTTAAGAGCATATTAACATCTTTAACGACATCTGCTCTTTAAGCACACATTGTAATTGATTTAAGACCTAATTTGATCAAACCACTAGTTTTATTTGGTATGTTGCAATCTGCGAGTAGACCAAACACACACTAAAAAATTGAGGTAATTTTTCTTGGTAAAAATCACTTTTTTTGAATAATTTTCCGCACTGAATGAAAATGTTTTACGAGAATATTAAGAAAAACATTAATATCTTTGAGGAAAAACTTAACGTTTATTACCTTAACAGCAACAAAATATATTTTGGATATATGAAAATTTCTTGTATGTAAGTGTTTGCTACAATCCAAGATAATATGATTGACATCACCGCACTCGATTTCACAGAAATTACATTTATTGCTTTCTTTTAGCTTGATTTTATACAAATGTACGGGAAATCTTCCATGATTAAATGAGAGTCTTAAAATTTGCGACAGCATATTCTTTGTAACTCTAGTTTTATCATACCAGCGAAGCTTTTAACTTACCATAGTTAAAAAAGCGTTTAAGGATAAACTCTATAATGATTTAGAATGGTGGCATACCACTTCAAATGAGAGGTGGACTAGGGAAATTATCGGTGACGTTACACGTTTTGGAAAATGAGGGTTAGTATGTCGTATCATTGGGAGAGGGAGGGGAGGGGGGTTAATGATTCATATTGGAATGTGGAAGGGTGGATACAGCGGGGTAAGTTTTAATGGTATTTAAATAGTTATTAGGCAAGTACTTACGTATTTATAAACGATTATGAATTGGTGTTCAATTATAGCTGTTGGATAGCGTGGACGTATAAAATAAATATTTAAAATATAAATCTTTAATTTAATTACCATCAGTTAAAGTAAATGTTAAACATCTGAATAGGCACTGCTGTTGTTTTATCCGCTTGATGAGACACCGTCAACAAAATAAACCATCATCACAATATGAAAAATGGCGTTTTATTAAAATGTTGTGATTATATGATGAATAGTGAGCAGAGTGATTTCGTCACAGTTTCATAAATAAAGTCACGGCACAATATTTACATGGAAGTTTCCGATATGGCCGCAAATCGGAAACCGGTCACTTCGTGCTGTTGATTTTCAATAACTCGAACTTCGTAACACGCATAGGCAGATCGCCTTTCCAGATCCACAGTCCAGGACCATCCCTGTTGAGTGGTACGACTTTTGCCGATTTTATACCTATGCCTTTGTTTAACTTTACCTACGTACAAATAACTGCTAATATCTCTTTGAAAACCGGCAATGAGTGCGTTGTCCAACATGTTGCTGGGTAAGTGATTCCAGTCTACGGTCTCCCAATATAATTTTTCAGGATGAGCAGAGCATAGTAGCTGTAATCAGTACAACAGTGCATAGTGCTATTAAGGTAAGCCGAATAGTGTATGTCGGCCTCACCTCTATTCTTCTCGTGTATACTACCTTTTTATCATGAATAGCTACGGCCATCTTCTTCCTTGCAACCATCATAGCGGTGGCGATGATTTGACCGTTAAACGTGTTAACCCTTCCTATGTATGTACCCTGGTCGATTACGATAGCGAATATTGGCACATTGATTGCTACTTTCCAATCCTCCCAATAGTACTGTTTTACGGCGAAACCTAACAGATTTATTGGTTGGAATAAAACGGATTATGCAACACTTATGTCACAGTATAAACCTTATCCAGTAGTTTCACTAAGTGTCGGCGCCTTTGATGTTTTGTCTATCAATTTAAGGAAAAGTAACCAACAAGGCCAAAAGAGCTCTGATGGTGTGCAGAAACTTTGCAGGGAAAAATTGGGGATGCAACCCAAAAATACTGCTTTGGATGTATACAGCGATAGTGAGACCGATCATCACCTATGCATCAGTAGCATGGGGCAAAAGAACTAATCTGGCCACCGCGAGAATTAATCTCTCGAAAGTGCAAAGATTAGCATGTGTATGCATAACGGGGGCTATGAGAACCTGCCCAACAGCAGCTATTGAAGTAGTATTGGATCTTGCCCCCCTCCACATTGTAATAGAGGGCGTGGCGAAAAGAACCGCACTAAGAATGGTCAAGGTGAATGATATGTTAAAAAAAATTAGCTTTGTGAAAGAATTCACCATAAAGCTAAGTAACAGGAGCGAGTAGGATCATAACACCATCTTGAACTTGAATAGAAATGCCATCAAATGGTATACTGATGGCTCCAAAACGGCAGAAGGAACTGGAATAGGAATATATGGGCCTAGAACTTATTTCGAAAGCTTGGGAAAATACCCAAGTATATTTCAGGCGGAAATACACGCTATTGGAAGATGTGTTCAGTTCAATATGGATAGGAACTATCGGAAGCAGGAGATTATCATCATGTCTGATAGTCAAGCAGCCATCAAGGCGCTGAGCTCATATGAAATCAGCTCCAAGATGGTCTGGGAATGCCTAGGGAAACTAAATGAGCTAGGCAAAAGAAATAAAGTAACCCTCCTATGGGTTCCGGGTCACACAGGAGTGGAAGGAAACGAAATAACGGATAACCTCGCAAAAAAAGGGGCTGGAATGCTTTTGTAGGGCCTGAACCCTTCTGCGGGTTAAGTAGCAGTACAATACTGAAGAAACTAAAAATAGAAATGGAGCAGAGAAAATCCAGTTATTGGAAAAATCTCCAGGGAATGAGGCAAAGTAAAATTCTTCTGGGAACTTATAACCAGAAGAGATTTACAGAATGCATCAACCTGAGTAAGAACAATGTTCGCATTTTAACAGGAATACTTTCAGGCCATTGTAGACTGAAAGGACACCTGAGTAAGCTTGGATTGGAAAAAGATCCTGAATGCAGATTCTGTGGGGAACAGGATGAAACACCCATCCATCTCCTCTCAAACTGCGTAGCACTGTGGCAACTCGAGGGCATTTTCACCTGGAGCATGTGAAATCGAAGAGGGAAGACTTACCTAGACTGGGGCCCTCTGACATCCTACACTTTCTGAAAGGAATAGGATTGGAAGGCCAGCTGTAAAGCAGCAAGAATAGGGGACACAATAGATCTTTTAGGTCGCAGTGTAACACCACCCTTTTACTTACATACAAGTACAAGTACATCAATTTAAGGAAATTCGCGATGGCGTTGGCGGCTATATTTCCAACTAATAATTGCAAAAGTAGGATAGCGAAAATAACCTATATACTCAAACAGACTGACAATTGACAGAAAATCGTACAACATCTGTCACTTCTATAATAAAATGACAGAATGGAACGGCTTTGTAGGTTAGATTTTTGCTTGTATACAAATTCAAATAGTTTTAGTTACAATTTCACCCACATATGCGACACCGCGAATTTCCTGGGGGCGCCATGTTTGAAACCCATGTTACCAGCGATGTGAAACTACTTGATAGGGTATATACTGTGCTTATATACAGGGCAATTGAAACGAGCCACCTCAAATAACACTTTACTTGCTGTGATTTATATAAAATTCTCAAATCTGTCAATTGTCATATCAAGGAAGATAATGACGAGTCTGACGATTTAAAATCATTCCTGCAAGCGCAGTCACCTCCACGCGAAAAAAAAAATGAATAGAGAAAATGAGTCTTGTGACCACTCCCATTCAAAAGGTCTTTTAATTCTCTTTACGGCAACATGTACCGAAAAGTGTTTTCAGTTTTATCGAAAAGTGCATAATTAGCAACTTGTGTAGTAAAACACAATTAGAATGGCTTGGCGCGTGGCGCAGAAGGGATTAATTTTTTTTCAATGATTAAATTAATTATTTTTTGATGTTCGTATATTCGTTATTTCTAGAAGGTCTGTTTTTACCGCGTACCCTTATCATTTATTTAACACACCACTGAAATGTAAGTATTTTTAGAAATATCTTCTTTATTATGTTTGTTAGTTCATTTTTACAATTTTTTATACATCACTACATTTTATACACTGCTTTACTGCTATATACAGGGTGTATCAGATATAGAGGTAAATGTAATAATATGTAGCAGCTGTAATTATATACAATCAAAAAGTCTTAATGCACAGGTGTCTATCTGTAAGCATTAACGAGAAAAAAATATTTTATAAATGCGTGGGCTAGAGCCGCACCTGTGCCCAACCTAAATGCTGTCCCGAGTATACCCCCACATACCACTATCATTCAGCCATTACCGCTGTTAGTTTTGTGTGGATCGCCGCTTGGAGTGCAAGCCACTACGAACATTTTATTTAAATTCTTCCCGTCTCGAAAAAACGATCCATTTCAGGACCATCATGATTTCATATAAAGAAAATCGAAGCTTGATGCATCGGTAAAAGCGCGGGAATGTATAGATTCATTTTCGCGCGATATCATAGTAAAAAGACGTGTTTGCAAATTTTCTGTATCTACATTTATTTCTGTGTAATTCGATTCAATTCATTTTGCGTTATATGATTAAATAAATCTAAAAGAAATAATTCAGCTTCATGTGATACCGTTTATTAACCACTAACTCTCGATTCGACAAAGCAAAAGAAAAATATTTACGTTTTTGGTAAATACTGAAGTCGCACATCCGGTGAAACTCGAACGTCTTATCAGGATATTAAAAATAATACTTTGTAGACTTATGTAGAATGCTCTTAACAAAAAAAGGAATGTTTATTTTATAAAAAGAAGAAATTTAAAATGCCTCAGTTTTGCTATTTTTACAAGGGCCTTATTTATTCAGAATGACGTTAAATGAACTTACGGCATACCATTAAGAATAAATACTAAATGAGTGCAATGTATTTATACATAATACACGTTTAGCGGGTGCTTTAACATGACGTTTCCTTGCATCAGGCCCGGACTAAAGAATTTTCGGCTCTAAATTTTACTTTTTTTTATTCTTTAATGATGAAATCCGGTTTCGGTGGGTTTGTGCTTTATATGTCGTGTAGTTAACACCCAAGCAAAATTTACTTTTTTATTTGATACACCCTGTATACTGCTATTAACATTGTTATTATTTCAATTTTCTTGAAAGAAATTGCAATAATGCATCCTACTAAGGTGATCTCTAGGTAAGATCTGATGAACATACATGGATACATATATGCAAACGACTTCTCAAAATTCTATGAACGGTACTAGAAGATACATTCGTTTGAAGTGATAAATGACGAACTGTGGTCTACCGGAACTTTTGCCTTTTAAAACAGATCCTGTATGTAGCCCTAAACTTCTCCATTACTAGGCGAATATGATGTTGTAAAGCAGTATTATCCACAACTCTATTAGGAAACTACAAGCGAAACTGTCGTTTACATTTAGCGTAGGAATATTGCCATTCGCCATTAAAAAATTGTGCGCTTCGGAAATATGCTTCGACAATAAAAATATTTTCTTGCAATGTGTACATTATTTAGTAGTATTAAGTTAAAAACTGTCAGGAAAAATTATATTGATACTCACAGAATGACAGATGTCAAAATGACATTAGAAATATAATTACTTATCGTAAAAGGTAAGCGGCTTATTAATAATAGTACTAGTTAGTCAGTACCTACTGAGATGTAATTCATTCTGAAACAGTTTGTACAATATTACTTTTATAATTGACCTTTTTATCGTTTGTGAGATTTCTTAAAATTTGACATTTTTTTTAGCCTAATGATGCGCCCTTTGTGAGCGAAACATGCCGTAAAAATATCCTTAAAATCAAAGAGATTAGAATATACATCGAACACCCTTCATTTTAGTTTCAAACTCGCCCATCGAAAAAGATAATCCCAGTCTAAAACCATCTTAAACATACCTACGTTTGCGGCGAATCCCATGAACCAAACGATTACATAAGCCGTCACTAAATTCATTGTCGACAATTCCAACACGATTCGATAAGGACAGGAAAACTGGTTTTACGCCTCTGTCACTTCATTATTTACGACCTATAGTGGCTATAGTTACGAGTATAACACCTTTGATTATATCTGTTTTTAGCACATATTGTAATTGAGATAAGGTCTAACACTGACTTAAGTAAATTCCATCGAATAATAGTTTTATTTGGTATTTTATTTCATTTTTGTTTCCGCACTTACGTCTCGGTTTGTACGCTTCATTAATGCCCGGTAACATAAACAATAGTTACCCATTTGTCAAAGTTAATCAATGGATAACACCAAAAATCAGTAACATAAAGGTTTGTTAGGAGAATAATCATTTGTTAAATCAGTGTTAACTTAACCACCGCTATTCCGGTAGTTCACACATTGTTAAGATTTACCAAAGCACGAATGTGCCGAATGTCCAACGAAATTTGCCGTGCATGATTGCATCAATAGATGGCGGAACATGTGAACTTAGACGGAAAATCTATTTGACATTTTGACAGAATTTTTATTTTTGATTCGATTTGATCACTGATCAATTAATTTGGAATAAGATAGCAGCAGTAAGTTTCAAATATATACGTTTAGTGATTATTACATTACATTTTGATAATTATGGAGGCTACGTAGGTGTAATTTCGACATTTGATTTCTGACAATATTATCACTAAATTTGAGACTATGCATCATAATGAGTAGGAAAATGCAGGATGCCGTGAGAAGAGCCAGAAATTTTACGGCACAAGAGAAACACACATTGTTAGCGATCATTGAAAATTATAAAGGAGTAGTTGAAAATAAAAAAAAACGGATGGAGTATCTATTAAACAAAAAAAAAACGAAGTATGAGCAGAAATTACATCTGAATTTAATTGTACTACTGGGTTAAGGATGAAAGAGCAGTTATTTACATTATACAACTTTATGAAAAAGAACAATCAACACGACCAAATCATTGTTTTATTTGCCTTTTTTTCTTATATTTTCATGATTCTTCTCTGAGCAGTCGTGGTCTATGACGTCTATCATATATGTTATCTAGTATATCGAATAGTTCTTCATTGGAGGACGATGATTAATCATTCCATACATATATCCGTTTTGGTTATAATCGTTATAACAAACTTGACATAAGCCAGAAGCAAAAATTTTTAGGGGAAAACGTCAAAGTTTCAAGTTGGTTCTCTATCGGAACGAAAATGGACTATCAATTTTAGTAAATTTACAGTTAACTAGGCTACAACATCCATTAATCAGTTGTTAACTAATTACTCGACATTTAACAAATGGTTAAGTTTATGTTACTCAACTTTTACTTAACAATTTGTTAGTGCTAACAAATGATTAACTAATCACTTGGTTACACACGCTTTATGTTACCGGGCATAAGTAAAATAAAGAGCCCAAGACTCTTTATTGCCTAGATCAACGTGTCTACAATCCTTCATATAGATTTAAATGTATTCCATTGTTTACAAATAAGTTATGTTGTTTGTAAATTTAACCGACAGCGCCATCTATTGATTCACGCCTTCTGTACACTCGTTTAAACTGTCTGTTTACATGCCCAAGCCGCAATGGACATCTGGAAAATTGGTATAATATGAATTTATGGGGAAAAAAAAACTCTCATTGCATATTAACTATAGCTTTTTAATTCAATTAAAACGAGTTTGTACTAATTATTGTTTTTTTCATTTTAAATATCGAAAACAAAACAGCAAAAAAACATTCTGACATACCCTTACTTATAATTCCTTTTCAGAACGTAAAGCGTAAACAGCGAAGAGATAAGATAAAAAGTTTTTGATGTTGCATCTCCAAAAGAATGAACTATAGCGGTACTTACATCAATCATAGAGTGCGTGTGTTAGAGAGAGTGCAATTTCGACACAAAATGGCTGCTATTTCTTATCTTATGTCATTTGCTACGTTAAACGTATTTAAGTACCTACATATTTTGTGGAATTTAAACGCTAATAAAGAAGTTATTACTGCTATCGCAAATAACAATACAAACAACTAACAAACAAAATAACGATAAGTTGAATTAAAAGCGCGGTTCAATGTTGTTTAATTATTCTCGATTACTCCCTACGAGAGTTCCGAAGATTAATGTCAGAATAATGACTACGACTGCAATTATTATTTATACAGGGTATTCCACGTAAGTGGTTCATTAAAAGTTTATGATGTTCTATTATTTACTTATATTTGAGATTTTGGCACCAGTATCTGTTCGATTGAAACTATAAATGTAAAATACCTTAACCAAAATATCACTTCCGGTTGACCGGAAATGGATGTCAACTTTCTTATTTTAAATAGAATGATATAATTTTTTATTCATTTTTGGATTCTACAATTATAAATACGTCAGTTTTCATTAGCTATTCCTATAGCTACATGTTGCCGTTTTTGAGTTATTTAAGTTTTTCTTTTTTCTTAGTCATAATAATTTCTCATCATTGAGAAATTAATATCTCGGTTAATACTGCAAGTAGAGACTCCAAATTTGCTATGTTATGAATGTAGATATAACTCTAAGAAACGGTAAGCACACTTTACATTCTAACATACAGGGTGTTCAAAACTGAAGAATAAAGTGACATATTTTTAAATGCAGAAAACTCCATTTTTTTAAATAGAACACCTATAATTTTAATTCGGAATTAGGAAGTAAATATACATCCCTATCGCTTTATATGAGCATTCCCTATACCTATCTTTAATAGATTTTGAGATATGAGCGACTTTTTTGTTAAACAGACTAAATTATTCTTTTTTTTAATAGAACACCCTGTATTTAATTCGGAATTAAGAAGTAAATATCATCCCCTATCACTTTATATCAGCATTCCTATACCTATCTTTAATAGATTTTGAGATATGAACGACTTTTTGTTAAACAGACTAAGTGCCCTATCTTTGCGTGTTTGTAGCTGGCTCTGAATGGGATTAATGTCAAATTCATTGCCTAACCAAAAGGGTTTATGTATATCATTGTAATTACACTTTCGTACAACGCAATATTAATAGAAATGACTATTCGAACAAACATTCTTGTATGGTTATTCAAAAATAATACATGAATTGACGTGAAATCCATTTCAGAGCCAGCTACAAACATTTAAAGATAGGGTTACTTAGTCTGTTTAACAAAAAGTCGCTCATATCTCAAAATCTATTAAAGATAGGTATAGGGAATGCTGATATAAAGTGATAGGGGATGATATTTACTTCCTAATTCCGAATTAAAATATAGGGTGTTCTATTTAAAAAAATGGAGTTTTCTGCATTTGAAAATATGTCACTTTATTCTTCAGTTTTGAACACCCTGTATGTTAGAATGTAAATTAGCAAATTTGGAGTCTCTACTTGCAGTATACAAGCAAATATGGAATCTCTACTGCAGTATTGATATAATGATTATGACTAAAAAAAAAAAAACTTAAATAACTCAAAAACGGCAACATGTAGCTATAGTAATAGCTAATGAAAACTGACGTATTTATAATTGTAGAATCCAAAAATGAATAAAAAATTATATCATTCTATTTAAAATAAGAAAGTTGACATCCATTTCCGGTCAACCGGAAGTGATATTTTGGTTAAGGTATTTTACATTTATAGTTTCAATCGAACAGATACTGGTGCCAAAATCTCAAATATAAGTAAATAATAGAACATCATAAACTTTTAATGAACCAGTTACGTGGAATACCCTGTATACATACTAGTTAGTCAACCTTATGGACAAAATAGTTAACGGATTTTTGAACATTTTGGACAAAAGCGGTAGATGGCAGCACGCCGTTGATGTCCGTCTCGATTCAAAAATATAAACTTTATAGTTAGGCTACTACATACAAGATGGCTCTCTTACGTGTCGGTAAAATATTATTTAATTGCAATAGTTACTTCGTAAGTTGTAGGCAGATTGTAGGTGTGGCCCGGGGAAAGGAGAGGGTAGATAGGCGATGACGCTGTGATGACGCGCCACGCGATAATTCTCGTGTTTACATTGAAATGTTTGTTTTATTAGGAAGAATAAATATTTAGTTTGATAATACATAATCGTTTTTTTTTACCATTTTACTTTACTTTTTTTAGTTTCTAATTTAATGTTATGCTCTATATATCTGTGTAGTTCTAAGTTTTGTGTTATATTTATATAATATTTTTTATTTGATTTACTTATGTTTACTATTGCATAATAGTCGAAATTCGTTTTTCATTATAAAAATAAACATGTAGTTTGGGAGTACAAATCGCCATTTATATTTACATATATGCACCACGTTACTTATTAGGTTTGTTTGTTTGTCTGATCTAAGCAGATCCATGGAATTTTACGCGTTTGTTTGTATTTTAGAGCATGATTTGTGCGTGTTTGTTTGTTTAGAGCAAGCAAATCCAGATCACAAAAAGGTTCCTCTTTCTGCTCGCGATCCGACGTCCGAGCAATTTGTGCAACATAACCTAATCGCACTAACACCGTGTTGTAAACTGTCGTTTGTAAATGTAATTATTATTTATTATTATATTTATTATGATTTATACCTGCATCAAATATGCAGGATATGGATAATATAATGATACCAATGTGATTGATGTAAAGAACGATCATTATATTTTAAAAACTTCACTTGGTAGGTACATAAATACTAGTATATGATGCATTTTTATTGTAGTCTAGATTCATTAGTTTGAAAAATTACTTTTACTTTTCCTATTCATAATAGCTGTGACATAAAATAATAATAAATTAAGGTTATATTGCAATCGAGCGCGTTTGTTTGTACCATCTTTAAATCCAACTCTGAGGCGCTCTCAAGTTACTCTGATGACGTCAGTAGATACTGCTCCAAGCACACAAACAAACAAAGCTATTAAAAACAGCATCCATGATGACGCGTTCGCGCTCTTTCTCTTGATTGGCTGAAAAGTTACGATGTAACCTTGTATATACGGATGTTGCCCCCAAAGATTACCTCGTAACTTTTCAGCCGTTCAAGAGAAAGAGCGCGAATGTGTCATCATGTATGGTGTTTTTAATAAGTAAAGTGGTGCATATATGTAAAATAAAATGGCGATTTGTACCCCAAACTACATATTTTTATCATTATATAAAAAAAGAATTTCTATTATTATGTAATAGTAAACATAAGTAAATCAAGTAAAAATGTATTGTAAATATAAGAAAACTATATAAATTTCCCGCCTTTACACCAGTTGAAGTTAGCGAAGTACCCTATACACGGGAGAAGCGAAGATAGCAATAGGAGAGAGGAGGAGAAGAAGTTTTCGTATATACGTTCGAACGAAAAACCGCGTTTATTAAATTTTAAATAGAAAAAGGCTATCGAACTACAGATTATATATTATCAAACTAAATACTTATTCTTCTTAATAAAACAAACATTTTCTGATTATTATATAATCATAAATATAAGTAAATTAAGTTAACAAAGCAACTTATTAATTTAAAAACTAAGAAAATAAAAATTGAGAAGTAGATTTATGTTTTTTTTTTCTCGGCAAATTTTCGTCCTTTTAGATTTAACTTTTCTCTTTTCAGTGATTTTTGTTTTAAGTTTAAATATTTTATTCTTAAAAGAAAAAAACCTCAATTTAGAAAATTGTTCAATTAATGTTTTGTCAACAAGAACGTGCCTTGCAATATACTTTCAATTTCTTTATATTTATAACAGAATACCTCAGAATTCTAATCTTCTAATGTAAACAAACACGAGAATTATCGCGAGGTGCGTCATCATGCATCCATGCTCCCTTTTCCCTGGGCCACACAATTCGCCAATGCCAGTAAATCACCGATACGGATTCCGTCGTTTCCGCAGATGGATAAAACACAGAAATCTGTGTCTCAGTCTGATCGAGATACCTGTTATATTTATCACGTTTTCAAATCAATTTACATTCACCGATAGTGTGCACCACTTCCCTGAGCAATACTTTATTTTTCCGAAAATGCATTACGTTGACTAACTAGATATATTTAAACAATGCTGCAATGGTTGACAGTGGTGCCCCCTCTGCAAATTGACAAAACGCCAAAGTCGACAAGTGTCTCTTCTTGTCTAATCTCTTCACTGGCGTAAATGACGATGTTTCATTTGTGAGTTTTCAATTTAATACAATAGGTGGCGTTGTATTTAACTGTAGTGTTTATATGATTAATAGTCACAGTCACGGTTTTATAAATCAAATCACAGCGATAATAATTCCACGCGATCACTCATCGTTGTTGATCATCAACAGTTCGAATTTAGTAAAGCACAAAGGTGTCTCGTCCTGCCAAATCCATAATCCGGCTCTTTCCTTCGTTGGGGGTATGACCTTTCCGACCTTGTATAAATTAGGCTGCTGAGCTCTACCTACGTATACGCGACTCCCGATATCTTTTTGAAAACCTGCGATAAGTGCTTCGTTCAAAATTTCGTCAGATAATTTGTCCAAGTGTACAGATTTCCAGTATAAATTGTCGCGATATCGAGAGCAAAGTATCTGCAACCAGTCAATATATAGGGGTGATGCGTAAAATGTAATATTAATAACGTATAAAGGTTTTACCTCTACTCCTGTTGTATATATCATCTTCTTCTCTTCATGAATGGCGACGGCCACATTGCTCTTTTTGCCGATCATGGCGGTTATGCGACCTACGTCGGTGATAATTCTTCCGACGTATCTTCCAACGTCCGCTACGACAGCGCGTTTGGGTATTTTTAATGATGGTGTCCAAGTCATCCAGTAGATTTCGGGTTCTATCCACACATTTATTGGTTGGTGTGAAACGGATTTTATAAGATTTGCGAAGGGCAATTTGCAATTGTGAAAGTTGCTATTACAGATAGACATATACCATGTGATTCAAAATGATTGTCGTAAGAAAAAATTGTTTTCCGGAAAAATTTATCTATACTTATTACCAATTTAATGAGCGAAGTTAGCTACATACAAATTTCATACATTAATGAATTTTCTTGACATTTAGCGACATTGGCGTGCGTGTTGTAGTATCTTTCGATTATTTATCTTATAATTTTTTTCAAATCGTTTATATTTACATCTAATATGACCAACAATAGTATTTCTGAATACTGTAAGAAAATAAGGGAATTTATCTGTAGTAATAGCTCAACAAACAGGTAAAAAATCAATATTAACATTAAGTGAAATAGTTATTACATTTTATAATTTTATAGGCTTATCATACACTTCAGCGAATGAGCTGTCAAAAGAAAGTTACATTTTCATCCCTATAAAAGTTTCTACGGTACAGGAATTATTACCATTAGATCACGATAGGCGATTGGAATATTGTCATTGTTTAATAACAATTTAAGGGACGATGACTTGCTAAACAAATCATTTTTCTCGGATGAAGCCTGGTTTTATCTAACAGACTATATCAATTTACAAAACTATCGTATCTGTTCTGCAGAAAATCCACACGATTTCGAGAAACGCAATTGCATCCCGTAAAAGTTGGAGTTTGGTTAGCTATGTCCAGGCAACGAATAATAGGGCCAATTTTCTTCGAGGAAACTGTAACAGCCCAACGTTACCAACAGATGTTGGAATTGTTTATTGCAGAGTTACAAGAAAATGAGCTTGAGGCAGGTTATTTGCAGCACGATAATGCTCCAGCACATACTGCTCGACAAACCTGCCAATATCTTCAACAGTTTTTTGCTGACAGGTTCATTAGAGCACAAAGATGGCCACCAAGATCGCCTGATCTAACCCATTAGATTACTTCATGTCGGCTATCTAAAAATAGGATCTATAGAAACCGCATACATACCATGAAGAACTGAGAGATGCAGTTTTGTCACTTAATAATTATACTAATTGTATGTTACAATTTAAAGTAATAAATAAATTTAGTTAAAGACCAGTTAGTACTGAATTGTAAAATCATAATTTAGTAAAGTTAAATTACATTTCATTTTAACAAGCAGAAACACCAAGTCGTTTATATAATGCGAGTTCAAATATAGGTTACGTTTTCCTTATTTATGATAGATCCGTTTACTTTCTTATGTTCCAACACTGATTTAGTTCAAACCTTCATTACAAACACGCGCATATAACCTACACCCTGTTACTATCTATAGGAGAGGAATTGACAATCATTTTGAATCTCTGGTAGTGCTATAATATGATTATTTTTCGTTGGTAAGGAATTAAAAATGAAATAATATACCAGGTAGTTGTTTATCTTGAACAAACGGAATATCTCAAAACCACTGCATCAAATCAAAAAAATTTGTTATAATGTGGGAGCTTACTGAACTGGTGCAGAACTTCGATCCCCCCTCACCCCCCCCGCCCCAGAGTGGAAAGGGGGGAACAGACTTGAAAATCTTAAATGGGGAACCTCCATTTTTTGTATTGCAGATTTCGGATTTTCACGCCATCAAGTATCTTAGTTTTTTGTTTGAAACTTTTTTTTCGATTCGTAACAGATTGCGCTGTAATCGCAGAAAACATGATTGTGAACATCTAGAAGAAATACACAAAAAAAAAGAAACAAGCAAAATGATTTTGTGTTTTTTTTTTATTTTAAACATCTTGTATTCCTTGTATCCTGTATTCCAGGGTATGTTGACATAAAATTAAAACCAAATGCAAACTCCTGTTAATTCGAAATAAAAAAAATACCATTATCTTTACATAAAAAAAACTTAGAGACTCTAGATGAACTAGATGAAAAAAATATAACTTCAAAAGTAGATTATCCTACTGAATGAGTGAATTGCTTAATGATAGTTGAAAAACCAAATGGTTCAATGCGAATTAATGGTCTTTGATCCAAACCATTAATAAATTCTAATTGTAAGAGAACATTTCATAATTCCAAAGTGGGACGATATTTCAAAGTAAATGCAAGCAAGACCATATTTTTAGTCATACGATATGAAAATGTTTTGTAAAGCCAACCACTTACCCAAGGGAACAACCCGCGAGATGTCCCCCTCCGATTTCGCATGAAACTTAACAGATCGAAAGAGTACTTAAAATAAGAGACACGTATTTTTTTTTATCGCGCGTATCCGCACGATTTTGGGGTACAGCCTCTCCAAAGTTTGGACGATTTTTCAATTTTTGCAAATATTTCCTAAATTATAACAGATATTAAAATTTTCTTCTTAAATAATTTGCAGCTATTTGCATGGCCCTAAGGGTGGCGTCGTCCGTATTCGCAAAAGTTAATACGGGGGACGGGTACCCGAAACCCCCATTTTTTTAAAAATATTCTTTTTTCTTATTCATCAAAAGAAGGCCGATTTACAAGAATACGATGATGTATAACAAGTTTAGAAAATTAATAATTTATAAAATAGAAAAAATAATAAATAAAGCTTCAAAATTAATAAACTTGCCTATTGATATACATCAAATGAACTATAACAGAAAGAAGTTTTTATCCTTAACATAATTTCCAGCATAATACATGGTCTCAAGGTAGATATTTCATAAAAGGCTAATAACGGGGACGGGGTACCCCATACCACCGGCATTTTTTAATAATAAGTTATTCATTATAAATTAAAAAAAGATTGCTTTTCATAGAAAACGGTGATCTATAATAAATTTAGAAATTAATAATAGTAAATAAAAAATAAAAGAAAAAATATATTAATAAGTTGCAATCCCTAACCCATAATCAGTTTTTCTCTCCCCAAGATTTTTCAACGTATTCAAGTACTCGTGGCATAAGAGTGGATAGTTGAGGAAAGACCTGGGCCCTTTAAAAATCCTGTACGTTTGTTTTAACAAAGATGCGCAGTCTACACCCTTGGTAGTATTTGCAATAAACCAGCTATTGTGCGGTGTTCATGGTGCAAACAAAATCTGTGTTGTAAACACTTTTACACAGACTATCACTACTGTAATATTACATAGCTTAATTACTGTATGTATATTAATCTTGTTGTATTTGCAATACATATATACCAATAATCGCATTACAGTATGTCATGTATTTAAACATTTATAAGCATTACAATGTTTTTCTAATTCTGTTCTCTTGTTTCGAAATGTTATAATCGTTACAAACACATTAGTTATATTATGCTCCATTGAATACTTACATTGTACACCTACATTGCACGAACAAAACTTGAAATAAATAGAAATATATATATGTATTATTTAATCTTTCCGTCCTGTGTAGCAATTTGTTCATATATACGCACTAAAGGATTATGGTATTCTAAAAATGAATAACTTTTATTAAGGAAATATATAAAACGCAGTCACTAACTGCAATTGATAAAAGGATTTATATTGCTACCACCGATAAAAGTTTCGTATAGTATATAGTATAAGTAGTAGGCCATAGAAAGGTTTGACCATAGCTTGTCGAGTAGATACAATTCTAATTAAGAAATATTTAAGTAAGGAGAGCAGCGGAGTGACGATAACAAATAATTGTTGTTAATGTACTATATTATTATTTATTATTAATCCTCCAAATTTGATTACCATTGTTTTCTATGTAAAAAGCGATTTTTTTTTGAATGAATAATGAATAAACTTATTATTAAAATAATGCGGTGGTATGGGGTACCCCGTCCCCCGTTATTAGCTTTTTATGAAGATATCTACCTTGAGACATGTATTATGCTGGAAATTATGTTAAGGATAAAAACTTATTCTCTTATAGTTCATTTGATTATATCAATAGACAAGTTTATTAATTTTGAAGCTTTATTATTAATTTTTTCTATTTTTACAATTATTAATTTTCTAAACTTGTTATATATCATCGTATTCTATGTAAAATCGGCCTTCTTTTGATGAATAAGAAAAAGAAAAAATGTAAAAAAAATGGGGGTTACGGGGTTCCTCCGTCCCCCGGTATTAATTTTTTGCGAATACGGACGTCACCACCCTTAGGGCCATGCAATATTCTGCAAATTATGTTAAGAAGAAAATTTAATATCTGTTATAATTTAGGAAATATTTGCAAAATTGAAAAATCGTCCAAACTTTGGAGGGGGCTGTACCCAAAATCGTGCGGATACGCCGATAAAAAAAAATACGTGTTCTCTTATTTTAAGGTACTCTTTCGGTCTGTTAAGTTTCATCGAAATCGGAGGGGGACACCCGCCGGTGTTCCCTTGTTAGTGAAGAGAGCTCTGATTTGTGTACTTTTAAACGTGTTCCTTTGAGCTTAGAATTCCAATTCCAGAAATTTATTCAAAGAAACTTATGGAATGATTTGTGAATATACCGGAGTAAATATCTATTTTGACGACTTAATTATAGCTGGATCTAATGAAATCACTTTTTTGTCGATTACATAATTACATGCTGTAGGGCTTTCAGCCGGTGTATACATTATAAATAACAGCTTCTTGCGGTTTCGCCGTGTGTCAAAACTTCGCTCGACGTTTCGCTGTTCATACTGACAGCTTCTTCAGGATAACTGAACTGTAGTTGTCAGTATGAACAGCGAAACGTCGAGCGAAAGTTTTGACACACGGCGAAACCCGCAAGAAGCTGTTAGTTACCAGTCAAAATCTATTAAACTTTACCTCTGCTCATTGCGAATCCCACGAGCGAGAGAATAAAATAAGCAGCCATATTGAATTCATCGTTTTACATCTCCAACACAACTTGATAAGTATTAGGAACAAAAAGAACTCGTAATTTGATGGCATTTCATTATTTACGGCCAACAGTTACGAATGTAACACCTGTGTTTAGCACATATCGTAATCGAGATAAGATTTAATCGATTTAAATAACTGCACGGAAAATAGAGATTTTATTTCGCATGTTTACTCTAGGAGCAGGACCTGGGAAGAAGTCCTTGAAGACCTTGTTACTGATAAAACCAATTCAGACCACACTAACTAACTAAATATCATGTCGTAATCCCATGAATTTACTGGTAATATACCCGAAATAATGCACGCCGCATCGTTCGAAATAGATTCGCGGCCCTAACAATCTTTGCGCCCCTGCTCTCATCACAGATATCATTCTATGTTCTTCTATAATAGCATTGTTTATATACATACTAGTTAGACAACCTTATGGACAAAATAGTTAACGGATTTTTGAACATTTTGGACAAAAGCGGTAGATGGCGGCACGCCGTTGATGTCGATCTCGATTTAAACGTAAGCTTTATAGTTAGACTACTACATACAAGATGGCCCTCTTACGTGTCGGCAAAATATTATTTAATTGCAATAGTTAACCCCAAGGTCAAAGGTTCGTATCACGTCCGTATGCATTAAGTATTAGCCGATCGTAAGTTGTAGGTGGCGCCCGGGGAAAGGAGAGAGTGGATACGCGATGTGACGCTGTGATGACGCGCCACGCGATATTCTCGTGTTTTGTTTACATTGAAAGGTTAGTATTGGGGTATTGTGTTATAAATACAATAAAAAGAACTTGAAAGTATATTGCAAGACACGTTTTTGTTGACAAAACATTAATTGAAACATTTTCTAATTTAAGAGTTTTTTTAAAAAAAATAAATATTCAAACGTAAAACAACAAAAAAAAACACTGAAAAGAGAGATTTAAATCTGAAGAACGCAAATTTGCCAGGAAGAAAGAAAAAAAAGATTACATAAGTTTGTGTTTCTAAATGTTAGTTTTTTAGTTTAAGTATGATTATATAATAATAAGAATGATTTTTGTTTATTAGGGAAAGAATAATATTTAGTGTGAAATTATCATCGTATGTTTTTACCATTTTTACTTTACTTTTCTTTGTATATACGATCTTGCCCGAAGGTTACTTCGTAACTTTCAGCCAATCAGAGAAAGAGCGCGAATGCGTCATCATGTTGGTTTTTAATAAGTAAAGGGTGCATATATGTAAAAATAATGGGGATTTGTACCCCAATTACTATTTATTCATTATAAATAAAAAAAAATTCTATATTATGTAATAGTAAACATAAGTAAATCAAGTAAAAAATGTTTTGTAAATATAAGAAAAACTATATACATAGAGTATGTATACATTAAATAGAACTAGAAAAGAAAAAGTAAAGTAAAATGGTATTAAATGTAAAAAATATACGATTTATGGTAGGCTACATTTTAAAATTTCAAATTTCCCGCTTTACACAGTTGAAGTTAGCGATGGTACGCTATAACACGGGAGAGCGAAGATAGCAATAGAGAGAAGAGGAGAAGAAGGTTTCGTATATACGTTCGAACGAAAAACCGCGTTTTAATTAAATTTTAATATAAAAGGCTATCGAACTACAAATTATATATTATCAAACTAAATACTTATTCTTCTAATAAACAACATTTTCTGATTATTATATAATCATAAACATAAGTAAATTAAGTTAACAAAAACTTATTAATTAAGAACTAAAGAATAAAAATTGAGAAGTAGTTTTATGTTTTTTTTCTCGGCAATTTTCGCACCTTTAGATTTAACTTTTCTCTTTTCAGTGATTTTTTTGTTTTAGTTAAAATTTTATTCTTAAAAGAAAAAACCTCAATTTAGAAAATTATCCAATTATGTTTTGTCAACCAAGAACGTGCCTTGCAATATACTTTTCAATTTCTTTATATTTATAACAGAATACTAACCTTCTAATGTAAAAAACACGAGAATTATCGCGAGTGCGTCATCACAGCGTCATCGTGTACCACTCTCTCTTTCCCCGGGCACACAATTCGCCAATGCGAGTGAATCACACATACACCGATACGGGATTCGTCGTTTCCGCAGATAGTTAGAACACAGAAATCTGTCTCTCTCTCTGACGAGATACCTGTTATATTTATCGCGTTTTCAAATCAATTTACATTCACCGATAAAGTGCACCACTGTCCCTGCGCATGCTTTATTTTTCTGGACAATGCTTTACGTTGACTACTAGAATTATTTAAAACAATAATAATAGTAACTAACGTCGACTTGCTGGCCCCTCCGTGTGTATAAAATTATGTGCATACCACTGGCGTAACTTGTTTTTATTCTAGATGGATGTCGCAACTACTGTCTACCAGGTCGGTGGAGGCGGAGGGTGGGACATAAGACATCTCGGTTAGTACGACCAAGGATGCCACAGGGGGGAGTTACATCCACTTATGTGGAGCCTAATAGTAGATGAACTCTTATGCGGACTGACGAATATGGCATATCTTGTCAAGGGTATGCTGATGATATTGTCCTATAACGCAAGAGGCAAATTTGAGATACCCTCTGTGACATAGTTCAAAGAGGATTGAACTTCACTAGAAGATGGTGTCAATCGATGGGACTCAAATGTTAACCCACTAAGACACCCTAGTAGCATTTACACGAAAAGAATATCCATCTTAGAACTCATAAAACTGGATGGGCAAATATAGGCTGGAGAAGCGGAAGTTAAATATCTAGGCATATACTAGACAATAAACTTCTATGGAACAAACATGAAGTTGAAAGTAACCAACAAGGCCAAAGAGCTCTGATGGTCTGCAGAAACTTTCAGGGAAAAATTGGAGATGCAACCTAAAAATATGCTTTGGATGTATACAGCGATAGTGAGACCAATAATACTATGCATCAGGTAGCATGGAGCAAAGAAACTAATCTGGCACCGGCGAGAATTATTCTCTCGAAAGTGGCAAAGATTAGCATGTGTATGCATAACGGGGGCTATGAGAACCCTGCCCAACAGCAGCTATCGAAGTAGTATTGGATCTTGCCCCTCCACATTGTATGAGAGCGTGGGAAAAGAAACGCACTAAGAATGGTCAAGGAAGGAATGATTAGGCATAGGCCTCAATCTCCGACGGTGATCAACCTGAGATATGCCCGGAATGAATATGTTAAAAAATTTAGCTTTGTGAAGGAATTCACAACACAAAGTTAAGTAAAGAGAGCGAGTGGATCATAACAATCTTGAACTTGAATAGAAATCATAAAATGGGTATAACCTGATGGGCTCAAAAGAAGAAGAACTGGAATAGTAAAATACGGGATTAGAACTACATATTTCGAAGCTGGGAGACATTACAAGTATATTAAGACGAAATACCGCTATTGGAGATGTGTTCAGTTAAATATGGATAGGAACTATGGAAGCAGGAGATTATCATCAAGTCTGATAGTCAGCAGCCATCAAGGCGCTGAGCTATATGAAATCAGATCCAAGATGGTCTGGGAAATGCTAGGGAAACTAAATGAGCCAGCAAAAGAAATAAAGAACCCCTCCGTGGGTCCGGGTCACACAGGAGTGGAAGGAAAACGAAATAACGGATAAACCTCGCAAAAAGGGGCTGGAATGACTTTTCGTCAGGGCTGAACCTTCTGCGGGTTAAGTAGCAGTAAAAATACGAGAAGAACTAAAAATAGAAATGCGAGCAGAGAAATCCAGTTATTGGAAAAATCTGCAGGGAATGAGGCAAAAAGTAAATTCTTCTGGGAACTTATAACAGAAGAGGTTTACAGAATGCATCAACCTGAGTAAGACAAAGTGCATTTTACAGGAATAACTTTCAGGCCATTGTAGACTGAAAAGGCGCCTGACTAAGTTGGATTGGAAAAGATCTGAATGCAGATTCTGTGGGAACAGGATGAAACACCCATCCATCTCCTCTCAAACATGCGGTAGCACTGTGCAACTCGAGGGCATTGCACTGGGAGATGTGAAATCGAAGGAGGGAGACTACTAGACTGGGGCTCTGAATCCTAACATCGCTAAAAGGAAGGATTGGAGGCAGCTGTAAAGAGATAGGGACAGCAGGATTTTTAGGA